>CM061555.1:129552023-130802023 GCA_030864225.1 Capsicum baccatum var. pendulum | reverse complement strand
ATGGATACTCAAACTACTATAAGGTTACCCGGAATGATAATGGAAACAACATTCCGGGTACGAAGTAAATGCTATCTATAGTCAAAATTTGTAAAAGATTCTTCAAACAAACTTTGTAAGTATGAAGTAAATGTTATCTACAGTCAAAATTCAAGGTTTGTAAAAATCTTTGGATTATGTCTCCTTAGAGGTAAAGTATGTGGAATAATGATGGTTTATCAAGGGATTTAGCTATTGAATAATGGATATGCTAGGTTGAATATAATTGAGGTCAATATTTCAATCTTACCACAACGATTTCACCGATTAGCTCTTTCGAGCACCTAAGAAGTGTAGATTTTATGTAAACACCCAAAACCTTAACCAGGCATCCCTATTTCTAGGATGATGCTCTTGACATGATTTACACTTTCTAAATACTTGTTTCTACGATTGCAAAGGGTAGTAAATTATAGGCTTAGTTGTTCACGATTGCCTTTTCCCCTGATAACTCTATTTCGATGATGTTATAGTTTACCTAATATTCACCAAAGTCCTTTTTATGAGGATGACAAAGGGTTTTTAGAGCTTGGAGGTTACATCCATCAAACCCAATTAAAATTTTGAGTTTTCACCTATCAAATCCCAACTCATAAGCTTAAGGAATGGTGAAATCCATACTCAACAACTAAAATCCATGCAAACACAACAATATCCAAACTCAATTACACACTAATTTAACATAATACCAACATTATATTACTTAGCTACTCATGAAGAAAGAAAATAAAGATATATCATGTGGCTCAACCAAAGTATTCATTCTTTACCAAGAAACTAAGAAATTTGAGTCTCCAAAGTTGATTACACACTTGCCCAATTAGGGTTTCAAACATAGAATTCAAAACTATATTATGAGACAAGCAATACCCAGAGAAGAAAGGGATTTTTCTTATATATGATTTCAGATTCGTCCATGACATTTTACAATTCTTCCCTTTGGCCAATTCCTGTTGATCCGCTATTGCATGTATTTAACGGCGACCGCACCCATAGCAACCGTGGTTAGATTCGACAATTGCATTGCTCTGTCTATCTTGACTGACCGCGACCTCAACTAGAGGACCTCGATCATGGTTACCGGAGCTGATCCAATCTAGGTATTTAGCTGCACTCTTCTATGCTTCCTCTTTATCATTTTCAGCTCCAATCCACATCTTTTGACCTCCTTAGCTTTTTACCCGCATCAAGTGGATATTAGTGCATATAATCACAAGTTTGTCTTATTTATGCATTCAAATCAAGGAATAGTGCATGAATAATTAGTATAAATGAGTGGTAAAACACCACTCATCAACACCCCCAACTTAAGACATTATTTGTCCTTGAGAACCACTACCCCTAAAGTTAGGATTTTTTATCTCAAATTACATTCTCAAGTTCAAGAAGGGTATGGTTCAAAATAGGAATAAAAATAATGGTTCAAGGCTTGTAATGTGTTTTCCAAAGAAAGGTCCAAAGGCTCGAAGTGGGTACGAGGGATTACACTTATGGATGGGTAGGATTTTTAGGCTAGATTGGGGAGCAAAATCACAAAGAGGGCCTAAGATCATTTCTCCAACCAATTACAATCTAAATTAGCTATGAAATACTAAAGGAGCAAGTTCTAGATAGCACAAGTACACGAGATGAAGACAATCAACCTTGCACATATGGCATGCGAGCCTCATCAAGAGGGTTCAATCATTCTACCCACTTGATATAAATATGGGCTATTCATTATCTTTCCAATATCAATTCTTAGAGTCATATAAAAGGAAAATATCATTACAAGGTTGTGTGGCCTTCAGATTTTGTAAAAAATTTTGGATGAAAAGGGTTGTTTGCCTTTGTATCTGCACCACACATAATTTGATAATTCTGGTAATGGCTCAAGCCATAGTCTCACATTGTGAATCATAGGGCAAGCTAAATACCCATATGGTTACTCAGACTTCACCAATGGATATGGATGTGATCCTAAATCATCAATGCTACAGGTACTCAAACTTTTCTTACATTTTATAGCTTCAATGTCATTGTACTCAGAGTTTCCCTGCACCTACTGACAAAAGCCTAATCACGATAGCAAGACTTATCTAGTTTAATTCAAACTAAAATGGTCAACTACCAAAAACAAATACTAGTCCATGCAAATATAGGCACCATAAGTATGCCTGAATATTACAACACAAATAAGACTAGAGGCGAGAATATCTAAAAGAGTAGAGAAGTATGCAGAAATATCAATATTACAGGCCCAAATGTCATAAATAAGGAAATGCCCCCAACTAATGACGTAGCAGTGTCCCCACTACAAAAATAATCAAGGGTAGAAAATATAAGGGTGCTCCCTAAAACCGCATCAAGGGCTGCTATCACTCGCAACCCTACATCATCACCATTCTCTACAAGATTTAACCAATCGGTCAGGGCCTCATCATTACTGTCCATCTAAAAAGTAGGAAGACTACTTTGGGGCTTTAGAACCATCCAAAGGCCCTTTACCCCTTTCCATATCTTTTTAAAGAACTCTTCTTGATTTTTATCCCTAGTGATCATCTTTTCTTGTTCGCTCTGAAGATCTTGGTGTGATGCCGCCATAGAGGAGTAGGCTTTCTCAAGTTGATTAATATTAGATTTTTTTTGGTATACCTTGTACTAATAATAATTGGCACGTGACACATATGAATAATAGGTGGTGGAGGGCTCTCTCGACCCTTTACGCAAGCTAGAGACAAGCTTTCTAATGGTTACAATAGTAACTACAATCTCTTCAAGAGGTCCCATGGTGGTTGGCATATGAGGATCAGGTTCATTATATGTCAGCTCTTCTAAGTTGATCTTTCTTTTCTTTCTTTTGCCTGGTACACCCTCTCCTTGAATCCTCAATAGGTAGATGGAGGTACGAGGATGCACCCATGTATCACTAGCATATTCTTCAACTCCTGCTCTTTTATATAGCACGGTAGCCAAAGAAGGGTAAAACAGATTTGTACCACTATGGCTTTTGAAATAATCTATTTCATTGACCACAAGTTGACCAACATCTAAAAGGATGTCATCTAGATTAAAAGCAACCATCCAAGCGGCAATTCAGGGACTATCGTTATATGGGTGTAAGGAGACACTCAACTATGAATGATTTGTAACCAAATCCGAGCTTCAGAAGTGAAATCATTCATAGAGATATTGCTTATAGTTTTGGTATATGAGACTTCCTTTTGGGGACATAGTCGTTGTGCTAACCAATTAACTAATTTACACCCCTTCACCTTGAATTCACCTATGTCTTCCTGCTTGATCCAATAAACATTGTTGATTTCCGTAGCCCCAACTTTTACCAATATCTCCCTTATCTTTACAATTGCAATAAGTGGGTTTGAGAAAGATACTTCATTGATATTTATGTAAAATGCACAAACCCATTGCTTATTTGCAAGACATGGATCTGGGGCAAATCACCTCCACCCTATGGCTTCACGTTTTTTGTAATAAGTTGGTAGTTTCTCCAGTACATTCTCCAAAAAAATTCCTCTTTCTAACAGAAACTTTTTCTTTGAAATATCATTGTAGTAGTGAGTGTGGCATTTGGGTCCTATGAACTTAATGTGATCAAAATTATCCATGAGGTTGTCCTGAATATACTAAACACACATTATATCTTTCAATGTTAGTTAAATTATACAGGTTGTGCTAGATTGATCATTATAGCTCATTCGACTAGGTGCTTGGGGCTGTCTTGCTAAAAATTGGGACTACAGGATTTTTAACATGCTAAGAACCTTCCCTCAGTTACCGGGATTGCAGATTAAAGCCGCGTCTATATTATCACAAGTGCGGTCTATGTCCACAATCATGACACTTGAGGTTAGTTCCATGTCATTTTGCATGGTCAATTTCCTCTCGATACTAGGCTTCCAGCATGTTCTATAATATGTGTGAATATAAAGGTCCTATGAACAATGCTACTGGTGTTTGTGAATGTTCCCTTAAAAAGTAAATGCCACTATTGAAAGTTTATTCGAGCAATTTATCAAATACAAGGTGTACATATCATATTTGTCTTCCATACACACTATTGGGTACTCAACTCAAGGTTTCCCCACCTGTGTGTACACCTCAATCAAGTAGCCAACACCATAACAATAATAAGCATGACAACATGTAAAGCATAACAATTTAAACTTTAAGCCCATTCTTAATCATGCACTAAATGACCTATCTTCCTAAAATAAAAGCAAGGGTTCATGTCACCACTGGAGTTACGATGCAAGAGGGATGTGCACGGAGGTTTGTTGAGAGCTTACCACTTGACCAATAATATAGCTTAGATTTTAGAGAAAATCCTTGAAAAGAGAGTGTGAGGGAAATAAAGGAGACTAGGTTTTAAATGGCTGAAATGACCGCAACAGCGGTTAGTGGACATGACCGTGGGAACCCGTGTATCTGGAACCACACACAATTATCACGATCCCGACAACTAAGAGAAGTTTTTGCTCCCCTATTTAGCATTTAACTCAATTCTCAAAAAATTTCCCTGCTCGGATTTAAAAAAAAAATTCACTCTTTACCCTTCTCAAAGCTCATTTAATGCAATCCACAGTGCCATAAATGCTTGGTTTATTCAGATAGAAAATATAACATCTACACTAAGAGAATATAACAAAAAAGTATACAATCCAGTCTTCTGGCATTTATGGGTTGCCTCCCACCTTGCGCCTTAGTTATCGTCGTGGCACTATGTCTTTCTTTTTTAATCTCATGGTGGGTCCTCAAAGCCTTTTTCTTGAATTGTCTCATTTTGAACATCCACTAGGGATACTACTTAGAGCTCTGAGGTTTTCTTTTTTGACTTGCAAATTTTGAATAATACCTTATCTTCTTGCATCAAAAATTCCATTTCCCCCAACTCTAGATCTACAATGGTTCTCCCAGTGGCTAAGAAAGGACGACCAAGGATGATAGGCACCTCTTGGTCTATCTCATAATCCAATACAACAAAATTCATTGGGAGAATGAATTTTTTCGCCTTTATGAGGATATCAAACAATATACCCACCAATAGTTTTATAGAACGATCGGCCATCAAAAGTTGCATCGATGTTTGTGTAGGAGTGTCCAAGCCATGTTTCTTATATATGACATACAACATTAGGTTAATACTTGCACCAAGGTCACAAAGAGCCTTTGCAAACTCTTTAGTAACAATGGTGCAAGGGATAGTGAAGGCTTTGGCGTCGTTTTTCTTTTTCATAAATTTTCCATCCATGATACCACTACACCCATTAGTGATTTAGATTGTGTCACCCTCAATGAGCATCTTCTTGGACATTAAAATAGCGTATCCCAGAATCTCTTGAACTGACTCAAGTAGTGGTATATTTATAGAAATATTGTTAAGTTTTGCCATATTTTTTTCTCAATTTTTCACTCTCTTCCTTCTTATGCAACCATTGAGAGTACAGAGGAGGGACATGGATGGTTGGATTTGCTTCTCCTTGTGGTGTTTCAACTTCGACCACCTCCTCATTGCTTTCATCTAGCTCTTTCTCATCATTTACTTTTTTTCTTTGAGGTATCACCTCCATTGTCTTATACTTGGGAATATTTTCACTCACCTCTCCTCGAATAGGCTCTTCAAGTGCTTTCCCACTTCTAGTGACAATTGCTAGGACTTGTGCTTCATTTTTGGGTTAACTATAGTGTCACTTGGAATTCCACCTCTAGACCTTGCATTTAGTTGAATGGAGATTTTCTCGACTTGGGTCTCAAATTATTTGATGAAGGCAGAATAAGATAACACCGTTTGGGAGAGTACGAAGATATCACCCTTTAACTCATGGACTATTTTTTCGTACCTTCAACTCTACTCAAGATTCGCGCCAAAACATCTTCGGCCTTGACCTTTTTAGGGTCAATGACATTTGAATCCTTGACCTTAGACCTATCATGAGGAGGAATGTAGCATTCATAGTTATGTACCCTATCTCTCCAATCTCTATCTCGGTCTCGATCTATCAAACCTTGATTCTCACCTTGCCTTTGAAAGAAAGGGAGGAACCCCCCTGAGTATTATACCAAGTACTAAATTTCATCATCCAACTTCTTTGCCTCATCATCGTCTTCGTAAGGCTATGATGTTATGGCATTTACCTCTTTCACAAGAACTCCCATAACATGATTCGTTTGAAGATCAAGTTGGATCATCATCTTGGCCATGTTCTCCTCCTTATCCTTTTCTCATTTTCTTTGATCATTGGACACCATAGAGGCACTAGGAGGGGTTTTAGGAGCATTGGTTTCTTGGTTGTGCCACCCTCGATTTTGTCTGGATACACCACCTATCAATCGGAAAGCTGCAAGATTATGAAATTTGATAATAGAGCCACCCGCCGCATTAACCACAACCATTTTTTTCAATGGTTCAAGAGCTCTATAGAAAATCTCAAGGATCATCTGATCTGGGACCTCATAATTTATACATTGGGATAGCTTTCCATTAAACCTCTCCAGCTCTTTAAACAACGGTTCACCATTCAATTGCTAAAAGTTTACAATTTCATCCCTCTTTTAAAGAACTTTTTTATGGTAGGAAGTTCTATCAAGGAACACCATGGTGAGATCCTCCCAAGAGGTGATTGAGCCGGGTGGAAGTGGGCGGAGCCATAAAACCACCCTGCACGTTACTTAAAATTGAAATAGTCAAAGCCGAATGGATTCTTATGTAATATGAATTATGTTAAATAGCACATAAACTTCCACAAAGTTTTTCAAATGAACATTTAGGTCCCCATATTTTTGACCCCCATATAATCCTTTCATTTGAAATATGTGAAGCATAACACTAGTCATATAAAACACACCATTTCTATTGGTTGGTGGGATACGGATAACACTTGTTTGCCCCTCTTCATTCAATAGGCCCTCATCATCTAGTGGACCATCAAAGGGACCAAAATTAATTGCATTATCCTACAAAATAGTCAAAAACAACAAATAAAGTAAATTACCCTACTCCGGGTATTCCCAAGTAAGAATAGCACCACGCAATTGAATTCTATATTTCACTCCCCTGCAATGGCACTATTCTGATAACGCTTAACTCACTTCCATAATTGAGGGGTAAGGCATTCGTTGTCAAGTAACCCAATGTAAATCGTGGTGAAATATCAAGGAGTGAATGCTATAGACTTCCAAACAACGGGTTCTCAAATTACTATAAGGTTATCCAGAATGCTAATGGAAATAACATGTCTAAATAAATGGAGAGAATTTGTCAAAAACTCTTAACACAAACTATTATTAGTACGAAGTAAATGCTATATATAGTCTAAATTCAAGGTTTGGAGAAATCTTGGGGTTATGTCTCCTAAGAGGTAACGTATGTGGGATAATGATGGTTTATCAAGGGATTTAGTTGTTGAGTAATGGATAGTTTAGGCCGAATATCATTGAGGTCAATCTTTTGATCAACCATAAATATTTCACCTATTTTCCGTTTTGAGCACCTAATAAGTGTAGATTTTATGTAACCAACCAAAATCTCAACCAAGCATCCCTATTTCTAGGATGATGCTCTTGACATGATTTACAATTCCGAAAAACTTATTTCTAAGATTGAAAAGGTAAGTAAATCAAAGGCTTAGTTGTTCATCATTGCCTTGTCCTCTGATAACCCTTTTTCGATGATGTTTTGGGTTACCTAATATTTACCAAAGTCCCTCTTTCAAGGATGACAAAGGGTTTCTAGTGCTTTGAGCTTTCACCCATCAAACCCATTTGGAAATTTGGAGTTTTCATCCATGAAATCCCAACTCATAAGCTCAAGAAATAGTTAAATCCATACCCAATAACTGAAATCCATGCAAACACAATAATATCACACACAATTACACTCTAATTTAACAAATACCAAGACTATAATAGTTAGGTACTCATGAGGAAAGCAAATAAAGATATACCATGTGGGTCAATCAAAGCATTCATTCTCCATCAATAAACTAAGACATTTGAGTCTCAAAAGATGAATACACACTTGCCCATTTAGGGTTTCAAACTTAGAATTCAAAACTATATTATGAGACAAGTAATACCCAAAGAATAAAGGGTTTTTACTTATATATGATTTGAGATTCGTCCATGACATTTTACAATTCTGCCCTTGGGCCAATTCCCACTGATCTATAATCACGAGTATTTGACTGTGACCGCGCCCACGCAACAATGGTTAGATTTTGAGACCACATTGCTCTGACCATCTTTACTGACCACGACCGCATCTAGAGGACCGCGGTCGCGGTAACCGAGGCTGAGGCAATCCAGGTCTTCAGTTGCAGTCTTCTATACTTTCTCTTTATCATTTTAAGCTCCAATCCACATCTTTTGACCTTCTTAACTTTTTTACCATCATCAAGTGGATATTAGTGCAGCTAATCACAAATTTGTCTCATTTATGCATTCAAATCAAGGTATTGTGCATGAATAATAAGTATGAATGAGTGGTAAAAACACCACTCATTAGTAACCCAATAAAGGTTGGGGTATAATCCCAATGGAATACGTAGAATTGTGTATCTCAAATGTTGTAGTCAACGGTCAAAACTTGTTAATTAAATAGGGGGTTTGTAGAGTCAATATCAAACAAGTAACTAATATGAACTTTTATTATAATTAAGTCATAGATGAACACTATGGTTAAGTTCTCCCTGGATTTGAACTGAGTTTCTTCTTGTGATCAATCCAACTATATAACTGCTATGCATGAGAGTCTGGTAATATAGGTATCACCAACCACCTGTCAGCACTATTTGGTGAACTTCACTCATCTTTCCACAATTCTTAGAGTGTTGCATTAATAACCTTTACCTTGAACATAGTTACAATTATCTCCTCTCAGTCTTAAGTTGATTAGATGGGAATTAACTAGCTTAAGAAAATAGTAGAAGTAAGCTTATTTCATCATTTACCCCAAATCACCATTGTGATTTTGATTTCCAAATCTCTACCTGGCTCTCAGGTGTGTTGTAAATACAGGCGGGATCCTAACGTATGCGTCCATTAACAACTAAATTCAAAGAAAAGGAAACCCAATACATGAAGAAGCAATACTATTTAAGTATTAAATACTCCCCCTACTTCGTTACGTAGCAAGGGCTCCCAAAACCCTAGCTAAGGGAGATTAGCCACTCATGTTTGTGTAACGATAAAAGGAATTCATATTTGAAAACATTCAAAAATCACACAATAATCAACAACTGAAAATTCCAATCTTCAACATAATTAACAGCCAAAATCAATACACAATAATTGTAAGACCAAAGATGGATCTCAGAATTAGAATATATGTTTATGAGAATAAAGAGGTTCAAATTATTACAAAATGTCATTAGAGTATTTATAGAATACATGAAAACCCTAAAAATCAAATCACAGATGTAAAAATGAAAAATAAAGAAAGTAGCTACTTACTAAGTCAACATACGGATTGTATATTGAACATACAGTCCATATATTGGACTTAGTATGTTTCCACCCTTGAGTCTGGATCTTCAACTCTCTGGATTTTTGCATTTTTGTACAAGCAGTCTACATACGAATCATATATTGAACATGAGGACCACATGTTAATTTAGTATGTTGATGATCTTGATTTTTCCTGTAGCTTAGCCTTTGGACTCTAAATTTTTAAGCATACTTTACTCACACACTCTAAGTATGAAGGACATATGCCTAAAATTGATTGAGTATATACCCAAAAACATCATATTTATTTTTTCTCCAAACTTGCATCCAAAACCTAGTTTTCTTCAAACCATACCCAAAACGCATCATATCTAACATGATACAAACTAGGGCCTTATCGTGATGGGCATCTTAAGTCTCACGAAGAACAGATACCACACCCATTATCCAACCTAACCTCCAAACACGTATCCTGAGTTGAATGAATTTCAAACATATAAAAAGATAACTTTTATCACAATTCCAAACTCTAAGATAGGTCCATGACTATGACCAACCCAAGCAAGTCCAACTAACCAATCTCTAACCAATAACCAAAATCAAAACAAAATAATATTCAAGTATGATTCCATAACCTAATAGGATGGAACAATAATAAGTACAACCAAATGATATCATCCCCAATACCAATTCCAATACTAAGGCTGACATCGATACCGACACCACCCATACCAACCTATGGTAGTTCCACAAATACTCTAACCAAAGGGAAAACAATATCTAGTTTGGACATGCCCCCAACCATAGCCAAATTCAATGTCTATAAAATGACTAAATTATGTAAAAACATCCATTACATGAAATAGAGCCTTCCGAAAAAATAAAGATCCCCACTTTGATCCAACTGATCTAATCCTAAATTCGATCACTAAGCAAGGAAAGTAAAATGACTGGCTCCTACATCATGTGGGGATACAGCCATCCGAAGATAGGTAAGTAGGTGAATTCTAGCATGCTCTCATGATAAAGATAAAATAATGCCAAACTTTAAAACCAAGTAAGCAACCAATTTTACCTATCTCATCCTACTTTATCTTTTCCTCCTCCACCTATTGCATGTGAACCACCAACCAAGAGATATCCTTATCCTTGATCTACAATGCAATCTTTCTCTTAAGGATCAACTTATGAGATAGTCCTAAAGAAAACTTTCTCATCCTATACCTTATATCAAAAACCATTTCTTGAGCATACCTATATAACTGGTGAAATTTCAAGGCATACTCCTTAATAAACATCTTTCCCTATTTCAGATTAAGAAATTCCTCCATTTTTGCTTCTCTCAACTCCTGATGAAAGAAGCACTCCATAAATGTATTGGAGAATGTTTCCTATAAAGACAAATCCTCAATATCACCCCTTGCCCTATCCTATTTCTCATACCATTGGTATGCCACATCCTTGAGCTAATAGGCTTCCAACTCCACCTCTTCCACATATGTGGTACGCATAATCCAGAATATATTTTCTATCTCATCTAGAAAACCCTAAGGTTCCTCCTGCACCTTAATACCAGTAATGATTAGAGGACTCAACTTTATAAACTGGAAACACTTGTGGCTTTAGAAGATAGAATACAAGATGCATCACGCTCTGCCTGAGAAGCTACCAATTGAGCAATCACATGGATCAACTAGGGAAAATCTGCAGTTATCACATCTTCCTAAAGATCCTGAGAAAGACTAGAAGGAATTAGTGGAACCCTAAAATAGTCACGGACTGGACCCCTAGACCGAGTATAGATCCCCTAAGTAGAGCATGTCCCATTAACATTATCCCCGGTTGGAAAAAAAGAGTTTTTATGAACTTTAGAATATTGAGGCATGATCTAAAAAGCAAACAAATGGAATAAGAGAAGATTTCAAGGCTTAGACTCCAAGCTTGAAAATAGAACACAAAGAATGAGAAATAGTTCCTAAATGACTTGTTACCTCTCTCTTATGAGGGTGGCGCACTGCACACTCCTAAAAGAGACTTTACTCGACACTGCTTTGTGGACTCCCAATTGACCATGAACCTAAGGCTTTCATACAAACTTGACACGAACCAAACCGGGGTCTTGTTGTAATGGGCATACAAAGTCAAACTAGGATCGGGGACCACCCTCATCACCCAACCCAACCTCCAAACATGTACCTTGAGTTAGATAAATTCTGAACATATGATAATATAGAATTATTACGATTCCATACTCTGGGATAGGTCCATGACTGTAGCCAACCTAAGTAAGTCCAACCAACCAATATCCAATCAATAACAAAAATAAAACCAAATCAATAACCAAGTACGAGTCCATAACATTATAGTATGGAATAATCTTAAATACAATCAAATGATATCAGCCGCAATACCAATGCCAATACAAAGGCTGACAGCAATACCAATGCCACCCATACCAACCCATAGTAGTTCCACAAAGCCTCTAACCGAAGGTAAAAATATATATGATTGTAACATGCCCCCAACCATAGCCAAAATAAATGTCCAAAAATGAAAAAAATGTGCAAAAATATCCATGACATTAAATGGAGCCTTATGAAATATGGAAGCTTACCACCTTAATCCAATTGAGCTGATCCCAAATTTAATCACTAAAAAGGAAGGGTAGTATCACTGTTTCCTATATTATGTGTGGATATACCCACCCGAACATGGGTTAGCGAGAGAACGCTAGCATGTACTCAAGATAAGGATAAATTAATGCTAACCTTTAAAGCCATGTAAACAACCATATGCATATACAACCATACATACATATATATAACCATACTGGGAAAGAAAGCCGAGTTTAGTATGCCTATGAATCCATTAACCTTGGTTGTATATCTTAACCATCCTAGAACTATCTACCGACTATTTGAGTCTTGTTTAACCCCCTGAACAAGACCCGATGATCCAATACTGGACAATATACAATTGGTTCAAATGGACAGTACCCTATAATACAACTAGTACCCCTAAGTCGTATGATGTCCAGAAACGAAAAATCGAGAAATTTTTCTAAGGGTCGAAACCCAGGATGTTTTAATATCTAACAAAACATCCTAATAAACTTGTATATTTTCATAGTTGTAAGTGTTTAAAGTGCTATATTTCTATGGCACATAAACATCCTCAACTTAGAAATCTTGCATGTCCTCATGCAATACATCACAATAAAATAAAACAATACAATATACAATGTGTAAATAGGATAATCTAAGCTATCCAAGGTAGTCAATCAATACTTTAAGTTCAAATAAAAATAACCTCTCCTATTTCAACCTTTCAAAACAAACTATGTATAACTATGAAGCACAACAATGTGACATAATGGGATCAAAATATGGCATTACATTAGCAACAAATAGTGATGCATGTATAATATAAGTTACACTACCCAAAACAAGTAAGCAGCTAGAAATATGACTCATATGCCAGATCTTGGGTGTATTTATGCGCCTAAGCACCATAACTCACCCATATTTTAGCTATGTTTTGAGAACAAAAGTTCCTAGTTTCTTATATTTTACTCTACTTTGGTGTAATTAAGTTAACCTATGTTACTAGCATGATTTCAAGTGTTAATGAGGTAGATAAAGACATGAAGAGACTATCGATTGCAGATGACAAATCACATCAAAGAAAAAGGTTCTTGTTGGATTAAATGTGACGTCTAGAAACTATGTTCAAGACTAATGTATCAGTTATGATTATTTGGGGGACTTAGAAGAAAATGATGAGAGAAGAGATTATTAAAAGACTTGATGTATTTTTAATTCATTATTGATTATACTAATTAGTTTTTAAAAAAGAGAAGGTTTTATTAGCTTTGGAGGAAAGAGAAAAAAAATATCTCTTGTTTTTACTATTATCACATCAAGATCATCTTCTAGTTTGGTATGATAAATATTTCTATGATGATTTACATTTTGTACATGAGTAGCTAAGCTCATTGGTTAGGTTTATGGAAACCTTATAGCATATTATTTATTTCTATGGGTTTTGAATTCATTATGCATTGATTTACTTATATCATACTTTCTTCATTATGCTTGAATCCTCGTGGTTGCAAACATTGAGAATGTGCCATTGAAACATAACTTGTTCGATAGAAAGTTTAATGTCTGGAAAAGAAAGCTTTATTTCACACATTTGTGCCTTAACAGGATTAACAATTTTGAGATTTCATATACCTGAGTAAACCCTTTTGAGTCGACTTAAGTAAAGTGAATTAATCCTTGATGGTTGAGAAATACTTGGATTAAGAATTAGAATATCTTTCTGTATAAGCATATGAATGTATGAATTCTTAACACCCATAGTTAGAAGATATTAAAAACTACAAGGTGGACATAACCCTAGGTTGTGAAACTCTATATTCAACTATTATTACACATATTGCTTTATTGTTATATTGAAACTACTACTTCATACTTAAATCAAAAACCGCTTTATTATGGAACCTTTGATCAATAGTCTAATAACAACCACAATACTTAGTGAACATAGTATTCCCTCTGGGATATGACACCCAACCTAGTTGGGTTCTATATTTGATAGTAATCGCTTACACTCTTGTAAGAGAGTTGTAATTTGGGCGTATCAAGTTTTTGCGCCATTGCCGGGGAATACGATTGTCAATTAAGTTTATGATTGTTAATTGACCCTTTGGTCAAAGTGTCCTAAAGCATTACTTTTATTTGTTGTTTTTGTTTATGCAGATTGATAATTGTGTATGCTCAATAAATGAAGATCAGGTGCACCATTATTACCAATTCATCTAGAGCCTCAGTTGATCGGTAGAATGGATGATCCACAAGAGGCAAAAATATTAGCTGCTTTGGCTAATGCTCAAGTAAATCAGCAAAATACTTATAACCTAGTTTGGGTGACAAATATTGATTATGAGGACCAAGGAGATGATAACTTATTGGATTCTATAAGCCTAAGGTGTGCTGGGAATGTAGCTACACCTGCGAATTGCGATGTACATCGAAATTGCCCTTTCAAGGAAAGATAAGACTACCAACCTATTCAGTATGATCTCAATAATGATGACGATTGAATAGATGGTGCAGGAGCAAGTTGAGCTATTATTCCTCCATCTCTAGTACCTGGATCAAAATTCAATATCACTAGTATGATGATCCAACTTCTATATCTAAAAGGGTTATTCGGTGGTCATCCAGGAGATGATCCTAATATGCATTTGGTGAGTTTTCTTACCATTTGCAAATATTTTGATTATGCTGGAGTAGGTCAGAATGTTATTCGCTTGAGGTTATTTCCATTGTCTCTGTCTGGGGAGGCAACTGTAATACCCCGCAAAGTCCTCTGTCAGTCTGAGCCTTAAAGCATATCCAGTAAAGTAAAAATCTGAGTTTAAAAGTTTCATAAGTGTCTTCCTAAGTAAGGAATAATTTCCTCCACGTTTTGGGAAAAGGCCTCAAACTGAGCCATCAAAGCTCCAATAACATTAATTCCCAAAGGTTGGGAAGTAGTATATCCGAATTCCATGGCAAATGTACCTAAAAGAATAAAAAAATAGCAAGCAAAACAACCTACAAAACTAGCAAACATGTTAGTTCAAAAGGCCTCACTTCACTCATGCTTAACCTCACCTCACACTTAGCCTTACCAGTGTTGGAGATTTGGAAATACTTGGAAAGTAACTCGAAAGGTGAGAAGATTTGGTCTAGAATTGATCTTTGTTTAAAATGAGTCAAATAAAGTAATGCACAGACTTGAACCAACAAATTACTATGACATAAAAATGAGAAAAGCACACAAAAAACCGCAGACCTAAAGTAAACCAACTTTAGGCTAATTATGTAATACCCTACAAAGTCCTCTTCCAGTCTGAGCCTTAAAGCGTATCCAGTAAAGTGGAAATCCGAGTTTAAAAGTTTTAGAAGTTTCTTCCCAACTATGGAATACATTGATTCGTGTGGAATTTCCCTAATTTCTACTTTTTTCCATGTAGATCATTGAATAAGCTTTCCATCGATACCAAATTTGCCCAAATCCAACACTCAGGTGAGGAATTAAAGCCGTTTTAGTGAGAGAGTGTGCCAACTGGCACTTCAGTGCGTCGTGCTAAGGCTCAATTTTAGGGTTGTCAAATTCCAATGCACTAACGTGATTCCTCAACATCGCGGTGCCCATATAGGTCACAACTATGGTGGAAAAAGTGACTTCACCATGTCGCACCACTGTGCGATTTCCCAATTGTCAAAACCTAGTGAAGGTCCGCAATTGTGGCGCGTCGCGCTAGGACCAAAAATCGGGCTCCAGTCTAGAATTTTCTCAAGCATATTTTGTTCTTTTCCACTCATTCCCAACCTCTATAAATACCCACTTAAGGTCTTTGAGCCTCATTTTCTCTTCCTTCCACCCAAGAAAACTAGGGTTTCCAAAAATCGAATCCCCCTCTCTTCTTCAACCAAAAATAAAGGGAGAATTAAGAGGAATCAAGAAATCTTCCAAAGGATATCAAGTAAAGAGTTTTCCCAAGGTATGTAGATGTTGATTCTTGGGTCCCTTTAATCCAAGAAGCTCAAGAACCCTTTTTAAAACATCAAGATTTTTATGTTTATGAGATTTCATGATTTGTACGAGTTGCAATTGATATTCCTTGTGATGTTAAGCTTTTATTCATGTTTTGTGTATAATATTTATGAGCTTTGACCCTAGTATGTGGAATTTATGTGATGTGTTCATAGAATTGGGTTGTAGAAATGGTTGAATAAGTGAAGCATGTCCCCCATAGGTTTGATAAAGAGCTTAGGTGAAGCATAAGGGCCATTGCAGTATGTTGAAGATGAAACCCCAAATTGTGAGTTAGTTTATGCATGCCTAGTATTTGATAAAATACCTAAGTAGATGAATTATTCTATGATAGTGGGAAATCCCCAAATATGTATGAACTCGTGCCTATCTAGGGATTGTTCAAGTACCTTAGTGAGCAAGTAGAGATGTGTCTTTAATACATGCCAAGTGGTTATCAAGTAAGTTGTGACGTGATAGTATGAAGTTTCTCCTAAAATCATGGGATGTCCTAATATGTGCCAAGACTGATATAGTTATGAAGTACTTGATGTAAGACCTTGTTTAATGAGGTATGATCTAGTAGCATATTTCCCTTACACTAAGTATAAGTTAATGATTCCTAAATGCTCAAAGAGACCCCTTAATGGTTGTGATGATGAATAAATGTTTGTGATCCCTAAATGTTTGAAGTGATGTCTGAATGATTATGAGGATAAATGTATGTTATGATTCCTAACTGCGTAAAGAGATGCCTTAGTGATTGTGATAGTAAATGAATTATTGTGATGACGATGATGAAGGAATAATTATGCTTTATTTTATGTTATGAAGTCCTGGGGGTATTTATACCCGACAATTTAGCTACAGTCTGGAGCCCGTGTTAGTTTTATAATAATTTCATTCGTGCCATGATTCTCAAAACTCAGTGAACTATAGAACTCTGTATCCTCAGAAAATTGTAGAACTTAAGAAAGCTTAGTAATCTTAGTTATCTCTGTAATCTCCGTATCGATAATAATCTATCCTCAGTCCTGAAATCAGCTTAGATCTAATTACTCTAATGTTCAATTCTAATCTCAGAAGTGATTCAAATAATCTATTCAAGCTCAGTATTATCAGTCAGATACCGTGATCTAATAGAATTCTATCAAATATAGAACCAAGTGATCTCAGCATAACTCAGTCAGATCTTTTGAGAAACATGATCTGTATTAGATTCAGTTCAGTGGTTTTTGGTTAAGAATTTAGTTCTGAGTCTTTTAGTTGGGAGTAGAAACCAGCACCGAGCGAGGGAGGGTATGGCGGCTTCTCCCGTCAGCGAGAGAGAGGCCGAAGTTATTAGAAGCAATTCTTGACCTCCAAAACTGCATAGCCAGCGTAGAATGTAGAAGTCTCTATTAGTAAAGGTTGTCACCTCCAGAGAGAGAGAGTATTTGACTATTATATTGCCTTAGGTTGACATCCTGGTTAGTGGATTGACCAAAGAGGTCTTTACCCGTGGCATGGTATTGACACCCTTCCAGCTGAGGTTACAGGTTAGACCCCACCTATGGTTGGTTGGGGCATGTCAATTAAGTAACTGCTTCTCACAAAATCAGTTTCAATTTTAGAATCAATCTTCAGCAATCAGGACTATCAGATACAGTCATCTATCATTGTAAGGAACTCATATAGTTCTAACAGTTATTTGATATCATATTCATAGATATACCGCCAGATATGCTTGATTTACAGTCTCAGATTCTGTTGAGTATCCTTATTGTTAGATTTAGATATAATCATATTTATTATCATTGATAATAGTTTCTTAATATCATCCATTAGAAAGGTTGATCTCTAATCATGTCAGTTGACAGCAGTAAAGATCGAAACTCAGTCCTTGATGTAAGTGCATCTATATTATTAGTTATTACTGCATCAGATTTTTTTTATTCTTAGTTGACGGAGTTAGTTGGGGACATGTCTCATCAACGCCACAGTTCAGATAGTTTAGAGGCTTTTTCAGAAGGAAATTGATGTATTAGTATTCAGTTTTCAGTTTGAGTATGTATATGTATAGATGTGTTGAACCTTATGGCAAGTTTCCATATTTATTTTAGATACTATGCAATGTTCAGGTACAGATATCAGTTAAGGGTTAGCTTGTGGTCCTTCAGGGTCATAAGCACCATGTGACTTCTCGGGATGGGATCTCGGGTCATTACAGCAACATTGTGGCTTAACAAACTAACAATCAATTCTATAACCAACTAGAGGCAGTTGAAGGACGCTTTCCCAGAAAGGTTCTTTCCGCCCTCCAGGAGGGTACAGTTAAGGGATAAGATCAGTAATTTTAGATAGCTCCAAACCGAACCTTCACAAAACTTGGGAGAGGTTTGAAAAGAAGTTGATGCAGTGTCTAAACCACAATATGCCATATATTCCTCTGATAGAGACCTTTATCATACTTTGAATCAGATTACAAAACCAGTTGTTGATAATGCTGCAGGGGGATCATTTCCGGATCTCACTTTTCAAGATGCCTCAGAGATGCTTGATTGGATTACCAAATGAAGCAAAGCTTGGCATACTAGGGATTCTGTGGTAGAAATCCTTACTATTTCTCTTGGTATGAAAACAAAACAATGTAAGAAATAGGAAGAACATAATCAAGATAAGGAATATATGAAGATGCAAATGGACTTGTTGACCAAGCACTTATTATCTGCAAAGACTGAAAAAGTTAAGCTTGTTGCATCCTACGATAGAGATAATTCTGATTCAGAAGAAGAGGCAAATTATTTGAATAACTAGGGGGTTTCTGAGGCAATAGCCAAGGAAATCAAGGTTGGACTTATTATGACAAGGCTAGATATAAGAAGCGGGATCAAGGAAACTGGAAGAGCAAGAATGATAGAAGTGGGTTGTATGTACCTCCTAAAAATAGATATAATGCTACAACTAGGTCTGTAAAGATGTACATGGATAACATGATAGAGAAAATGTTAAAGAGAGTTAAGGCTACTAAATCAGGGGTGACTACCACACTCCACTCTGATCAAATAGTTTAAAAGTAAATGAGCCAACTCTCTGCAATTTTGAATCATATAAAGAGTAGAACTCTACCAAGTGATACAATTTAGAACCCTCAGAATGATGGTTCATGCATGGCTATTACCACACAGAGTGTTAAGGTTTTATCAGGCACTTCTTTGGGCAAAGCTGTAAATGATAAGGTAGTCAAAGAAGATGTTCATCTTGAAGAAAGTACTCTAGTAGAGTTTGAGAAACTGGATGGCATTGATATCTCTTCTAATCATCAGCAGGTTGATGAGTTGGAAAAAGAGAAAGAGAAGAAAATTGAAGTAGCGGTTAATACTCACCCAAAACCACAACCTCCCTTTCCTCAGAGATTGAAAAAGAAGGATGATGATACGAAGTTTAGTAAATTCATGGCAATGTTGAACCAGTTGACTGTGAATGTTCCTTTCGAAGAGAAACTTGAACAAATGCTAGAATATGTCAAATTTATGAAGGATATTATGACGAAGAAAAGAGTGGTGAGTTAAGAACCAACGGATAATCTCCATCACTACAGTGTTATTTCTACAAGGTCCTTAGTACAGAAGAAAGCAGGTCCAGGGGAATTCGCTATTCCTTGTACGATTGGGTCTCTGGAAATTGTTAAGTCCTTATTTGATATGGAAGCGGGCATCAATCTGATGCCACTGGCTGTTTATAAAATGTTAGGTTTGGGAGACCCTACACCCACAAATATGCAACTTGTGATGGTAGATAGGCCGGTAAAATGACCTGTTCGTATTTTGTATGATGTGTTGGTGAAGGTGGTTAGCTTCATATTTCCTGAAAAGTTCATAATTCTTGATTGCGAGGTGGATTTCAACGTGCCCATAATCTTGGGTCGACCTTTCCTCACAATCAGAAGTGTGCTGATTGAATTTCAAGCTAATAAGCTCTTATTCAAGATGAATGATGAAGTGGTACACATTGATGTATGCCAATGAATGAAGTGTCATAAGGAAATGAGTATGTTCTCAATTGTTGATGTATATTGTGTGGATGAACAGAAAGTACCAATAGATGAGAAGTTTGTTGTCGAGCCTTTAGCTGCAGTGCTTATGTATTTTCATCATGAAGGCATTGAGGAGTACAAAAAAACAGCTTGTGCTCTTATAGGAATGGGTTTATACTTTTATACTCCTAAAAATTAGATCTTGATCTTGCTAATAAGCCAACACCACAGGCTAAGCCATCTATTGAAGCGCCACCGGTGTTGGAATTTAAAGAACTACCAGGGCATCCGAGGTACGTGTTTCTGGGCATCGGAAACATGCTATTTATTAATATTACAGCTGATTTGGGTTAGAAGCAGGTGGAAGCACTTTTTTCGGTACTTTAGAGGCATAAGAGATCAATAGGGTGGACTATTGTAGATATTAGTGGCATTCCCCCTAGCATCTGCACTCATAAGATACAACTTGATTAAATGACTGTACATGGATAGATTAACTGATTTTTGTTGACTGATGGAGTAGTACTATAATGTGAGTGTTAACTGGGATCATGAATTTCTGAGGTTTCTTGAGTCACCTGACTGATAGAGTTCAATAGACTATAGCTTGACTGAGATTATCGTGATAACATGATGTGGTTCTAGGTACACAACTATGTTTTTCGAGTACGAATACCCCCAGGACTCGATAGAAGAAAACTGACACATATGAAATGACTTGATCACAAGATTGGAGCCCGTAATTCGCTATATCATGAGTAAGGGATAGTATACTTCATGTATTTAATCAACACCTCAAACATGGTAGGGAAAGCATGGAAATAATTAGCACAAAGAATTCATTTCCATCATCATACATACTTCATGCCTTCACCATAAGAATAAATAAATAGCATGGGAATTCATATTGAAGTGTATCGCTAACATGGACTTGTCATTTAGATATCATGAAATCATGTAAATATGAACTTCTAACATCCTAGGCATTTTATCAAACATCTTACATGTATTTTTTAAGGAATGAGTGGATTTTATACTTGCATTAGTTCAACCCACCCAAAGTTCATGATTTTCAACCAACAATCACATATATTCCATGAAAAATATCCTTAGATATCATCTTGAAACTTGAACAACAATCATCAATGTGTACATGCTTATATCACCACAAAAGTTTACAAAATAACATTTAAAAGCATGGTTCTTGAACTCTATGAACGAATTGAATCCATAGATGAACACTACACATACCTTAAAGCTTGATTTTGAAAGACATCTAAGGCTTGTGAAGGTTCCTGAAGAAATCCTTAGGCTTTCCCTTGATTTTTCTTGACTAGGGTTTAACCTCTTTGGGAAATAATGTTCTTGTTTCCGAGGAGATGATCTTGAGACGAAACACTAATCTTGTGGTTAAAAGTGTAAGAAAGAGCTTTTTGAGATGTTTTAACTAAAGAGAATGGAAGATAATACGTTCCTTGAGGGTTATAAGTCATTAAAAGTGAATGGAAAAGAAAAAAATACCATTATGAAATAAATTCTCAGTTGCTGAAAATAATATGTGACGACATTGGAGACAACGCATCAAAAATGTGGTAAGCAGTCAAAAATGTCGTCACACAGAAGCTAGAATTGATGGTTTCTTCCTAATTCTGACGACCTTCATGGTAGGGCATCAAAAATGTGGTAATATACCATGAATATCATCACTTAGGAGCTGGTTTGTTCGTAAGACTGACGACCTTCATGGTAGGGCATCACAAATCTTGTAAGCTACCACGAATGTCATCACACAGGAGCTAGATTCTGCCTAAGGCTGATGACCTTCGTGATAGGGCGTCACAAATGTGGTAAACTACCATGAATGTTTGCACTTAGGATCTGGTTTCTTCTTTAGGCTGAAGACCTTCGTGGTAAGGCATCACGAATGTGGTAAGCTACCACGAATGTCGTCACACAGTTTCCAGCCTGACATGCTAGAGTAAAATAGGAATAACTCTTTGCTTCGATATCAGATTTATGAAAAATTGGTATCGTTGGAATGATAATTCAATTATCTATCTGTTGATAGTTCAAGATATCAAATTTCGAAGTATAATGAGAGATATCCTCATTTGAAGTTGACTATACCAATATCCTTCTCAAGAATTCAACTGGTAAGGAATATTTTTATTCGTCTGATAACAGAGAGTTATTTAAAGCCTTAATATACATCTAAATTACTCATAAAACTATAAAACAACCATGATGTACTATGCATGAGCTTGGTACATGGCTCTAATATTGGTTTGGATTTTTTGGGGTATTACAATATCTCCCCCTTGGAAACATTCGTCCTCAAATGATGGAAATATCGTAAATGATATATTTTTTCTTATGTATTATTTTTTAATACTTTCTTGTGCACTTTTTATAATAATGAACTCATTTTTATGGTTCGAAAAATTTATTTAGCATTTGCTATCTGATGTATACTGCATATGTATTTTTATTCTAAAATCTGAACAATTCATATTTAACTTGGAATTGAATTAATAAACATTAAAATACATATATGTATACATATCTGTATGCATATGCTTCATATATATATATATATATTGAAGATAAATACATATCATCCATTCTGCATATGTATTTATTTTTAAAATGAAAAATCTGAACACTGTATATGTATTTTATCTCTAAATCTCACAGCAAAAAAAATAAAACTGCATAAAATACTTAAATGAATTTCTTTCATTCAATTCCCAAACTTACTACATCTCCTACCATTGAGAGCTTCGAACAGAGCCATCTGAATACTGGAGTGATAGTTGTTGTTGTATGCAAACTCAATCAAAGAAAAGTGGTCGTCCCAGCTTCCCTTGAAATCAATTGCGCACGCCCTTTGCATATATTTTAGAGTCTGAATGGTCCTTTCTGCTTGATCATCTGTCTGAGGATGAAATGATGTACTGAGATGAACTTGGGTACCAAGACCCTTTTGGAATGCTTTCCATAAGTTAGAGGTGAACTGGGGACCTCTGTCTGAGATGATAGATAGTGGAACACTATGTGTTCTTATCAACTCCCTGATATAGAGTTTAGAATAATCCTCAGCTGAGTAAGAGGTACAAACTAGAAGGAAATGAGCTGACTTGGTCATTCTGTCTACAATGACCCAAACTGAATCATGCTGATGACGTGTTCTAGGAAAACCCGTCACGAAGTCCATGTTCACTTCTTCTCACTTCTAAGTAGGAATAGTGAACTCCTGCATGGAACCACTAGGTTTCTGATGCTCTATCTTAACCTGCTGATATGTAGAGCACTTAGCCATACACTCTGCAACATCTCTCTTCATCCCACTCTGCCAATTGATCTCCCAAAAGTTGCGGTACATCTTAGTGGACCCTAGATGAATAGAGTATCATACAACATATGCTTCTGCAAGAATTCGCTGCTTTAATTCATCTACACCGGGAACACAGAGATGGCCCTGACAATGAAGAACACCATCTCCCCCTTAGGAGAAAACCTCTACTTCTTGACTCTGAACTGACTCTTTTAGCTTGACAAGGCTAGGATCCATGTCTTGCTTCTCTTTCACCTCAGAAACTAGGGTTGAATCTAAAATACTCTGAACACATACACCACCCTCTAAAGAGTTGAATAAGTGAATACCTAGTCTTGCAAGCTGATGAATATCCTAAGCTAATTTCTTCTTACCATCCTCAACATGGGAAACACTACTCATGGACAGTCTACTAAGTGCGTTGGCCACTACATTGGCTTTGCTCGAATGATAAAGGACACTCATGTCATAATCCTTCAAGATCTCTAACCACCTTCTCTGATAAAGATTGAGATCTTTCTGGGAAAAGACATACTGGAGGCTCTTATGATCTGTAAAGACGTCTACATGAACATCGTATAGATAATGCCTCTAAATCTTTATGGCAAAGACAACTGCTGCTAACTCAAGGTCATGAGTAGGATAATCCTTCTCATGGGGGTTTGACTATCCGGAGGCATAGGCTATGACTCTACCATGCTGTATGAGGACACAACCTAAACCTACTCTGGATGCTTCACAATATACTATAAATCAATCGGAACCATTGGGAAGTGCTAAAACTGGAGTTGAGTTGAGGTGAGTTGAGTCTTCAACTCCTGAAAACTCTTCTCGCAAGGTGTTAACCACTGAAACTTGACCTTATTTTAAGTCAATTTAGACATAGGAGATGCAATAGAAGAAAATCCCTTTACAAACCATCGATAATAGCCAGCCAAACCCAAGAAACTCCTGATATTTGATGGAGAGACAGGGCTAGGCTAGTTTCTTACTGCTTCGGTTTTCTCAGGATCTACTCTAATGCCGTTACCAGAAATAATGTGGCCAAGGAATGATACTGATCTTAGCCAAAATTTGCACTTACGGAACTTGGCGAACAACTGGTGATCCCTGAGAGTCTGAAGAACAATTATGAAATAGTCTGAATGATCACGCTCTATGCGAGAATAGACCAGAATATCATCTATGAAGACTATGATGAATATGTAAAGTACTGCTTGAACACCTATTTTATGAAGTCCTTAAAAGTTGTATGGGCATCTGTAAGACCAAAGGACATGACTAGAAATTCAATGTGACCACACCGAGTATAAAAAGTTGTCTTCAGAATGTCACATTCTCTAACTCTGAGCTGATTATAGCCTGATCTGAGGTCTATCTTGGAGAAAAAACTGGCACCCTAAAGTTGGTCAAACAAGTCGTCTATCCTAGGTACTGGATACCTATTATTGATCGTGACTTTGTTGAGTTGATGGTAATCAGTACATATTCTGAGAGAACCGTTTTTCTTGCGGACGAATAAGACTGGCACACCCCATGGGGATACACTGGGCCTAACGAATCCCTTATCTAAGAGATTCTTCAACTGATCTTTTAGTTCCTTGAGTTCTGCTGGTTCTATTTTATATGGTGGAATAGAAATAGGCTGAGTATCTGGGAGAAAGTCTATGCCGAAATTTGTTTCCCTTTCGGGAGGAATGCCTGGAAGATCTTTGGGAAAGACGTCTGAATATTCATTAACCACTGGGACTGATTTGAGACTGGGAGATTCGGAACTGGGATCCTTAACATGTACGAAATGATACACACACCCCTTAGAAATTATTTTCCTTGACCGAAGGTAGGAAACAAGCTAACCCCTGAAAGACGAAGTGCTACCCTTCCACTCTAGGACGGGCTCATTCAATAATTAAAACTGAACTATCTTGTTTTTGTAGTCGACTATGGCATAGCAAGAATGAAGCCAATCCAAGACAGAAATGACATCAGTCATCTTTAACTCGACTAAATTTGCTGATATTGATTTTTGAAATATCATAACCGGGCAGTTCCTATATACCCACCAAGCTATGATGGTTTTACCCAGTGGGGTAGAGACTAAAAAGGGCTCTGCTAAAATTTTAGAATTGATTCACAAATCGCCTGCTATGTATGGAGTGACAAAAGAGAAGGATGCACCTAGGTCGAGCAAAGCATAAACATGAACATGGAAAATTTTTAACATACCAGTAACGACATCAAGGGAATTTTCCTGATCCTGTCAAGTCTGAAGAGCATAAATTCTATTTTGGTGTTGCCTACTAGTAGGATAGGAGGTAGCACCCTGATGGTTCGGGCGATCAGACTGGGCTGTGAAACGATTCTGCTGACCCTGAGGACTTGGCTGAGGATAGTCCCTGACTCAGTGGCCTGGCTTGCCACAAACAAGACAAATGCCTTGACCCACTCTGCACATACCCAGATGGTGCTTACCGTAGGTCTGATATTGAGGATAAGTGCGAGCACTGCTAACACTACTCTGGGATTTAGAGCCTACTGTTCTATCTCTGTTGCCGTCCCTGAATGTTGGCACTAGTGGAGGAAGGGGTTGGAACTGCTGACTTAGGACGAAACTACGAACGATTTCCTCCTCTGATTTGGGCTGAGAAAAACTGAAACTGACTGATTTTGCTCTCTTGTTCTGCCTCTCTCTATTTCTAACCTTCTGCTCCTCTATCTGCTGAGCATGGATCATGTGTCTAGATAAGGTCATATCACTGTTCAACATTGTATATCTACACTCATTCACCATGCTATCGTTCACCCCTAACACGAACTTTCTTATTTTATCCCTATTGTATGCAACCACATGAGGGCATACCTGTCTAGCTGAGTAAATCTGAGAGAATACACCCTAACCATCATATTTCCCTACCTGAGGTTGATGAACTCAAGAACTTTGGCTTCCCTCAGCTCTTAGGGAAAAACTCTATCTAATAAAGCCATGACAAATTCCTCCCACCCAATGGTACCTATGCTATCTACCCTCTTGGACTTTCATTATTTGTACCAAGTTTGAGCCACATCTTACAACTAATATGCAGCTAACTCAACAGTCTGAACAAAAGTAACACCCATGATGTCAATGACCTTCTGAACATGGTCAATAAACTCCGGAGGGTCTTTATCAGACTTAGACCCATGAAAAGATGGAGGGTTTATTCGGGTGAAGTCCCAAATCCTAGCTGCTGCAAAATTTGCCACTAGATTGGCCGGAATAGCTAGTGACCTTTCATTTTGGGTAGCCACAGACTGAGCAAGTGTGGTGAATGCATCTCTAACTTTGCATGGGAAACATGTTCACCAAAGGATCTTCGGGCTGAGGAGCTGGTTGATTTCTTCTTTTTGGAGGCATGTTTCTGAAATAAGAGAAGAGCGGATTAGACTGACTTAAAATTATGCTTACTAGCATAACATGAATACTAAAGAAAGGGAAATTTTCCTCAAACATCTCATAGAATACTGTACATAACTTTGGAGCGTAACACACCCATGCACAAGACTCTACTAGATACGGCTTTCAAAATTCCTAGGTCTCTATTGAACCTTAGGCTCTAATACAAAGTTTGTAATGCCCTAATTTTCTAAACCAGAATGCTACATGGTTTTTATAACCCCGAGGGACCACAAGCAAACCCATGACTGATATCTGTACTTGTATACTGCAATTCATTATATAATAATGTGGAAAACATGCACAATAGGCCATAAGGTTCAACTGAAATAATATGATATCCATATGGACGAAAAATACCCAAAATAACTGAAAACTGAATCTGAAAGCTAAATATGAGCATAAATCCGAAAGCCTCTAAGTACTGTCTGAAATAAGGAGCTGAAGTAATATGTCTCCAACTAACTCCGTAAAACTGAACTGAAGAAATAAATGAATAAATCAACTAATGTTGTCCTCAAATGAAGAGGACTCACTGCAACTCTGTATGTTGAATGTGACTGCTACTGCTGGTCTAGGTATCGTGCCTCTTAACCTATGGTGTAATATGAAAAGAAATCACCATAGCCAAATTCATCAGTACAATTGGAGTACTGAGTATACGAGTGAGGTAAGCTAATGCAAGGGTTTACATGCATGAATAATACTACTGACTAACTAATATGAACCTAAGAGTACAAACATACATACATAATAACTAAGATCGTGAGTACGTGATGGCTAAATCTGTACGCTAATACATGGCTGGAACCATAGTTCTGATAACATGGAAGACTGTATCTGATAGCCCTCAATCTGGTTGAACTTTTTGAGTTCCATTCTATAACTGAATTTCACCGTATCTAATAGTCCTGGTATACTGATATCTGAAGAACTACCTGAGTTCTTTTACTGAGATTATACAGAAACTGTGGGAGGTAGTTGTTTAACCGACATTCCCCATATGTGCCATTATGGCTAAGATGGGGTCTAATCTCTGCCCTGACTGGAAGGGTGTCAATACCGCACCACTGGTAATGACAATATATGAGCAACCCTCATATAACAAGTAACTCTAGTGATCATGATATTTCTGAGATTTTCTGAGTCACATGACTTGCAGAGTTCTATAGATTATAGCTTTACTGAGATTATCGTAACAACATGACATGGCTCTAGGCACACAACTATGTTTTTCGGGTATGAATACCCCTGGGACTCGATATAAGAAAACTGACACACATGACATGACTTGATCACAAGATTGGCGTCCACAATTTGCTATATCATAAGTAGGGGATAGTATACTTCATGTTTTTAATCAACACCTCAAACATGTTAGGGAAAGCATGTATATAATTCACTCACAAAATTCATATTTCAATAATCATGCATACTTCATGCCATCACCAGAAGAATACATAAATAGCATGGGCATTCATATTGAAGTGTATCGCTAACATGGACTTGTCATTTAGATATCATGAAATCGTGTAAATATGAACTTCTAACATCCTAGGCATTTTATCAAACACATTACATACATTCTTTAAGGCATAGGTGGATTTCATACTTTCATTAGTTCAACCCACCCAAAGTTTATGATTTTCAACCAACAAACACATATATTCCAGGAAAAACATCCTTAGATATCATCTTGAAACTTGAACAACAATCATCAAAGTGTACATCCTTATATCACCACAAAAGTTTACAAAATAATATTTAAAAGCATGGTTCTTGAACTCTATGAATGAATTGAATCCATAGATGCACACTACGCATACCTTAAAGCTTGATCTTGAAAGACATCAAATGTTTGTGAAGGTTTCTGAAGAAATCCTTAGGCTTTCCCTTGATTTTTCTTGACTAGGGTTTAACCCATTTGGGAAAGAATGTTTTTGTTCATGAGGAGATGATCTTGAGAGGAAACCCTAATCTTGTGGTTAAAAATGTAAGAGAGAGCTTTTTGAGATGTTTTAACTAAAGAGAATGGAAGATAATACATTCCTTGAGGGTTATAAGTCGTGGGAAGTGAAGGAAAAACACCAAATTAAACTTATGAAATAAATTCCCAGTAGCTAAAAATAATGGCTCACGACATTTGTGACAAGGCGTCAAAAATGTGGTAAGCCGTAAAAAATATCACACAGAAGCTGGAATTGATGGTTTCTGCCTAAGTCTGACAACCATCATGGTATGGCATCACAAATATGGTAAGAAACCATGAATTTCGTCACTTAGAAGCTGTTTTGTTCCTAAGGCTGACGACCTTCGTGGTAGGGCATCACAGAAGTGGTAAGCTACCATAAATATCGTCACACAGGAGCTGGATTCTGCCAAAGGCTGATGACCTTCGTGATAGGGCATAAAAAACATGGTAAGATACCAATAATGTCATCACTTAGGATCTGGTTTCTGCCTAAGGCTGACAACCTTCGTGGTAGGGCGTCACAAATGTGGTAAGCTACCACGAATGTCGTCACACAGTTTCCAGACTGATATGTTGTAGTAAAATAGAAATAACTCTTTTCTCTAATATGGGATTTAGATGAAATTTCTATTATTTGAAAGATATTTCAATTATCTATCCGTTGATAGGTCATGAGCTCAAAAATTCCAAGCATAATGAGAGATATGCTCGTTTGAAGTTGACTATACAAATATCCTTCTCAAGAATTCAATCGGTAAGGAATGTTTTGATTCGTCTGATAGATGGGAGTTATTTGAAGCCTTAATTTACATGTAACTTACTCATAAAACTATAAAATAACCATGATATACTATGCATGATGTTGGTGCCTGGCTCTAATACTGGTTTGGATTTTTTGGGGTATTACATTAGTTTTCGAACATTCAAGTTAGGATCAATTTAGGACTTTACTCAACTTTTAATGTAGGCTTGGGGGATAGTATGGTACATATGGATATATCAAGTGACTAAGCCTTATTTCCACTACAACTACTTTTGGGGTCCACACTTAAAAATTTTCTTTTTTAGTCAGCCTATATTTCTCCCAATTTATTCTTTATTTCACATTCATGTCGGGTGTGGTCTTTGTTCTTTCTTTTCACTTGTTCACAATAATTTTTTATTTTATTTTTCTGCCACACCTATCCCTACTATCTTTTTCTCTCCTTTTACCCTTCTACATACCCATTTTACATCACACACCTCTATGATGGCCACCCTCAACTTAGGTGATTCACCTGAGTTTAGGTGCACAGTGTCTAAGGAGGAATGGGACAAAATAGGTTATATAAAAAAAATGGGAAGGTGAATGGTGTAACATGAAAAATAGGCTATAAGGGTCAAACTTAGGGATAAAACGGTACAATTCATGCCTGAAATGTTGTTTATGCTAATAGTGGACTAACATAAAAAATGGCCTATGATCCATTTCTAATTAACTATCCTGCAACCTAAATGTAACGAACTGAACTAAGGCCTTGCCGTGATGGGTATATAAATTCCACTATGGACCAGAGACCACCCCATATACCTAGCCAAAACACAACACACTACCTAAAATAGGCTGAATTTTAAGCATATAACAAGATCGAATAAGATAATCTTAAAGATTTTAAGATCTGTCTATAATCGATAATTGGTAACTGACCAAAAAAAAACAAACCAACATCACCCAAGTCCATTATAATCCACAAAACCTTCTAAGGAAAAAAAAGTTAATATAGTGTTGGGACATGCCCTTGACCGTAACAATGACTAAGCAATGTTAATGATAATGTGATATCTCAATCCTAATTTATAAATAGGGGTAGATGAAATGTCTAAGTCATACAGAATGGAAGCTTACTACTTCACCAGCAACGACCAATGAACCGAACCGATCCACCTATAATTGTGTAGGAAAAGTAAAAGTATCTCTGGTGCCTGCATCGCGTGGGGTACAGCATCCGAAGACAATTAGTGGGTTAAGAACTAGTTTTTAACTTAGGGATAGGGGATAAAATAAGCCAAGTCAAATACTTTTCAAAACTCTGTGTACATCAGCATATATATACATAAATAATATACCGGAGAAAGGAACAAGGCTTAGCATGCACTATAAAACTTTATCCTGGATTGTGTAGCTCAACCGTCATAACATGAGAAGGCTCCCACGGGCTTTATGGGTCCAGCTCTTCCCCAGCAGAAACTGCCCCAGTGCGTGTAGACGCATGAACCAGAGGATGAACTTATGTACCATGGGGGACTCAAACCTCACAACATACCAAGGTAACTTAAGCCCCCAATCATAAAATATAATATGGGGGAATCAAACCTCTCAAACATATTATAAGGAGGACTCAAACCACCTGATCATTCAGACCCCCGCGTCAGCTAATGCACTTTCTAGTATTGGTTGTTTGGACCTCCACTTTCATGACTCAGCTACATAACACTCATTAAAGTGCAATTGAAATATTTGTCACACATTCCCAATTCATTAGACCATAATACACATTTAGGCATACACTGTTGGTATCATCTTACCAACTACACATGATATATAACATCAATATGCCATCACAATTCCATTAACTTAGGAAAATGACTCAAATAGTTTATTAAATCAGACCACATGTTTCAATAACCTCTTATATAAAGCAATTGTTCAAAAATAGTTCAATACAATTTTTACTCATACTCAACCATTTTCACGTAATTTGGGTTGGGGTTATTACAAATTTAATTATCAATATTCACAAAATTTGATGAAATAACAATCCCCTTATTTATTCGTTGTGCCCATGTATCAAATTGAATTCAAAACTACCATTTAAGACATAACCACTGCATATGTAAACACAAAACACCATATAAGAAATAATTAATCAAAACCTTCAACCCATGTTTAAAATCCACATTCAAAACCATCCAATTAAACTATTCAAATACATGAATTTCATAAATTAAGGATTAGGCAAGAGTAACATGCCTGAAACTTTAAATTTTATGGAGAGAAATCAACCCTTAAGCCCTTAGTTGACCAACTTATTTGAAACCCTAAGTATATTTCTTTAGGGAATTTTAAAGAGTTTGAGAAAGTGTTTTGATTGGGAATCATAAGTTCATGAAGTCCCAAAGAGGCCTTTAAGTCATGGGGTATAAGTGGGGAAAGAGGGAAATTACCAAGATGTGCTTTATTAATTGACTCTAAGCCTACACCCAGTCACTATGGGTGACCTCACGACTCATAGGGATATCCTACAACTCATTTAGTCCAGTCATATTCTAGACAGTGTCTAGGGATACCCCACGTTTGTCTAGTTATATGTCAAACCATATGACTCATATGAAGTCCTTATGACTTTTAAAATACTTATCATAGTCACAACAGGAACCTATGTTAGTACAATGGTTTCCCTACAATCGGAATACTACAACTCATTATGAGTCTAAGACTTGTTAGGAGCCACTCATACTCAAAATAGAAAACTTAGCTACACATACTAGTTAGGCTATGATTAGGGTCCTTATGACTCATAGTGACAACCTATGACTCCCAGGGTAAATCGTAATAAGGACAATGAGGATAAAATTTTTTAGAAATTATCAAGGGCCAAAAAACCTGGGTGTTACATGATAACGCTCAATCTACAGCTCTCGTTTGAGTGTAAAGCGGTCGATAGCAAATATAGAACCCAACCTGGGTTGGGTATCGATCCCACAGAGAATAGCTCGGTCAACAAGTAAGTGAAATTATTAGACTTTTGATGCAAGTCTCGTAAGAATGGGGGGATTGTAATGAGTAACCAAAGTAATGAAATAAAAGCTGAAAATAATAAAGTAAAAAGAGAAAGATTGTCACGTTGGTTGTAAACAATGAGAATTGAGGCGTTGGGATTATGTCCACCTTCAGAGGTATACGTCTCTATTGGCTATGAGTGTGTAGAGTCTTGACATGCAATTGCTTATAGAGAATTGTAGTCGATGGTAAATCCAAGCGTCTCTCGACCTAAACAAGGACTATTTCACTTTAACTCTCTCGAGCTTAAAGCGTGTCTAACGGTACGAATTCTCCAAGAGGTTAGTCCAGGTACGGCACTAGCTTTTTAATAGGAAAGGGTGTCCTACTACCTTGACATTATCTCTTTTCCAGACAAATAACCTTTCTCTCGAACAAGTTAAATGTTAGACTGGCGTTGGTCTATGCGTCTTCTTTTCTAGACAAATAACCTTTCTCTCGAACAGGTTAGATGTTAGAATGGCATGTTCTTGTGTTTGAACCGCAAAGAATGTAGATTTAAGATGAAGAGAATAATGATATAAGCAGTATACTTGTCTTGAACTCACAAACTCATAGCTATAGATAGTAACTCATTCGGCTTCCATAACCCCAACTAAGAGGTTTAGTTACCCATGAATGCGAAGGATATCACGTTTTGCATGGTGGATGGCGTGAATAGTAGGTGTTTGGCGTGTGGTTTTGGTGATTCCGTAGCAAGTAACGATTCTCTTGTTGTGGAATTTAAGAATAGAAGAATGAAGAATTAAGAATGTATTGTAGGAAGATGTCTTAAGTGAAGAGTTAATTGAATTGTAAGAATGTGATAAAAAATCTCTAACATGATAGGGTATTTATAATACTCCTATCCTACTCCTACTAAGCTAATGAAATAAATAACCAAATCCTAATATACTAATGAAATCCTTGACCCAAATGTACTAGGGTAAGGTTACAAAATTATAATCCAAATAGATTAGTGAAACACATAACCTAATTGCACTAGGTTAATGTATTTTGGCAAAAATCCAGCTTTGTGTCTGTAAGTCCCCAAAGTCTTCAGAAATGCTGTTTTAGCCCGGGACAGATTTTCCATGCAGCAGATTTAGTCCTTTAGGCGTCCAGCTCCTTTCCACTTCGTTCGTGAGCTTTCTTTTGCGTCAAGTAAGCCATAAATTGCTGTATTTTGCATCATTTATACCTGAAACTTTCCTAATCACATTTGTTAGCTCATTTACAGGAAAAAGGACTAAAAGTGTATGAAATAGATAGTTAGTTCTCAAAACTAGGCTAAAATATGGGCAAAATATATTGATATAGGCGCGTAAATTCGCCTATCATCAACACCCCACACTTAGAGCTTTGTTCGTCCTCGAACAACATATCATGTCCTTCTAAGCATTGACTTAAGGTTTTTACAGAAACAACACAAAACATTCTTCAAGACAAGCACAACAATTATCAACGAAGAGTAGCTTTCCGATTATAAGTAGAAACAATTTAACCTCAAGCATAGACTCGTGATGGTGATCAACTCGCATGCAAACGTTAAGGTACATAGAATCATATACAACTATCCAAAACTCATCAACCATGTGTGTCTCACAATATAGTACCCATAATCACTCACAAATATAGCATATTTTTCAAACATGGGTATCAAAGTGTCCTTGCTCTCACTCTCACAAAGAATTCATATGTAGCAACTAATGACCATAAGCTTGCCCTTAATGTAGTACTCTACTAAATGTCGGAATGTTAAGATTAGGATCAAGTAGGTCTTTTGATGGTTGTAATGTAGGCTAAGGGACGGGTAGGACTATTTTGGCCAAGAATAGTGACTAGGTTCCTAAGCGCTTTAATACATCACATTGTATCAATGACACTTTTTTTCTTTCAACCTTTCTTCTTTTTTTCTTCTACCACCCTTGTTCTCCTCTTTTGTTTTTCAAATTTAAGAACAACTCACTTTTCAGCTTTCTTTTCCTTTTTCTTTTCACGACATACCTCTTATGATAGCATTTTTCATAACACATTCAAGAACCATTCTAATTTAAAGCTTCATACTCACCCAATTTCCTCTTATGTTGTCACATGACTTATTCACTTTAAAGCACTTAGGAATTTGGATCAAATTACGGTCTTGAAAAAAATGGATTAGGCTTACATACAAGGTTGTCAAAGAAATAGGCTAAAGGCTCAAAAGGGTTTAACTAGGATGATTTACATGGGTAGGAAAAACTGAAGGTAAACATGTATAGGTTGTCAAAGAAATGCCTAAATCATATCCTAACTTACACTCCTTATTTTCGCTTTGCATACATACCAGGCAAATTCTAGCATCAGCCACACACATAGAATATACTATTATCTCACACACACAAGGCACATGGTCGACTTGATTGGTAGTAATATAGACTCTCGACCCAACAAGTGAAGGAATCGAATCACACAATATCACATAATGAGTCACAACTAGAGCCTAAATGTCTCAATAGTCACAATTGTAGCACATACTCTTGTTCTAATCTCATGCTGCCTATCCAAATAATTTCATGCGTAGCTAGAAAAAAAAAATTTTACTACTAAAAAAAACACAACGAAACAAAAATGAAACAAAAGCAAACAAACATTGATGCGAATAGAGAAGTATAGCATGCAATACCACCACCCCACACTTAGTCGGGACACTGTCCTCAGTGGAAAATAAATGCGAGGAACCTGGTTGGTCGGACTTATTCTCTATGTCTGGGGTTATACCCCTTGCATTGGAATCATCATCATAGTAGTCATCCTTAGAAGTTCCTCATAAGTATCCCACTTAATTTCAAGCGTAAGTCGGGGTATTTGCTGCGAGGAGGGTTCTCCTTGGTCCTTGCAACTTCTCTTTTTGCCCTTTTGGGAGGTGGTAGCCTTCTCCTTGCCTTGTCTCGCTTTAGGTGCCATTGTACCTGAGACTAGAAATAGTGTTAGTTGCAGCACAATCTCACTTGATACAATCTATAAGCAAGTACTAGGGGTACCACCCCACACTTAGTTTTGTTGCACAAATCAGCGAGGTGAACGTAGTCGATTTACTCAGATTTCGTCGACATACGTTTTAGGCTTGTATTCCAGCAAGAAAATCAGCATTGTATCACTTATTTGCAGCCATTGGACTACTTTCATGGTAGATATAGCAACACTATGACATAGGGGTTACCACATGGAATCGTTATTCTTACAACAAGCACAACCTCCTAAGTCGATAGGCACTATAATCTTATCCCGATGGCCGGGATAGTCTAACATGTAAGCATCCAAACAACACTCTTAAGCAATATTCATAGCCATATCAATTCAGCAAATATCATAACAATGCTATTGAAACCAAATTCAAGTCGGAAATAAGTCAAGAATTCCCTACGTATATGTTCACGCACATGATTATGCAACAACAATTCGAACACATGAACATCACCAACAATCTTATATGATTTAGCAATTTATAATAAGCATAGCAACGTAGTACTTACGATAAATAGGTGGAGAATAAGAGAGCACTTACTTGCTTGAAGATTGTGGAGAAGTTGTTGTGGATTGGAAGAACAAAGGAAGAAAATTTTGAGAAGATTTGGAAGGTTATGTGGCGCCTTTAGGGTGTTTTCTAATGTGGTTGTGTTGTAAAACTATGTCCCCTTTATATAGGAAGAGTATGGGTCGGGTTATGACCCATTTACAATCGGATTTGGGGACAAAATCACCCTATATGCGGCGCATATCCCTCGGCATAACACATGTATATGCGGCGCATTGTCCATGGCATAATGGGACATATGCGCCGCACATGGTATGGCATATCTAGGTATATGCGGCGCATATGGTATGGCATTTGGTCTCAGTATCTCAAATGCCATAGAATAGGCGGCGCATAGTCAAAAGCACACCTAGGAATAGGCGGCGCATAGTGTATTGCACACTAGATTCCGAGTCCTTAGGCGATAGAATAGGTTGTGCATCGTTCGTGGCCTATTTTTACCAAGGCCTAGCCTTTCTCGAAGCCTATTATGACGTGAGAAAGGCTCAATCCATAGCCTTATGCATCACCATTCCTAACTTACCGACTTTACCCTACAATGCGACCAAATCGCCAATTGAAATCAATCTCCTCGTTGCATCTTTCTTGCACCTATATTTGCTCAAACAAATGAAGACGATTAGTAAGATGGGTTGCCTCCCACCAAGCGCCTTAGTTTTGGTCGTGGCATGACTCTTATTTTTGGATTTTCATTTATCAAAAAGAAAAAAATTAAAACGACGAAACGATAAAACGATAAAACGATAAAACGATGGGTTGCCTCCCATCTAGCGCCTTATTTATTGTCGTGGCTCGACTTAGTTACCTCGAGTACTCAGACTTCGTCGAGGTAAGTGATGGATCGTTTTCTGAAAGGATTTAGACGACAATGAGGCTTACCTGTGGGCATGCGATCTTCTTCAAGATGGCTCCTACGTTTCTCCGGAGAGTCACCAATTATATCATCAATAGTCCAACCCATAGCTCTCTTGTATCTCTTCAGAGCAGAGATAAGAGCTTCTACGTGCTGTTCACTTAAATCATCTGCGCTCTCCGGAAGTATATTTCTAGTTTCCAAGAACACATACCTTAGATAATCGGGGAGCTCTTGCGATTCTAGCACTGGTGGCTCATCAATGGGAGTCTTTGCTGTTGGTTGATTCTTGAGATCACATCCCGGGTGCTTAGGAGTATAAGACTCTATTTCTGTTAGATCACCCCTAAGTTCTTCATAATCTTCATTATTCTCATGCTCAACATTCAGTGGCACAGCAGATAATGGCTCAACAGTAGGTTGTTTCTCTATAGATAATGCTTTCGTATCCTCATAATGAACATCAGCTATGGATGACTCATTCATATCGCTGGGCTGCTTCATTGTTTTGCGTATATCAAACCGTACTACTTCGTCATTAATTCGAAACAAAAGCTCATTATCTTTCATGTCAATAAGCACACTTCCAGTTGCAAGGAAGGGACGTCCCAAGATGATGGGAACTTCAGAATCCTCCTTACAATCCAGAATAACGAAGTCGGCAGGAAATATGAATGAAGAAACCTTCACCAACACATCATTCAAGATACCCACAGGTCGTTTTACCGACCTATCAGCCATCACGAGCCTCATATTGGTTGGTGTAGGGTCTCCCAACCCCAACTTTCTGTAGATAGATAGCGGCATCAAATTGATGCTAGCTCCCAAATCGCACAATGCCTTAGCAAAATCCAACGATCCAATTGTGCAAGGAATAGTGAAAGCTCCAGGATCTGCCTTCTTTTGAACTAGCGACCTTGTAGCGATTGCACTACAATGATGAACATTATCCGCCAAGTCATAACTTTCTGCCCGCTTCTTTGTCAAGAGATCCTTCATAAATTTTGCATACCCAGGCATTTGTTCAAGTGCCTCCACCAATGGAACATTAATGGTGAGCTGCTTCAACATGGTCATAAATTTGCTGAACTTAGTGTCATCGGCCACCTTCTTCAATCTTTGTGGAAAAGGTGGTGGTGGGTATGGAAGTGTTCTCTCCATGGCTTTCTTCTCCTCTTGCTTTCGTTTATTTTTTTCAGGCAACACGTCCTTGGCGTTGGAAGTGGATATTGCGGCGTCTTCCCTAGTGGCGTCACTAGGCGTGGCGTCCATGTCTGCTGTTCTGTCAACTACTTGCTTGCCTTCTGCTGAAGTTTCCAGCACCTTACCACTCCTCGTAGTGATGGCCATGCATGACCCATCATTCCTTGGGTTTTGCACAGTATCGCTAGGCAAGGTGCCGGCTTTTCTTTGGTTGAGTGCTGCTGAAAGTTGACTGAATTGCTGCTCTAGTTGCTTGATAGAAGTGGAATGAGAATCAACTAATTGCTTCATGGAGGCCAAATCGTCAATCACCTCCTTAACTCCCGCGCTCGTCGCTTCCACTTCTTTCAATAACTTAGCCATCATGTCTTCCATAGAATTAGATATGGTGGTATCACGTCTACCAGGGGGAACGTACAAACCACTATTTTCATTATTTTTCTTCCAACTACCTTGGTCTTTACCTCCAGATTTATCATAATAGTTCCGACCTTGGTTTCCTTGGGCATTCCCACGGAAACCCCCCTGATTGTTCAAGTAGTTGGCCTCCTCTTCTGAATCAGATTCGTCTCTTCCTTTTGACGCAATAGCTTTCACTTTTTCAGTCTTCCCCAATAGATGCTTTGTAAGAAGATCCATTTGGGTTTTCATGTGCGCCATATCTTGATCACGCTCTTCTTCTCTTCTTCTTTGGTCTGCAGACATGCCAATAGATAAAGTGGGGCTTGCTACCTCAGAATCCCTGGTATGCCAAGCTCTACTTTGTTTCGTCATACGATCTAGCATGTTGCTTGCTTGACCAAAGGTGAGGTCCATAAAAGAACCTCCAGCTGCGTTGTCCACCACTGGTTTAGTTACTGAATTCAAGGCTCTATACAAGATCTCCATCAAGTGGACATTGGTCATGTGATGGTTTGGGCATCTCGCTAGCTTTGTCTTGAACCTCTCCCATGTTTCGTGAAGAGCTTCAGATGGAAGCTGACGAAAGTTGCTGATTTCATCTCTCAATTGAGCCCTCTTGGATGGCGGAAAGAATCTTTCTAGGAAAGCGTCTCTCAATTGCCTCCAATTTGTAATAGAATCAGGAGTCAGCCCATGTAACCATAATGTTGCCTCCCCAGACAGAGACAATGGAAATAGACGTAATCGAATAGCATTCTGACCAATACCAGGATTGTCAAAAGACTTGCATGTAGAAATAAAGTTGATGAGATGCATATTCGGATCATCGCCTGCTAGTCCACCAAATAATCCCTTGAGTTGCAATAACTGAATCATGGTGCTTGTGATGTTGAACTTGGCTCCGGGCGCTAATGGTGGTGGAATTATAGCTCCAGTGGCTCCGGCACCATCAAGATCATCATCATCATCGTCGAAAGCTGGTTGCAAAGGTTGGCGATCATATCTATACCGAGCTTGTCGACCTCGTCTGTTGGCAGGGGTTGCCATTTCAGCGCCATGCCTTGGGTTGATCAACTCGTCATCTCCTAAATCTTCATCGTCAGGATTTGTTGCTCGTCCAGGATTATCAATGTTTTGTTGTTGGACTTGAGCAGCGGCAAGAGCAGCTAATCTTGCTTGCTCGTGTTGAGCAGCCATCCTGTCGATTTCCGCTTGTGCTTCCATTCTTCTAATTCGTTGCGGTTCCGGATTGATTGGTAATAACGGTTGACCAGAACTTCTAGTATGGGGCATGCACTAAAAGAAAAACCTGCAATAAACAAAAACAAAAACTAAACGTAAAAGTGCGAGAATCTTTGACCAAAGGGTCTAGTAATTATCACGAACTTGATTGACACTCGTATTCCCCGGCAACGGCGCCAATTTTTGATAACGCTCAATCTACAGCTCTCGTTTGAGTGTAAAGCGGTCGATAGCAAATATAGAACCCAACCTGGGTTGGGTATCGATCCCACAGAGAATAGCTCGGTCAACAAGTAAGTGAAATTATTAGACTTTTGATGCAAGTCTCGTAAGAATGGGGGGATTGTAATGAGTAACCAAAGTAATGAAATAAAAGCTGAAAATAATAAACTAAAAAGAGAAAGATTGTCACGTTGGTTGTAAACAATGAGAATTGAGGCGTTGGGATTATGTCCACCTTCAGAGGTATACGTCTCTATTGGCTATGAGTGTGTAGAGTCTTGACATGCAATTGCTTATAGAGAATTGTAGTCGATGGTAAATCCAAGCGTCTCTCGACCTAAACAAGGACTATTTCACTTTAACTCTCTCGAGCTTAAAGCGTGTCTAACGGTACGAATTCTCCAAGAGGTTAGTCCAGGTACGGCACTAGCTTTTTAATAGGAAAGGGTGTCCTACTACCTTGACATTATCTCTTTTCCAGACAAATAACCTTTCTCTCGAACAAGTTAAATGTTAGACTGGCGTTGGTCTATGCGTCTTCTTTTCTAGACAAATAACCTTTCTCTCGAACAGGTTAGATGTTAGAATGGCGTGTTCTTGTGTTTGAACCGCAAAGAATGTAGATTTAAGATGAAGAGAATAATGATATAAGCAGTATACTTGTCTTGAACTCACAAACTCATAGCTATAGATAGTAACTCATTCGGCTTCCATAATCCCAACTAAGAGGTTTAGTTACCCATGAATGCGAAGGATATCACGTTTTGCATGGTGGATGGCGTGAATAGTAGGTGTTTGGCGTGTGGTTTTGGTGATTCCGTAGCAAGTAACGATTCTCTTGTTGTGGAATTTAAGAATAGAAGAATGAAGAATTAAGAATGTATTGTAGGAAGATGTCTTAAGTGAAGAGTTAATTGAATTGTAAGAATGTGATAAAAAATGTCTAACATGATAGGGTATTTATAATACTCCTATCCTACTCCTACTAAGCTAATGAAATAAATAACCAAATCCTAATATACTAATGAAATCCTTGACCCAAATGTACTAGGGTAAGGTTACAAAATTATAATCCAAATAGATTAGTGAAACACATAACCTAATTGCACTAGGTTAATGTATTTTGGCAAAAATCCAGCTTTGTGTCTGTAAGTCCCCAAAGTCTTCAGAAATGCTGTTTTAGCCCGGGACAGATTTTCCATGCAGCAGATTTAGTCCTTTAGGCGTCCAGCTCCTTTCCACTTCGTTCGTGAGCTTTCTTTTGCGTCAAGTAAGCCATAAATTGCTGTATTTTGCATCATTTATACCTGAAACTTTCCTAATCACATTTGTTAGCTCATTTACAGGAAAAAGGACTAAAAGTGTATGAAATAGATAGTTAGTTCTCAAAACTAGGCTAAAATATGGGCAAAATATATTGATATAGGCGCGTAAATTCGCCTATCATCATTACACTAGGCAAGACTAACCAGGAATGTTCTAGATTTAACACACAAAGTGAACTAAGTAACATCTCGAACATACATGGTACATAATAAATTTCACAAGCTTCTACGTATCTAGTTCATTCAATTGTTAGCAAAGATTATTATGTCCCTTATCCTTACGCCATAATAAGATCCACAACGCTCACACATATGTACATTCACATAATTCAGAAACAAAATACTGGAGGAATATTATTTTTATCAAAAACCAATCAAAATTATGATAACTTCCATAAATAATAAAAAATATCCTAATGAAACCAAAGCATAACATAATATGAAAAAATAAATATACAATACAAATTTTAACCTAGAGATTCTAGTTCTACAACCATACCATGACCGATATGAAAAGAAGCACGACAAAAAAAAACTATGATAGCTATGGCATACCTCACCCCTAACTAAAAGATAGTTCATTATACCCAATGCGCTAAAAAATATAAAAAAGGGAATGAGTACATACCTAAGATGCACTAAGTTTCTGTGTCATGAACATCCATAGGTAAGGGTATATCATCTGGTGGAGGCGGTGGTGGTGGAGGTGTGCTACTAGAGGAAGAACTCGCTGCTATCTTGGCATGCCTTTACCTCTTAATAATTATAGACTCCACCAAATCATGTTTGTACATTTTCAATGCATGTTCATGTGGAATACTTGCTCTTGCAGATCCCTCATATGTCCTTTCTTGGTCCCACCTACTGGGACTTTCTCATCATTCTCTATCAATAAATCAAAGTTTTTGGGCTCATGCAAAGGTTATATCTAAATGTCAATAGGTACGACTGGAGGAGTTGTCATATGGATTTTTATAAAAGAGCATACTTTTGCTTGTAAAGTACCCATCTCCATCCTCATATGGCATAGATCCAACATCTTAATCTCTATAAACCAAGTTACAACACATCTCATGAAAGAATCAATATGTGTCAGTAACTCAGTATGTAACTCTGACATAACAGCTCTATATGTGACATCTTATCTAGAATCTACCATCTCTAGTAGGACCCATGGTTATATCTGCCTATATAGACTAGCCATCTCAGTCTTAATAGTTTGTAACCAAGCATAAAAGGATCTCTAACTATCATAGTAATAACTGTAGCAATAACTATAGTGGATGGGCGAGGGGGAAGTGAATATTCCCCTATTGGGTCTGAACTGCAAGCTAGGGTTGATATAGAAGTTGTTGGTGTCATCTTACCCAGAGTAATCGCATAAAGGGCCTTTCTTTTCTTCTTTATCTCAAGATCAATTCTAGTTGCCACATCATATTCCTATATGTCAACAGGCTCTATAGGTACTGATGGGCCCTCAAACTAGGCTGGAGGTACTATAGTAGGCGTATGTGTCGAATCCTTCACCAACATAGTCTATGTTATCGCCTTTACCTATAATCTCTCATCCACTCTTGCTATCTTAGGCACACCGACATCATCACAAAGTCTCTGAATAAGGCATGGGAATGGTAGAGTTATCCTTACACCAAAAGATCTCTCATGAATCTAATGTTGGATAATGGATATAAATTCAATAAATACCTGTCCACCATACTAGAAACTAGAGCAGATCCATCCCATGACAACACATTGTCCAAGGTAGTCAGATACAGTTTGCATCTAACTAGAAGCCATCCAAACTTTGCAGCAAAAGTCAATGTTGCCTTCTTCATTATAGCATAACCCTCGATCCACGAGGTCTTATCACCCAGAGTTAAAATGTATCTAGTGATCTATATAATCATCTCTACTCTCTTGCTCTGTCAATCAATGTCTCTCATAATATGTCTATCCTATACAATTTATAATTTATAATCACACTCTACTATTGATGTTGGTGCAACATAATTTGGTTAAAATAGGACACAACAAATGGTTTCTACTGATATATCAACCATAAACCATCTAACTAGTGTCTACTCAAGCTTAAGCTACCTATCATGCCTCGAAAAAATCCCTTTGAGGTGTAGTCAAGATCACAATAACTGACATAAGGCTTAGAATTCCCATACCACTACTGGGTTATAAGTACCTATGGGTGTGGTGATCCACCCTAGCTGATATTACTTAAAACTTACCCGCAACAACGATGCTTCAGCCAAACCAAATAAATCAATCTTTCTCTTCTCATAAATAACCCTCTTGGGTTGGCCAATTTCTCTCAAAATAGTGGCGTCTGGCTTGCATATGGTATGAAGGACCACCACAAACCACCTTAGGTTTATCTCCTTAATAGGTTTCTCTAAGATGAGTTGTTGCCTATGAATCAGAAACTGGAACATAGCAGGAATCTTGGTCTATACCCTTCTCAGATTGGGTTAATACTAATGATTGCTCGTCATCTGTCGCATCAGACACATCCTAAGACCCTTCCTCAAACTAAGGGTCTCATACATCTACTACTAGTGACGACTTAAAATTTGCCTTCTTTTAATCATTGTTATCATCACTCGACGTTAAAGAGTATGAGGGTTATCTTCAGGGTGACTTCATCCTCCATTAGGCTAGAGTTGTCAGGATAGCCAAGACACCCTGAATAGCCTCAGTACAAGACCTAGGCCGGTTAAAGGCTAGCCTTATGCCCTACCATGAGTGCTCAGGCATCGGATATCCCATAGTGCCCAAAATAATAGTCTCAGCTGCCTAGCTATAATACCCGAAAGTTTCCTAATTAATTTTATCTCAAGAATTTCAAATATTAGCTTCTAAATTGAATAATGTTTATTCTATGAGGAATTTTTAATATTTTCACATTTTTTCATGTGGGAAATTCAATAATCCATCAATATAAAATTCTCCCAAATCTGATAACCGGATAAAAATTTAATAATATTTCAAGTTCCTATCGTAAAACAGCGTCATATTGGTCAGTGGCACGTCGCGCCACAAGCTAAAATGGCAATAGTCCATTTTCCAGTGTCTTAGCATGATTTTTCCCACGTCGGACCAAACTTCAGAGTCACAAAAAAAGTGGCAACGTGATGGCTCCGCATCGCGCCATTCCCCTATTTTCCAATTGTCAAATTCCAGTGACACGGTGCGATAGCACCGCGTCGTGCCAGGGGTCTAGGTCGGGAAATTTTCACTAATTTTAAAATATGCATCTAGGGTTAAAGGGTCACTTTTCCACCCCTATTTAAACCCAATTACATATGATTCATCCATACTTCACCCTAACTATACTAGTTTCTCTCAAGAACAAACTAGTAATTCAATTGGGGATTCAATTTCAAGAAAATCTCTCCATCAATCTTCGCTAAATAAAGAACTAAGGTTGTGTTGATTTATGAATTCCTTTCATCCATAAAGCTCAAGAACCCTATTTTTCCAGTGTCTCAGTGCAATTTTACCCACGTCGTGCCAAACTTCCAGGTCGCAAATGAAGTGGCAACATGATGGTTCCGCGTCACGCTATTTCCCTATTTTCCAATTGTCAAATTTCAGTGACACGACACGATAGTACCATGTCACACCAGGGGTCCAGGTTAGGAAATTTTCACCAATTTCAAAAGACACATCCAGGATTAAAAGGGTCAAATTCCCACCCCTACTTAAACCCAATAACACATGATTTAGCCTTTCTTCACCCAAAATATACTATTTTCTCTCAATTTTTGTTCAAGAACAAACTAGGGTTTAAATTGGGGATTTAATTTCAAGAAAATATCTCAATCAATCTTTGCTAAATCAAGAACTAAGGTATGCATTGTATTGATTTATGGATTCCTTTCATCCATAAAGCTCAAGAACCCTATTTTAAATTATGAATCATGATTATTATGTTGTGGGTTGCTCAAGTTATCTGATGGTTGTTGTTTGATTCCTATGTTGGGATCCTTAAGTGAAATTATGGAAACTACATTAGCATATAAATTGAAATCCATGAATTTGGTGGTTTATGATTTGTGAAATTTGATGATTTCACCTATGACTTAACTTCTGCATGTAAGGTGTTTGATAAAATGCCTAAAGGGATAAAAATTATGCACTATAGCTTAATTGTCACCTAAATGACAATGTATGCTTTAACCTTATGTTCAAAATGACTTCCATGTTATTCTTATGCATTGAAATTGCTTCTGGGATTGCTCATGAGTTAGCCTTATGAAATTATGCTTTGTGTACATACTATCTTATTCACGTACAAAGCTTTGATAATTAAATACACATTAAATATCTCCAACTATTGTATTATAGATTGTTGATGTTGGTCATGTTTTCAATAATGTCATGCCTTGTCAGTTTCCTCCCATCGAGTCTTGGGGGTGCTTGTACCCAAAAAATATAGTTATGTACCTAGATTTAATGTCAGGTTTTCACAATATCTTCAGTCAAGCCATGGTCCATAGAACCCAGTCAGTCATCTGACTCATGAAAGCTCAGTAATTTAGTAATCTCAATAGTAATCCTTGCATTCCAGAACTACATAGTCAGTATAGGTTGAGACCTCATAGCCTATTATATGAGGGTAGATGAGATGGCTTAACATGTTATATGAGGCTGACCACCATTCTAACTAGATTTACCTATTATATGAGTGTTACTCACAAATTATCCTTACCAATGGTGCGGTATTGACACCCTTCTAATTGGTGTTACGGATTGGACCCCAACTCAACAATAATGGTGTATTAGGGGCTTGTCAGTTGGATGACTACTTCCTATATTTTTCGGTTACAGAATTAGGACTATCAGATACAGTCATTTAGTCTCAGTAGTAGGACTCAGATAGTTCTATAGAAATTGGGGCTGTCAGATACAGTCAACTCAGAATAGTGTAAAAGTTAGCTAGTTCCATCACAAACTAGACAATCAAATACAGTCGCTCAATATTAGTTATTTCAGTGATACAGTTATCAGTATCTTATGTTATCAGTACTCAGACTCAGTAATCATGTTATCCTGACCCTAGTTACAGTTATAATGTATTTATGCCTGTATTCTCACATTTATATTTTTCAGTCAGTTAGTATAGATCATGCATGTAAACCTTTTGCATTCAACCTACCTCACATTCATACCAGTACATTCGAAGTACTGACGTATTTGTGCTATGGTCTCTTATACCGTAGGTTCAAAAGTACGAGCTCAAGAGCATAAGTAGCATTCCAGTCTTCGCAATCAGAGTTATCAATGAGTCCTCATCTTTTGAGGACATGATCATTTCTTTATTGTCTCATTAATTATTTTATTAGTTGGAATTATTTGGGGATATTTCCCATCATCTCCTTATTTAGACATTTAAATTTTAGAGGTTTTTCAGACTACAGTATGTTTAGACAGTTTTCTTTTAGGCATTTATACCCCATCCCAGATGTTATATTTTATCGAAAATTATGTTACAGTTTAAACCTTATGGACTTTCAGTTCATGTTTCCGCATTATACAGTATATCATGCAGTATACAAGTACAGATATCAGTCATGGGTTAGATTATGGTCCTTCGGGGTTATGAGCACTCTATAGCATTTCGGGTACCAGATTCAAGGTGTTACACTAGCAAACCTTATCTCTAGTCACTATGTGTGTTGCCTTGACTAAAATTGCTCTAATTTGTGCAATTGGGTATTTTACCACTAATCCACGAGGCTCAGGGGACTTATCCCGTCTCCTCGATGCAATAACCTTCTTTCTTGGAGCTTTGGGTGCCATCCATACCTGAAGAAAAATGAGTGTTAATATTCAACTAATAATGAGAGAATGCAAAATCTTAAGAAAAAATCAAAATTCAAAAACTTCAAATTTTACCTCAATTTTACACCCGATAACTATTCGCAGTCCCAAGAAGTCCAATATATATACCATGAATCACTATTTTTAATTCAAACTAACATGATTAACTTTTGGTATCCCTCTACTTTTTCAAGTTCAACATCTATTTAGGCCTAATCTAATGATTAAATTTAAGAACAAAGCTCCACATTATGATTTTAGGCTACTTCAAGGCTCCTATAAACAAGAATTATTATTACTATATAATTTACATGAGCTGAGACAGTTACCTTCTCTTTGCAAATCTGGAAGTAAACTATGATGAAGTAATAAGAAACCCAATATTGAACTTGTATTTAGCACTTTGGGACAAGTTTGTACCACATAATAAGTCTCAATTTAGCCTATGTTTAAGTGTGGGAACATTGGTAATTTTGAATTTTAAAAAGGATTTTGATTTTTTTAAGATTAAAGAGAAATTTTGAGAGTTTGGCAGTTAAAAATGAGCATATAGAAACTTAAATACCATGGGGTCTGACTTATGGTGTATTTAAGAATTGGCGGGCCCAAACTTTTAAACAAAGTTTTGGCTGACACGTGCCCTACATATGGTATCACCATATAGTATGTATATTGAACTTACAGTCCGTTTGTTGAACATACAAACAACATGCCGGCACCGAATGTGGGGCCCAAAAGTTAGCCATTTTGCCTTCTTACTAGACTTTGCATTTTGACCCTAAGTTTTATATTTTCTAAGTTGTAAATTATATTTATGAACCTGTAAGCATTTTTTTCAATTTTGAAGTCCATAAATTTTCCAAACAACTCTCAAAATTCCATCTTTTTAAGTTAAGCACAACTTACCTGGCCCATGTAGGACTTATGACCTTAATGAGTTGATTACTAAGTCCCCTTACCTGGAAAAAGATGTATTTAACAATACTTACTGCGTTCCATGTATTTACTCAAACTATGTACCTAAAAAACAAAAAAACATAAATGAACACTAAAATAATGGGTTGCCTCCCACCCAATGCTTGATTTAACAATGTGACACAATGTGGCTATGTCGGTTACTCAGACTTCAACAACAAGCCCGTGGGTTGCCAACCATGCAACGCTTGATTTAATATCCCGGCATAACATGGGTACCTTGATTACTATGAATTCATAAAGATACCTATAGGAATAAATCTTAGGTCATCAATACAATCTATCACCGACCCCAGCTTTATGTTGGTCAATTGATACACTTTTTTTTGTGATAATGAAAGTGACCTTAACTTTTGCTCCACCTTCTCCATATCAACCATTGCTCTAGTTATGGTAATAAATGGTCCCCCCATTATGGTGGGCATCTCAGCGTTAACCTCACAGTCCTAAATAACAAAGTCAGCTCAAAGATTAAGTTAACAACTCTGACAATCACATCAAAAGATATGCCCACAGGTCTCTTCACAGTGTGGTCAACCATCAATAGTTTTATCGTAGTCAGTTTAGGAGGTCTCAAGCCTAATTGGTTGAATATAGCCAGCGACACCAAATTTATGTTGTCTCCTAAGTCAAATAAGGCTCTGGTAAATCGGGATAACCCAATTGTGCATGGTATAGTGAATGCTCCAAGAACATAATTTTTCTGGGACAGTGACTTAGTCATGACTGCACTATAGTTCTTCAATACCCCAACATCCTCTAACATAGCTCTTTTTTTCATTGTAACTAATTTCTTCATAAACTTGGCATATACAGGCATCTGTTCTAATGCCTCAAGAAGAGGGATGTTCAGTCTTAATTCTTTCAGCATCTCAATGAATCAGTTGAACTTTCCTTCATCTCTCTTCTGGTTCAACCTCTAAGGAAAAGGTGGGGAAGGTTATGGAATTTTTCTTATTCCAGCTCATTGATCGGACCCTTACCTTTGTCCTTCAAATTTACTATTACCACCTACTATACTTTCTGAGACTACAACAGGTATCTCATCTGCAACCGCTTTATCATGCCTTGGTGCTTTCGCAAAAGGTAATGAGGGATCCATATTAGTTATTCAAATCCTTATGGTAATATAAAGAACATGACCATTATTTTAAAATTTTGAATAGAGTGGCTTGGAAGGGTAATTGGGTAGCTGACCATCTCTAGTTTCGTGCTTCTGACATCTACCCAAACTACTACTTAAACTTCTTGATAGCAGTGACGTGAGATTCAACCTTCTAGCTAAACCCTGAAATGTTAGCCTTAATCTTATTAAGGTTGCTCTCCTAATTTTCTTAACACTTGACTAGCTTCTTCAGCTTTGCCTCTATTCTAGACTCTATATCCCGTTTTCCCATTGGAATGTACCTAATTCTCTTTTTTCTGTAGTTATCTATTTTCCTCTAGTTACCATTTTGATCACTACTATGATCTCTGTATCTTTCATACTAGTTTTGACCCTGGTTTCCTTGCCTTTGGGCTTGGAAACCCACCAATTGATGATTTGGATATTTTGCTTCTTCCTCTAAATCTAACTCATAAGATTTGGAAGTTGAACCCTGTGCTCCTACTGTGTTCACTTTCTCTGAACTTGTTGTTGCAAACTGCATTTCTACTAACCCAAGATTAGTTCTCTCCAGCATAAGTTCTTACGCTACTGAATTATCATCTACTTTTTGGTCGCATGAGGTACCAATAGCATAAGAGCTAGACCCCTTCTTAGACTCCCTAGATTACCACCCTTGGTTAGTGAGAGAGATCTAATCTTGGAAATTTAAAGCTACCTATAAGTTTAGTCTTATAAAAGCTACTCCATAGATTTTGTCTGCCATGGCTGTGGAACTGATGGTCAAGGCTCTGTAGAATATCTCCAGCAAACTTGCCCCTAAAATCCTATGGTTGGGCACCATACTCAGCTTCATCTTGAAATTGAACCAAGCCTAGTACATAGACTCTAACTTCCTCTGCCTAAAATTATAAATATCATCCTTAAATTGCAACATCCTGGATAGAGATAGAATCGGTTCAAGAATTGCCTGCGCAACTCATTCCAAGAAGTGATAGGCCTATTGGAAGTTTGTCCAACCATAAAGATGTTTCTCTTGTAAGTGAGAAAGGGAACAAATTCAATCGAAGTGTATTCTAATTTACCCCTGGGTGTGAGAACAAACTACAAATCGTAATAAAAGTTGCAAGGTGCATGTTTTTATCATATGTAGGAAAACCCATAAATACTCCCCTAAGATTTATGAGCTAAATCATTGCACTTGTTATGTCAAATTTAATGCCAAAGGGGAAACCAGGAGGAATATAACTCTAGTCTTTGCCGGATCAATGTGTACTAAATTCTTTTCATCATTCTCATATGGCAGAAAATACTGGTATGCTCGGATCACTTGAGCACGGCCACCTCTAACTCTATTCTGATTAACACTGAGTGTTGCTTAGTGGTTTGTTTTTTGTCTCTGCATAGCTAACTCTTCCCCTGACATGTATGTTAAGCATCTTTTTCCCTTCTCTAATTAGTGGCTTCAGCTAAAGAACCTTTGTCTGCTGGTCAACAATGTCCTGAACTCCTTCAGGAGGAGCGGGAGGAACCTAGTATGCATCATCACAAACCCCTTTAGGCATATTATCTCTTTTGGCTATGTCATCCTACTAGGTGTTTGTAGGATCCTTTCTATAGTGGATTCAGTGGGAGTAAGGGATTCTCTCTACTCCGTATGCTAGGAATACATTAGCGTATATGCAACTAATATCAAGAGATAAAAGGCCTAAAAAATATAACCACCTCAATTCAAAACTCAACACCATAATCCCTGACAATGGCGATAAAATTTGATCACGCCCAAGCTACACCTTCAATATGAATATTATGCAGTCGCTACCAAATATGTTGGGGTCAAATCCCAAGGGAATATGTGGAACTATGTATCTCAACAATTGTAGTTAACGGGTAGAATGGGAAAAATAAATGGGAGGTTTGTAGACATAATATCAAACAAATAACAAATATCAACTTGGTTTTAATTTAGTCATAGACGAACACTAAAGTTGTGTTCACCCTAACTTCTAACTCAGTAAGCTTATCATACCAAATCCAACTATATAACTATTATACATGTAGAGACTGGTAAGATAGGTATCACCAACCACCTCTCGACACCATTTGGTAAATTTCACTCATCTCCTCTCGGTCTCAGAGTGTCACATTACTAACCCTTACCTTGGACCCCAATTAGAACTATCTCCTCTCAATCTTATGTTGATTAGCTAGGAATAAATGGCTTAATAAGATAGTACAAGTAATATTATTTCAACAATTATCCCCAAATCACCAATGTGATTTCATTTTCCCAATCTCTACCTCCTCTCTGGATCATAGTGAATACAGGTGGGACCTAAGATGTCACCCGTTAAGAAATCAATCAAAGTAAAGGAAACCCAAATAGATGCAGCAATAATACTCTAGAAGGATTGAACACTTTCTCTACTTAATTATGTAGCCAGGGTTCCCACAACCTTAGCTAAGGGAGATTCTCCCCTCATGTTTGTGTAACGATCAAAGGAATTCATATTTAAAAATAGAATAATCAACAACTGAAAATCCCAAAGCTTTAACTTAATTAACAACCAACATAAATACACAATAATTCTATGACCAAAGGCGGATCTCAAAATTAGAATATATGTTTGTGAGTAGACAGAGTGTGTTAACTTAATACAAAATGTCATTAGGGTATTTAGAGAATACATTGAAACCCTAAAAATCAAATCCCAAATAAAAAAAGGAAAAATAATATTGGTGGCTACTTATTAAGTCAACATATGGACCGTATGTTGAACATATGGTCCATATGTTGCACTTAGTATATTTCCATCCTTGAGTCTGGATCTTCAACTCTCTAGATTTTGCACTTTTGTATAGACTAAGTCTATACAGGGACTGTATGTTGAACATGCGGACCGTATGTTGACTTAGTATGTTGATGATCTTGCTTTTTCCTGTATGTTAGCCTCTGGACTCTCAGTTGCTCAACATACTTTGCTCACAAACGCTAAGTATATAGAACATACGCCCAAAACTAACTTAGTATGTACCCAAAAAATTCTTTTCTTCTTTTTCTTCAGAATTGCATCTAGACCTAGTTTCTTACAAACATACCCAAAACACATCATATCCAACACAATATCTAAAGAAACTTGCATTATTTCATAGTTTTAAGCATTGAAAGTGCTATATTTTTGTTGCATATCAGTGTCAAGCTTATGGTCAATAGAAAACTCAATCTCACAGACAGGGGGAATACCAAGCAGGTTGGCAGGGAAGACATTTCAAAACTCACAAACAATAGGAATGGTCAAATGACTGACTATCCATACGAGTATCATATATAATCGAGATAAGACTCACAACCCCTCGATATAAGTCACCTAGCATAAAAATAAGAAATAATCCCCATCAACCCGTAGCTAACCACTCCTTGCTATACTACTGGGGGTATGCCAGGCATGGCTAAGGTAACTGTCTTGGTAAAACAAATCATGACTGCATTATAGTGGGATAACCAGTCTATGACCAAAATTATATCAAAATCGATCAATCCAGAATAATAAGATCAACAGAAGTATCAACATCACTAACTGTCACAACACATGATCTGAATACCCAATCCAATGCTAAAGAATCACCCATGGGATTAGATAAATGCAGTAGGATAGATAATAAATTACTAGTTAACTTAATCTATTGTGCATAATAAGCAGATATGTAAGAATAAGTAGAACCCAATTCAATAATGCAAGACCCAACTTGCGGCACACTAAAATTGTACTTGTAACTATAGCATATGAAGTGTTAACCTTGGGTCTATCAGATACTGCATATAACTGGCCATGCCCACCATCTGGATGGGAACCTGACCAAACTCCTATCATGCGTACCTTAGTACCACCTCAAGCAACCTGATAACCAAACTATGACCATGAGAACTACCTCTACCTCTAGGGTGAATTATACTAATAGGAGAAGCACCCTGGGCTGAAACAACCATCTTCCCATGAATAGGGCAATTCCATGAGTAGTAATTAGAAAGTCCACAAGTAAAATAAGAAACATGGTCAAAACAATAACCAATAGATCTAGCTAACTCGAAATAACCACCATGTCTAGCATGAACCAAAAATAAACCCCTCGAAGACTAACCATCGCCCTTACCAAGATGGCTACTAGTACCAGACTGACCTCCATCAGTAATCTAAAGAGCTACCTAAACTAGTCGACTAGGCTAACCTTGAGGCTAAAAAAATAGGCATAGAGAATATCCAACATGAGAACTACCACCAATTAGATGGTAACTGCTATGAATCCTACAAAATCTGTCATGAAATCTAAGCCTTTTATCAAGGTACTCATGAGTCTCTCGGTGTATCTCCTCTAGCGCATGATTTGAAACATCAACAAAATTACTACCCACAACAACTAGACTCTAAGATTACATACGAATAGGGAGTTTCAACCCTCTAAAAAGTAACAAACTCTCTCATACTAAGTGTCTAAAATAGAAGTCACATACCTGGCTAAATTATTGAAATGGGCCTCATACTCGGCAACTGTCATAGAACCCTCCACCAATCTGGAGAATAAATCGCATAGTTGATCTCTAAGGTTGCACAACATATATTTCTCCAAGAATATCTCAGAAAACTAGGTCTATGACAAGGGAGAAGATCCAGGTTGTCTAGAATCCATAAAAACTCTCCACTAATGATGAGTAAAGGAATTCAATTGTAATATGGTGTAATCCACACCACGAGTCTCAACCAGGCCTAAACCATGAAGCCTATCCTCAGAAGAAGTCAGATACACATACATATCAATGCCTACAGTACCAGAGAACCCAGGTGAAACCAACCTGAAGAATCTATCTAACATCTTCTGATCCTGAGAAAAATAGGAGGTTGGGTCCCAACTAGCTAAATAACTATCGATTGAACAAATACCACCGCAGAAAGAACCTTAACACTTTCAGTCATATCTACAAGTTGCACCCTTGTCTCTATTGCACTATAATTAGTAGACTATGCATCATCAGATGGCACACCACCAATAATCCCCAAAAGCTGAATTAAGTCATCTTTTAGTAATGAAAAAAGAGCAAAACCTGGTAGAGCCTGGGCGGGTCCTTGGCCCACAACTGGTGGTGGCAGAGGAATCTATATCTCAGGTGTAGGAACTTGGTTTTGGGAAGGTGGAATATCTTAGTCCCTAGCTAAGGATATATGATATGGCTATCCTCAACCTCTAGGTCATCCACAAAGAGAAATAGGATTCCCAGGCTTGGTCTCGGGACCATCATGTAGCATAGAGGTCGCATTTGTCCTCTTTTATCAAAAATACAATCTACACATAATTATGAGAATATCGATACCCATATTGAACCATTGTACTTTGGGTCCAAAAATGACACAAAAAAAACCCTAGTGGTTCCCACATATGAAAAACATGTTTTTGAGATCAACCCAACATTCATACACTATTAGTGAATCATAATCCTCAATAATCAAGTGAAAACCAATCTTATTTTTCCTAAAATCATGTTGTCAAGCTAATTTAGGTTTTGGTAAAAAATTTAAGAAATTAAGGCTTGAAAATGAAGGATTCTTACCTACAATCCAATGTTAATCACTAAAATATAGGTTAAACAGGCTTGAGCTAGTTGTTGGTCTAGTCTAACTTAATGGATTCTAATGTGTTTAAGAAGTTCCAAATGGTTTAAATTAGTAATTATGAGTGGAAAAATTGTTGGTGATGAAAAAATTTCATATTTATTAAGTGTAGAGGTGGAATAATAAGTTGAAGATCAACACGAACTAGCCTAGTCTTAGCTCTTGTTTTGGTTCATCGTTATAGATATTGTGTTGTTATTATCTTTAATCCATGTTATATGGTTATCTAGGAAGCTTTGTGAGCAGAATATGATGATATATGGATAAATAAAGGCTGAAAATCCATTGAAAATGCACCACAATACAAAGGATGGAAGGAGGGACGTTCAGTATAGCCAAAAACATAGATACAATTTTGAGTAAGGGATCGCGATAGGGGTGCACCGCGACCCCTATTTGAATAAAGAAATGGGGGCAGTGTGACCCCTACTTGACTTGACCAGCTACTACACAGCAACCTATTATCAACTTGAAAAAATAGTGCGGTGCGACCCTAATTCAAAAACTTTCAAGTTGCAAATCTTTCCTTCACACGATTTAGGCTTGGTATATCTTATAAATACATCACTTTGTATCCATTGTAGATCATCTTTGAATGCCTTGGAACATAAAGGAGCTACTACTACACGGTATTTAGGTTTTAAAAAAAATTTATTTAGCATTCAATTAGATCATGACAGATATTCAACCTTTTGGAAATAATTATGACAATGAGTGGCTAGAAACTCCCTTTCCTGGATAAAAGCCAAGAGCATGTCTTCTATTGTTATGCATAGATTTTGTTTGATTTTCTTATCATAGTGGTTTTTTTTTCATTCTTGTTTTAACTATTCTGAGACTTGATCGCCCTTAGAATACATCTATTGTCAACTTTGTAATCTCAAGAGAGGAAATAGGGAGATAGAACATGGGAATGAAAAAAGTATGGTTTATATTCTTTTATGAAATAAGGATTTCTAATTATCATATAGGATAGGGATGTACTTAGTGGCATTACTTGATTCACACGTAGAATGATAGCTTAAAAACTAAATTATATTATTACATCCCCGTTCAATGATGTAGTTGTAATGTCCAAATTAGGTAAACATTTAGAGGTCAGGAGACCATGATTATGCAATTAACCCTATGAATCTACAACCGAGGTAAGCATGTTAATGAATGAAGTTCAATAACGTAGTGTGATTATTAAAAGTTCTTTAACCTTGGGCTTAGCTGCATTGATTGTTCCAAGATTTTTATTTTCCGCATTGTTCACTTTTCTTTAGTTTCAAATTAAAAATTCTCTTTTGGTTATTCTAGCATCAATTGAATCTAAATAAAGAACTAAAGTCGATATATTGTTAGATTAAGTCACTGTGGGATCGATATCTGACTTTCTTGATGGCCACTTTACTATTTGATAGACCACGTACACTTGCATGTGTACTTGGGCACTGTCAAGTTTTTGGCACCGTTGTTGGGGACTTGTAATTTGGCATATATTTTATATTTAGTTTTCCTTTTAGATTTCTTGGGTATTTTTACTCTTGGATTTTGTTAAGCATGTGCAGGAAACAGGTTTATAAAGTAGTAAGCTGGCAAGGAATCAGGACTTGGTTGGGACAAGCACCGAACCTGAGCAACTTTTCCATCAACAAAGAAGAGAAGCAATCCTTCTCCATCGAATTTCACAAATCCAAGAAGATTAAGAAAATCTTTCTCAAGTGGCTAAAGAACAAGCAGCCCGCAGGATAGTCAGAGAAGTGGCAATCTCACTTCCAATAAATTTGACCTCCCTATTTTAGAAGTCGGCAGATCGAGGCAATTTTTAGCACAAACAAAATATGGTACAATATCTGATTAGAAGTGGACAGTTCACAGGGCTTTCACATAAAGATCCACAGGTCCGCTTGCAAAATTTCCTTAAAATTAGTGACATATTCATTCCTATGGGGTTAAATATAGATAATGTTAGGATGATATTGTTCCCTTTTTCACTATTGGGGGAAGCAAAAAAGTGGTTGAATGTGGAGCCGACAAATTCAACCACATCATGGAAAAACATGGCTCAAAAATTCCTTATTCGATTTTTCCCATCTGGCAAGACTGCGAGACTTCCCATTCAGATAGAGTGCTTCAAACAAAATCCAGATGAGAATCTATACCATTCTTGGGAGTGATTCAAAAACACTTCTTCGAGATTTTCCACAAAATTAATAGTCCAATGAGATACTTGCTCATAGTTTTGTAGAAGCTCTTGACCACAATACAAAACTTTTGTTAGATTCAACTGAGGTGGTCAAGCTCTTAAGATGACTTATGATGAGTTATAAAATTTATTGAACCACATAACTCAAGGTAATCCTAAGTGGCATTTAGACTTGAGGAGCGCTACAAAAAAAGTTGTAGGTGTTTTATAGGTTGACCAATTCACTGCCATATATACTTATATCTCTATATTGCAAAATCAACTATGCAGTCTACAATTTGGAGTAGCACCACCTAGAACTACAATCAATGCAATCTATCAAGTTACATGTTGGTGTGAAGTTTGCGTTAATAGTGGCCATTCAAAGAATCAGCAAGCTGCCACATAAAGCTTAGAGTCATAGTTGGGGAATTTACAATAGACACTAAGTACTAAGCCTTAAGGTGGTTTTCCAGAAGATACAGAAAATACAAAACAAGTAATGGCAGTCACTTTGAGGGGTGGTAAAGAGATCAATGAAGAACCTCCAAAGGCAACTAAGGAGGTAGATGCAGATTTGACTCCCCCACGGGTATCAAAAAATATGTCTAAAAATTTAAGAAAGTCTAAGTACTCTAAATAAAAAATTATTGAAGAAGTGGAGAAACAAATTCCACAACTTCCTTTTCCATACAAGTACAGAAAGGAAAAGGAGGATGCATGTTTTAAGAAATTCTTTGACACTTTTAGAGAGCTTCACACTAACTTACCTTTGTAAAATGTTTTGTAGGGAATGCCCAAGTACTCTAAGTACTTATGGAGTATGGTTACTAATAAGGTGAGGTTTCCGGATATCGAGGTGGTATCACTCACTAAAGAGTATAGAGTGTTGGTGACACATAAAATCTCTAAAAAATTGAAGGATCTAGGGAAGTTTACTCTCTTTATTCAAATTAGAAGTAGTAAAGTAGTCCATGTACTGAGTGACATAGGGGCTAGTGTGAACTTGATACCTCTCTCTTTATTCAACACTTTGGACTTGGGGAAGCCTAGACCGAGCCCTGTGCTACTGCAATTGGTGAATTGGATCATTGATTGCCCAGAATGAATTATTGAGGATGTCCTCATAAAGGTTGGTAAATTTGTTATTCCTAATAACTTTATTATTTTAGATTTTAAGAAAGACAAATAGGTACCAATCATTATGGGGCATCCATTCTTAGCAACTGAAGGATCTTTGATTGATATTAGAAAAGTTACCCTCATAATGAAATTGGAAGATGAAGAGACGGTATTTAATGTTTACAAAGCACTTAATGCACTATACCACTACAAGGACTAATGTATGATTACTATTATCAAAGGTGATAAGTGTGGGGTGGATAGTCCGCTAAAGTCCTCTTCAGACTACCTCATTGAGCTGCCTAAGAAAAAACCACCACTGGCCAACATGATACAAGTGGATGAGCCTAAAAAGGCTAAAGTTGATAATACTATTGATCTTGAGAATACACACTTAAGAGGTTAGAAATGAATAAGAAGATGGCCTCAAAGCGTGAGGAAAAGAATGAAGGAATTTAGCTAAATGTAAGTTGGGTCGTGCCGCAACACTAAATCAGAAATTGCGTGGGAGGCAACCCAAGTTAAGTAGTTATGTTTATTTTTAGTTTTTACTTTACGTAGCTTTTGTTTGGTTGAGTCACAGGTTTATGGGAAGTCTGAGTACCAAACAACCTGAGCTAAGGAGCATAGTAGAGACTAAGTGAGGGGTCCCCGGATCCACTTGATATATAAAAGATGATACTAGCTAGGCCTAGAGGCCTTAAGGAGTATTTCTATCTCTACTTTTAAATTATACTTTGGGGACAAGGTAGATTTTTAAGTGTGGGGTGGGGGAATTCCAATTTTTAGGGTAAATTTTAAATTTTTAGGTTTGGAATAAGTGATATATTAATGTTGGTGCTATATTTGACTTAATGGTGCAAGTGTTTGTTTGAAAAAAATGTATGCTAATTGTGTGAATTGTTACTTTTTAGACTCTTGTACCTGTTTGCTTAAAGTTTGAATTTATGCAATTGTTTGGTTATGAATCTATGATGATCCTATTGAGTTGACCATGTTCCATGTGTGTGAGAGGTTTGTATATTATTTATTGTGTGTGATGTCTAGAACTTCCCCAGTATGTGTGTGCAACGTAAATTAAAGAGTGTGGGTTTAGGATATGATATAGGCATTTCTTTAATAGCCTTATTTTATACCCTCTTTAAACCTACCTTTGTGCATAATCCTAGTAATCCCCATTGAGCATTTATCATTTTCTATGGTTGCCTCATATTGAGCCTAATCCCTTCATTAAGAGACCATAATTTGATCCAAATCTCCTAAGCACTTTAGTGTAAAATTAGTAAGTTAAGGAGTATCAAATTGAAGAAGGAAAAGTTGAAGTGAAGCCCCAAAGTGATAGTTATTGGTGTTTAAAAGAGTTGTTATATGTTATGGTTGGGCATTGAGTAATAAAAAGAATAAATTTTGTTCAAATTGAATGAGTTGCTCATAGAATGATCCGACCATAGTGTACGTAAATGATCTTAATAAGATGGGGTGAAAAACAAAAGAATGAGGTAGACAAAAATGGTCTAATTTAGTCTTTAGAAATTGGTTTTAATTGTAAAAAGTGATGTATTAAAGCACTTAGGGAAGAGAGTCACTATTATTCCAAAATAGTTCCTACCTGTCCGTTAGCCTAGATTACAACCCGAAAAATACCTATTTGATCCTAAGTTTAGCATTCTGATATTAGTAGAGCACTACACTAAGGTCAATCCTATGGTTCATTATGTGTAACTTGTGAATTCCTTATGAGAGTGAGAATATTTTTTTTCTTGCACCCATTATATTATAAAATGCTTTGATGTAAATGATTATGAGTAACTCTCTTATTATGAGGGGCACATTTTGATAAATGTGGGTAATTTGTAAGATGTCCTTGGTTGAACAATATCCATGAGTTTTCCAACTAGGTGAGTCAATTCATGAGGCTAGGATGTTTTGGATTAGTGTTCATGAGCTTTCAATTGTGTAAATAATATGCTTAGTGTAGAAACTTGTATCTGGGACAGTGATATACTTAGATGCCTTACTTGATGCAAATGTAGGATGATAGCTCAAATAACTTAATTGGTTTATTACATCCCCACTCAATGATGTAGGAGTAATGTCCAAATTAGGTAAGCGGTTAGAGGTTGGGAGACCATGATCATGAGATTAAACCTACAAATCAACAACCGAGATAAGCAAGTTAGCGAATGAAATTCAATAACATAGTATGATTGCTCAAATTACTTTAACCCTGGGCTTTACTCCATTTATTGTTCCAAGACTTTTACTTTCTAGATTGTTCACTTTTCTTTGGTTTACAAATTACAAACTCTATTTTGGTTTATCTTGCATCAATTGAAATTAAACTGAGAACTTAAATCAAATTGTTGTTAGATCAAGCCCCTATGGGATCGATATACGACTTTCTTAAAGGCCACTTTACTACTTGATTGACCACATACACATGTGTGTGCACTTGGGAGCTGTTAGTTAGAACTTAAATACCTTGTTGAATAGTATATAATTTGGTATGTAGGATTTCCTTTTTGTGAGGAGGCATTAGACTAATAGAGGCAGGTGAAATGGTCATCTTCTAAAAATCCGTCAAAGAAGTATATTTGAGTTGCTATCGATGGAGAGTCACTTCTAGAGAGTTAGTAATTATTGTTTGTTGTTCTTTAAAGTCTTTTGTTTCTTTGAGATTGTGCTTCATGTTGAGGGATGTTGTGCAAATAGCATTGCCAATGCTTGAGAGATACTTGTTGGTATTAATCAAGATCGAAGTCATTGTGATCATTTGGTCATTTAAATAGGCTTCCAATTCCATAGTCTAATTGATTAACAACTAGTGTTGCTTGGGGACAAACAAAGGTTTAAGTCAAGGGTGTTGATGAGAGATAAATTTACCACTTATTGACACCCAAATCCATGCATACTAATATAATTTAAAGGCGTTAATAACATAAATTTTTCATTTTTAGCACTAATTCCCATGTTTTGCAGGAATACAGGTGATGAGAAGAAAAGAAGTGAAATAAGCTGAAATAATATAAAAAAAGGAAGAGTTAGTGCAAAGCTGGAAAAGAAAGAGCGGTAACTGACTCTCAGTTACCATGATCACGATCTAAGGGTCACAATCGAGACCAATAACAATTAGTCAAGGCACGGATCGCGATGGGCTCACTGCAATTGTGGGAGTTGCGATCGATCACAGGTGACTGTGAAGGCATAAAAAATAGCCCAGGAGCAGAAATGTAATTTCCCATAGCTGGTTCCAATTATTTATAGGACGAAAACCATTTCACTTTTTAGGGATGACCTACTAGATTTTGAAGTTTTTGCTTTGCAAAACCCTATTAAATTAGGCAAAAATATTGTGGTTAATTTTAAGAAGGAATCTTTTTGTAATTGAAGTTTAATTGAAGAATACTCATGCTTGCATCTTTAATGGGTGATTTGAATGACCATTTTACTATATTTCTTTCCTAAAACATCATGAGTATCTAAACAAGTATCATGGAATTATGTTGTAATAGGTGCAACTATGTGTTGGTTTTGATTATTAGTGTAGAATCTTTGTTAATGATGTTGAGTTTCACTAATACTTGCTTGTTGAGTAGAAATTTTTGAGTAAAAAATTGCAAATTCCCAAAATCTCACACCATCTTTGAAAGAGAGATGTAGGTATGCTTATGAATCCTATATTATCCTTGAATAAGGGATATGGGTGACAAGGTATTAGCAAACCAAAAAATAAGCATTAGATTATTCCTTTACATTGTCTTAGAAATAGGAATAGATTGTGAATTTGTTGTCTTGGGCATCTTCCTAGAAATAGGGATGCCCAATTGAAGTTTTGGCTAGATTTGTTTCCCATACCCATGAGGTATCCGAAAGGGTCCATAGGTGATGTTTTTTGTGGTTGGTTGAAAAACTAGCATCAAAATCCCTAATCGGGCCTACCCATATAATTATTAGCCAGAATTTGCATTTAAATATCATGAACCCATGCATTATTTTCCCCTAGGAAGAAAAAAATTCCAAGACTATTCTTCTATTGAAATATTACCTACTTTTGTTGCTCTTAATTGGTAGGTTGATTAGATTTCATCAAAATAACCTTCCTAACCAACACTCCCATTTTAATTTATGTCTTCTATTTTGTTTACATTATGGGTATATCTTTAGTAGTTTTCAATACCAATAGGATTTGAAGACTAATCCTATTCCTAGGGGATTGGACCCCAACTCAAGTTGGGTTATTATATTTGACAATGATTATCTTTCCCATAAATCATGAAGTAAGTTGAGCATGATAAATAGGAATGGTTATGGAATAGGTGTCATGGTTTCCCCTAGTGATTGAATTTTGATGTTGAAATTAATGAGAACCTCAACCTACTTGCATGATTGGTTTTGGAATATGAATTATCATTTGGATTTGTCTACTATTTTTTAACTAATACCTTGAATAAATGGATAAATTGGCTTTTGAAAGGTCTTGGTGACCATGAAATAGCTTTGAATTGAAACTTCGAAGTCCTATTGGCCAATGGGTTAGAGTCTTCTATGACTAAATGATTTTGTTCCTACTTGGGAATTTGGATTCCTATTGGTTGAGGAGGGTTAGAGTCCCACTTGGCTAAAGGGTTTGATTCCTACTTGGAACTTTTGATTCCAGCTAGTTAATAGGTTACAGTCCCATTGGAAAATGGTATGGCAAATTGACTTGTGCTTGCAAACTATTGTCGGTGTGACGATACCACTTGATATTTCCTTAATGAATGACTTGTTGATTAAATAAATGAGTTATGTGCTAAGTGTTTTTAATTTTGGATTAAATGGGGTCGTGTAGTTTGTCATAAAAGTGGAAATCTAAAGAGGACTACTACTAAAAACCATATTTTTCAGAGTGGGGGTCAAAATTGTTGAGTGTTCGAGTCACTCTTTCTTTATAATTCGTTGTTCCTATCACCCTTGGTATATGACCGGGAGATTCGAGTCCTCTATGCATATGTATTATGATTATTCTCTGATTCGTACAACTACGCGCATTGGGCCTGACCATGGGGTGAGAGTTGGGTTCGTATATCCCGTGATTACTATCATGACAGCAGAGCTACATAGCCCAGGCTAATGATTTAAAGTTCATTCTAAACCTTGTTCCATATCCCATCATTATATATATATATAATATATATATATATATATATATATATTTGTGTATGTACAATGTGTGCATGTGGATTTTACTGTGGTTTTGACTTGACAATATTTTATCCCTTCCCTGAGTTACATAGTAGTGCTCATATATATTTTTGTATATACAATGTGTGCATATGGATTTACTGTGGTTTTTACTTGACAATATTTTATCTCTTCCCTGAGTTACATAGTAGCTCTCAACTCACTAACTATTTTCAGACATTGTATCCCATTTGATATATATATATATATATATATATATGTACAATGTGTGCATGTGGATTTTACTATGGTTTTGACTTGACATTATTTTATCTTTTCCCTGAGTAACATGGTAGCGCTCACCTCGCTAACTGTCTTCAGATGTTATATCCCCATTTGATGTAGGGAACTGAAACACTTCTTCTTTTCCTGTGCAGTGATAGGATTTTTGGTTATATTATGAGTAATATTGAAGTGGTGATCTTCCATTGTTCAAGAGATCCTCATTTCATGATTTGGTTTCATTATGTCATATATTATTTCATGCAGATTCTTTTTGGCTAATATTAGGGGCACGTCCTGACTTAGATTGGTTTTGGTCTACTTAGATATTTTGTGGACTACTATGGATTTAGAGTTGTTGGTTGTACATCTTTAAGTAATTTTAAGTGATCTAATTTTCTGTATTGTTATATGTTTAGAATTCATTCGTTGTTCGCTGTATTATGTTTTTTTGATAGTAAGAAGGGGTAGTCTCTAGTACTCGGTGACTTGAGATATTGATCATGATCAGGCCCTAGTTCGGGTCTTGATAGGAAGACCATGCCAATCACTTTCCAATTGTGTTACGAACTCTTAAAGACCAGATATTGTATACAAAATTTTCTAAGTGTGAATTTTGGCTGAATGTTGTGACATTTCTCAAACACTTTATTTCTAGTAAAGAGATCAAGGTGGATCCACAGAAAGTTGAGGCAGTTAAAAAATGTCCTAGACCTATGACTCCAACCAATATTAGAAGCTTGTTAGGCTTGGCTAGGTATTATAGGAGGTTCATAAAGAGCTTCTCATCTATTGCTACTGTATTGATGAAGTTAACTCATAAGAATGTAAGGTTTTTGTGGTTCAATGTTTGTGAAGGTAGTTTTGAGAAGTTGACGTATAAGTTAACTTTTGTGTTTGTTTTGACCATGCTCGAGGGTACTGATGGATTTATTCTGTGTTGTCATACATCTCATGTGGGAATGGGTCGTGTTTTGATGTAGTATGGTAAGGTTATAGCCTATGCATCCAAGCAACTTAAGGTTTATAAGAAGGATTACCCGACTCATGATCTAGAGTTGGCTGTTATGGTTTTTGATTTTAAAATTTGGCATCATTACTTGTATTGGGTGCATGTGGATATTTATTCAGACAATAAGATCTTCCAGTATGTGCTTATGCAAAAGGAATTGAATCTCCGGTAGAGGCGGTGGCTTGAGTTACTTAAGGATTACGACATGAATTTGCACTACAACCCAAGTGAAGCTAATGTTGTTACTAATTCTCTTAGCAGTTTGTCTATAGGTAGCCTATCTCACGCTGATGAGGAGAAAAGAGGCTTGGTGAAGCATATTCATAGGTTAGCTAACTTTGTGGTTCATCTCTTAGACTCTGAGAATGGATGAGTGATTTTCATAAAGTGGTTAAATTATCTCTTTTTGCTAAGGTAAAGGAGAAGCAGGTTTTGGATCCCATACTTATGCAGATTAAAGACAATATGGGTCACAAAAAAGTTGTATCTATCGAGATCGGGGGAGATGGCATTCTAAGATATTAAAAAAGATTTATGTTCCTAATATAGATGGGTTACGAGAAAGAATTTTGGCTGAAGCTCGTGAGTCTTGATATACAATTCACCTAGATTTGACTAAAATCTATCATAACTTAAAGGAAATCTATTGGTAAAATAATATAAAGAGGGATGTGACAAACTTTGTGGCTCAGTGTTTAGTTTGTTAGCAAGTCAAGGAAGATCATTAAATCCTAGTGGCATGTCCCAAGAGATAGAGGTGCCCATGTGAAAGTGGGAAATGATTAATATGGACTTCATTACATGTCTTCTGCGGTCTCAAAATCAGTATGATTCCACTTGGGTCATATGTATAGGATGACTAAGTTTGCTCACTTTTTGCCTATGAGGACTAACTATTTAGGAGAGGATTATGCTAAATTATTCAATCATGAGATTATTAATTTGGATCAATCGCCGGTGTCCATCATTACATATCAAGGTACGCAGTTTTCATCTCAGTTTTGGCATTCATTTCTGAAAGACTTTGGTACTCAGGTGAACCTTAGCACTGCTTTCCACCCTCAAATAGATGGACAAGCAAAGTGTACTATTCTGACCTTAGAGGATATGCTAAGGGCCTATATGATTGACTTTAAAGGTAGTTGGGTTGACTATGTACCTATTATTGTGTTTGCATACAATAATAATTATCATTCTAGCCTTCAGATGGCTCCTTTTAAGGATCTTTATGGTAGGAGGTGTAGGTCTCCTATTGGGTGGTTTGAGGGAGTTGAAACAAGATTTTTTGCTTCTAACATGTTTCACCAAGCCATGGAGAAGGTGAAGGTGCTTAGAGAAAGAGTTAAGACTACTCAATGTCACCAAAAATTTTACACATTTATGAGATTAGTGATTGTGTATTCTTGAAAGTCTCTCTCGTGAAAGGAGTCATGAGATTTGGGAAGAAGGGGAAACTTAGTCTCCGTTACATTAGTAAGTATCATATTGTGAGAAGAATTGACAAGGTCCCTTATGAGTTAGAATTGCCTACGAGTTTTGCTTTGATTTATCTAATTTTCCATGTTTCTACGCTGAAAACATGTGTGGGTGACCCTTCATGGATAGTACCTATTGAGGATGTTGGTTTCACAAATTCTTTGTGTTATGAGTAAATCTCGATTGAAATATTGGATAGACAGGTTCATAGAATAGGGACAAAGGATGTATATTTGTTGAAGGTTCTTTGGAGTAACGAAAAAGATAAAAGAATCTACATGGGAAGCTGAAGAAGATATGAAATCCAAGTACCTGTTCTTGTTCCCTGGGTTGGAGAAAAGTGCTTAAGGTATGAGTTTCATTCCCCTCTTGTCGCTTTTTGAATATGTCCTTAGATTATACTGTATTCTAGTTATTCTCGTGCTAAAAGTACCCTAACTTATCATTTAGGGATGAATGATGCTAAAGGGGGAATAATATGGGATCTCATAAATTTCAATCATTTTATTTTTGACCCTTCCACATGCGTAATGTTGATTTTTGACTTGAATCATTATCAGGAATGTTAAAAGGGTGTTTTAAGAAGGTTATGGAATTTTTTGAAGGGGGTCGGGGTCATTTTAGTACATCGAAGTAGTGAGGGTCTGCGGTAGTGGTATGCCACTAAGGTTAACCTCGGCGATAATGGTGTGGCACATAGGCTAACCTCCACAATAAGGGCATGCCATGCCGCTATGTTAAATTTATCCCATTTTTGTTTTTTTCACTTGGGGTAACGGGCTTTTGGTCTTTTTACCCCTACATGACTTTTATACATAGAATAACCTCTTTCCCGTTAATTTTCAGAGATCAAAACCATTCTTTCTCCTCTTTAAATCAAAATCCAAGAAAGCTAAAGGGTTTTAAAAAAATTCAACATTCCAGCTCCAAACTTTGATTTTTATTCAAATTCTTTGGTATTTCAGAAATGTTTCTCATCCATAACTTGTATTTTTACATTATGGCTGATATTTAATCCTTATTTATTTGATTTTAATTGTTGGATTTGAAATTGGGTTGAGGAATTTTGATGGTTATTACTTGAATTCTATTTCCCATGTTTTAAACTCTTTATTCATGCTTTAATTTATGGTTTTGGGACTGAACTAGTGCATCATTTTAATGGTTGGTATGGGCCACATGGGTCCCCCAAATTGATGGAAATTTTAGTCTGATAACCGCATTAACCTCAACGCATTTTGTCAACTTGATTTTGATTATGGATAATTGCATGGTTTAACTTCTCGTTTGAACCCATTGCATTGAATTAAATGATAAACGAATGAATATGGTTTTGGATGGCCTCGGTGAACTTGCTTTAGATTTTAAATAGAAATTAGGAGTCATTTTTGTTATATGAATTGGTTTGGCATAGTTATATAATCTTGTAAGCATATTGGTATGACGATACGATGGTGGTAAATGCCTTAATAAATAGGTCATGGGTTAATGGTTGGTTTATGTGCAACTATCTTATATAGGCATAAAGGGAATTGTGTACCTCACCATAGACGTGTAGGTCCCGAGCTCATCAACACTGGAAAATATGTGATCGTGTTCTTGGTGCAGACATTATACATATATATATATATATACGGGGGAAGGGGATATATCCTTTGTGTCTTTATCCTTTACTTGGTATTTCCTTGGTTAGTACGATTAACGCAATGGGTCCTTTCTAGCAGGTGGAGCTAGACCCATGTAGCCCATGGGTGTCTTTATGATGGAACGAGCTACACAATTCAGGTTAATAGATTAAACACTTATGTTTATGACCTATGTCCCTATCACAACATCCTATATAGATATATATATGCGTGAATGTGGTGCATATGGTTTATAACTGGATTTTGGTAATTGTCTTATCCTCTCCCTATTCCATGAGTTAAATGCTAGTGCTCACTCCACCAATCTTCTTTAGACTGCATTATTTCATGTTATAGTGTCTGAGGGTTTTTTTATTACTCTTGTGCAGCATTAGGTGGTGTCATATATGGGTTGAGTTGCTATGAAGTGATGCGCCTCCATCCTTTGAAAGGCCCTGACATTTCACTAGTTTCTTTATTGTCTTAGTATTTCTTTATTGATTTCTTTTTGGTCATAAGTGGGGGCATGTCCCGATTTAACTGGTATTTCTGATTTTAGAAGCTTTTGTGGAGAAGCGTGGGTTGGTTGTTTATTTGAATTCTTAGAATTGTCATTTGACATATCTATCCTTATCATTATGTTTCTTGACTTTCGCTATTTATTATTGTTCTCTTGAGGTAAGGCTAAGGGAGTGGTCTTTAACCCACGGTGGGCTTGAGATACCCGTCATAACTAGGCTTTTGTTTGGGTCATGAAAAATATCCAATTATCTATTCATGTACTTACTCCTTTGAAAGAATAACCCCAAGTATCTTTAATACTTGATTACAAACTCTAAAACTCAGTTTTGAAAGTGCGTTCAACAAATTGAACACAACAACATTTGAATTACTTCCTGATTTTACTTTACTGCATTGTTTTTAGCATTGCCAACAAGAAATTAGTCACTTGTAATACTTGAAGGTGAACCTATCACTATCATTCCTTGTGGGATTGAGCTCGACTCTGAGATTTAGGTAAAATATATTACTAGAGACCGCATACATTCTTGACAGATGTATTTGAGCGCTATCAAAAATGGCATCATTGTCGTGGAATGATACATAACATTTATTCATAGTAGTGATCTAAGCTAATTTTGTTAGCCATGGTGTATACTTTAATTTATGTGTTGTTTTTGTCTTATGTAGGTGATAGCATAAACCAACAAGACAATATGATTCAACATAGTAGCGACACCCCTAGCTCTGATGGGAAATTTAAGGACGAAGATCACTTGGGTGATGCTAGACGGGAAAGTGTAATTCATATACTATGGTGGGTAATGCGGTCTTCCATATCACAAGTGTGATGCTTCACTTACTCCTCATGAAGGCAATATTCATAGGACAGCTCATGAGGATTCAAACATCCATTTGAAAATTTATATACTCGTTTACAACGCATTTAACATTGCTAATATTCCACAAGAGTCCATCTATTTGAGGTTGTTCGCATTTTCTTTGATGGGTGAAGTGGTATTATGGCTTCAAAAAGGCTATATAACATCTTGGGTTGAATTAATGAAAGCCTTCCTAGATCGATTCTCTACGCCATATCATATGCTTCAGTTGAGAGATGAGATCACAAATATTTGGCAAGCAAGTGGTAAGCCATTGCATGAAGCATGGTTAAGGTTTAAGAAGTAATTGCCACATTGCCCAAACCATGGGGGCTCCCTCTATGCTATAAAGCAAAGTAGAGCGTGGAAGACAAGATATATCGAGATGGTTGTGGGGTATCCCTCTGTATCTTATGTAAGTTAACAATAAAGTAAGAATTATGAGGAGATAAACGAAAACATAGCCAAAGTAATGACATAATTGGATCTTATCATAAAACATGTTACAAGTTCAACTCTAAAAGCAATTAACATCATAGCTTCAAAGAGGACTAAAGCATATAAATATGATGATGCAGAGTCACCTGATAGAGAGATCAGTTCTTGTTGAACAAAATGAAAAGAGGGGTTCTCAACCTTCCTACCAAAGGCAATATAGGCATTATGGTTGGACAAAAAGGGACCAAGTTTGAAAACCCCTGGATTGGAGAGATGACGATCATGATAGGTTGGAGGGACAAAGAGAGAGATAGGGATCATGATTAGAGAGACAAAAAAGTTTGATAATTATATATACATCCCTCCATAAGATAGGTAAAAAGGTAAATGAGCTAACACCATTAACCCAAAAAATTATAAGAAAGAATATATTTTTTCTTGTATTTTCATGGGGGTTGAAGGGAGTGACTAAACGCTAAGGGATATGAAGAGAAAATTTTCACAACTAAATCAAATATTCACTTCATATTCATCCTCAATCAAGCAACTCAAATCTCAATTGGTCCAAAACTCATCTCACTTAGACAATAGACCAAAGGAAGGTCTCCCTGGAGACACCATGGCAAATCCTAAAAATGATGGTCATTGGATGGAAATTGTCAAAAGGAGTGGTAGGAATCTCAGTAATAATATTAATAATCTTGATTAATACACCAATTAAAGCGGAGTTGAAGATTGAACTAGTTGAAAGAGAAAAAGGCTCGACAAGCCCAATGATAAAGTCCTTATTCCAAATGACCCAAATATTAAGAATCTGGAAGAAGTAGAAGCGAGGGATGTGATGAAGAAAGACCACAAAAGGTTGATGAAAATGTCTCCATACTTGTGGAAATTCCAGTTATTCCAAAACTGCCAATCAAAATACCTCCCTCATTCCCATAAACGCTCAAGAAGAAGAGGGATTATACCAAGTTTAAGAAATTTCTTTCCAAATATAACAACTTACCAATGAACATTCCTTTTTTTGAAACTTAACTTAATATTACTAGGCATTACAAATTTATAAACCACATGGTGACTAATAAGAGAACCATGGACTTCAAAGCAGTGAATATCTCACATAGGTATTGCGCTATTATGTCGAGCAATATGGTGGTCAAGAAAGAAAACCCCGATGCTTTCACTTTCCCTTGAACCATTGGGGTATATCAATTTGGAAAAACTTTTTGTGACTTAGGTGAAAGTGTAAACTTGATACCTCTAGCTATATCATCATATTTAGGTTTCATTATTCAGTATCGAACTTGTGATTAATGCAAGTCAGTACCCGCGCACCAGCAGATAGTGGTCAATCCTCATTCTCCGAGAATGATATTTCAATATTCTTTTATTTTAGTTTATTATTTTAGTTTCAAATAGTTTTGATCTAGTTGGTGACTTGTTCCAGCAACTCATTATGTAGTAATGACTTTCAGACTTAAAAGTAGACATTTCTGCTTATAGTTTGTTTTTCAGGCTTAGTTTTATATCAAATTATTTCTGAAACTTGCTATCAAATTAGTTAGATTCTGCATTTATTATTTCAATCATCTTTAGTATTATTAGTGTTATGCCAGACCATGGATTAGCATAGAAACATTTGTGGCTCTAAATACCGTATTACATTTAGGGTGTAAGCTCCGGACATGATAATGTCTAGACTAGGTCCTTGGAAAACGTTGTATTTCATTTGATTAAAGATTTGTAAAGGTTTTTAATGACATTAAATATGTTTATACATTTTCCATTGAATTGGTGATTATAATGGTGTTGTCACTAATAAATTCCACTTAAATGATTGGATAAAAAAGGAATTTCCCATCGAGTTAGAATATAAAAGGTGGTTGTATGATCTCATCATTTAAGTGCTGACACATAATTTAGACACGTTACATGATTTTTATGGCTTATTTTATTTAACTTGGATTGCCACACTTTTTGACACCTAGTATGATTTTGTGGTTCATTTGAATTAATTAGGATTACCGTATATATTGACTCAATGCATTATTTCAGTGACTGATTTATTTGACTTGGATCGCCATATAATTTTCACAGTGACATGAGCCTGGACTTTAAGAAGAGATAATATTCATTTGGATCTTGGGCTAATAATAATGGGCTCATTATTTGGAGTCCAATTAATTGGATCAGCCCAATGCATCTGAGGTTATATGATTAAGAGGTTATATGATTAACTCAATCATATTATCCATATTATACAAACTATGTTTTTATGAAATTTAACATAGTTCAAATTTATTAATTGATTTAAATCCAATAAAATTTTAATTCCTACAGACCTTTGACCAAGGTAAAACTTAAATTACTATAGAGCATAACTTGTAGGAATAAATTAAATTTACCTTTGAGGTAAGAGTTTGAGGAATTTCAATAAGAGATGATAAACTTGCTCAATAGAACACATGTTTTGTCTCATAGGTAAAAGCTGCCTGTGTTCCTAAATTCTTCATAAAGTATGATGATCCAGCAAAACTTGGTATTATTCATTTTACTTCTCATGTTAAATTGTTCACAAATTATGGCATACTAGTAAAAAAGTCTACATTTTGCGCAATCATAAAATGCATTAGTGAATTTTGATATTGTTTTATAATTAAACTGAGATAGCAGAGATAATTCTTTTATATATTTCCATATGGAAATATTTCTATATCTTGTGGACATCATAAATAAAAACATTTTCAAATGACTAGTGATTAGATCAATTATAAGATTTTCTTAAAATTATGAAAGAAAGACTGTGAAGGAATTTTTTATATGTATCATGTGGTTTTAATGCATGATTCTCTAAGTATAACATATATTGATTATATATACATGGGTATTTGTTCTTTTCCTTCTATTAGATGATAAAAGAATTGTACTAATCCTCTTGATGGAAGATTAAAAGAAAGAATTATAACAAAGTATGAGTTTAGTTTCGTCGAAACGAAAAAAAAAATTCGCATAATTTAGAAACACTACATGCAATATATTGATCATGGATGACAGTTGCAAGGGTTTGTTTGCCATGGATATGAGATAAATTAAGTATACTTTCCATTTATTGTGTGTTATCTCAATTCTTTTCATCTACTTGGTTCCCTCTATTTTCCATTCACACTTTGATCTTGAACCCAACAATCCCCTACATGAATGAGGAATGACTATTTTGTTTTGCAAAACTTTACGGACAAGTATGTGATCATCAAGCAAAGAATGATAGCATCTGGATAAGGGGGTTCCCTTTGAAGTTTTCATAGTGAACATTCATCGGATGCACTCGGTCAATCGATAGATTTGATATCTTTGAAGCATCAAGATTTAATTTACACCTAAACAAGACATGTCACACAACCAGCCTTTTATTGTTTATTCTTCTCACATTTTTGTTCGTTTCATCCATGAACATGTCCACGTCTCATGAGAGCTTAGAGAATAGGACTTTACTAACATTCTCTTTGAAGCAGCTTCCACATCGCCCTCACATAGGTGATTTATAAATGTTCATTCCTATAGATTAAACTATTTTCTCAAATCTACCAAACATAGATAATCATTAAAAAGCTTCACTCCATAAGTCATATCCTTGTTTACTAAACATTGTCTACATCATGAGAATGGATTGGCTATATTGATAGTGTTGAACCTATTACATACAACTTTGTTTGATCTCCTTGAGCCTAGATCTTGGGATATCTAGTCTGCTAGATAGAGTTACTGCCATGATAACTTGTCCTAGGCCGTAAACCTATTTCATTGTTTGTTCTTTCAAATCCTTCTCTAGATAGGCCTTTTGTAAGTGGATACGACACATTATCCTTTGACTTCACACGGTCAACAATTATAATTCCACTAGAGAGAAGTTCTCTAATGGTATTATGTCTCCGTCTTATGTGACGAGATTTACCATTATACATCATGCTCCCTGCTCTTCCTATTGAATCTTGACTATCACAGTTTATACATACTGGTGCCAATGGTTTGGGATAATAAGGAATATCTTCTAAGAAATTCTAGAGCTATTTTGATTCTTCACCAGCTTTATCCAATGCGATAAATTGAGATTCCATTGGAGAGTGAGAAATACATGTTTATTTGGATGATTTTCAAGAGACTGCTCCTCCACCTATAGTAAATACATATCCACTTGTGGATTTTACTTCATTTGATCCGATGATCCAATTTACATCACTATATCCTTCAAGTACCGTGGGATATTTATTATAATGCAAAGGATAGTCTTGAGTGTATTTAAGATACCCCAAAACTCTTTTCATTATCATCCAATGAGTTTTATTGGTATTACTCGTGTACAAATTTAACTTACTTATAGCACAGGCTATGTCAGGTCGTGCACAATTTCATTATATACATTAAATATCCCAACCTTGTTGCATATTTCAACTGTGAGTTACTTTTACCCTCATTTTTTTGAATTGCAAAGTTCACATCCAATGGAGTCTTGGAAATACCGAATTCCAAATGCTTGAACTTGTCAAGTACCTTTTTAATGTAATGAGACTGTGACAATGACAATTTTTTTGGAGTTTTTGGATTCTTCTCTCTAAGATCACATCTGCAACTCCAAGGTCTTTCATATCAAACTTTATCTCGAGCATTCATTTCATATCATTTATGTCATAAATGTCTCTACTGATGATCAACATATCATCCATATACAAAAAATAAATGACTTGGTGATTTTGAGTGTCTTTAATGTAAACACATTTATCACATTCATTTATCTTGACCCTGTTTTCCAACATGGTTTGGTCAAACATTGCATGCCACTGTTTAGGTTCTTGTTTTAGTCCATAAAGTGACTTAAAAAGTTTCCACACTGTAACACTCCAAAAATGGGTTTCGAGACGTCACACGATGCTTAAGACTATGAGTAGTCTAAAGCTAACCCTGTAAGACATTTGCTAAAGCTATAACTCATAATGGAGAATATAAACATAATAATCGATGCGGAAGTATGTCTGATATAAGATGAAATTATCTGAACATAATATCTGAAAATACTTGACTCAAAAGTCTGGACAATCAATACTAAAAATCTAAATTATAACTAGCAGTCTAAAAAACATCTACTACTAACAACTAGAGAGCCATTGGGACAAGCCCTCAACTGACTCGAACTGACTATAAATACTTAATCAACTACCTTAATAATCTAGAAAGTTGAATAACTAGGTCCCCAAACTATGAGGACTGATATGCTCGAAATCACTCACGTTGCTAAAATGGAGCACCTGAACCTACATTATTAAATAATGTAGCTCATAGACATATATGTGGATCAGTACTTATGAAATGTACTGAGCATGTGGGGGTGAATGCACAAGTAAAAAGGCAAGGGAATATATATATATATATCTTTCTCATAAATAATGCCTGCTAAGTAATAATGGCTCACTTTGGCTTGAGTAACTGAAAATGTAATCATAAATCATGAATGGTAAAACATTCTATATGAATATTGTGAGCCACCACACTTAGTTCTAAATCTGTATTTGAAATCTATTTTCAAATCATGCATGCTAAGTGTAGGAAGGACTCACTTTCATTATATGAAAACTAAAAGCTGAAATTCTATAATTTGTGCTCTAAGTAGGACCATATCTCAGTAAATCCATGATCCTTTACACTTACTTTATGGGAGTTGTTATGTTATTCTTTGTTAGGACTTAACTTATTAGGATTTAGGGAGGTTCTTCTAACCGACATACACTATGTGATTTGTCATAGTGTCCAATGTCTAGTTCCCTTATGGGAAAACCTCACGTTGGGAAGAGGTGTCATACTCTTTCCAAGGAATCTAACCTAAGCTAAGTGGTCACAATATGCATATGTCATCCATATAAATGGGAATAATCTAAATCTATGTTGGCTCGTAGTTTTGGGGCATTACAACTCGGTGCTAAATACTGCTCCCTTTAATCTGTATGCTCATTATGTAGATATTCTACTTTAAAAATAGTATAAGCATTTATATTGAAAACCAATTGTGTATCTCTTTACTTTAAACTATAATTAAAATTGTAATATAGATTCCATTTCGTAGCTGAGATCAAAAGATCAAATCTTGATCAAAATCGGAATATAACTAATCATAGGGTGCTTAAAGCGTAGTCGTCATTCTTGAAATATCAATATTCAAACTAGGGATTTGTATTAATCATATTTATGTCAAATAATCATAAAGTTCATACTAAATTATGAAAGTCTTGAAAATTCAATTCTAAATATGGAAAATAATGTCACACACATAAAAATGCGAAAGTAGACATGCAATTCAACATCTAAATCACTTGTATCATCCTAATCTTCAAATTGTGATGAGCGGGTATAAATGCTAAACTAAAATTCATATAATATCCTGTAAACTTCAACTTTATAATTAGTTTTGGGCACAAAGATGAAAGAAGTATCCTTGTTCATAACCCCACATACCTTAATAGATTAATAGATGAAAAAGCTTGAACTTTGAATTACTATTTGTCCTCTTAAAGATCTTGAATTGGAAACCTTGAATTTTAGGTTATCTTGGAAAAAGAATGGTGAAATTTGGATTTATTGATGTTTAAGATGTCCTCTAGGGTTTCTTTCATGGTAATTTTGGTGAAAATAAGCGTATTAGGCTTAGGGTAGGTTAATTTTTCTATTTTTCACGATTTAGGGGATTGGGAAAAGAATAAATTGCCCATTGGACAATTAAGTTCGGAACTGAATTCCAAATTGTGTACCTCAATGTGATGATATGCCATCGCGGTGTCTTACTAGAATAGGGATGAGGGCCATTTTGCACTATAGCATAACGCAGTGCTATCACGTTGCGTCACTAAAAAAGGAAAAGTGTGAATTTCACTACACCGCGATGTAGTGCTATCACATCACTTCTCCGGAAATAGGAAGAGTGCAAAATTTCACACCAACGTGATGCGGTACCATGTACCACCACGATTTTTTGCACGAAACTAGCCAATCATGGTGAGCTACTAAAAAGGAACGAGTGGGATTTTGGGGTTCATCGCGATGTGGCGTAATCGTGGTGCTTAACTAGAAAAATATGATTATGAATTTGCACTCCATCATGACACGATGCTATAACGTTGGCTTACTGCCTCACATGAAAAATATCATAACTTCCCACCTGGGAATCAAATTAAGGAGAAATTGGTATCGTTGGAAATCTAATTTGATTATCTATACTTTGGTGGGTTAGAGATGGAAAATTCTATACGAATAAAGAGTTATTCACTTTTAAATTTGAACCTTGACACACGAGGAGCTAAATAGAACCAAGAAAAGTATGGGGTATTACAATATCTCCCCCTTAGGAACTTTGCCCTCGAATGAGACTATTTAAATTGAGGATACTGAGGAACTAAGACTATATACTAGCATGCACAATTGAAACCAAACTGCATGATTGAATCTAAATCATACTGAGCAACTGAACTAATCTACAATTGCATGAATTGAAATGAAGATAATCACATGACTGAAACTGACACTGGAAAAGAACTGAGTTAAGGAAGACTATTACCTTATGATGAATCTGAGTTTGTGGAGAAGGGGTGAGGATACTTGGTTTGTGTGTCTGTTTCTACTTCCCAAATAGTACCCTCAACAGACTAATTTCACCACAGAACTTTGACCAAGGGAACTTCTTTGTCCATTAGTCTATGGATCTGGTGATCAAGAATCTCTGCTGGAAGTTTTTGGTATGAACGGCTTATCTAAATATCCATGCTTTCTATAGGGACTACAATAGCTGAATTTTCAACAAGGATACATGGAACACTAGTTGAACTGAAGACAAGTCTGCAGGTAGCTCAAGCTCGTATGCTACCTTCCCCACACGACTCAATATCCTGAAGGGACCCACGTATAGGAGACTAAGCTTTCTCTTTTTTCCAAATCTCTTCACTCCCTTCATGGGTGAAACATTCAAATAAATAAAATCATCAATTTCAAACTCAAGATCTCTCCTTCTTATGTCTGCATAAGAATTCTAACGGCTTTGAGATTCCTTTAATCTCTCTAGAATCAACTGAACTTTCTCCATGGCTTTTAATACCATATCTGACCCAATCAAAGAGGCCTCAACCACTTTAAACCAATCGACTGTTGACCAACATTTTCTCCCATAAAGATCCTCAAATAGGGCAATATAAATACTAGAAGGGTATCTGTTATTGTATACAAACTCGATCAATGACAAGTGGTAATCCCAAATGCCTTTGAATTGAAGAACACATGCCCTCAATACATCCTTTAGGCTCTGAATGGTCCTCATTGCTGGACCATCTGTCTACAAGTGAAAAGCTGAGTTGAGATGAACTTAGGTACCAAGACCTTTCTGAAAGGCTTTCCAAATTGAGAACCCCTATCTGAAACTATGGACAAGGGAACTCCGTGAAATGTAAGCAACTCTTTGATCTATAACTTAACATAATCTTCACCTATGTAGGATGTATGAATTGGCTAAAAGTGGGTTGATTTGGTCAATCTATCTACAATAACCCAAATTAAATTATGTTGTAAACGTAAAAGGGGTAATTCTATCACAAAGTCCATGTTCACCTCTTCCCACTTCTAAGTGGGAATACCAAACTCCTACAATATGCCACTAGGTCTTTGGTGCTCTACCTTAACTTGTTGACAAGTTCTACACTTAGCCACAAATTCTGCAATATCTTTCTTTATACAACTCCACCAATAGACTTCCCGCAAAACACGGTACATCTTGGTGGCTCTTGGGTGAATGAAGTAATGTGCACCATGCGTTTCTGCCATAATCCACTGCCTCAAATCATCAACACATGGCACACACCATGAACTCTAGTATATCAACACACCATATCCACCTTGGGAGAAAATCTCTACCTTTTGGTTTTTAACTGACCCCGTCAATTTGACAAAACTACATTCCTTATACTGCTTCTCTTTTACTTCTGAAATTGGAGAAGATTCTTAACTACTCTAAACCTAAATATTCCCCTCAGTGGAGTTAACCAACCTCAAACCTAATCTAGGTAACCAGTGATTTTCTTAAACTAATTCTCTCTTATCTCTCTCCACATGAGCAATGCTGACCACAGATAGTCTACTAAGGGCATCTGCCACTACATTGGCCTTGCCTGAATGATATAAAACACTTATGTCATAATCATTCAACAATTCTAACCACCTTCTCTGACGAATATTTAACTCCCTCTGAGTAAACACATATTGCAAGCTTTTGTGGTCTATGAATACAACAACATGCACCCCATAAAGATAGTGCCTCCATATTTACAATGCAAATACAATAGCAACTAGCTCAAGGTCATGGGCAGGGTAGTTCTTTTCGTGAGGCATAAGTTGTCTATAGGCATAGGCTATAACCTTATCTCTTTGTATAAAAACACAACCCAGACCAATTCTAGAATCATCATAATAGATAATGAATCCATTTGTACCATCAGGTAACGCTAAAACTAGGGTTAATGTAACTCGAGCCTTCAACTCATGAAATGTCTTCTCAAAGGAATCTGAATACTGAAACTTAGCTTTCTTCTAAGTTAATCTACATATGGGGGACTCAATAGACAAAAACCATCAACAAAACATCTATAATAGCCAGCTAAACCTAAGAAACGCCTGATGGCAAATGGAAAGATAGGTCTAGGATAGTTTCTTACTGCTTCTGTCTTTTAGGGATCAACTCTTATGCCATCACTACAAATAATATGATCGAGGAAAGCTACTGACCTTAGAAAAATTAATATTTTCTAAATTCGGCAAACAACTGGTGATCCCTTAGAGTTTGCAGCACAATTTAAGATGGTCTACGTGGTCATCCAAACTATAAGAATAGTAAAGAATATCTTCGATAAAAACTATGAAAAACATGTCTAAATACTATTTGAACACTCTGTTCATCAAATCCATGAAGGTTGCTGGAGTATTTCTCATCCCAAAGGGCATGACTAGAAACTCAAAATGATAATAACGAGTTCTGAAAGCTATTTTTGGAATATCACATTCCCTTACCCTAAGCTGATGATAGCCGGATCTAAGGTCTATCTTGGAGAAGTAACTTGCACCTTGAAGTTGGTTGAATAAGTTATCAATCCTAGGTAGAGGATATTTGTTTCTTATTATGATTTTATTCAGCTGACAAAGTCAATGCACATTTGCAAGGAACTATCTTTCTTTCGCATAAATAGGATGGGAGCACCCCATGGAGAGACACAGGGCCTTATGAAACCTTTATATAAGAGGTCTTTAAGATGTTATTTTAACCCCTTAATATTGGATGGATCCATATGATATGGAAAAATAAAGATAGGATGAGTATCTGGATGAAGGGCAATACCAAATTTTATTTCCCTATTGGGAGGTACCCTTGGAAAATCTTTGAGAAAAACTTTAGGAAACTCATTGACTATGTGGATTGACTGAACTATTGGAGCCTCAAACTTAGTGTCTTTGACTTGAACTAAAGGATAGATGCACCCTTTTTATATAAACTTTCTAGATTTAAGATAGAATATGAAATGACCCTTGAGAGATACTGAATTACCTTCCCACTTAAAGCTGGCTCATCAGAAAACTAAAACTTCACTATTCAAGTGCGATAAGCTATTGAGGCATAACATGAATGGAGCCAATCCATACCAAGAATAATGTCAAAATTGTCCATGTCTAAATTTATTAAGTCTGCAAAGATGATCTTACGATAGATAGTGATGGAAAACTTTCTATAGGATCATTCAGTAACAACTGACTCAACCACCAAGGTGGAAACTAAGAAGGGCTTAGGGAGTTTTTCAGGTCTTGCCCCAAAATTTACTCCAACTAGTGGGGTCACATAAGAGAGGTTTGACCTGGGGCATAACAATACATAAATGTCAAGATGAAAGACACGACGCATAAAAGTAATAATATCTGGTGAAGTCTCCTGCTCCTAATGGATGGTAAAGCATAAAATTAATTCTGGCGCTGACCATCATCGGTACTGGAGATGTTCCATGAGGAGGGGCTGGGCGACCTAGACGAGTTGGTGCCCTAGTAACCTGAGTCTGGGGACGAATATCCCTATTTCCCTACTTAGCATGTAGACACGCTTTGATTCTATGACTCAACTTACCATAACCATAACAACCTTTCTATCCCAACAATCACTAACCCAGATGATTCGTACGACACTTAGCACATGAAAGATAGCTGTGTTTTCCACTCATACTATTCTGAGACATGTACATAGAAGCTTTACCCCACTAATCCTACCTAGCTCTAGGGGCGGAAGCACTGGGATATATGATTGACTCTAAAACTATGAACAATTTCCTCCTCTATACCTTTTTTGGCCATAATCAAACTGCCTAGTTCTAGACTTTTTATTTTCTCTCTCTCCCCTTTAACTTTTCTGCCTTTATCTGTTGAGCATAAATCATCAGCCTAGAAAGATCCATATCTCAAGTAAGCATGACAGTGCTATACTCCTTGCCTACCAAACTAGATACTCCAGTAACAAACTTACTCATACTCAACCTAGGGTCAGCCATCGTGTCAGAGGCATACTTAGACAACTGATTGAACTTGAGGTAGTACTTTTTCACTGTCATTGAGACCTGCCTTAGGTTCATAAATACCTCTACCTTAGCTTCTATGAATTCATTCAGAAATAACCTATCTAGAAATATATTCTGAAACACCTGTCAACTTATAGGAGTTGCATTCTCACCTCTATCATTCTTCGACATAACCTTCCAATCATATGCCATATCCTTCAGCCTATAGAATTCCAACTCTACACTCTTCTCTTTAGTAATATGCATAATTTGGGTGATCTTTCTTACTTTATCGAACTAAAGTTGTGGGTCCTCACCTACTTTTGATCTAAAGAACTCAGGCGAATTCATTCTTATAAAGTCAAGAATTTTGGCTGCTCCAAAATCACTATTCTACTAAAGTAGGACTGTCGCCTGATGGTTACCTTAAACATTGGCAGTCACAGCCTGGGCCAACGCCTGAAAGGCAGCCCAAAGTTCAGCATAGGATACATTCTCACTCAAAGGGTCAGCAGGTTGGGGTGGCTAGTTATCATTTCTGCATGCATTAGCTTGGCGAGGAGGAATATTCAACTATCACGTAAGAGAACAAGTTAAAACCAGTTAGAGACACTGTAAGCATGATAGATTATGAAAGAAAAGGATGATTTCCTTAAATGTCCTATAGCCTCTTGCTCATCAATGTAGCATGCTTCACACCCATGATCAAGACTCTACATAATGCAGCTTATCTGACTCCCTAGGACTCTTATAACCTTAGGCTCTGATATCGAGTTTGTAACGCCCCAAAAATAGATCCTAAAATGTCACACGATGCTCAAGACTGCGAGTAGTCTCAGAAAACCCTGTAAGCCTTCTGCTAAAGTAGTAACTCATAATGGAGAATATAAACATAAAATTAATGCGGAAGTCTATCTGATCTAAGCTGAAATTATTTGAACCTAATTTTTGAAAATACTTTACTCAAAAGCCCAGAAAATCAACACTCAAAATTTTAATTATAACTATCATTTAAACAAGCCTCTACTACTAACAACTAGAGAGCCATAAGCACAAGCCCCCAGCTGACTGGAACCGACTATAAATACTAAATCAACTACCTTAATAATAAAGAAAGCTAAATAACTAGGTCCTTGGACTATAAGGACTCACAAACTATCAGGATGTAGATAGAGATGCTCGAAATCACTCACGTAGCTGAAATGGAGCACTTGAACCTACATAATTAAACAATGTAGCACACAGACATATATGTGGATCAGTGCTTCTGGAATGTACTAAGCATGTGGGGCTGAATGCATAAGTAAAACAGTGAGGGAATATATATATATATATATATATACATATATCTTTCTTGTAAATAATACCTGCTAACTAATAATGGCACACTTTGGCTTGAGTAACTGAAAACTATAATCATAAATTATGAATGGTAAAACATACTATATGAATACTGTGAGCCACCACACTTAGTTCTAAATTTGTACTTGAAATCTATTTTCAAATCATGAATGCTAAGTGTGTGAAGGACTCACTTTCATTATATAAAAACTAAAAGTTGAAATTCTATAATTTGTGTCCTAAGTATGACCATATCTTAGTAAATTCGTGAGCCTTTAAACTTAGTTTCTTGGAGTTTTTCTGTTATTCTGTGTTAGTACTTAACTTATTAGGCCTTAGGGAGGTTCTTATAACTAACATACACTATGTGAGCTATCATAGTGTCCAATGTTTGGTTACCGAAATTGAAAACCTCATATTGGAGAGAGGTGTCATACTCTTACCAAGGCGTATAACCTATGCTAAGTGATCACGATCTGTATTTATCATCCATATAAATTGGAATAATCTAATAATTTAAATCTGTGTTGGCTCATAGTTCTGTGGCATGTTAACATACCCAACTCGGTGCTAAATACTACTCCCTATAATTTGTATGCTCATTCTGTAGGAATTTCACTTTAAAACTAGTATAAGGGTTTATAATGAAAACCAATTATGTATCTATTTACTTTAAACTGTAATTAAAAATGTAAAGTGGATTCTATATCTTAGCTGAGATCAAAATATCAAATCTTGATCAAAATCAGAATATAACTAATCATAGGGTGCTTAATTCATAGTAATTCTTCAAATATCAATATTCAAACTAGGGCATGGTAACCCATGCATTAAAATCATGCCAAATCATCATAACATTCATGCTAAATAATTAAAGTCTTGAAATTCAATTCAAAATCTGGAAAATAATATCACACACATAAAATATGAAAACAGATATGCAATTCAACATCTAAATCACTTGTATCATCATAATCTTCAAATAGTGCTGAGTGGGTTTAAACCCTAAACTAAAATTCATATAATATCATGTAAAATTCAACTTTAAAACTAGTTTTGGGTAGAAGGATAAAAGGGGCATCCTTGTTCATAACTCCATATACCTTAATAGATGAATAGATGAAGAAGCTTGAACTTTTAATTCCTATTTGTGCTCTTGAAGATTGTTTCTTGATGATCTTGAATTGGGAGCCTTGAATTTTGGGTTATCTTTGAAAAATAATGATGAAATTTGGATTTCTTGAGGTTGAATATTTGAAGCTCTAGGGTTTCTTTGAGAGTAATTTTGGTGAAAATAGGCATATTAGGCCTAGGGTAGGTTAAATCTTTTATTTTTCATGATTTGGAGCTTGAGAAAAGAATAAATTGCCCCTTTTAAAATAAAGATCAAAATTGAAGTCTAGATTTTGCTCCTCAGCACGACGCAGACCCATCGCAGTGTCTTACTAGAAAAAGGACGAGTGCAATTTTGCACTATAGCGCGACACATTGTTATCACATTGTTTCACTAGGAAAGGAGAAGTGCAAATTTTCACTCCATCATGATATGGTGCTATTGCATCGCTTTGCTGGAAACTGAACAAGTGTGACATTTCACTCCAATACGATGCGGTACTTTCTTCCACCGCAGTTTCTGGTGCGACACTGGCCAATCATGGTAAGCTACTGAAAAGGGACGGGAGGGATTTTGAGGTTCATCGCGATGTGGTGTAATTATGGTGCTTCACTGGAAAAAGGATGATTGCAAGTCTGCACTCCACCGCAACGCAGTGCTATTGCGTTGGCTTACTGCCTTATATGAAAAATGCCATAACTTCCCAACTGGGTATCAGATTAAGGTAAAATTATTATCATTGGAAATCTAACTCGGTTATCTAAACTTTGGCGGGTCTAGATATGGAAAATATTACATGTATAAAGAGTTATTCACTTTTAAAGTTTACCCTTGACACACTAAGATCTGAACGAAACTAAGAAAAGTATAGGGTATTACACATACCTTAATTTCTTTTCCTGTTACCACAAAACCCTTAGGTTGTCCAATGTAATTTTTTTCCTCTAATTCTCTATTTAGGAATTCTATTTTTACATCTATTTAATGTATTTCAAGACCATATACCGCCACCAAGGCAATTAACATCCGAATTGATGTTATCCTCATTACAGGAGAGTATGTATCAAATTAATCAAGGTCTGTTTTCTATTTGAAGCTATTTACTACAAGTCTTGCCTTGTATTTTTCAATAGTACCATCCGTTTTATTTTACTTTTAAAGATCTATTTAGAAGCTTAAGGTTTATTTCATGGCTGAAGATCAACCAATTCCTATGTATGGTTGCTTAATATTGAATCCATCTCACTATTGACTGCCTCTTTCCAAAAGCATGAGTCTAAAGATGTCACTACTTCATTAAATGTTTGAGGCTCGTTTTCTAAGAGAAATGTTACAAAATCCGATCCAAACAAAGTTGATGTTCTTTGATGTGTACTACATCTTGGATTCTCATTATTATGTACATCCTCACTTTGGGTCGTTTAGACCCCCCCCCCCCCACTAGATTGTTCATGTGTAGTTTTATACAGATAAATGTGTTAAAAGGATTCAGCATTATCTGATTCAATTACCATATTTTCATTGGTATCCAAATGTTTGGATTTAAGAACTAAAAACTTACATACTTTACTAATTTTAGCATATCCTATGAACATGCAGTTCATTGTCTTAAGCCCTATCTTTACCCTATTAGGCATAGGAATTTGAAGCTTCGCTAGACACCCCCACACTTTGAAATTTTCAAGTTAGGTTTCCTTCTTTTCCATTCTTCTTATGGAATTGATTGTGTCTTACTATGTGGCACTCTATTGAGTATTCATTTAGTTGTAAGGATAGATTCCCCCCATAAGTTCTACGGTAAATCTGAACTTATAAGTATGGCATTCATTATTTTCTTCAAGGTTTAGTTTTTCCTTTCTGTAATTCCATTAGATGGAGGTGAATACGGGGCCATAGTTTAAGGGAAAATCCCATTCTCTAAACATATTTGCGCGAAGGAAGATTCATATTCTCCCCCTCTATCACTTCTTATAGTTTTGATCTTTATCTCTAACTAATTTTCAACTTCTATTTTATATTTCCTTAATGTATTTATTACTTCATCCTTACTGTTTAGTAAATAGATATAACAATATCTAGTGTAATTCTCAATAAAAAGTTATGAAATACTTTTTTCCACCATGAGATAGTGTTGACTTCATATCGCAAATGTCAGTGTGTATTAAGTCTAAGGGATTGGAATTCATTTTAACGGACTTATACGGATGCTTAGCATACTTTGATTCCACAAACGTTTGATATTTTGATTAGTTGCACCCAAAGTTTGGCAAAACTTCTAAGTTAATCAATTTTGTCATGTTTTGTAATTGACATGTCCTAATCGTTCATGTAACAAATCATTAGAATCAAGCAAGTAAGAAGAAACTAAATTAATATTGATTTCAACATTCATTACATTCATTTTGAACAAGCCGTCAATAAGGTATCCCTTTCTTACGTACACTTCTCTTTTACTAAGTACATTTTTTCTGAAAACAAATACACATTTTAATTCATTTTTGTATAGAAGTGATAGAGAAATCAAGTTCTTCTGTACCTCTAGTACATACAGGACATGGTTCAAAGTTAACACTTTGCCTGATGTCATTTTTAGGCAGACTTTTTCTATTGCTTCAATCTTTGTAGTTGAAGAGTTGGACATATATATCTTTTATTCGCCTTGAGCCAAAGCAAAAGCAGCAAACAACTCCTTATTTGGACAAACATAGTGGGTGGCACCAAAATCTATTTACCATTCTTGAGGATTTCCCACTAAGTTACATTCAGATAGCATGGTACACAGACCGTCCACGTATTTCTTGGATTCATCCATATTTACTTGGTAATTCTTTTGCCTTTCTTTGGGGCGCGACAATCCATTGACTTGTGTCCAATCTTGCCATAGTTAAAGCATTTTTCCTTGAATTTATTCTTAAGTTGATTGCTTTCCTATCCAGGTTTCTTCCACTCTTTAGAGTTACTGTGGTCGTCTTCTAAAATATTTTCTCCACTTATTGCAGAGTTTCTTTTCGGCCTTCTTTTTGCGGCTTTGTTATCTTCTTCAATGCATAGTCTTACTATAAGATCTTCGACTTACATCTCCTTTTCTTATGTTTTAAGTAGTTCTTGAAGTCCTTCTACATAGGTTGTAAATTCTCTATTATCGCCACGATTTGAAAATCCTCGTTCATGATTAAACCTACAATAAAGTTTATGTGAACATCAAGAACATTTTTTATATGTTCAAATAAGGTATTCATCAAACTTATCCCCAAAGATCTCGGTCAGAGCAGTGAAGGCGCCCTCTATTGCTTTAAACTAAATAGCTGTCTTTCACAGTCAATAAAGACGCAAACCAATAGCCTTTTTAAATACTATGCCTTTCACTGGGTGACTCTTTTATTATAGGCAAAGGAGTCCGACAAAAATGAACTCACTCCAGGGGGAATTTTAGACCTTCCCCCTTTATAGGCTTACCTTGCCAATCAATCATTAAGATAAGTTGGCCATTTCATCCTTGTTTTTCTAGTTTGGCATAGAGGGAGGTGAATTTTCTAATTTAGGATTTTTTTAGTCGGATTCTCTAAGGCTTGAAATGGAAGCGAAATTGAAGAGGTTAGTTAAAAGGTAATGGTAGGCCTATCGAACAAATAAGCTTTATCCTCTAGAGTTTACTGCCTATGTCTTACCTACGGTGGCTGAGAGTTTGATAGTTTCTCCCCAAAAATTGACTTCTCTAATTTTTCTCTCCAAGTCAGCAAGTGAAGTAAGCTCCCCCGCTTTAAAAAGGGTAATAAAACGAAAAGCCTTTGGATTAGTTTTTTAACTAGACAGAGACTTCTAAACTATAGGAGTAAGGTCTATTTCACTAGCAACATCCAAAATTCCTATATGAACAAACTATGGCTGAACTTTGGTCCATCTTGTTGTTAATCAATGCCTTTTGTGCGAGTTTGTATATTGGAACCAACTACTTAACAATTAATTCTTGTGTGTAGCGGAATGAGCTGGGACTACCCCTAGTCTTCATACAGTGCTTATGACCCTGAAGGACCACAAGCTAACCCATGACTGGTACCTACTGTGAACACTAAATAAAAATATTGTAATAATATGGAATATAGACTGAAATGCCATAAAGTTCAAAATACTATAATCAAAGCTGGATAAAATACTGAACAACTATCTGAAATATTCTAGTGCGAAAAGCCTCTAACTATCTGAATATGGAGTTGATGGGATAAGTCCCCAACTAACTTCGACTACTGAAATAATGAACTACTGAATATACTGAAGTAATCTATCATCCTTGGAGTATGAGAACTCACTACTATAACTGTTGCTAATAATTGGAACTGGTTATGTGCAGTCAGGAACCTGAGCGTCCGAACCTATGATATGAAACATTATAGTACAGGAAAGTATGTGTTAATATGTGGGAATATACTGGTATACTCGATGAGGTAAGACTGAATGCAAGGGTTCATATGCAAGAACAATAACTGACTAAATAATATAAAGTAAATGAACGTGAGAGTATATTAATAACTCATACGACTGAAATCACTAAGTACGCAATACTATGGACCTATATAGATATATATTGTATCTAAACTTTTTTGAAGCTAAGTACTGAGTAACTAATAATCTGAGATTTACTAATAACTGAGTTACTAATACTGATTGCCTGTAGTTGACAGTCCTGATACTGTAGAATAAAACTGAGTTCTAAACTAAAGACTTAAACTGAAACTGTGGGAGGTAATCATTTAACCGACATTCCCCAAATAAGATAACATAGTTTAGTTGGGGTCCAATCTCTAACCCCAATTGGAAGGGTGTTTAGCACCATGCCATAGGTACTAACAACTACTGTGAAGTCAATCCTGACTGAGAGGTGACCCCTGAGATCAGTCTTAAACTAGAAGGTGATCCCTGAGTATATCAGTCCTACTAACGGGTGATATCTCATAACCTATACTAGCTATATAGTTCTGGAACTTAGGGATTGCTTCTAGGGACCCAGTCCTAGCTAACGGGTGAGATCCCATCCCTAGGGTCTCTCAGTGCTGAATCCTACTCCAAACTGAAAGACATTGATCTTATTATACTAAACTGGACTGGACCGATATAGAGATTACTGAGTTTTCTAAGTTCTGTAACTGACTGAGTTCTACTGTGTTCTGTAACGGACTAAGAGTACTACTTATCGAGAGATGACTGATACTATTCTGTAACTGATACTGGCTCTAGATAAACAACTATATTTTTGGGTATTAAATACCCCCAGGACTCGATAGTATGAAAAGTAAAGCATAGCACCATCTTGAATAGCATAACAATGTTCACATGGCCATAATTCATTCATAGAGACATTTCATCAAACACTTTTAACGTATTAACTTGTAAATGGATGGAGAATACATGTTATCATGCTACAATGGCCTTATTTCATTCTCATAGACAATTTATCAAACACTTAATAAGCATACTTGTTTCATTAAATCATAAACACTTAGGGTTAACATGGTTACAATAATAAACTCGCAAATTAAAGGGTTTATCATGACTATCATGTAATTCAACACATACTGGAATCAATTCTTGGGACTTGTAATCTAAATTATGGATTAAAACTCAAACAACACCATGAATACGAATTCAATCTAATTCAAATATAAAAATGATAAATCATAAATCTTGTATTTTGAAAAAGGTTTCTTAGGCTCCACAGAAGGTAAGGATCCATGGATGAACATCTAACATACCTTAATGTGATGAGTTCTTAGAGAAATTCTTGGGATTGACATTGATTCTTGAGAGCTAAGGTTTACTTTCTTGAGAGAGAAATACCTTTTGATTTTCGGGAAAAGTGAATAATAAAGGGTTTAAACATTTTTAGGGTTTAAATCCCACATCTGGGTGGAATAAAATCATGGAAAAAGACTGATTTAACCCTGGGCACAACTTTAATTTTTCATAAAATTTCCCAATCTGGACCCCTAGTGTGACGCGCCACTATCGCGCTAAGCCAGTGGAAAATGACAACTGGGAAATTGTATGGTGGAGCGACATGGTTATATCGCGTTGCCACTTTCATTAAGACTAGGAAGTTCACCGCGATGCGGTGGTATCACATTGGAATACAGGAAAAGGAAAATTTTAAAATTGACCCTTAGTGCGAAGTGCCAATATTGTGGAGGCTCACTGGTTTTTGACAATTATCATTTTGGCTGGCTCCGCGACACGCTGATGGGTCAGGTGGTACACTGTCTTACTAAAATGGCCATAACTCTTCGCCCGGGTGTCGGATTTAGGTGAATTTTACATCCATGGAAATCTTATTCAATTTCCCACACAATGAAAAGTAATAATATTGAAAATTCCACATGTATAAAAGTGTATTCATATTTAAATAAAGTCTTTGATATTTTTTGGATGAATTTAAGCTAGGTAAAAGTACGGGGGGTTCAGTAGCGCGTGGGAGCTTCAGATGAAATAGCAGTGGTTATGCAAACATTTTTCTATTTTAGTGAAGATTATCTAGTTTATCTATATAATACTTTCTGTAAAAGGAGCTATGTTTCTAAGAAACTTTGAGCAGGAGATAGGGGGCTGACTGATTTGCTGATATTGAGTTCTTAATGCTCTAGCTTGATTCTCAACTCTTAAAAGGGCCTTTAAAAAGACTTAGTTAAGAAAATTAGTCAACCTCATAAAACCTCTCATTCAAATAGAGGTAATGCACCAGCCAGCTAGTGTGGTGGCGAACACCAAGATTTGTATGCCTACATGACTTATCTCCCAGAGCAAGGAAGGAAAGTCTCAGATCTATGTTGTTCTCGACAACCTCATTCTTCTATAGTTGATGTTATCACTTAGACTCACTCTTCAGGACAGCAGGTTAAGTCTTCGATCTCCTGAAGATGGAACAGAAACACAAAAAGAGCAAAATCAATATAAGATAAGACAGGATGTCAAATTTCTCCTAATTTCCCCAATCATTGCCTATTACCTCTTGGATCCCTTATTCACTTATTATGACTGTAGGCTAGGGAGAATGAGGTAGGTCTAGATTAGAGGGACAAGCACCACATCTAGGTGGACGACATCTAATTAAATTGATTCACTGGATTTTCCATCTATGAAAATAAAAGAGATTTTTGTTAAGGTTTGCTTCATGAAAGAAAGAAAGGAAGCAAGTTTAGTAATTCTCTACCTCTAAGTTGAAGTAACTTTGCATTTTCATTACTCTTTATTAACTCAAAATCTAAGAAAGAAACAAGTGACGACATGTCCAAGGCCTATGAGAGAGACACATAATAGATTGATATGAACATCATGATCTAGCTAAATAGTGATGGGAAATATCAGTCAGCCACAGACCCCTCAATCCCATATCTACTATTAGTCAAGCCCTTAGTGATGAAGTCAAGAGATTCAAGAATCTTCTGGTTTTTGGTTTCTAGACTTATTTTATTAGTATCCATCAAAACGGGTTGATTGAATTGTATCAAAGACCTCTAAAATGTATTCGAGGATAGTAAGTCAGTTTGATTTAAGGATCCTAAGTTTTTCTCTCTTAAGTGTAGAGACCAATAGGTCAGCTACCTCTACAAATATGAGAAAGTCTCTGTCTAATTGCTACATAGACATAATACAATGTCTCACTCTTAGAGGTAGACCATGAGTTCAGTTGCTTTTGGTTTAATATGGTATCGATAGAAATAGCCATTTTTTTGGTTTGTCAGTCCCAGATTATAAGTTCTCAGTGACCCTATGTTGATTAATGAGTATAAAGAGGGTTGGATCCTTACAGTTCTCCCTTCATCTAAAAAATATTTCATACATGGGATGCTTCTTCTTAATAACTAGATGTCAAAAAGCGAGCATCCGTCAGGTTTAATGATTTAGCCTTTATCCTATTCTCCTAGAGAGTGGTAACAAAGTTATTCGATTGATATTTGAAGGACAACCTCTTTTTTTTGTGGTTGACAGGTTTGGGACCTTTGTCAGCACTCATAAAGCTGAACAGTTCCTCCACCAAACTTCTGTATAGAAGGATGGAAGGTAAATCCAAGTATGCTACTAGTCTTTAAAAGAATTAAGAAATCTTGGTCTTCTCTCCTAATGATTTTCCCCTTTACTACTCCCATTTTCTACCTAGATCTAAGTTTTTTCTTATCACCATTATAGTTACGGCCTTTGTTCACCGGTGTTGTGAGGAATGTTTGGACTTTACTTTAACCGTACCTCGGGAGCTTACATCAGGAAACTCCCAAGCTTAATATTGAGAATGTCGGATGTATTATGCATGCATCCCATCATCTCATATTGTATTATGTCATATCAGACTAGATTGATCTATTGAGTGAGAGAAAGAGATAAAACTTATTTTCTTTTTGAAGTGACTACACTGGCAGTCGGACTCTTTGCACCAGTCTCTACGGGATCGGCAGTAGCTAAAAACAGAACTTAGCTTCTCACTACTACATCAAAATTCTCTTGGCTCTCTTTTTTTTTCTCTAAACTAAAGACCAAGACTGATAGGTTTTCCAACCAAAAAGTATAAGGCAATGAAGTGGGAAAATAATTGAATAAAAAAGTAAGAGAATAATTTCCACTAATGTGATCTATCAATAAGTCTTATTAACTCACCTATACTAGAGTACACTAGAAATTTTATCAGGAAAAGGTTGCGTGGAAGAGAATACCATATTATCGCTACAAGTGATTGAGAATAAGTTCATGTTGTTCTAGTTACAGTAAGTATTGTACTTTAATTAGCTCTAGGCTTCAACCCACTGCTCCAGCAACTTGCAACCAGAATGCTACAATTAAAGTAGTTGATCCAACACAGTTAAAATAGACTCTAAATTACATATAAGAAGAACATGTTTTTACTTCATCTATTCAGATATTGAAAATCAGATTTTTGAGTTTGGCTAGAAGAATGGAACCTATTATGGGACATACAATGCATTACAAATGTCCTCCCCTGATTTGAATCACCTTGAATGAAGAGTAGGCGAATGATACTTCTTCTGCCAACTCTGGAAACTAAAAATTAGATTCACTAATCCCCACTCTTTCTAGTAATAGTAAGTTATCCCCGTTATCTCTTTGAAGTTCCCTGGGTCTCAACACTTTCTTAATTGTCCCTCTAATGGTTAAGAGAGTGAGTGAGATTTCCTTCTTAACTGGGTAGCCATTAGATTACTACAAATCTTAGTCCCTATTTTCTTTGTTTTTTCTACTTTAGAGTAGGGGGTTGTCCATTATTTAATTGAGCACGACGTGGTCGACCCAACCGAGAACTTAGAATGGATGGCCTATTTGGACGGCACTTTCGGTGAAAGAGAATGACAAAGATTATACCCTATCAGTACCGACGGATTCAATAAATATATCAATTTATCTCTCCATTTTATATAAAAGGGGGACAGGGAGCAGAATTTATGTTTTTACCATCATCCAATCGATAACAAATCGAATAAAACCAGGTGAAAAAACAAGTGAACACTTTACTAACTTCTTTTTCCTTTTGATAGGTAGGGTAGGAATATACCTAGGAAGGAAGAGAAAATGAATTACAAAGTTTTGACATCAATTGGTTACTGGAGCTCTCTTAAAGCTAAAGTGGGTTTGGGGAATGGAAGAAAGAGCCAGCTTTCACATTAACTCACAGTTTGGTGATTTGGATCCGTGAGGCACTCCCTATCTCTGCTCATTCCATGGGGAACAGGATCTGATATAGATTGAAAAGAGGGAAAGCTAAATCCACTTTGGATATGACAAACAAATATTGAATGATCAACCTCTTATTTCGGAGGATGGTCAATAGACTTGGGAAGTTACCATATTCTGACAACAGCTTAGTCTGTGCATGAATGTGCAGCCTTTCCCTCACTCTTCTCAAAGAGTTATCCATTCATTTGTCTTAGTCTCGCTTCCTTCCTGCACTATTCCTCCCCACCTTAGAGGCTTCTTCCTCAAAGGCAGAATTGAAGGCGCAGAAGGAGATGTTTGGGATAAAAGCCCCATCTCATTATGGTTTTGTTAGAAGTTCCCCCTCTTCAGTATGTTTTATAGTGGAAACCCTAATGGAGAAGATTTTTGGCCCCCTCTCTATTGGTTCTCTTAGACTAATATCAACTGATGTTAAGGGATCTTGACGTACCACAAAGGTTATCTTGGGAAAGGGATTGATCTAGAAATATCTCTATATTTATTTCCTATAATGACTAAGAAAAGGCAAACATTAGGAGCGCCAAGGTAAGCCCTTTCATCCATTGAGAATCTCAGATAAGAAAGATCAATCCTGAATAAACTATGATGAGTTACCATGGAAAGCGAATTTGAGAAAGGTGAAAATAGGAATTCTATTCTGATTGTCCACCTATTTCATATTGAAAATGACTTTCGAAACATAATAGGGATTCTGACCATATTGGCATACTCTTTTCCTTCCAAAAGTGCCTTAGCTAGCTAGGCTAGAGCACAATGCCTTTCTCTGATCTTTTCAAGAAAGAGGCAGAGGATATGATCTTGACACCGTTTACGTTGGGAATAGAGGCCGTTAAGGATGTACTTTTTTTTCCTTTTTTCATCCAGATTAGGTTGTACTTATGGAGTACCAGTTATCATGCCTATGGTAAATGCTGGGTAGCCAAGTGTGGAGCAGATAACTACTGAAAGCATCAAAGTAGTAAGCCCACCCCAAGATCAGTGCTCTCCTATTTTGACCTTATAAGGATCAAACTGGTACAGTAGCATAGTAACAAAAATTAATATGCTACCTCCTTATAAATATTGAATGATCCAATTTACTTATTTGAGATCCAGTGCGCTTGACAAGATCTCCTTCTTTAATAGCAGTATCACTACCAAAGACAACAATCCCTACATTCTCATTCTCACCTTGGAAGTCCTCTCTGTGATTTCTTTTTTTGATTTTGTTATCTACGAAAGAATGTTCATTTTGAGTCTTTGATTTTGAGCATCCCTTTTCTTGCTTTGGGTGAGGATTATAAAATACTACGCTCTAATAATGGTTTATCCCTTTTAAGTAAGAGGACAGTAATTATTAACCTGAAACAGATTTGAAAAAGGATTTTTGAGTGTCTACGGTTGGTCCAGAAGGGTCTCTTAACGCCTTGTTTTTTCTTCTCATTGAAGTTATTCCACAAAGAGTTGACTTCTTGCATATCTATACAAGACCCGAGTAGGTGGGTCGAGGTCCTACGAGGTACCCACTACTCGAAGTACCCTCTTAAAAAGAAAAAGATGTGTCTATCAGGTTGGATTCTTCTTAGTTGAGTTAGGCGGGTTCGACCAGCTGCTTAAATCAATGTTAAGTCTAACTACTACCGATTTATTTAAGGTTGGAAGTATTGAGAAATTTGTGAAGCCTTTTTAAAAACTAGAAGAGAAGCATGAGCCAATTGAAAAAGCTTTAAAGAAGAGATGAAAGAATTTTTACAAATAAAGAAAAAAGCTTGAAGGATTCCCTTTCATACTTTCTCAACCGATGAAGTGAGCTAGGTTATCCTTTCTTATCAATATTTTGATTAAGTTAGGAATTTAATTAAATATACTACATTCATCTAATTGACTAGGTATATCTTCAATCTTCTTCTATAAATCAAGTAATTCTTCATTTGAGATATCAATTGTATTATTAATGATCTCTTTATCCCTTTTATAATGATACAATAACTTCATAACATTATTATTATACATAGATTTTTCAACCAAGAAAAAACCCCTCCTGTGCAAAATTATGGAAGATCCCCTTTAAATCAAATAATTCCATCGAATTGAGTATGATTGTATGTATGATAGCATCTACTATACAAGGAATATCAATGAAACCAATTATTCCAATTGCTCAAGATAGCGTTTAGATCTGGATGTCTTTCATATCACGCCATTGACCTTACCACTCCACCATAGTCACGAGTCCTTATCACGAAAGTGACCAAGCAAGAATAAGATGTTGGTCATTCCATTTTTGCTTTCAGCAAGAAGGCGACGATCAAAATGCAACATCCTTTGCCCCTTGTAATACCCTGAATTTTTGGGCTAGTCTATGAACCATCATTCTTACGTGTATAAGCTATAATACAAGTGATTACCATGTGAAATGAAGTTTAAAAATATTTATCCTCATGTTTGATTTTCTTTTGAGATTGAAAATATTCATAGGAATCACTTAGAGCCAAGTTGGGCAAATATCATTTGATTCGTCCAAAATTTGATATTTTATTCTACAAGGATCTAATTTAAACATGTATAACTTTTTATAAACACGGAATTTTATAGCTCAAGAATAACCAAATTGTAGATAAGTGAATTATCTTTCCAATGATACCAATTTTGCTAAAATCTGATGACCGAGTAAAAAGTTAAGGCATTTTTTGTGTGAGGTAGTAAGCCGACGCGATCTCGATGCATCGCGTCGATTGCGCCCCAACACGAAAAAATTTTCCCCAAAACAAAAAACTAACGCAGATCCAAAGTTGTTTTACATGCTAATTCAGTTTCTAAAAGTTTTAGGGATACTTTGGTCAATTCCCCACACCCAAATACACCTCTAACATCTAATTTCAAACCGAAAAATATTAGATACAATATTAATCATCATTTTCTCCCCAACAAAACCATAGCCTCCTCAAGAACACCAAAAACTCCATGAAATTTTCTTCAAGAAAAGAATCAAGAATCAAGTTTTCTAATTCAAGAATGCTTTCAAGAATATCTTTCTCCTTCAAGATTAAAGCTTTAAGGTATGTGGGAGTTCATCCATGTGTCCTCTTTCACCAATGAAGCTCAAAACTCAAATTTCAAGTTTAAAGTTATAACCTTTACATGATTTCATGAATTTCGTTTATAAATTTTCATGAATCTCAAGATTATATCATGTTTCCATGAAATTGTGGGTGATATTAAATCTCACATGTTTGAATGGTATTGTTTGCTAAATTTATAGCCTAATTGGTGATTTTAGAGGTGGAATCATGCTATTACTACTATTTTTAACTATTCTCATGCTTAGCCTAAATATGAATTACAAGTGTTTGATGAAATGCCTACAAGAATGATTTTGAGCAAAGGCTTACATATCATGTCATTAGAGTTTTAGTTTGATTCCTTGGTGGATCCCATATTCAAGATAATTAGAAATATTTTCCATGCTTTAAAGTCACGCCTTCCACATGTTTGATCCTTACATGTTGTGACGAAATACCCATGTCTCATTTCAAGTGAATATCATGTAAATTTCCCTCAATCCATGACTTTGGTTAAGTAACCATGTTTGGCTCCCATGTTTAAGATATTTCCATGTCCAAGTATTAATCTCATGTACTTGATACAATTCCCATGTGAATTAAATGGGAAAAATCATGTCTTGCTAGCTTATGTGCAAGTTATATCGTACAAGTGTTTGATAAGATATCTCTATGGATAAGTTATGAACAAGTGCACATGATTATGTATTTCATGTTTATGCGATATTTACCTTTCATGCTATCAAGTCCTGGGGGTATTTAATACTCGATAATTTAGCTACTTACCTATAGCCAGTGTCAGCTATAGAATAGTTTCAGTCATGTTGTGATCAATTGTATATTCAGTCAGTTACAGAACTCAGTCAGTTACAGACCTTAGGAAAATCTCAGTAATCTAAGTATTAAACCAGTTCAGTTCAGTATTTAGTTCAGACCTCAGTAGTATTCAATATTCAGTTAAGACCTCGACAGTTTTCAGTATTCAGTTCAGACCTTTGTAGTATTTAGTTAGTTAATAGATATTTTTGTTAGTCAATGAAACTTAGTGAACTCAGTTCAATTCAGTTAAATAGTACAAATAGTAATAGTTCAGTCCATACTAGTACGACAAGGGAACTTAGTTCAGTGTCTACTCAGTTGGGAGTAGGATTCAGCATCGAGTGAATCCAAGGGTAGGGACTCACCTGCCAGTAAAAGTTGTGATCCTTAGAATCAGTTCTTATGTTCCAGAACTACGTAGCTAGTGTTGGTTGAGACATTAAACTTACCAATTGAGGGTTGATAAGGAGGCTTAACCTGATAGATGAGGGTCCCACTATTTTTGTTTAGGGCACCTACCAGATGAGGGTAGCTTTTCAGTGTCTTTATCCATGGCATAGTACTGACAGCCTTCCAACTAGGGTTACAGGTTAGACCTTAATCTTTTCAGAAAGGGGCATGTTGGTTATATGATTACCTCTCATATTTTTAGTTTTAGATTCAATCTTAGAATAGAACTTAGTCAGTTCTACAAATTTAGGACTATCAGATACAGTCACTTAGCTCAGTATGGAACTTAACTAGTTCCAGAAGATCAAGATTGTCAGATATAGTTACTCGGCTTAGTATAAACTTTGCTAGTTTCACAAGATCATGACTATCATAAATAATCACTCAGTTAATAGTAGAGTCACTCAGTTAATAGTATAATAGTCACCAATAACCTAGTCATCAGTAATATAGTTATCAGTAATCCTAGATATCAATCACTCAGTTATCATAACTCAGTATTCAGTTCCAATATGTGTCTCAGTTATAGTCTTAGTTACAATCTTAGCTATAGTCTCAATCTAGTAATCAGATCAACAAATTAGTTCAGTTTCAGGTTTGCTTAGCCATAGCGTATAGTTATCAGTTATTCAGCTATCAGTATTTCAGTACCTTAGTTTACAGACTATTTTAGAATCATGTTATACGCTTGTTCTTGCATTCTCAAATAATACAATCTTCATGAATTCATGCTCAGTTACCTCATGTTACTGAGTCAGTCCCTTTCTCATATGAATAATACTCTACAGTTTTAGTATAGTTATTCAGACTAAGTACAGTCCAGTTTTACATAACCAGTATTCATATAGTATCTATGTGTTATCATATCCCAACTTTAGTAATACTTATATCATTAAAGTAAGTTTTACAGAACCTAAGTGTAGAGATTCACCATCTTATCAGAGAATGTTTGTCACTCATGCTTTGAGATATTTCAGTATTTTAGTTTATTCGAGCATATTGGTGAGTCTACTTACACTTAGCATGCATGTTTTACAATTATGTATGAAATTAGTTTTACTTATTACATTCGCACCTTCATACTTAGTAGATTCCAGAAGTACTGATCCACAGATACGCCTGTCCGGCTACAGTTCTCATAATGTTGGTACCAGTTATAGCCTGCACATCATGATCAGACAGTTGTATATTTTATCTAATAGGTGATGAGTTCTCCTACTTTGGGAACTCCAGACAGTTTAGTTCATGTATAGTTTATTTATTTTTCATGTGTATTGATTAGTGGTAGTTAGAGGCATATCCCAACTATCTATAGTCAGTATAGTAGAGGCTTCATAGATGTCAGTCAGAGTAAGTTATGTAAATCTTAGTTTGATCCTTCAAATTTATCAGATTGTAAAGCTTCATCAGTATTGTATCTATTTTAGATCTTTAGAATGACTATGTCTCCACACAACAGAACATTTATTTATTATGTGATAATTTGGTTGCTTAATAGTATACCAGTTCATGGGTTAACATGGGATCACTTGTGGTTCCAAGCACCGTTTGACATCTCGGGGTAGATTTTTGGGGCTTTACAAACTTGGTATGAAAGAATAGAGTTGAAGTATCCTAGGGTGTCTATGAATCCATGTCTTGTAGAGTCTTAGAGAATAGTACGAAGATGTCTATACTTTTATTTAAGAGGCTACAAAGCATTTAGGAAATATTTCCCTTCTTTTAAGTCTCAAATCGTGCAGTAGATGTATTATCTAAGAAATTTATGCAGATCCTCATCTTTCTCTATTCATGCTAACTCTGCCTTAGTTTTGAGGTAACAAAAATAGTGAAGCTTAAGTCCTTACAGATAGTATTTCCTTAGCCCGTCCCTACAAACAGTTACGGGATTACATATTAGCTCCAAAAGTATCCCATCAGTGCCCTTATGTCCTAAATTTTGAAATATTTCATTCATGTTCATGAAAATCATTCATTAAGTCAAAGTCAAATGTGTTTTCAGATTTCTTCTCAAGATATTTTTTTAAGTATGTGATCTAGAATTAGAATCATGAACCTAGGTGTTTAGCAGTAGTAGAGTTGGGATGGTGTTATTTAGATTGAGCAGATTATTTATTCAAGGGTCTAGTTGTACGAAAGGTGAAGTGTATGCAAGGATTTAAGTTTGCTGAATCGAGATTATGTATGATGTTGTGGATGAGTTTATCATTCATATGTATTATTATACCCTAGATTCTAGAGTAAAGTGATTATAGTTTAGTTTAGAGTTAGAAAAGTGGCCACAGACTTGAGATAATGGCTTAAAGCTAAGGGGGGATGATAGAATAAGTAACCAAGTCAGAACCTCAGATTCTATTAGTAGTGCCAGTGGGTGTAGAAAAGAAGTAAGGGGGGATGATTCCCAACCTATTCTTATCTCAGTGCAAATTTTTTCAGCCATCACGATATCTACTCATGCCTAACATGTCAGCTTTATCATCATAGCTCATATTCATGCACTTTATAAAAAAATCATGTATGCTTTCAATTTCTAGTATGAGAAGTTCTAGTTCACTCAGTAGTATAAATCATGTTCCATAAAATCATGAACTCCAAACTCAGGTCATGCATCTCATGACTCACTTACTCATGTTTTACAGTATGATCAGATCTATATACTCATGCTTCACTTATAATGATCGACAAAAATTAGTTTATGTCATATGTGTCCTCAGTTCAGACCTCTCTGATGAATTCCTATCATTGATACTTTATTCATCAGGCCTCAGTTGAGTGTCAAAGTTATTCCTTCATGCTTCAGGTCCTCATGTTCAAACTTTCAATAACCTCTCCATATTTCATGATTAGTTAAAATTCTATTTGTGTTTTCTTAGGCTAGTGTATAAAATTTTTAGGGATAGAGGTTTAGAGAAAATGAAAAAGATGTTTTCGTGGTTTTTTGACTACAAGTTCATGTGTGGTTATGAAGATAGGCTTGACTTTCATGTTGGTGTACAAGTGGAATGTATACTTGAGTATAAGATTTTAGTATAATTCAGTCTGTATAGCCAGCAATCCAGTCTAGCAGTCAGATAGACAAGTTCCTGTGGTTTTCCATCATTCCTATTCGTGAGGTAATTAATTCATGACCATGTAAGTCATAAATTTAGTTCAGTTCCTGTATAATGCATCAGTTTTAGACCCCAAATATTCAGTCATATTTCAGTCTGTAAGTTTCATATGCATCATCTCAGTCTTTCTTTAGTATTTTAGCCAAATCAGTATAATTCGAAGGATGAAGTATCCCAAGGGGAGATGCAATACCCCGAGTATTCATGTCTTGAATGTTTTATCTCTTCCTCAAGAAACAATATCCATATTGAAGTAATGGTTAATCATCAGTTGACTCTCTCATTTCTATCTTAGCCTTATAATCATTCTTATGTCAGTGCAAGTATTCATGAAATCAGTTCAGTTCATGATATTCAGGTCATATATCATGTTTCAGAATCAGTTATGGAATCATGTTTTTAGTCATGCATGTTTAGAATATGATTTCAGTTACCTTTGTATAGTAATCTCAGTCTAACCGTTCTCATTCGAGGATGAATATTCCCAAAGGGGAGATAATGTAATATCCTGTATGTTTGGGCTAGTCTATAAACCGTCATTCTTACGTGTATAAGCTATAATCCAAGTGATTCCCGTGTGTATACAAGTTTCAAAATATTTATCCTCATGTTTGATTTGCTTTTGACATTATAAGTTTTCATAAGAATCACTTAGAGCCAAGTTGATATTCATCCAAAATTTGATATTCGATTCTATGAGGGTTTACTTTAAATATGTATGATATTTTATATGCATGGAATTTTAAAGCTCAATACCTACCAAATTGTAGATAATTGAATTACCTTTCCAACGATACAAATTTTGCATAAATCTGATAACCGAATAAAACGTTATGGCATTTTTCATGTAAGGCAGTAAGCCAATGCGATCTCGATGCATCGCGTCGATTCCTCCCAACACCAAAAATGGACCAGGATACAAAGCTGCTTTACATTATAATTCAAATCCTAAAAGGTCTAGGGACACTTTGGTCAATTCCCTTCACCCAAATATGCCCCTAACACCTAATTTCATCCCCAAAAATATTAGATACATTATTAATCATCTTTTTCTCTCCAACAAAACCCTGGCCTCCTCAAGAACACCAAGAACTCCATGAAATTTTCTTCCAGAAAAGAATCAAGAATCAAGTTTCCTAATTCAAGAATGCTTTCAAAATTGTGTTTCTCCTTAAAGATTTAAGATTTAAGGTATGTGAGAGTTTATTCATGGATCCTCTTTCACCCATGGAGCCCAAAACTCAAATTTCAAGTTTAAAGTTATAATCTTTACATGTTCCCATGAATTTTGTTTATAAATTTTCATGAATCTCAAGATTATATCATGTTTCCATGAAATTGTGGGTGATATTAAACCTCACATGTTTGAATGGTATTGTTTCCTTAATTTATACCCTAATTGGTGATTTTAGAGGTGGAATCATGCTATTACTACTATTTTTAACTATTCTTATGCTTAGCCTAAACCATGAATTACAAGTGTTTGATGAAATTCCTACAAGAATGATTTTAAACAAAGGCTTACATATTATGTCCTTAGAGATTTAGTTCGATTCCTTGGTAGATCCCATATTCAAGATAGTTAGAAATATTTTCCATGCTTTAAAATCACGCCTTCCACATGTTTGATCCTTACATGTTGTGACAAAATGTCTGTGTCTTATTTCAAGTGAATATCATGTAAATTTCTCTCAATCCATGACTTTGGTTAAGTAACCATGTTAGGCTCCCATACTTAAGATATTTCCATGTCCAAGTATTAATCTCATGTGCTTGATAGAATGCCCATGTGAATTAAAGTGGAAAAATCATGTCATGCTAGCTTATGTGCAAGTTATGTCATACAAGTGTTTGATAAGATATCTCTAAGAATGAGTTATGAACAAGTGCATAAGGTTATGCGTGTTATGTTTATGCGATATTTACCTTTCATGCTATCGAGTCCTGGGGTATTTAATACCCGACAATTTAGCTGCTTATCTAGAGCTAATGTCAGTTATAGAATAGTTTCAGTCATGTCATGATCAATTATATTCTCAGTCAGTTACAGAACTCAGTAGAACTCAATCAGTTATAGCCCTTAGGAAAATCTTAGTAATCTATGTATCAGTCCAGTTCAGTTCAGTATTCATTTCTAACCTTTGTAGTATAAAGTATTAGTGCAGACCATAGTAGTATTCAGTTTAGACCTCAGCAGTATTCAGTATTTAGTTCAGACCTCTGTAGTATTCAGTATTCAGTTCAGAGCTCTATAGTATTCAGTCAGTTAACAGATATTCTCGTCTGTCAACAAAACTCAGTTAACTCAGTTTAGTTCAGTTAAACAGTACAAACATTAATAGTTAAGTCCAACCTAATACAACTACGGAACTCAGTTAAGTGTCTAATCAGTTGTGAGTAGGATTTAGTATTGAGTAAACCCAAAGGTGGGAACTCACCTGCCAGTAGAGGGTGTGATCCTTAGAAGTAATCATTGTGTTCAAGAACTACGTAGCCAGCGTAGGTTGAGACATTAATCCTGCCAGTTAAGGGTTGATGAGGTGGCTTAACCTGATAGATGAGGGTCCCACCATTCTCATTCATGGCACCTACCAGATGAGGGTAGTTTTTCAATGTCTTTACCCATGGCATGGTACTAACACCCTTCCAAGTGGGGTTATAGGTTAGACCCCAATCTTTTTAGAAATGGGCATGTAGGTTAAATGATTACCTCTCACTATTTTAGTTTTAGATTCAGTCTCAGAATAGAACTCATTCAGTTCTACAGATTTAGGACTGTCAAATATAGTCACTTAGCTCAGTATGGAACTCAACTAGTTCTAGAATATCAAGACTATCAAATACAGTCACACAACTTAGTATAAAACTCAGCTAGTTTTAAAAGATCATGACTGTCAAAAATAGTCGCTCAGTTAATAGTATATCAGTCATTAGTAATCTAGTTATTAGTAATACAGTTATCAGTAATCCTAGATATGAGTCACTCAGTTATCAGAACTCAATATTCAGTTCCAGTATGAGTATCAGTTATAGTCTTAGTTACAATCTTAGTCATAGTCGCCGTCTAGTAATCAGATCAACAACTCAGTTCAGTTTCAGGTTTGCTTGACCATAGGATATAGTTTTCAGTTATTCAGCTATCAATATTTCAGTACCTCAATTTACAGACTATTTTAGAATCATGTTATATGTTTGGTCTTGCATTCTTAGATAATACAATCTTCACAAATTCATGCTCATTTACCTCATGTTACTCAGTCACTCCTTTTATCATATGCATAATACTCTACAATTTCAGTCCAGTTATTCAGACTAAGTACAATCCAGTTTTATATATCCAGTATTCATACATTATCTATGTGTTATCATATCCCATCTTTAGTTATACTTATATCATTAAAGTAAGTTTTACAGAACCTAAGTGTAGAGATTCACCATCTTATCAGAGAATGTTTGTCATTTATGCTTTGAGATATTTTATTTTTTTTAGTTTATTCTAGCCTGTTGGTGAGTCTACTTACACTTAGCATGCATGTTTTATGATTATGTATGAAATCAATTTTACTTATTGCGTTCACCCTTGCATACTTAATACATTCCAGAATTATTGATCCATAGATACGTCTGTGTGGCTACATTTCCCATAATGTAGTTACCAGTTGTAGACTGCATATCATGATCAGGAAGTTGCAGATTCTAGCTAGCAGGTGATAAGTTCTCCTACTTCGGGAACTCCATATAGTTTGTTTCATGTACAGTTTATTTATTTTCCATGTGTATTGATTAGTGGTAGTTGAAGGAATATTCCAACTATCTATAGTCAGTATAGTAGATACTTTATAGATGTCAGACAGATTCAGTTAATTAAATCTCAGTTTCATCCTTCAGATTGATCAGATTGTAAAGCTTCATCAGTATTGTATCTATTTTAGATCTTTAGTATGACTATGTTTTCGCACAGCAGAACAGTTATTTATTATGTGATAATTCAGTTGCTTAACAGTATGCCAGTTCATGGGTTAGCTTACGATCACTTCTGGTTCCAAGCGCAGTGTGACGTCTTGGGATAGATTTTTGGGGCATTACAACCCATCATACTTTGTGATTCTCTTCTCCTATTTTACGAATCCTACAACTCTCTTTACTGAGAGAGATTGTACCTTGTTTGTTGAACATGGCCTAATGTACACTTGCCCCCTTTTCTCACTCTTTTGGTCCCTTGGAATTGAATGTAAACTTCTCTGTATGTATTGGCTCACCGGGACCGATAGCAAAGGAAACACTGGTTTGAGGGAACTCAAAAAAGTCCTCATCTTCTGGGGGCCAAGCCTTTTCTGAAAAATCCATCAATTCATTGAAGATGCCATACATCTATTGCAATACTTTCAATCCTAAGTCTATCCTTAATGAAAATCCAAACAGAACACAGGTAGGCTTGGTGTTTCGTATATCTTGAAAAGAAAAGAAAGATGCTTATTATATTTTAGACTTCTTCACTGAGGCAACTCGACTATCTCTTCTTAAGAGGTTAGAGGAGGGTCTAGATAAAGAGCAGATAATAACAACATCCAAGGAGGGTCTAGACAAAGAGATGGTAAAACCGTCATCCAAATCCAAATCTGAAGCCGAGCCGAGCGAGCGGCGACAACGACGGTGCAAGGAACCTTTTGGTTCTTGCCTCACTTACCATGTGGAGTGAGTGTTTTATAATATAAATACTTGAAAGTTTTCTTCTCCCTCCAATGTGGGAGAATTAGTAGACTTTCCACTTTTGAGTACACTTCCCATTTTTTAGTGTTATCTTAATTCTTTTCCTCCACTTGGTTCCCTCCATTTTCCATTCACACTTTGATATTGAACCCAGCAATAAGTTATCTCACCATATATATAAGATCACTTAGGCATCATTCTAATGTACTAATTAATACCCTATAACAAAGAAAGAATAACATAATCTTCTATTTTATTGTGAAATTATTATTTTTAATCATCCATCATACACTTAACGTCCTTAGCCATCATTTATCTTAACCTTGGCATCTTCAGAAAACAGAATATTGTTTTGGTATTTTATTTATAACTGGTTAATCGCCATAAGTCATCATCTCATTGTTGGTCCTCTACTTTTCCTTCTGAACCTGTGAATTGTGGTTTTCATGTCCTTATTTCCCAGTCCTAGCACCTCATAAGAATTTGTATTGCTCTTGTCATTGTACTCATATGAATCCATAAAATATGATTGAATCTTGTTATAATCATCACTGCATAACTGCAAAAGTAAGATCATATATACACATAACAGAACTACAAAAGAAAAACAAAACTCACAAGATTAAGGTACTTTCCAAAAAATATATATAGCAACAATGAAGAAAGATATTATTATAAACAAAAGATGTTGTAAAATAAAAGAAAAAAATCAAACAGTTCTTAATTTTGCAAAAATCTATCTATATAATATTATATGATTATACCAAAAAACTACACAATTGTTTGTACAATCATCCCTTCTTAGCTTCATTTATCAAAGGTAGCCCTACAAAGGAAAATAATTTGAAACAAAAAAAGCCATAGTAAAGTTCTAAACTAAAAAGGAACAAGTAGATTGAACGTTTAGAACATTAAGATCATATAATAGTTACGTAATATTTTCAAAGTGACCAAAAAATTGAAAGGAAGGAAGAGAGAATTCACATCATTAGTGCTTTGACGGGAAAGGGCATATAGATCTTTAAGAATAAAACCATAAATACCAATAAAATTAATCTTATATATACTCACCAAAAGATAAGATTAATGAATGTAGGTGCATGAATCAGAAATAATTTTTTATGTAACTCTTGATGAAGTAATACTGTCAAGACCCAATTAATCGAATCATAAAAACACCCACTTTCACCTACTTTAATTCACCTAAAGCAGAACTTTTACCGTAAAAACACCTACTTTAATTCACCTAGAGGAGAACTCTTACCACTCATTTCAAAATACATGCAGATGCTTACACAATTTTGTTAAGAAACTCAAATCTGATAAATGATACAATTTGTTACAATTACATCATAATTGAAAATACTTTCCCAAGAACCTAGTCTAGACATTGTACAAGAACTTCTTATAAGTAACAATAACACAAAAGATACAGCACCCACTGTAGGAATGAAATAATTAGAAGCTATTTTAGAGATAACTATCCACGTCATCTAAGAAATATCAATTGATCTTGCAATTATAATATACCCCAAAAAGAGTATTGCAAGTGTAGCATCAGTACATATAACACGTACTAGTAGACATCATCAACCATTCAAGGTTAAAGTACATGACCTATAATATAGAAATTCAAAATAAATCATGTAAATATTATGTGACAGTTTAACTCCCCCCATTTATAGTTCACGACATCATTTAATATAAATAACTTCCATTTTTCCTCAAATGCAGTAGACTTTAGATCTCTGGCCAAGGCTGAATATGGGTGCAGACAACTTCAAAGCAAATCTAAGACTACATGGATTAAATTCTCAATATTTCCTTAATCTTCAATCTCAAACCATTTTTTCTCATTCATCTCGACCAACACTCCGATATTCGACTATCACTTTATTTACATCCTTGAAAACTACCTAAATATGTTACTTGATATCGTTTACACAATAATGGTTCAATTTAGCATTATCAAATTAAATCATTAGTATCATCTCCACTTACAATATTATAGAAAAAACCATGACATATAATTCAAATAGTTAATAACAATGTCTGCACTTACACAAATATACACCGAACTACATGTCAACACACAAGGCTATTTTACAACTAACACTAGTTGTTCTTTATTTCATGAAGTCTTGTCAAGTATCAAGATTACAATTTTCATCATGAAAAGAATAATTATAATCTAAGTAAATTAGTCCACATTAGAAACTCAAGTTCAAATAGCAAGTTGGAATATCAATTCAGTAGTTCACTAAAGGAACTCAACTAAATTATATTAGTAATGATTATCACAAGGAGCACCATGTATCATTACAGTAAATTGGGCCATGCAATATCCCAAATATCATAATCTTGATCCCATCAAAGAATCAAATATAAATAAATCAATTATTAAATCGATTCACTCAACAAATTAAATATAAATAAATCAACAAATAAATCTGATCCATTCAAGGAACCGTTGAACTCGCCAATCATTGTATACATATGCTAAGGGTCTTATGATCATCCACTAGCCATGACCTGCATAGGACGAGCTTTGTCCATGTATTAAAATTCTAGACATCTAGTGAATTCCAATTTTATATCACCCAATTTCGTAATGATGGTTATTACCAACTTATTTTACAATAATAATAATAATTTTGTGAAGATTCCTTATCGACTCATCCCAAAATAATTGTCATGACCCAAAAGGTCATGAGTGGCACCCCCTAATCTATGATAAGAGAACCACACTAACCTCACCCTTACAAACCCGAGTGTTACTTTCACATTCATTATATGATGATCCTCGTGTTTTAAACAATTTCAAGAGATTTTCATTTAATAAAAAATAATTGTCAATGACATTAACATTCATAAAATGAATAAAATACGGAAATTTCCAGGACCTGACATAAAATGAACGGTATAAGAACATCTAAGTATAAACTAATCCTAAAATAAAGTTGAATATCCGACAACACAAATAGTAGGAAATCTTCTTAGTACCAAAATAAGGAACGTCAACATCAATAAAAAGATTTGAAGGATGCCCAGTCATGGTGCTCACCCTTAAAATCGGTTCTAGATAGCTAACTAAAGCTGAGGTCATGTGTCAATCACTGAAATATGTCTTGCACTTAATAAAAAGAAGAGCACAGGTAGCATCAGTAAATCAACAAGTATTTGTAAGAATCATAGATCGACTAAATCAATAATGTACAAGTGAGCAAAAAAAACAAGTATAAAAACAATCATAAAAGAATTCATGACTAATGATATCATTCAACTAAATGTATCATTTATCATAATATAATCATAACTCACAAGTTTACTTCAACATTCTTTTACACTTAAATAGTTTCATCAACAACTCATCAATATATATAATAATAAGAAGATACTTAATTATATACATGAGTGCATTTATGCTTGATGTGTGCATCATTTCTTACCCTTATCAACCTCATCATGGATATTTCATTGTATAGTCGTAGTACTTAAGGCATTATCACAATACATCATATTCATGCCAGCACGGTACCTGACCCATCATCACAACATATCATATTCATACTGGCATAGTATCCAACCTATCATCTCAATAAATTATCACAATACAAATAAAATACAATGCATACATTAAGTTATAAATCATGATAGAAGGCAATCATATCTATTGAGTTCACAAACAAGTACAAAAATCAAGAAAGTCTAAGTGCTACAAAAAAAATCAAAGCCTACTTAAATTATTTTCTTAAATTCATATTGAAGCCACACTTTTTTCCTTTCATTCTTGATCTATTCAACAATAAAAATATATACCCATTCATTATCTTTTAATCATTAGGGATCATAACCCATGGATTTTAGCCATTAACTTACCCTATTTCATCATCTTAGGATTTTTTTATCATTTAAATTTCATGAATCCTACTTGAATTATCATAAATAATCATAATTCTAATCCTGTTAATATTTTCTAACATCCTAGGATCATCTTCTGTTTAATTTATACATATTTCTATTACTTTTCATCAATTTTCACAACTAGGGTTAAACTTTAAAACTATTATTCATTTTTTGGAGATTTTCTAAGGTTAAAAAAAGTATATTGAAGTCTAGAATGTAATCACTTACCTCCAAAGATCAAAAACTTCAAAACTCTTTAAAAATTGCCCCCGGCAGAGAACTATTGCATTTTTAAAAAAATGAGGGAATGAAATATTTTTTATTTTTAAAAACTGAAATTTTTCTTCGTGTTACATCTGTAGTGGTTCATTCCTTTTTTAGAGGTCACCGCTGTAGTTTTTATTATCCATATAGTGGTACCACTTCAACAATTTTCTCTTTTGCTATAGGTGTTCAAGGTAGAACTTTTGGACCTCACTTTTATTTTGCTCATTTTACGAAACCCAAGTTCTATAACTCTATTTTATGTGTTGAGAGTTGCTATGACCTCCTATAATCATTGGCTATCTAATTATTACATAAATCCCGCTGTTATAAATCACGTTAGTACCAAATTTTGTTTGATTATCACAACTTCAAAAGACTAGCCCTGATTTCTAAAAAATTAAAGAAACATATTATAGGGGTAAGTTTTACCTCCTATTTTAGCACAAAACAATTTGGATCATTACAATAAGAATAAGAATAAGAATAAGAATAAGAATAAGAAAAAGAATAACATATATCCCATAAAGATGTTTTGTTTTTACTCATCCTTTAATAATAATATATAATCCTTAACGATGTTCTTTTTGGCTCATCACACGATAATAATAAGAATAATATATGTTCCATGAAGATGTCCTTTTTTGGCTCATCCCACAATAATAATAGATTTTACAACAATCACAATCACAATGAGAATAAACAATCACTGTTGTGCAACCAACAAACCTTTAATATAACCTTATTACTGTGATTTATACATAGGATATAATTCAAAAATTCACTTTCCTTAAACATGCATTATAACAAGTATAAGAAGAAATAGTTAACATGCACACAAATATCAAGTTCGGTTTTCAACTACATTTAACCATCACCTACTAGTTCAAGTGTAATTATCAAGTAAGTTTACAAATATCACAACTTATGCTACAATAGAGTCCTTATCTTTTAATACAATACTTTCATTACTCAACAACATTTTTCACAAATCATTAGCATGTTTATTAGCTTCTCCAGCAAAATTAAGTATTCATGTTTACTAGCATATCGTGCAATCAATGACAAAGCATTTAGTTAAATCCGCTCAATTAGCTTTAATTTGATTCTTGATAACCAAAAAATTATGACAAAGCTTTAGCATAGGCTAGTTAATCACCTAATTGCTCAACTATGATTACAATCCAATAATTCAACCAAAATTTTTAACCTATTCATTATTAATTTTGCTTTACTAAAATTAGTTTACATCAACACCTTTCAATTTTAGAAAACACCATAATTACTAATTACTAGTTTTCACAAATCATAGACTCATAATCGGACACTCATACATATATTCCCATGAATTAACACAACTAACACACAATCCATTAAACCATCAAAGAATTTTTCTAAAATAATAATTTATCAAAATTAGATTCAATTCATATTCACTTTTTGATTATTATCAATCATTCAATGTGGTCACAGGCCTTAACATGAAATCTTCCGTCAAACAGTATTATAGACATTTGATTTAATAAAGATCTATTGTACATTAAACCTAGCATATCTGAAAGCCAAGCTGCTCCAACATGTGAACTATACCATGGTAGTTCTTTCTTTTTCATCACATTTTTTAATGTAGAATCATTTAATAAATAACAATAATAAGAGTAATTAATCAAATACCCTTTAAAAAAATAATTTGGGAGTTCAAATTCACTAGTTCTACCATTATTCACAATCTAGAAGATTATCCATGAATTTTTTAAATAACTAATTGGTTCTATCATAGATAATCCATCTCCATTAATGGAGTTTAAGCTAAAGGTCTCATCTTTATAACTCAAGATAAGACATATATCCATAGGCTTTTCTATAATTTAATGAATCTATGATTGTAACCAACAAGAATTTCATTATAATTCCCAATTCTAATGATTCTATAAGAAGAATAAATTAATCAATGTTAAAAGAGCATAAAAATCTTACCTCAATGAAGAATTTCCATCCTAATCATGAGAAAATAACCCCTCTAGGGCCAAGGATTGATATTTTGGGTTTATGAACTATAATTTATCAAAAATAAGATTATATACAGTCATTATCCCACTATAGTGTCCTGAGTCCCACTATAGCAGCCTTAGTTTTTTCCGCAAAGTAGTCTTCAGTAAAATGGTTATAACATTTTACTCAGGAAGCGAACTAATGAACGGTCAGTGGAATTGGAAATAAAACTCAAATATATTCAATTTGGTGAATACTGGGCTCTATAATTATTTATATTCTAGGAGGAGTGCTCATTTGAAGTTTATCCTAGTTAAAAATTAGCCTGAATTCAATCGATAAGAACACTTTCAACTTAAATTTGTTCTAGGCGTAGTATGACCTTAATTTATATATAATAAACCTCCACACTAAAGAATTGATCCTAACATAGATATCAAAATATAGATATTTTTAGTAACAATGATATGAGTCATTATATCATATACCAATTTACCACCCAAACATCCCCCAATGGATATTAGGTGAAGAGTAACACAAGATTTGAATTAGAAAGAAACTACTTTAAATGTTACTTAAGTTTCACCTTACTTACCCATTCACTTTTAGCTATTATCTAAATTATATTTTATAGTTGACCTCTCTATTGAGGCTTTTCAAGACAAGATGAGTAATGATCAAATCTATCATTACTAGAAAGCATCTTTATATTAGTACAGAATGCAGATATTATTGAGATTTCATTAGTAAAATTATGTGGGGAAAAGTGTATTACTTTTAAACTTAAATAAGTTGTGTCAGACTAACTCCAACTAGATATAGAGGGATTCATTATACCATAGTGGTGTTGCTATATCGATGTGCATGCCACTAAGAACATGATGCAGGTCATAATACCTACTTTAGTGAGTTTCATTTATTTTCTCTACTTGATCTAAAATAAATTACATGGAAGAATTCAAAAACCCTTAGGGTTTCCTTTCATGTGCTTTGAACCATGCAAAAGAGGAAAAAGGGTTATAGATGAGTGCAAACCCATGGATATTCAAAGATTAGCATATCTGTGATCTTGGAAAGGTTAGAATTCATATTTGTGTTTTTTCTTAAAGTTGATTGACATCATGGTAATCTAAGGTTAATTGTGTATCATAGACCTGAGTCAGAGAGCATAAATGTAACACAGATGGACATAAGATTTTATATCTAGGCCTTTGGGCATGGAGTTAGGATGGATAAAATTTATTAGGATTTGGATAATGTACAATTATAGTTTGTCTACATACCATATCATGTTATTATATACTTATTCTATAAATTTGATGGTTCACTATTGTATGACCTATTTTGGGGGTAGTGGGAAATATGAATTACCGATTATTAGTTAAACTGTACAGGAAGTGATAATACCAAATAGGCTATTGGTGAGCTCCAAAATAATCTATGGTGGTAGTCCTTTTGTCATTTGGAATGGAGCATTGAGGTATGTGTCGTGATTAAGACCCAAGATGATAGTGCAGGTGATAGTATTGTAGTTTAATCTAATTTGTACTATATGTGTACTAACTACTTTATAGTGTGGCTTGTTAGTGCATGTTGTTTTGTGGGGTAAATGTAAGTGATTTTATGTGTTGTATGGTTTTAACCTACCTTATTATTGAATGTGTAATGTCTTAATAATTAGATAGTTCTTACGAGTTCTTTCTCTTGGTGGACTTTAGCGTAGTTTGCTAATGTGCACAAGGACTGGAAAATATGGATGTTAGCACAACTAAAACACTGGTGATGGTAACATCGATTGATGAAATACGCATTGCATGCCTTCTAATTATATTTGGAAGCTACCTCCCTCCACAGTTTAACTCCATTTTGTAAGATGTAGATAGAGTCTCAGATGAACCTTTATCGTCAATTCAGTTGGGTAACTTTGGGTCTATGGGGATAACATCGATGGTGCGATGACTGCAATTCTCTACTTCGACATCAAATTTACAATATTTGAAGAAGAAACCAAAGAAGAAGCCAGAGTTTAAGGACAATAGACAGCTACAGAAGGGGAATCTTCTTTAATATATTGCATCAAGGTCAAGTATAGGGAAGGTATAGTTTCTTTAGAAGGTATAGTTTCTTTAAGTGAAGATTATTTGAAACCCCAATAGGAATACTAGAAATTTACAATTATTGGGTTTGTTATGGGAGATGCACAATAGCAGAGTAGCAAAGAGCTCTACATCTCAAAGGCATGGCAGTTTGCTCAAAATCCACAAGTCCTAGCTCATAATGAATGATACTTTATTTTTCAATTTGAATTAGGGTAGGACTATGAGAAAGTGTTATTAGGGGGACCTTATACATACCATAACAAAACTTTCATAATTCAATCATCACAATATGATTTTGAATTCAACCCTGATTGTATCATAACTATCCTAATTTGAGTCACTTTTCCAAGTTTGTCAATGGGGTACTGGTCAAATTGATCCTTGAGAAAAATGTGAGTTCAATATGAAATCTCCATACTCTAGCAGAGTTACTGTGATAATGGAATGAATCTCACATACACAAGTATTGGTAGAAGTGGATGTTGCTTATCCATTATTAGATTTAAGGGAAATTGTATCCCCAGATGACAATTATATGCAATGGATTAATTACATGTAAAATCATAAATATTGTCATCACTGTATGAGATTGGGTTATTTGGAAGACGCATATAGCCTAAAACTAGAGCAGCAAAAAATTGAACAAGGGTTTCATGAAGCACCCCATAGAAGAAGATATAATAGGGGTCAAAGGGGTAAGGTAAGGAATGTAAAACAAAGTTGGGTGGTTAGGCTGGAGGAAGCTCAGGCTCACCAAGAATAACCATCAACTGAACTAGCAGAAATGGGAATAAGGACTATACTTGATTCAAACTTGTCAAAGCAATGTAACAAGCAAGGGGAACATCCTACTACTAACACAAAATTAAACCATACAAATATGGAAAGAGCTAACAAATGTGAATGATTAAGTGTATATGACTATGGTGAGAACTCTAGGTCAACTAATGATCCAGGAGGGACCTTCAACCCTCCATGTTTATCTCTTCATGAAATGTTAGGGGATTGAACCAGCTTCATAAGAAAAAAGAGGTGAGACTCTTTTTGCAAAAGCACAAAATAGAGGTATTTGGCTGTCTTGATACCAAAGTAAGGGAGAAAAAGTATATTGCAATCCTCAGTAAGGTGACACAAGCCTAGAAATATGCATGCAATTACCCAATTACCCTAAATGGTAGAATTTGGTTAGTATAGAAGCCTCAAATACTATTGTCTGTGTTAAAACTAGTGAATAATTTATATATTGTAATGTGGAACCAATTTTATTAATTCATTCCTTACTAGAGTCTATGCATAAAATGATTCACTTTAGTGAAAATTACTATGGTAGGACCTGATCTAACTACGCAGTAACATCCAGCAGCCTTGGCTCTTATGTGTTGACTTTAATATAGTTCTCAATTTTGAACATAGGATTGGTTCATGTTTTACACAGTTAGATAAACATGAGTTCCAGTACTACATGGATGCTCTTAAAATTAATGGCAGTACACTTTTTGTAACAATCAGGACATGGGTTTAAGAGTTTAGTTTAAGATTTGTTAGGACTTTGGTAATATCTAGTGGCTGTAGAATTATGGGAACATTGAGACCGACTTACAGAACCCTAGAGTATCTAACCACTCTCCAATCATCATAGAGTATAAGCAAGTTTATAACATAAACCAGAGATATTTAAGTTGTATTTAATAGTGATGACTCACCCAAAAATTCCTACTATTATGTAGCAGGTGTGGACTCAATAGGTTAGAAAAACCTGCATGTTTTAACTATTATCCAAACTTAATGCTTCAAAAATGAATCTGAAGAATTTGAATATTTATTAGCGTCATAGGACTGAAAACTCCAGCAGGCTAGAGTCAAGGTGGATTTTATGCAATCCTAACTAAGCACATATCCACAATACCAGATACTAATTACATTAGAAAGATAAGTACTCACTAAGATTGCAAAATAAGGAAGCATGGAGGAACAGGTTCTCAAACGAAAATCCCAGGTCTTATGGATTTCCTGTGGTGATCTAGATCTAGTATAAACTCTATACAATCAGTGTACTATAAAGGTGGTGTAAAGCTTACAAATTCAAAGGAGGTTAACAAGAATTTATCTCAGTGTTTAAAAAGATTATGGTCTCATTATCTCGATATTTTCTATGTCCTGATACTGCAGTCATACAAAAAGGACCTATCTCTCCCATGAGAAAAAATGCAACTTGATTAAAGAGGTGACTACTGAAGAGATACAAACAGCAATTAAAGAACTTCCCCTTGAGAAAACACCTAATGTTGATGGATACCGCATAGAATTCTTCACTCATCAATGGGCCACAATGCAGGAAATAACATGTAATAATGTAATAGAGTTTTCTAGGCATGGTAAGATGCTTAAATCCCTTAGTAGAACTGTAATCACCTTGATCCCAAAATTTCCAAATCCTAATATTGTAAAATATTGTAGACCCATTACATTTTGTACCACATTTTATAAGATCATCACGAAAGTTCTTACAAAAATAAATCATAGAGGTTATTAGCTATTTAGTAATTCCATCACAGTCAGTCTTTATAAAAACGAGGAATATTTTTTGATAATATGTTTCTATGTCATAAACTATTAAAATGGTATACTAGGAAGGGTATGTCACCAAGGTTTCATGAAAATTGATCTCTAGAATTCTTATGATTCTATAGAATGGTCATTTTTAGGGATGTTCAATCAGGCTTGGGATTCCCTTTTAAATTTATTAATTGGGTGATGGAATGTATGTAATCTATATCTGACATGCCACACGACACATAAGTTAGTGTATAATAATATACCCAAGTATGTAAACCACGGTTTTAGGCAATGAGTTTCTTGAACTCAAGCCCTCTTCAGAGAACCACCTAACATCTCTGTATGGCCATTTGTTTTACCTTTTTGTACATGCAACATTCGGACTGTCTAAAATCATGATAGTCTGAAATGTCTATTAGTCTGAGTCTGATATGGCATTGGTCTGAATTGGTATCGTCATACCAAGACTTGCAAGTCATGATTTCTGAGCCATAATACATTAATCTAAATCATTCATTTAAAAAATAATTTAGACCACCAAAAACATGCAACTGATATAGAAGATTTCCCATTTCAAAACTCAAGTCAAAATCATGCAAAAACTTTATCAACATATGGTGGTCAAGTGCCTTTAGAAAATCCATGCACTCTTTCATTACATGCATTATGAACATTAAACATTCGTGCTAGATTCCCTCTTTAGTGATGTAAAACCACCTTTAAATCATAACAAGATTTCAACCATTTCATATAGTGCTTTTCAAGGATGCATTGCAAAACAATTCATATGCTATGAGAAATCTGAAAAATTCATAATAAGAGGGAGTTCACCGAAAATCATGCCCTCAACAAGAATTCATTCTTAAATACATGGTTTCATACATTAATATTCTCAAATCACTTTGGGGAAGGTTAAAAGACCAAAACAATGATGTTAAAATATTTAATACATGAATATATACATAGATTCAAAAACCCCATTCTAAAACATGATTTTTCTATGCCTATGAGAATTTAGGAAAACCCCGCGTATCTCTATTTCAGAAAATAATGGGTACTTCTTGAAGCCTGTGGATTGGGAATTTCGAATCTCTAATCAATTTTGAAAAGCCACGGTTGAATCTTGATTTATTTGGGTTTTTAGTTTGAAACCCTTGGGAGTGTTCTTGAGAATTTTTAGATGAAGGTAGATGTATTTTGGAGAATTGGGATCTGAATTTCGTTTTTATGGCTGAATAAGGGTGGGAAAAGGATCATTTTTCCCCAAAAATGGAGTATTTAAGAAACTTTAAACCGTTACATAGGCGCCGCATATGATATCACCTATATTTACATAGGCGCCGCCTAAGCTATCACCTATATTTACATAGGCGCCGCCTATGCTATCGCCTATATTTACATAGGCGGCGTTATGTCATATGCTTTCCAGTGGCCATGTGCGATTGGTTAGGCGACGAATTCTACTTTGAAAGACCATAACTTATTGATCGGGTGCCGGATTTTGGCAAAATTTGTATCGTCGGAAAGCTAACTCAAAAACCTATCAATTTTCACATAGTAGGCTCTCTTATTCGACATATACAAAGAGTCATGGTCGATAGAAGTTGAAACAAATTATAATGTCCACTTAAACTTAATCGATCGAAGTAGTTTTCAACTCTTCCTTGAGTAAAAGGACCTCTATGGTCTAAATTCAAGCTTGAATGGATTCACATACTACGCAAATAATTAACATGCCATATTGGAATAGGATTTATGGCTTCGGGATTATCAACGCATCGGAATCATGGTCTATATTGTAGCCCAAAATGCGGGGCGTTACATTATCTCCCCCTTGGGATCATTCATCCCCAAATGATGGATAGAATGCCGAAGTCTTAAGGGTATGGGATAATGCGGACATGATATGTTCCCTAAGAAAGAATACACTAATCGAAAACATGACTATAAGATTAGAACTACTGATGTTTTAAATGCCTATGCCAGACATGCATATCTGATGCATAGATTTGTTACTGAGTTGTTCTCATTAACGCAGAACTCAATACACTGATAAGCTGAACTTTTTCTATTGGACATGCATTTCTAATGCATGCATATCTGACTGAACTGACGTATGAATGTATGACTGAATGCGCAATGATAACTGGTGCGAAGCTTGTAATAAGAATCTATTCATGCAACTGAATGGGGTATCTCCACCTTGGTACCCTATGTCCCTCTATGAATGCTCTATTCACTAAGATACTCGAAAAACTAAGCAATGCACAAGGCACCTACGAATTAAATCATAACTGAACATCTGGAATCTGAATTTAATGCATGAAATGGTCTATACTCGTAAATACTAGTATACTCTATCTTGGAATAGTAGCTTGTCTGAGATTTCGAGTAGCATGAATAAGTGCAAAGATGAGAAAATAAATCATGTGAATCTGATTGCTAAATTGACTTATTGGCCATACAAACTGAATTATACTACACCCTCATACTTAACTGGAGTATCTCTTCAGCACAATTCTCTAAAGAAATTCTAGCAGTAATAGGGAGCCATGAAGCTTGGGTATGGATTACACAAGACATCCAACTAAGGAATCACCACATTGACACTATTCTGCAGTCCGGAACATAAGCATATAACTCCTGAATTAGGATAGAATTACCAGGTCTTTGGCATTACAACTTCTTACTTTCAAGTTTAGCACACTTCTCGAATATCACTTAACTATACTATTCTCCTTAAATATCATATTCATTCAACTCAGCTTAAAATTCTCATATGAGCATTGACAAATCTTTTTACTAATGTCGGAAATAACTTAATCCCTTCGCCGGGATAAAGCCTAACTCTAAGTCACAAAAATACAACATGCCAGACTACGCTATTATTCTAAACCATATAATAAAATCTTTTATATCTCCTTTACAGATCACATCCTAAGTATAACATGCCTTACAGCTTCAATGACTACTCTAAACTCTTACTATGAAGTCGCTAGCTCATATAGCGTTCCTTTACAACAATCTCGATATGTCATTCAAGCCTATCTTTATAACCACATATGAACTTCAAAGCAAACACTCATAAAGGCATACTTCACATATTCTCTAAACCGCTATCAATATCACTCCCACGAGCTACCCCAAGAACATACACATACAAAATTCAACTAACTATCACATAAATAAAAACTTGGACCCAAATCTTACTTCATACTTATGGCCTTATCTAAAAAAGCGTACTATGATCTTCCATCAAAAAGGAATAATTACTCACCACCACTATCATCGCATAAGGAGGAGTCACAAAAAAATGGTTAGAATATAAGATCTGGAGGCATGTAATGATACTATATAAAGCTTGACACTCATCTAAGGCCTGAGGAATAGAAAAACAACAGCAGAGACTCACCAAAGCACTCTAAATTTAGGGTATTCTTGGCTATAAGCTGAATCTCGCCAATCATTTGGCGTAAAACATAAGTTATGGAAACGGAGCACATTATATAGCATGAGTACATGACTCTCTATCATATGTATGAACATGAATTGATCATGAAACTAAATCGTAAAGCATGAGTAGGTATTAGGATCATTAAGAAATACTGAGATAGGAATGGGTTGAGATTAACCCTTACTTTTTGATGTTCTATATCATCATGAAATCACTACAAGAATCTAAGAGTCTGACTTGTTTATTTGTTCTATCATCTCCCCCATTGCTTTAAGCCATCATATTAAGTTCAAGAGATCCCTTATTACTAGACTCTAAACTGAACTACACTCACCGCACTCTAGGGTCTGGAATACAACAATACACATAATTAAATAGAAATTTAACCCGAAAGACCACACATGAATGTGGAAAGCCCACTGCTAATACTACCTTATGCGATACACTCTATATTTAGATAACCCCAATAGTAATAGTATAATGCTTGCACACTTATTTCTTTCAGTTTAACCTTCAAAGTTCAAACTTAGATTTCTAACACTTAATATGGATATCACTGAGCCTTTGATGAACCATACCACTTTCGTCATAGCCTACCAATATCGCGACTCCAAACTTATATCTCATTACTATGAGAATCAAGATCATATAAAAGAGCCCAACACTATCAATCAAAACTCTTTAACCTGTCTATTTAGAGCCCATATAACATCTACTAGTCTTTCTCCATCTAGCAGCTCAATGGTACTACTAGCCACACACATCATATACTAGTCTTAGAGAAATGCCACTACCTTATATCACCTTGGCATACTTCTACATCATACATACAACATCATACTTCATTACGAATCAAATAAACTTGGGCACTTGCATACACTGTTCAAGCCTATAGATCACTTCCATATAACTAGTATCGTTAATCAAGGAATCATCATATCCACCTCCATGGCCATCAACTGTTTCAAACTTAATGTCTAGTGCTAAACATGATTTACAACCAACCTTACACACAATCCTCTATTAGAAACTATGAAATAAACATCAAGAAACAATAGTACACTAAAAATTCATAACCACAATAATCGATCATGACCTTCTGGTTTTCCTTGTCATAATCCATTAGCACATACTATTTCAACACATAAGCTTACAAATCTAATCCCGCGAAACATGTATCATCAATTTTTTGCCACTATTCACCACCACACCATTTAAATTCAAGCCTATAGTCTAGCATCAATCATTTACAACCAATGAAGAGTGCAACATAATATAAATATACTAATCCTTCGAATTGGGATATTCTACCCAAATACTTCAAAAATCTACTACATACTTTCTCACAAGTATTATTATCTTACAACTACCAATGCGAAGAAGGTCAAGGGGTAAGGTCGCATAATAGACATGATCAACCTTAGCTTATATTATAACCATACAATCTTATCTACTTATACGGCTTTCTCACATCACACTTACTTACCCCAATGGGCATTTAGACTATCTTCAAATACCCCGTATGACAATGAGTCTATACTTACAACCTACTGGCTAATCTAGCCATTTTCATTCATAGCCTATAAGGGGTTTTCTATAACAACCTTAAGTATCCACTCTGGGCTCTTTCTCTATTTTGAAAAAAAGAAAATAAATAACATTCTGAGTCAACACTTCCTCCATGGACTACCATACAATTCATAAATGGTACCACTACATTAGTCTACCACCATGAAAGGGTAAATCATTCTCAATCAACGGCTATTCCACTATAAATATTTAATCACAAAAGTCACTTTCACTCTGATCTCTAACCTTATAACTTCATATCATAAAATTCTTGGTCTAATTTCACTACCAATAGGTCATGACACCGCTACTCTAACTTATACTACTACTTGGGTGGAAATACAGTTCCAACAAACACAAGAACAACAAGATGAACAACAAGTTGCTAGTGAATCGAAATAGACCTCACACGACTTCACTAGACTTTTGTTTTCAACAATACAATGATATCAAGATTACAAGAGATAGAAGCTTGATACACAATATTCAATGACTCAAGAATACACATCTTAATCTTGTCTTAACTGAACTCCTCATAAGAATGAGGACACAATTTTACACTAGGGAACTCCTCTTCCATCCTTTGTGGGAGTTCTGAAATTTCAGTTGTATAATCAGAGAATATCTGGAACACCACAGTGAGGAAGAAATTAGGATAACTTTTATTTTCATATGGTTGACACCATAGCACAAATTACAGTATGAAGGAGGAACATTCTGACTCTATAACACGAACTAGAACATGAAGAAAGAGAGACATTCCTAAATGCCTTATAGCCTCTTCTTTATAAGTGTGGGGCGTTATACACCCATAAACAAGACTCTACCTGACGTGATTTTACAAATACCCTGGGACTATGAACCATCCTTTGATACCAAGTTTGTCACAACCCAAACTGGGTCCCTGACCGTGACGAGCATTCCAAACTATGTAGTCCTAAAACACCCCTATCTATCTGGTAATCATCCACATAATTCATATAATAAGAGATAATGCAGAAATCAAAATCTAATACAAAAACATGGTCAATCTAAATGTGATCATAATACTAAAAACTAAAATCCAAAATATATCTGAATAATAATGTTTGACTCAGTCTGCCAAATCTCTACTATGAACTAAACAAAACTATCTATAAACTGGGACAAGGCCCCCAGTAGACCAAAACATGACTAAAGATAAATATCTAAAAATAACAAGCCTTCAGATCATCGAAGGCTCACCAATTCACAATTTGATCTGCGATCTGAAATATCTACTGTTTACCTGGACCCTTAGATGAGCCTCAGAACCTAGAAGAAGGGGAGTTAACATAATTGTACTGGCACACAAAGTAATCCAAAATAGAGTAATTGAACATATATATATATATAATATGTGAGCGCAAATTTACATCAAACATTATGCATAAAATGATTTCTGAAAACACATGGGCATCTTCTGAAAATATGTAACCTATCCGTAAATCTCGAACTCTAATTTGTGTATTACTTCTGAGTTAGGTGGTATCCCTAGAAGTTTGATATTCCATGGGCGATATGGAATCCGTCATTGACTCAGCGGGGAAGCCTCCAACTCGAGTATACTGCAAGGGTTGGAGTTCCTAAATTTGATACACCACATGACACTTATGTCAACGTATCATAATATACCTGGGTTGGAAAACCATAATTTTAGGAAATGAGTTGCTTGAACTCAAGCCCTCTTCAGGGAACCACCTAACATCTTTATATGCCCACTTTTTTACCTTTTCTTTACATGCAACATTTGGACTGTCTAAAATCATGATAGTCTGAAATGTCTATTAGTCTGAGTCTGATATGGCATTGGTCTGAATTGATATCATCTTACCAAGACTTTCAAGTCATGACTTCTGAGCCATAATACATTAAGCTAAATCTTTCATTTAAAGCATTATTTAGACCACCAAAAATATGCAACTGATATAGAAAATTTTGCATTTCAAAACTCAAGTCAAAATCATGCAAAAACTTCATCAACATATGGTGGTCTAGTGCCTTTAGCAAATCGAGGCACTCTTTCATTAGATGCATTATGAACATTAAACATTCATTCTAGATTCCCTCTTTAATGATGTAAAACCACCTTTAAATCATAACAAGAGTTCAACCATTTCATATAGTACTTTTCAAGGATGCATTGCAAAATAATTCATATGCAATGAGAAATATAAAAAATTCATAATAAGAGATAATTCACCAAAAATCATGCTCTCACCAAAAATTCATTCTTAAATACATGGTTTCATACATTCATATTCTCAAATCATTTAAGGAGAGGTCAAAAGACAAAAACAATGATGTTAAAACATTTAATACATGAATATATACATAGATTCAAAAATCTCATTCTAAAACATGATTTTTCTATGCCCATGAGTATTTTAAAAAAAACCCCACACACACCTCTATTTCAGAAAATAATGGGTGCTTCTTGAAGCCTGTGGATTGGGGATTCCGAATTACTAATCAATTTTGAAAACCCACGGTTGAATCTTGATTTATTTGGGTTTTTAGTTTGAAACCCTTGGGAGTGTTCTTGAGAATTTTTAGATGAAGGTAGATGTATTTTGGAGAATTGGGGACTAAATTTCGTGTTTATGTCTGAATAAGAGTGGGGAAAGGACCATGTTTCCCCAAAAATAGAGTGTTTAAGTCACTTGAAACCATTACATAGGCGCCACATATGATAGTATATATTTACATAGGCGCCGCCTATGCTATCGCCTATATTTACATAGGTGCTGCCTATGCTATTGCCTATATTTACATAGGCACCGCCTATGCTATCGCCTATATTTACATAGGCGCCGTTTATGCTATCGCATATGCTTTCCAGTGGCCATATGCAATTGGTTAGGCGATGCATTCTACTTTGAAAGGACATAACTTCTTGCTTCGGTGTCGAATTTTAGCAAAATTGGTATCATTGGAAAGCCAACTTGAAAACGTATCATTTTTCACATAGTAGTCTCTCTACTTCAACATATAAAAAGAGTCATGGTCAATAGAAGTTGACATAAATTATAATGTCCACTTAAACTTAATCAATCGAAGTAGTTTTCAACTCATCTTTGAGGCAAAGGACCTCTATGGTCTAAATTCAAGCTTGAATGGATTCATATACTACACAAATAATTAACATGCCATATTGTCATAGGATTTACGTATTTGGTATTATCAATTCATCGAAATCATGGTCTATATTGTAGCCCAAAATGCAGGGCATTACAGTACCAACCGATTATTTCATTACTTTTGGTTAGAGGCTTTGTGGACCTACTATGGGTTGGTTTGGGTGGTGTCGGTAATGGTGTCAAACTTAGTATTGGCATTAGTGTTGGGGTTAATACTGTTAGATTATATTTATGATTGTTGTGTCATTTCATTTTATTGACTCGTATTTGGTTATTGTTTTGGTTCTGGTATGGTAATTTATTGGGTATTGAATTTTTGGACTTGCTTGGGTTGGTCACGGTTATGAACCTATCTCAGAGTCTGGATTGGTACCAATACACAATCTTATTATATGTTTGGAATTTATCCAACTCAGGGTATCTGTTTAGCAATTGAGTTAGGTAATGGGGGTGGTCCCCGGTCCTAGTTGTACTTAGAATACCAATAACAATAAGACCCTGGTTTGGATCATGTCAAGTTGGTATTAGAGCTGTAGGTTGATGGTCAATTGGGAGTAACCGTGTTGAGTAGAGTCTCTTTTAAGCATGTGTGGCCACCCATACTCATAAGAGAGAGGCTACAAGGAATTTAGGAATGTTTTTATTTCTTTGTGTTTTATTTTCAAGCTTTGAGTCCAAGTCCTGGCATCTTTTTGAATTTCGTTTGTTTGCTTTTCAGATCATGCGTCAACGATTTGAAGATCATAAAAACTTTTATGTCCTAACTGGGGACAGTGTTGATATAACAAGCTCTGCTCAAGGGATCTATTCTCAGTCTTGGGGTTTAAACCCTGATATTTTTAGAGTTCTACCAGTTCCTTCTAGTCCTACTCAGGCAAATATGATGAATGTTGAGTTTCATCAGTTAATTTATGTTATTGTACAGTTGGTAGCTTCTCAGGCTGAGAGTGGTGCATATGGTTTTCCATTTTTTGAGGCCATAAAAGTTGGCTAAACTATGATGTTGAATTCACCAATCTTTACTGGTGTTAAGGTGGAGAAGGATCTTCAGTGTTTTCTTAATGGGATAGAAAAGATATTTAGGGTTATACATGCCACAAATGTGGAAGGGTTGGAGTTTGTAGTTTATTAGCTCAAGGATATGGCATACCAATGGTATGTGGATTAGGATAGGGCAAGGAGTGATGTTAAGGAGTTATCTTTGTAGAAGACTTTCTCCAATGCATTTCTGGACCACTTCTTTCCTTCGAAGATGAGGAAAGTGAAAGCAGAGGAATTTATTAATCTAAAATAGGGGAAGATATTAGTCAAGGAGTATGCCTTTGAAATTTCATCAGTTTTCTAAGTATGCTTGGAATTGGTGTCAGATATGACGCCTAGGATAATAAAGTTTTCTTCAGTACTATCTCAGGATTCGATCATTTAAAGAAATATTGTATTGCTGATCAAGGATATGGATATTTCTTGGTTTGGTTATTATATGAAACAGGTGGAGGAGAAAAAGAGAAAATAGACTAAGATAGGGGAAAGGTAGGGTAAGAATTTTAGGTTCTCTGAGTAGGGTAGTCAACAACAAGGTGGTCAGGATGGTGTTAAATGGCTAAAGAAGAAGTGGGGGAGTTCTGGTTCTTTCTCCACTGGTAGTGCTCCTTACCCAAAGTAGGTGGGTGATAAGCGCCAGTAGGGTGGCAGCAACGTTAGGGCACAGGATGCCTAATCTCAGGCTAGTAGGGCTCAGTCGGTCTCATCATGTCCCCCTTATAGGTTCTATGGTCGGTTGCACTGGGTTTCTTTGACAAAAGGGAGAGATAGTTTCTTTAAATGTGATCAGCTAGGCCATATGATTAGAAATTATCTAGTTGGTAAGGTTTTTTTGGGATAGAATAAGGTTCTAGTTGCCTTTTCATTTACTCCTGCACCAAAGAGTGCTTCTTCTGCATTTGTTTCTACTTATGGTATTGGCGCATGTCGAAATAGGTTATATGTTATTGCTACTCGACAGGAGTTTGAGGCATCACCTGATGTCATGACTAGTACATTACAACTCTTTTCTCATAATGTGTATTGCTTACTTAATCTAGGGTCTACTCTTTCTTATATGACCCCTTTTGTTGCTATGTATTTTGGTTTTGATCCTGAGGTTATTTCAGATCCTTTTTCTATTTCTACCTCGGTAAGTGACTCCGTGGTCTCTAAAAAATCTATAAGGGGTGTGTGGTATCTACTGGTGTTAAGGAGGCTTTAGCGGATTTGTTTGAATTAGATATGGTGGATTTTGATGTCATTCTTGGGATGGATTAGTTACACTCATGCTATACCTTCTTAGACTGTCGGATCCATAAGATTGTCTTTAGGTTTCCTGGTGAACCGGTTATTAAATGGGAGAGTGGTTCTCTATCTCCTAAGGGGGAGTTTATATCTTATCTTAGAGCTTGGAGATTTATCCCTAAAGGGTGTCTCTATCATTTGGTCTGGGTCAAAGACTCTATCTTGAAAGGCCCTTTGCATTCAGTTTTGATGGTGAATGAGTTTCCTGAGGTCTTTCTAGATGATCTTCCTAGTGTTCCTCCAAATAGGGAGATTAAGTTTGGGATTGATTTTTTTCCAGACAATCATGCAATATCTATTCCTCCTTATTGAATGCATCTGGCTGAGCTGAGGGAACTCAATGAGCAACTTAAGAATCTTTGGATAAGGTTTCATCCATCCTAGTGTATCCCTATAGGGTGCACCAATGTTATTCTTGCATAAGAAGGATGGTTCCCTTCGAATATGTGTTGACTATCAGCAATTGTATGGAGTACACATAGATATCTTTTATGATCATAATAGTCTACAATATATGTTCACTCTGAAGGAGCTCAACCTTCGGTAGAGGAAATGGATTAAGCTTCTCAAGTATTATGATATGAGTCTTCACTACCATCCAGGTAAGGCCAATACTATCGCAGATGCTCTTATAAATTTATCCATAGAGAGTTTGGCTCATGTGGATAAGGAGAGATGGGAATTGGTGAAGGATATTCATCGCTTGGCTTATCTTGGAGTTCGCCTTTTGGGCTCCGAGAATGGTGGTGTGTTGGTACAGAAAGTGGTTTAGTCGTCTCATGGTGTAGAGATCAAGGAGAAGAAAATGGTAGATCCCGTCTTAATGAAAATCAAAAGTGATGTAGGTAGGCAAAAGTAATGGTATTGATATCAGTGGTGATAGTACCTTGCAATACCAAGGGTGATTATGAGTTCCTAGCATCGATGATTTGTGAGAAAAGGTATTGGCTGAGGCATATGAATCATGCTACATTATTTATCTCGGGTCAACAAAAATTGATGATGATGTCAAGGAGATGTATTGGTGGAATGATATAAAGAAGGATATGGCTGATTTTGTGGCTAAGTGTTTAGCGTGTCAACAAGTAAAAGTTGAGCACATGAGACCTAGAGGCATGTATTAGGAAATTAAATTGCCAAATAGAAATGGGATGTGATCAATATGGATTTTATTATCGATCTTTTTTGGTCTTAAAACTAATTTTATTCGATTGGGGTTATCGTAGATAGGATAACAAAGTTGGTTAACTTTTTGCTAGTGAGGATATCTTTTTAGATGAGGATTATGTGAGGTTGTATCTTCATTTGATTGTGAAGCTGCATGGGGCACCTGTTTTGATTATATCTACTTTATGAAATTATGAAACTGGATAGGGTATCTATTTTGATTTACTCTGATCGTGGTATGTAGTTTTCATCTCATTTTTAGTAGTCGCTTCTGAAGGGGTTGGGTATTAAGGTTAGTCTAAGTATTGATTTTCACCTGCAGACAGATGGTCATGCAGAAAGAACTATTTAGACATTTGAAGATATGCATCATATATGTGTGATTGATTATGGTGGTAATTAGGTTGAGCATCTACCTCTTGTAGAGTTTGCGTACAACAATAGCTATAATTCTAGTATTAGTATGGTCTTTTTGAGGCATTGTATGGTAGGAGGTGTAGATCTCCTATTGGGTGGTTCGAGGTTGGTGAGGCAGATATGTTTGGCCCATATTTTGTTTATCAGGCTATGGAGAAGGTAAAAGTGATTCGGGACAAGCATAAGGCTTCTTAAAGTCGCTAAAAGTCCTCTGCAAATGTAAAATATAGGGATTTAGAGTTTGAGGTTGGGGATAGGGTGTTTCTAAAGGTTTCTACCATGAATGGAGTAATGCGGTTTGGGGGAAAAGGGAAGCTCAGTCCTTAGTTTATTGGTCTTTCCTAATATGGTTTTGAGGTGGTTGGTAATGTTGCATGTGAATTAGAGTTGCTTTCTAGTTTGATCTCTATTAACCAGATATTCCATATCTCTTTGTTGAGAAACTGTATAGGTGATCCTTCATTGGTTGTTTCTTTGGAAAGATTGGGTATATTCTCTATCTGATGAAGAGATACCAATTGAGATCTTGGATTGACAGGTTCATTAGTTGCTGACGAAGGATATAGCTTTGGTTAAGGTTCTATGGCAGAACCACAGGGTAGAAGAAGCTACTTGGTAAGCAGAGGAAGACATGAAGCCCAAATATCTGCACCAATTTTCTTCTCTTAATATTCGTGCAGAAGGTATATGTTATTTATCACATCTTTGTTTCTAGCAGGGTTAACGAAAGGTTGATTTCCTTGCATCTTTGTTTTCTAACTTAGTTAAGGGTTGGAATAGTCCTGTTGGGGTGTAATTCATGCTTGTACTACCATGTTCGTTATTCGTGGATGAATGATCCTAATAGGGGAAACTAAAACGTTCTGAGTTTTGACCCTTAGAAAATTTATTCATTTTTGGCTTCTGTACATTATACGACTAAGGGGTACGAGTCATATAATAGGATACGGGTCAGTTGATCCAGTCATATATTGACTAGTGTTGAGTTGTGTTTGGGTGTTGAGTTTCTGGAATAGGTATGACTTGGATAGGTACGAGTCATATAGTGGATGATGGGTTATAGGTTTGGGTTTCCCTTCCGTTAATTTGAAACTTAGTAACATTACTTGGATCTGAGTACGAGTGGCTCACCATTTGTCGTGATATAGGGTACGAGTGGTATAGTCCAACTCGTATGTTGGACAGTGCCAACCCCTCACTATTCTGCCCAGGGTATAATTGCATCGTACTAATTGTATTGTTGGGTACGGTTTGGTTTGGGTGGTCGTACGTTGGATAGTGTTGGGGTCCAAGGAGAGGTCAAGGGTATGAGTAGTGGGTACCACTAGTATAATAGGGTACAGGTGGTATGGTGGAGTTGTACTCTCCTACAGAAATTTTATGTAGTTTATGTTTGGGGTAATCTAGACATTTCCCCTCTTAACCTCTTAAGGCCCCATGCTTAGAACACCTTTTTGGGGCTACATTATCTTATTTGCAATCAATCAAACACTCTAAACTCTCTCAAAATCTCTCAAGTCTTTTGGGTTAAGAAAAAGCTAGGGTTTCCTTCAAGGTGGTCAATTGAGACTTATAGGGGTGATTTCTTCTCTTCTTCTTCTCAATCTAAGGCATGGTACTTATCCCTCATTGTTAGTTCCAACTAAAGGCATGTTTTATGAATTGTTTTTATAACATTATTATTGTATGGTTTTGGGTTTTCAAATAAATAATGGGGATTTTGTTTATAAATGCTTGGTTATGGTTTTCACATGTTTTAGTTATGTATTTACATGTTTTAATGGTGGTTTAGACATTTCGTTTCATGGGAATGGTCAATTGGTACTTGGTTTTGGATATGGAAATACTATTCCCCCAATGTGTTTGATAAAATTCCTATGAGAATGCTTTAACTGCATTGTTGGAATTTTAATGGAACTATTGCATAGTATAGCTTGATAATGGAACCTTAAATGGTTTATATGATTTGAAATGGTTAAATGATAAGGTTTTGGAGGTTATGGTTGGCCTAATTGAAATCCTTGTGGGGTAAAAATAAATTCCCCAAGCAAACAAAATAATGATCACTTATGGGGTACAAGAGATTCCCCTAAGTAAACTTAATAATGTAACCTATGGGGTACATAGGAATCCCCTAAGGTTGGATAAGGATATTTCTTGCAAGATATAGTTGGTATGACAATACCACTACTTATAGCGTTGGTTAATAATAGATGAAATCATAGTTTGCTTATTTGATAATGGTTTTAATTGGGAAATAATGGTAGGTGTGATAGCTAACCGTGAAGGTATGAGTCCATTGGACGGACACTGGAAACTCATGTTTGCTGACATGAGGATTAGTCATGGCGACCATATATGATACTTACGGGGTATACGGTAATCCCTCAAGTACACTTGTACATATGTTCATGGAAGCGAAGGGTACTTGGGAACCTTCTTCTCCTCTGGTATCTCCGATTCATGCGGTTACACGTATTAGGGCCTATTTAAGGGGTTACACGTGACCCATATAGCCCACGGGTGGTTCTAGGATAGTTAACCTACACATACCCAGGTTAACGATTTTATCGTCATACTAAACCCAATTCCCTTTTCTAGAATGGTTATATATATGTATGTATGGTTGTGAATAAATATGGTTAGTTTACTTGGTTTTAATAGATGGCATTATTTTATCCTTATCCTGAATACATTCTAGAGTTCACCCACTAACCCGTCTTCGGGTGGCTATATCCCCACGCGATGCAGGAACCCATCATTCTACTCCTCCTGCTTAGTGATTAGATTCTGGATCAGCTATTGGATTGAAGTGGTGAGATTTCGTACTGCAGAATGCTCCATTTCATATCATGGATATCTTTACATACTTTGGTTATTTCCTAGATATTGGTTTTGGCTTTGGTTGGGGGCATGTCCTAAATGGATATTGTTTTACTTTTGGTTAGAGGCTTTGTGGAACTACTATAGGTTTGTATGGGCAGTGTCGGTATTGGTGTCAGCCTTAGTATTGGCATTAGTATTGGGGTTAATATTGTTGGATTATATTTATAATTCTTCTATCCTTTTATGTTATGGACTCGTATTTGGTTAGTGTTTTGGTTTTGGTATGCTAATTTATTGGGTATTGGATTTTTGGATTTGTTTGGGTTGGTCACGATTATAGACCTATCCTAGAGTCTGGATTAGTACAAATATGCTATCTTGTTATATGTTTGGAATTCATCTAACCATGGTATGTATCTGGCGGTTGGGTTGGGTAACTGGAGTGGTCCCCGATCCTGCTTGGACTTGGGATGCCCATTACGATAAGGCCCTGGTTCAGGTCGTGTCACATGCTATGGATATAAGGTTTGAATCCACAATAGTGAGGGAAATTTTAAAATTAATTTCTCTTATATTTTCTCTAAACTTTATGTGTAATAAAGTGGTGTTAGTAGTCTATTATAAAGCAGCTGAACTCTTCTCTGGGAATTAATAAGGTTAAGAGTCTTCGATCTTACGAAATGGGTATTAAGGAGTTTTTTTTTTGGGGGGGGAGGGGATACATAGAGTAAAATAGAGAATCTAAGTGACCATTGTTTATACTGCTATAGCAATACTAGGGTCTCTATATCTACCATTAGATATACAGGGATTTTGTCCACTATAGCGGTCGTGCCCTGTTTTCCCCTATTTTTGGCCTTTGTGTTTGGCTTATTTATTTTTGACAAGTTGAGTACGGAGCATTTCATGGGTATAAAATTTCATAAATACCATAAAATCAAGTTATATTATTAATGTGAGAAGGGAAAATTAGCATCCTATTGTGAAATAAAAGGAAAGAAAAGTGAAATGTCTAGTAAATACACCAAATGGGGGCAACCCAAATCAATCATAAATTAGGGGGGGTGAAAGGAACCTAGTTGGGTACCTTGTCAGTTATGGGATATTGGGACAGGGTCATCACATTCTGAATCACGCAGGAAGGGAAAGACTCTCAAATCCTCAAGCTTCTACTAGGAAAACTCCTGGTTGGGTTCCACATGCCCAAACATGACTTCATGGTCTTCCATATTTGGGATAGCATGCGATCCTAGGATTTTCTCTTTTTTATTTCCCCTTCTAGCTCTAGGTGAAGGGCTGAAATGTCCTAGTAGTGGAAGGGGCAATGGAATAGGAGGAGCCGTGCTTAATTGACCTCCTAACAGTGGAAAAAAATTCCTTTAGTTGGCTGCTATGGATCGGGGGTTGATATAGGAAGGTAAGGGAATCTTCATTATCATCCTCATTCACCTCAAGGACGTTTTTCTGCTACTCTACTTCTCTCTTCCCTGCCTGCCTTCCTCTTCTTTCTATTCTAGGATAAAAATGCTCTTACCAAGAGAGAGTGAAAAATAATGTCAAACTCTGCCACCATCTAATTAGGCTCCTCCGGTACCCAACCCGCCTACACAACTATGATACCAACCTAGGGAGGAAGCGACCCATTTTAGTGCCCTGGTATAAGTTCTTCCACTCTATCATGATTAGGTCCCCTACATTCAGTTGAATTCCCCAAATAACGCAGGCCATCACTAGACTTTGGGGGAAGGTAAAGTCGGTAGTGTTGTCTGATGGACAAATCTTTCAGATCACTAGGTTCAGCCACCTCCTAACATCAGCTAAAAAGTAAGCACTAATAAAACCCTTAATGGAAAGCCAGGAGACCAGCTCTCTAAGCACCTCTGAAACTAGAGTATCCTGCAATCACAACATGTTCATCCCTTGGTCCCGAGCAATGTACATGGAATGAGATCTATAAGGCACCCATAGAAACTCATTGTAATACCCCATATTATACTTAGCTTAGTTCATCTCCTAGTTTCATGAATAAGAGGCTTAAAGCCTAAAAATTTCACTAAGCGTTGGGGACTTAGTCTTATTTTTTGCCTCTTAACTTATAGGATTTTTAAATTGGTCTTCCCAACCTTGAGATGTTAATTTTTGAGTTAATTCATGTTCAGGGATGTAAGAAGCATGCCTTGAAGAAGTTTTAAATTTTTCGGATAAGGATTGGGTCGTATTTGGATTTTGATTCCAGCAGCTCGTCGCAATAACAGAGCATTGCGTTGCTTATAATGATTAGACACTCACTGCATTGTGGTACCCTTTTTATCTACATTCTAGTTACAAATTTAATCTCCTGAGGGGCAGTTATATCTTTTCCCATCGAGCCAATTCGTAAAAATAAGAATTAAAGCTTTAATTAGGGCATTATTTGTTTATATTCTCTAATTTCCTCTAAAAAGCAAACCCTAATAATCTTCAAAGAACATGAAATTCAATTACTCCTCTTCATAAAAACCAAGAATTTAAGTTTTCTAATCCAGGAACTTTCAAGAAAGCATCCGATTGGTATTCCTCTTTCGAGCTTAAAGGTTTAAGGTACGTGTAATGTTCATCCATGGTCCCTTTTCACCCATAGAGTCCAAGAATCCATTTTTATGTTTTAAATGACGAATTTTACATGTTTGTGATGAATTATCTCCATGAAGATCTTATGAATTTCAATTTATGTATTATGTTTACAAGTATTTTGATGGAATAAGCCTTTACATGTTTAAAGGATTAAATTTTCATGTTAAATCCCTAAATCATGGTTTTATTATTGTGATAATGTTATTATCACATTATTTACCTATTCCCATGCTCAAGTTTATGACTCTCATGTGTTTGATGAAATTCCTAAATGTTGGATTTTGAACAATGATTCTACACTAGGTTTTTAAAGTTTTTATATGTCATTATTATTTCCATTTAGTGTTGGTGGGTTATAAACATCCGATACCTAGTTGTTTACATAAATTCAGTATCTTAAGAATGATTTCAGATAAATATGAGCATTGCCATTCTGTCAAGTTAATTATGATCAGTTGTTTGCTAAGTTAGCTTAGTTTAGTGCAGTAATCAGTGTCAGTTTAGTTGGGAGTAGGATTTATCATAGATCAAACCTAGGTATAAGGTCTCACCCTCTAGCTAGGACTGTGTCCTTAGAAGCAATTCCTAAGTTCCAAAACTACGTAAGTAATTTAGGATTATAAGATATCACCAGCCAGTTTAGGACTGACATTCTCTAAGATGCCAACGAACAGTTTAGGATTGATATTCTATTAAGGGTCACCCACCAATTTAAGACTAACTTCCTAGTCCTTCAGGACACCAGTTGAGTGGATCCACACAGCCATGTGTTAGTACCTATGGCACAGTACTGACAACCTTCCAATTGGGGTACAAGTTGGATCCCGATTATCTTAGATTGGGGCATCTCGGTTAGATGATATCTCTCATGGTTTTATTATAGCATTCAGTACAAAATTTAGTTTAGGTTCGCTTGACCATAGCATACAGACTTCTAGTTATTCAGTTATCGAATTTCTGTAATTCAGTTTATAGATTATTTCAGAAACATTACATGTTTGGTTTTGCATTCTCTATATTTTAGTTTTCATACATGCATACTCAGTTATCTCATGCTATTCGGCTAGTCATTATTTCACACACACTTATCCCTTGAATTACAGCCTAACCTTATCTCATATACCAGTATATTTAAAGTACTAACCACATGCTTTTCTTTACGCTATGATGTCTTATGATCCGGCCCACAGTTTCCTGACCGTACTTAGATAGTTAAGCTTATCAGTAGCAGCAGCCATGGTGAGTTTTCATCTATCGAGGACTTGATTTTTTCATTTTAATTTATCCCAATACTTCAGTATTTCTATTTGTTTAGAGTTAGTTGGGGATCTACAGTCAGTTAGTTAGAGGCTTTTCAGACATTCAGACAGTTAGCCAGTTTATTAGTTGTTTTATCAGTCTTTTTAGTATGTCTTCATATGTTTAAGATCTATGATTTAATTGTGTTTTAGTATGTAAAATGTTATGGCATTATCAGTTGTTTTTCTGTATATGTTGTTTATTATCAGTTTACTCAGTGCTCACAGCAGGTACCATCTCATGGGTTAGCTTGTGGTCATTTGTTACTATAAGCACCATTGTTGCGACTAGGAGGTAGCCTTGGGTCATGACAAAACTTAGTATCAGAGCCTAAGGTTTTATAGTATCCTAGGGAGTTTGAAAAGCCGCGTTGAGTAGAGTCTTGTGCATGGGTGTGATGCGTGCCACACTAATGGACATGAGGCTCAAGACATTTTAGGAAAAGTTTCCCTTCTTTCATTATTCATGTCATGCGAATGAGCATACTCTCTATTTAAAAATTTCTTTCGACTTGTTCTTCCTTTCGTTTACAGATAATACCTCCTAAAAGAAACAACAGAAAAAAATGGAAATCAGCCCGCACCTCTACTTATTAAGGAAGATCTTTGAAATGAACATGTCCCTCGTGCTTAGTTCAGAGCTAAATTCACTACTTTAGCCTCTTCATTAGCTACTCAGAATAATCAGTAGGCTATTCCCACTAGCTAATCCAGTGGAAAATACAACTGCAGCTAGGATTTGAGATTTCACTAGAATAAATTCCCCTTTGTTTTTTAGATCCAAGTTGGAGGAGGATCAGTAAGAGTTTCTAGATATGGTTCAGAAGATGACTGATATCATGGGTTTAACTTTGAGTAGGAGTGAAGAGTTGGCTGCTTACCAGTTGTGGGATATAGCTGACACCTAGTTTAAGCAGTGGAAGGAGGACTGTGGTAGGGCCTATAGAATGAGAGGAGTTTTCTATAGCCTTTATAGAGAGGTTATTTCCATTATATTTAAGGTTTTGAATAAAGAGAATCCATCGCCTATTGGATGAAAGCTTTGATTAGTCTAATCATGATTTTGTGAGATAGAATTGATACCTATATTATCAAACAATATAACCACACAAACATGTATGTGGTCAGTGCCTAAAGTCAAGTTTTAAAATTTCATAAATATGTATTTCAATTCAAATTTACATGTTCTATTTATGAGTTTTCCAACATACTTGATAATATCCATGAACTCCTATGGTTTAATTACATTTTTATTCACATGTTATCAAGCCCTTGTTTAAAGGTTGAGTGAATGATCTTCAAATTTCTATAAATTGATATTGATCCTTTGAAATTTGCAAGAAGTATATGTCCTGAGTATGATTTCAAGATTTCAAGAATAAATTGAAAGCAATCTCTTTCCTTTGACATGATTTATCCTAAATTTCAAGCAAGGGCATGACACGAATATGACTTCTCAATTATTTTCATGTTCTTAATATGATTTAGCATAAATTAGCATGATGTTGAATAATTTAGCATGAATTTCAAACATATACATTATATAAGCCTAGTTTACATAAATTTCTATGTTCTTGCATAAATTATAAAACTTGTGGGTTTTACCAAAAAGATACCATAACTTACATAAGATGATATGAATATTAATATTTAGCATAAATTACATGAGGTTGACATAATTTGTCCTTATGGTCTCAGTTTATCATGAATAATTTTCAAGTATATGATTCATGATCAGTATGACAGCTGATTATACCATCAATGCTTATGCAGTATGGCATCCAGATATGCCATCAATGATCTATGAAATAGTAAAAAAGAATGACTATTTTTCAATATGTCAGGCCTACGGTCATTGATTTACTTTAAATTTATTTGAATCTTCTTTCATGATAAATTATATATATTATGAGTAAATAGTATGTCTTTGGAAGTAGTATTAAGCACCGGGCAAACACAGGTTTTGCGCACCTAAGTCCTATAATGTGTGCCTCTATAGTTATTATATTTGACCATACGTTCCCAGTTTAGTAATCACACCAGGCATGGCTTTTGTACCCCTGGCAAGGTATCTTGAGGCCTTCCAACAAGGAATATGTTGGACTCCATGTTTGATCACATGGTTTATGTAGGTTAAGAGAATCTCTCACAGAAAAAAAAAATTTAACTAAGTATACAATGGCTCACTACACTATGATTTTAACTAGTTGTTATTATGCTTTCAAATTTACTTTATTTTTAATATGAGTCATTTATACACATTAGCATGCCTAAGTATTATACATAATTTTTAAAGTAGTATAATTGATTCACCGCACAGGTATTCATATTTCCTTATTATGTCAGCTCATACTATATTTTAGTCATTCATGTACAATTGTGAACTATTTATACTTGTCAGCAAGTTTTTAATTTTATGCATGATTTATTTCTTCTATTTTACTTATGAATCACATGTGTATTCCCCTATTCTCAATATATTTTATTGTACTGACCATATATATTTTTGTGTGGATATATTATTTCATAATGTAGGTATAAGTTGTAGCTCATAAATCATGGTGTTGTAGCTCATAAATCATTGTCAGACATATCACAGCTTCCAACCAGCAGGTGATTAGATCTTTTTATTTGAGTATTCAAGTTAATTCATAGATTTAGTATTTTATTTTTATTTGTATGTATTAATTAATTGCTAGGGCTCATGTCTCATCTACCTATAGTCAGTAAAAGTTGAGCGGCTATCCATGATCAATGTTCGACTCTATGTTTGAATTATGGTTGTTAAATAATATAAAGATAATGACTATATGGTAAAGATGGAGTTAGTTTTATAGAATGGATATAGTAGGTTAACTTAGAATATGAACAAATATATGTTGATGATCTTACTAGTTATTATATTGGTACAAGTTTGAGTTACGTGATCACCATATGGAGTAGTTAGTTATGAAGTAGTATCATTGAAGGGAGCCCAATCTCAGGTTTTGTATCTTTATATGTAGTCCTTTAGTCTTATTATCTATGTATATATAGGTACCTTGGCAATTAGAGTAGGATGAGGTGGCATAGTTTAGAGTATATTAAAAATACCAAAAACATAAAAAGGTAGCACTATTCTAAAGGGAAGAAGATAGAGGGTAGAACCAGTCAGGCTTTAATATTCAAGTAGTAAGGTTAGTGAGTTATAAAGAAGATTTAAGGAAATTCATAGACTTCTTCCCATCTTAACATCTTCAATGTGCTCCTATCAATACGACCCTCTACTCATGTCTTACATGTTAAGTATTATGATTATACGTTTTACTCATGTACTTTATGAAGATTTATGCATATTCTCAATTCTAATTTTTCCTAGCATGAGAAGTAAATGTCTCCCTCAGCATCCCTAGCCATACTTTATAAATCCATGAATTTCAATCGCATGTCATAGAGCTCATGATCGTTTAACAATGATTTCATAGTATGTTCAGCTTTATGAACTCATGAAACACCCTTAATGACTTGTGAAATCATAATATGTCATGTATATCCTCAGTTTAGATCTCTCTTAAAAATACATGTCTATGATACTCTATTCTTCAAGCCTTAGTTAATTGTCAAAGTTATGTATTATATTCCTTCATTCTTTTATGTCCTTATGTTTTAGTCCTTTAATTTCCCTCTTTTGTTATTATAGTGGTGATAAAAGTGGTTACACAATGGTATAGATATGAGAGAGTAGGTGTTCCTTATGAAAATTATTGTGTGTTTGTTCTATATAAGGTTATAAATATGAAGGTAGACTGAGGCAAAGTTTTAGTATATGTAAACCCTTTTTGGTGGTAGTTTATGAAATTGTTATTGATAAAAGGATTAGAGAAAATGAGAAAATTCTTAAATGGTTTTGTTGCCTAGAAGTTCATACGCGTTTATAAGGATAGGCTTAAATGTTATGTTTGTATACTAGTTGATGAACACATTATGCACTAGTGAATTCTTTATTAGAGTTCAAAGTTAGTTGTTGAAGTTATAAGGAGTATTATTATTGAGATGAGAGATCTGAAAAGACATAAGCTATAGAATCTAGTATTTTAGATTAGTATTGTGTCTTTATCTGTAGTACCTTATGACTCCAAGTTAGGATTTAACACGATGAGAGAATGTAGTTTGACTCAAACTTTGAGAGGAGTAGTCACTTGTACCCATGTAAAGGTTATAAGTTGCATTTAATGAAGTGTAGTATTCAAGAGGAGAAATTTAGTTAAGAAGTTTTGCTAAGCTTAGAAGAAATAAGTCATAGATCTTAAGGCCTAGTAGCTCCATTCTCACCTCATGCCTAGGGTAAATGTAGCTTCCCATAGTTTAGGGCATATGTTTGAAACCATATCGTTCATATTTTCTGGACTTATGCCATATGTCTAAAAAAATCATTCCTATGATTCTTTCTCTGAAAATTTCATAATAGTTCCATTTCTAAGTCTTACAGAGGCCAATAAAGGCCAAATTCATGTCTTTGTTTATGTCTTTCATGCATATACAAGTTCATTCGCTAATAGCTCATGCTTCTACATCTCTCAATATTGATATATAGAATCCGTTTTGTTATCACATTTTAGTTCATGTAGTATAAATGGAATAGATAGACCAACAAACTTGATTTACTCTATCTTTATGCCCATTATAGCTTTGAACGGCATTCAAGGACAAATGATCCAAACTGGGAGATATTGTAAAACCTTAAATTTTTGAGATAAGAATTGACCTATTCATTGAATGTATGTAGACCTAAATTTAATGATTCATAATTGTACATAGGTGGTAATATCAATTCCTTATTATGTGCATAACCCTAGACATGAATTAAGGTCACGATTAACTCCTATCTCATTGCCAAGTTGAAAGCTTTCTTACCAATTAATTTCTTGTGCAGAATCTATATGTAGTCCACTTCAAATGAGTATAACTCCTCAATTTTAAAGATTTTTTTATCTCAAGACCCATCAAATGAAAGTTCTTTGGGTCTTCTTTCCAAGTTATCTAATTTTTCCTTAATCTTATATCAAAGTAAAATGTTATGACTAATTTACCAGAGAGGGATAGTGCCACATCGAGTGGCATAAACTGAGGACCCTAAAACAATAGGGGTTCATGATTTCTCTATGCCAAAAAGCTTATTATAATGACCCTCAAGGTTATTTTCTTAATTTACATGTATTTTTGGTTTTTTGAGCCTTCCCACAGTGACTACAGATAAATTTTGACTTTCCAAAACTACCTGTTAAGTTACCAGATAGTTCATTTGGATTTTAGGCTCATTTCCCTATGTTGGAGCTTTCATTGTTAAAGAATTGGTCTTAGACCAATACTCCTAATTGACAACCTCATATAAGAATTTTGATAGTGTCATCAGCTCTGGAGCATTGATTTTAGGCTAAGGGGACCTTTGGTTCAGGTCCTAAGACTTTGGACTTATTTTGGGCTATTGGGTGGATTATATAAAAAAATAAAACTATAGGTATGGGCCCTACATTTAGTTGAAATGAACTCGAATGAAAGTTTCTATAGTTTTATCGAGTCCAAAATGTTGAATTTTTTATGGTAGCATAGTTCATTTATGTGCACATAGTTCTAAATTATTCTCGAGCACCAGTCGAAGTCCATTTTTGGACTTAGAAAATCTTATGCATTAGGTTGCAGGTGCAACAGCTTAAGAAGACATATGGCTTCTTAAGTGGTCATCGCATAAGTGAAATCAGGTTGATTTAGAGGCCTTGGACAAGGATCCTTAAGAAAACAATTCACATTTTAGCGAATACCACTTTAGCGGCCTAGGAATCACTTCAGTGATAACCGTACTATATTCTTGATCACTTTAGCGATCAAGGAATTGCTTTTGTGGTTGTCTCTTAAAACACTGGTGACCACTTAAGTTGCACGTGGGATTATTAAATCCCCTTCCTCACCCAATTTTCCATTATTTCCTTCACTATTTTTACATCATTTTGAGAGCATGAAAAGATGAAAAAATGGAGAATCATCCATTGAAGCTAAGGTAAGCTGGATTAACACTCATTGGTCATTTCCTATTATTTTTCCCATTAATTTCCATCCCATTTAAGGATAAATTCTTAGAGATTAGATCTTTAAATCCCTATACTTTAGGGGATGATATAAGCCTCGATTCATACACTATTTATACTTAAATTTTGAGAACTCATTTTTTTCTCTAAGGGACCTCGTGATGGATTTAATTAAATTCTATTTGTAGGACCCATGGTCCTATTCTTAACCCAAATTCTGACTCAACCCTTTATGTGGTAATATAGGTCTCATTTTACTACTAATGATATTTAGATTACTATTTTAATAGCGTGGAAGGTCATGGAGCAAAGACGGATGATTTGTGGGTGATTCAAGGACTTGTGGTGTGGCTTCTATCTACTCTTCATTATGAAATAGTGTATTATATATTGCATGTTAGTTAAGAATGTTAGGATACGATTATGAGTAGAACACCATGACTTAGACTAAATCATGTGATTGGGGGATAAAATGGTTAATTGATCCTTAAGATGAAATAGTTATTTTGCTTATAGGATCCTATTACCCTAGATTACTAGCATGTTAGACACAGTTGAGGCTAATGACCCTTTAGTATAAGGTTTACTACTTGGCTCAATGGATTGTCATAGTCTTCCATATTATGATATTATGGTTATGTTGGTATTATATTATTGGTCCCAAGGCTATGATTATAATATTAGTTGGACTCTGGGTAGGTGATTCTTCCTTGTAAAGGTCATAGTCATAGTCTATAAATATTTAGACACTTACACTTGTATTTTTAAGATATTGGTAATGGCATTCATTAATTTGGTACATTCATGCTCACTTAATGGTACGATTACAACTAAAATCATGGTTTTACTATTGTTTTCCAATAAAGGATATTTATTTTCACTTTTCACTTTTAAAATAGAATCTTCCATAACCGGAATTCTACCACCTTAATGGATGATTTACGAGCTTTTTAAACAAAAAATGATGTTTTAGAAATTTAACCAAGATAGATTTTGGTCCATGGTTTTACCACTACTATTAACTCCGATCGACAGAGATTCCAACCCTTTCTACACTTTTATGATGATTTAGTTTTGAAGTTAACCCTGGCAATGAATTTATAGACTTACACTTTTTACCCACTATTTGAGTTTGAGAATTTATTATATATATTATTTATAGTACTAGATAGAGTAGATTGATAATGATAATGATTATTGGAAATCCTAGATCAGGAATAGGTCAGTGTATACAGGTACTACTAAACCCCCTAGGGGATCTTTCATTTGTAAGCTATTGTGCTAAAGAATAAAGGTCATCATAGTTCCTATCTTTGCAAGCTATCGAGCTGTAGAAAGTGTATACACTGGGTTATATTATGGCACTCGATTATGGTATTATGGATTTAGTTTACATTCAGTCTTGTATATACATTGCCTATCACCAATATGTTATTTGGTCCCTATATCTATCAGCCTTATGGGGGTTTTATTGGTATAAGTTATGAATGTTGTTTGTTGTATGTTGTATGCTAATTGAACAATTTTTGCTATGGGGGCCCAGTTAAGGTATTGTTTGTCTGGCTATCCAATTACTTTATTATTATCATTATGGTTAGTTTGTAGGATTATGGACTGATACTAAGATTTAAGGTATGATTCTGATTCCTTTTTATGATCATTTTATTATGGATAATTATCTCATGTTTAGACGTTTGGATTAGGGACCCTGATTATGCTAGTACAATCTTTACTATGATTAGGAGGCCTTGTAGTGTTAGTATGACTAACTTTGGTTGTACCTTTGAGTTATTCTTGTGTGTGTATGTGTGTGTGTATATATATATATAATTATCATATATCCCTCTCTTTCTTCATCTATTCATATTGTATATCCATTCCTAGTCCTTGTATACTAGTATATATCCTTCTTCTACCCTTTATTGGTGTATTGGCCAGCGATATACAGTGTAGTGCTTAGTTCCTGGGTATGGCTAGGATAAAATAGGTCATCCGTAGTACCTCCCTAGTTTTATTATGTTAGTTTTCTGGATATTTGGTTGTAGTTTATATTCCTGCTTAAATATTATCTATATTTGCATTATCTTTTGAGCTCAGTTAGCAGTTGCCTACTGCGTACCACGTGTTTGGTACCCATAATACACCTCTGTAGCCTGTAGATCATAGTACGAGTACTTATCATTGTTGTATGCATCGTGTGGAGCAGCTATGGATTGGAGATTTTGGGTGAGCTCCTAGCATTTGGAGTATTACTATTCTCTTCTTATGGATTAGACTGATGTTGATGTTGTATTCAAAGATTGGTTGTACCCGTATATTTATTTAGTATTTTAACCTTGAACTTTTATTATGTTAGTAGCTTTTGTATTGATTCCACTAGGTTTTGGGACTGTCTTATATATATTAGTCTTTATCATAATTATTTTCATTATCTCCATGTAATTCTCTTGGAAGTCTATTACTAGTGGTTTCGAACTAAGTATTGGCTTACCTACCGGTGGGTCACAGTTAGTGCCATCATGACCAGAGAAATTGGGTCATGAAAAATTGATATCAGATCCTAGGTTTACTCGTGTGTTGATTCAAAAGTTAAGTGTCTAGTAGAGCCTTGTAGATCTGTGTAGGGACTCTTGCATTGTATCTTTGGAAGGCTACAGGGCATTATTAAGAAATCTTATTCTTAACTCTTTGTCATGTGTTTATATTTCCATAAGTCTTAAGTATATTCATTGACTCTATTCTATCTCAGATAGGTGATACGAGGTTATCAAAGATGCAGATGGGACATTGGCATGTGTTTCAAAAGGTTTTGTGCAGTGTCAAACCAAAGAGTCAAAGATGGATATTAAAGATCTTTAGATTTAGATAGAGGATTTGGGGATAGCCCAATCTCTGGTAGAGTTTATGAGCACTTTATCCCCTTGAGATTCATCATTGGGGATTCCAAGCCTTTTTATAAATACCTTATAGTCAGAGATAAGGTCTAATCCATTAAGTAGTTCTCAGGACAGAGTTAGGGTTTTTGGTATTCAATAGGGTTCCATGTTGGTTTTAGAGTATGAGGTTGGGTTTCTTAAATGGGACAAACATTTCCTATATTATATCCATCAGAGCATGAGATGGTGTGTAGATTTATTATATGACTAGCCTTGATGCTCTATTTGGCATTGAAACACTTGAAAATAGTTGGATCTCCTTTCTGTTAAGTTTTTAACCATGTGAGGGCCATAAAAAGAGCTTGTATTGAGACTTTTAAAGGTGGTAGTAAGAGGCTATGTCATTAGTACAGTGCTATTGGTATCCTATCCAAGAGTGAGGATCCCTTTGATAAAGGTCATCTTTACTTATAGCTTATCAATTCTACATCAGTAGCTTCTCAAACTATGGGTCGCTCTGATATTAGTAGTGGTGATCATATTGAGCAGAGTTCCTTTCAGATCTTATGAAGTATTCAGCATCGATAATTTGATCGTGATGACCATTCTCGGTTAGAAAGTGTCATACCTTAGAGTATTTTAGGAACTTTATGTTGTTGTAGCAAGATTTAACATTGGTTGAGAGAGTGCCCCAGATGTGTATTGGGGGCTCAAATAGAGTTAACATGTGTTTCCGCTAGCCTAGGGCTCCTGAGGTATGTTATGATTGTGAGAAGGATGGTCATCTCAATAGGGAGTGGCCCTGGGATTGGTTGGTCAGCTAATTGGGCCGGCTCATGCTTCTCACCTGATTAAGGCTTCAAGGAATGGGTACGACTGTAGAAATATTAGTCACTAGTCTAGAGAGTGTCCCCAGTGTGGGATTATTAGTCATTCAGCTCATCTAGATTAGTCTTATAGTGTTGTGGCACCTTCAATTAGAGGCAGTGCACTTTATACCTAAGTAGGTGATTCAGATGCTTAGTTTGAGTTTGGACCCATTTAGATTTGTACTCCTTTAGACACATTAGGATTGTAACTTTGGATTTACTGTGATAGGTGTGCCTTTTATTTCCTATTGTTACCTTTTTATTTGAGTGCGTTGGGTACCCATCGATGATTATATGTCTTGATAGTTTTATATTGATTGTTGTGTAACCTGGTGTAGAGTTTATGATTATGTTACTACCTCCATAGATGATTTCTTTTAGTAGTGGATAGAGTGGATCGATACTGATATTTCCTATGGGTGTAGCATTTGAATTTGATCCCATTTACCTTGGCATATTAGACTTCTTATGGACCTAGAGTGGTGTTTGTTATTGATTTTCACTTTTTGTACCACCTGCTCTTTATGGACCCAGAGTGGTGTTTGGTATTGCTACTCTTATTCTTATTATTGTTTGTCCTTTATCAATCCTTGCTTGATAGATGGCTAGACTAGCATTATCTAGTTAGAATTCACTTCCTTATAGTTCTTATTCGTTGGCTTGGCATCTAGCTCGGCTAGTTAGTTTCTCTCTTGTAGCGAGGTGAGGTTGGTCATTTTTCTCCTTTATTAGTTTGGTTAGATTTATTGTTGCATGGGCTGTGAAAGTAATGGACTTCTATGATTTTTTGATGGTTATAAAGTCGATAATTTGGTTTTGTTGCCCATTTTTAAGTTGAGATTCTAGGACTTGTGTTTAGGTTGGCAGAGATTTCAATATATGTTATCCTTGTTTATACCTATGGAGGTTGACCATTTTAGGATCCATTATTCAAATTGGATTCGTCTCCTGATAATCTTTGATCTTGGTATTGGTGTGGAGTTGGATACTCTGTTCTTGTTGTGATGTGGTTCTTGTTCTAGTAGAGTAAAAGAGTTGGAGATAGGTGATCTTTCCTGAGATCACTTTTTAGGTTGTCAATTTAGGTATTCATTATTGAGATAGAGTATTAGATTGACCAATTTCTGGTTAAGGTTACACTTTTTAGAGTTGGTAGAGTTTTTGATATTACTAGTACAGTTTGCAGCCTTGGTAAGTTTTATGGTATGCTTTGATGATTCATGCCCTCCAACAGGAACTAGTTGAGATATGACTGAATTGGATAGGAACGTTGATTTGGGGTGTTTATCCATGGGTGATCTTGTTGGCTTTAATTTTGTATTTAAAGACTTAGAATGGCATCTTGGAGGTTATGATAGATTTGAAGTATGGATGCGTAACCATCTACAGGATTAGTTTAGATATCTGAGATCGAATGGTTCAGCCTTGATGTTAAGATTTCAGCTAGGAGTGGTGAAATTTGGGAGCAGCTTCGATTTTAGATTTGTGTTAGCTGAGCTTCACCTATAGGCTGGCTAAGCCTACTCTTTAATAACTAGTTCAGCCTTCTTTGATTTGGAGGGACTGTGATTAATAGGTGTTTAGATGATAGTCCATTGGCACGATGTTGGTTCCTTTAGTTTGACCTCGATTTTCAATTTTCATAAGGTTTTTGGATGACCTACTCAGCAAGAGTAGTGTGCCCAAGTTGAGCTTAGCTTGGTTTCATCCTCGATCGGTGAGACATTCTGGGGTGGATCATTTCTTGGTTAGTGTTAATGTTTCCAACTCCTAATTATCAGTTTTAAGGTCATCAAGACCAGTTGTAGCTTTGGCATAGATTGCAGACATTGGTTATTATGATTTGTGTACCCAAATAACACCTTATAGGTTTATTCTCATGCTTTCCATTATGTATTTTTGGTGGATAGGCTTCTGTTTGAGGATAGTGTGATGGGGTTATATGAACAAGACTCGAGTGAACATTTTTTGGGTTTGAAGTGGATAGCAGGTTGGGAAAACTCAAAGAAAAGTTGTATTTTGGTGTCGAAGTGGTTTACAAGAGTCAAGCGTTGGTTTTCCTTTGGCTTGGATAGGTTTTATCGTGGTTGTGTTGGTATCAAGGTGCTATCAATCTGTTGCGGTTCAAATATGCATGCGTCAGCCTTTCTCAATTTTATTGAAGGACAGTTGGTGTTTGAGTTTTAATTTTGGTTGTTTGAGAAATGAAGAAAGGAAGTTGATTGAAAAATGGGATACCTACGGCAAAATCTCTTAGAAGCATTGTTTTTTAGGTTACCTAGGAGTCCTTCTTAGAGCATGCGGGCCCAGTACCTCGACCCTTCAAGCATTCATGTTTTTCCTATCCATTGATGTTCGCAGATAAATGTCCTTTTAGTAATAGGTATTGAAAGGACCTAGCCTTGATTTACATGCATTTTTTGGTGTTTCAAAACTTCCCCCTACCGGCTACAAGACAATTTTAACTTTCCAAAATTATCGGTTTAATTAATGGATAGTTCATTTGGGTTTTAGGCTCATTTCTCAATGTTTGAGCTTTTATTGTTAAGGAATTGGTATCGAATCAAAACTCCTAGTAGATGACCTCAGATGAGAAATATGGCAGTGCCATCAGCTTTGAAACATTGACTTTAGGCTAGAGGGACCTTTGATTCACGTCCCGAGGCTTTCCAACTCATTTTGGGCTATTGGTTGGATTATATGAAAAATGGAACTGTAGGTATGGGCCCCACATTTAGTCAAAATAATCTCAGATGAAAGTTTTGATCATTCCATTGAGTTTGGAATATCAAATTTGATATGGTAGCATAGTTCGTTTACGGGCATGGGGTTCCAAATGAATCCCAAACACCCAGTCAAATTCATTTTTGAACTTAGAAAATTTCATGCATTAGGTTGTTGGTGCAACCGCTTAAACAACCATTTGACCGCTTAAGTGGTCACCGCTTTAGCAATATTGTGTCGTTTTGGCAGCCTTGGCCACATGGCCAAGGGCCGCTAAAGCGAACAATGTATGCTTTAGTGGACACCTCTTTAGCGACCTAGGCATTGTATTAGCAATACCTATGCCTCATGCTAGACCGTTTTTGCGATCGAGCAACTTCTTAAGCGGTTGTTGCTTAAGAGACTTGATGACTGCTTAAGAGGAACCTAGGGATTATTAAATCCCCTTCCTTACCCATTTTTTCATCATTTTCTTCACCATTCTATACCATTTTGTAAGCATAAAGAGAGATAAAATTGGGGAATCATCCATTGAAGCTAAGGTAAGCTAGCCTAACACTCCTCGGTCATTCCAAATTATTTTTTCATCAATTTCCATCCCATTTCATAGTAAATTCTTAGAAATTAGGTCTTCAAATCCCTAGACTTTTGAATTGATTAAGGCACTAATTTACGCACCATCTATGCTCAACCTTTGATCACACATTCCAGGTCCTTCGAAGGACCACGTGATGGATTCAATTTTAGATTTCATTTGCAGGCCCCGCAGGCCAGTTCTTAACTAAAATTCTGACCCGACTCTTTATATAGCATTATGGGATTGTTTTACTCCTAATGACGTGTATATTACTATTTTTATAGTATGGAAGAATTTCAGGATCATTGAGCAGGTATGAATGATTTGTGGATAATTCAAGGACTTGCGGTTTGGCATTGAGGTATGCTTTTGTCTACTCTTCTTCATGAGATAGTGTATTATATATATTGCATGTTAGGTAAGAATTTTAGAATGTGATTATAGGTAGAACACCATGAATTAGCCTAAATCATGAGTTCATGAAATAGAAGGGTGAATCAACCCTTAGGATAAATACAGGTTATGCTTATAGGATTCTATTATCCTAGGTTACTATCATATTAGACATACTTGAGGCTAATGACCCTTTAGTATAAACTTTACTACTTGGCTCGGTAGATTATCGTGATTTTCGAAATCATGATATTATGGTTATGCTTGTTATATATTATTGGGACTAAGGTCGTGATTACAATATTAGTTGGACTCTGAGTGAGTGATTTAGCCTTGTAGAGGTCGTAGCCATAGGCTATGGATATTTAGACTTATAATTGTATTGTTTTTATAATTGTGATGGCATGCATATATTTAGTACATTAATGCTCACTTAATGGTACGATTCCAACTAAAATCATGGTTTTATTAATAATTTCCTAAAAAGGGGACTTATTCCCACTTTTCACTTTTATAATGAATTCTTTCATATCGGGAATAATACCACCTTAATTGATGATTTATGATCTTTTGAAACAAAAAATGATTTTTTAGAAATCTAACAGTTATATATTTTGGTCAATGGTTTTAGCACTACCATTTACTTCAATCGGGAGAGATTCCAACCCTCTTTATACTTTAATGATGATTTAGTCTCGGAGTTGACCCCGGGCAATGAATTTACAGACTTACACCCTTTTAACCATGGTTTGATGCGATGCATTTATTATTTATACAATTCTCTAGTAATGGACAAAGTAGATTGATGATGATGATTATTGAAAATCCTAGATCGAAACTAGGTTGGTGCATACGAGTACTCCAAAATCCCCTAAAAGCCCCTTAGTCTTTGAGCCATCATTCCAGAGAAGAGAGGTCATCATAGAACCTGTTTTTGTGAGCCATAAATCGAGAAGAGGTGTATGCACTGGGTTACATTATGGAACTTGGATCGGTTATGGTATTATGGATTTACTCTACATTCGTTCTTACATATGCATTGTATATCACCAGTATGTTGTTTGGTCCTTATATCTGTAAACCTTATGGGGAATCGTATAGGTATATATTATGAATATTATTTTCTGTATGTTGTGTATTGATTGAATCTTTTGGGTTATTGCGCCCGATCAAGTTATTGTTTGTGCTAACTAGCTGATCACTTTTTTATTATCATTATGGTTAGTTCATGATAAGTTGATTATGGACTAATATTGAGATTAGAGGTATGATTCTAATTCCTTTTTCTTATGGTTATTTTTTTTATGTATAATTACCTCATGTTTAGAAATTTAGATTAGGTACCCTGATTATGCCAACACTAGCTCCTACTATGTTTGGGAAGCCTTAAGATGTTAGTATGGATACCTTAGGTTGTACCTTTGAGCTAGTATTGTACACACACACACACACACATATATATATATATGTGTGTATGTGTGTGTGTGTATCTAGTAATAATATTACCATATATCCCTCACTTTCTTTGTATAATCATATCGTATGTCCATTCCTTGCCTTGTATACTACGATATATCCTTATTCTATCCTCTATTTGTATATTGATCAGTGATATCTGGAATAGTTCTTAGTGCATGATTACAGCTAGGATAGGATAGTTAAACCTTAGTGCTTCCCTAGTTTTAGTATGTTAGCTTCCTGGAAATTTTGTTGTAGTTTACATTCCTACTTGCATATTATCTATATTTTCATTATAATTGAAGCTCAGTCGGTAGTTTCCTATTGAGTACTACATATTTGGTACTCATACTATACTTCTGCAGCCTGTAGATCATAGTACAGGTTCTCTCCATTGTTATGTGCATCGTGCGGAGCAGCTATGGATCAGAGATTTAGGGTGAGCTCCTGGCATTTGAAGTATTACTATTCTCCCTCTAATGAATTAGACTTATTTGTATGTTCTATCAGAGGTGGGTTGTTCCCATATATTTATTTTATATATTAACCTTGTACTTTTATTATGTTAGTAGCTTTTGTACCCGTATATATAGATTAGTCTTTTATAATAATTATTTAGCTATCTCCATCTATTTCTCTTGGTTGTTCGTTACTAGCAGTTTCGATGTATGGGTTGGCTTACCTACGGGTGGGTCATAGTAGGTACTATCATGACCTAAGAAATTGGGCCATGACAAATTGATATCATATCTTAGGTTTACCAGTGTTTTTGTTATAAGAGCTAAGTGTCTAGTAGAGTCCTGTAGATCGGTGCAGAGATGTCAATATCCTATCTTCGGGAGACTACAGGGCATTCTTAGGAAACTTTGTTCTTGATTCATTGTTGTGGGTCTGTATTTCTATTAGGCCTCAAGTATATTTTTCAACTCTATTCTATACCAGATGGGTGATACAAGGTTATCGATAGATATGGATAGGACTTTGGCACGTATTTCTAAAGCTTCAGCGCAATGTCGAACCAGGGGGTCAAAGATAGATATCACAAATCTTCAGCATGAGATGGAGGATTGGGGTATAGCCCAAGCTCTAGTAGAGTTTGTGACTACTTAATCCCTTTAGGATTTAGTATTTGAGATTTTGAGCCTTTTTATGGATACCTTACAGCCAAAGATGAGGTTCGATTCATAGAGCAGTTCTCAGGCCAGAGTTAGGTTTGTTGGCATTTAGCAGAATTCTTTGTTTGGTTTTAGAGTATAAGGTTAGGTTTCTAGAATGGGTCAGACATATTCCTGTGTTATATCCTTCAGCGCATAATATGGTTCATGGATTTATTAGGGGATTATCCTTGCCACTCCATTTGGTGTTGGAATACTTAGTAGCAGCTAGATCTCTTTTATGTCAGGTTGTTGACCACATAAGAGCCACGGAGAGAGCATGTACTGAGAGGCTATGTTATCAGTAAACTACAATTGGTATCCCATCTATGAGTGAGGATACTTTCGGTGGAGGTCGGCTTCACTTCCAGGCTATCAGTTCTACATAGGTAGCAGCTTAGACTATAGGTGGCTCTTAGATTAGAAGTGGTGATCACAGTGGGCATAGTTCACATTGGACCTTGCAGAGTATTCAGCATATATCTTTTGATTGTAGAGGTCATTCTAGGTTGGTGGGTGAAGTACCTTGAAGTATTCTTGGAACTTGTCGTGATTGTGGAGAGAATTGCCATTGGTATAGAGCATGATCCAGAGGTGAATTAGTTGCTCAAACAGAGTTTGCATCTGTTCCCCGCCAACCTAGGGATCCTAAAGTATGTTATGATAGGGAGAGGATGGCCATCTCAGTAGGGAGTTCCCCCATCGTAGGTTGGTATACCAATTGGGGTCTGCTCGTGTTTTTAGCTAAGTTTGGGCTTCAACCATTTTCTACGACTGCAGAGAGATCGGTCATGTCCCCGATGTTGGATTATTAGTCATTAGCACATCCAAATTAGTATAATAGTGTTATGGCACCTTCAATTAGAGGCAGTGCACTTTGTACCTCAGTTGGTGATTTAGATGCGTAATCCTAGTTTGAACCTTCTCAATTCGTACTCCCTCTTGCACTTCATGATGTTACTTTGGATTCCACCATTCTAGATGTGCCGATGATTATGTGACTTAGTAGGTTTATATTAATTGTTGTATACCCTGGTATAGAGTTTATGATTATATGACTACCCCTGTAGATGGTTTCTTTTAGTAGTTTATAGAGTAGATCGGTATTGATATTTCCCAGGGGTGTAGAACATAGGTTTGAGTCTCGTTTACTTTGGCGTATTAGTCTTCGTATGGCCCTAGAATGGTGCTCGTTATTTATTTTCATTTTTTTCACCACCTGCTCTTTATACTGATGATTATATTGTTATTGGTATTATTGTCATTTTTTGGCGATGATCGATCTTTTTTTGATAGATGGATAGACTAGCATTATTTATCTTGAATTACCTTCCACATAGTTCTTGTTTGTTATCTTGGGCGGCTAACTCGATTGGTTCGTTTATCTCTTGTAGTGATCTGGGGTTGGTCATTTTACTCCTCACTTAGTGAGGTTAGATCAGTCGTTGAGTGGGTTGTGAAAGTGAAGGTGACACGACCCGAACCAAGGCATAGTCGTGTCGGGCATCTCAAGTCCAACAAGGACCGGAGACCACCGCCTATATAAAATCCAACCAACCAATATACAACCTGTGTCTGATGAATTTTGAACACATAACGAGAGAGAGTATTTAGAATTCAATGACTTTTATATAAGTCTAACTCTAAGACCAATCCAACCAAGTCATACCATCCAACCCAAACCAAACAAGCCATAATATGCCAAAGTCTACAGTTGTCCACGCAAAGCCTCTAAGTAATGCAAAAGAATATCTAGTCGGGACATACCCCCGACCAAAGCGAAAAAAACAATGTAAAAGGAATAGTAAGGACATAAGATAAACCATAACATGAAATAGGCCTTTCAAAGAATAGAAATTCACCAATTCTGTCTGACTCACGCTATCCCTGAATCACCAAGTCATTGAGAAGGAGAAATAGTAGTATGGTTAGTTCATGCATCGTGTGGGGATACAGCGCCCGAAGATGAGTTAGCGGGTGAATGCTAACATGCACTCAGGTTAAGGATAAGATAATGCCAATATTTGAAACCAAGTGATTGACCATTTGAAAGAACAACCATACATATACATATATATAATCCATGCCAGGAAAGGGAACTGGGTTTAACATGCATTTAAAACCTTAACCTGCGCTACGTATCTTGATCGTCCTAAAACCACCCACTGTCTATATGTGTCCAGTGTTATCCCCTGAATGGAACCCAGTATGTGTAGCCGTATAAACTGGAGATATCATAGGGATCGGGGATTCCCGTGTACCATTTGCCCTCCATGATACATATATACAAGTATAGCATAAGGTATTCCCATGTACCTCACAAGTAAAAGGTCACTATGACCAACCCTCATGTCGGTAAACATGAGTTTCTGGTGTTCGTCTTTTGGATTCACACCTTCACGGTAAGATATCACAACCCACCATTATTTCCCAATTAAAGCCATTAGCACATAACCAAACCACCAATTTCATATATTACTAACCAAGGCTACTTATCGTCAAACTAACTATAGCTTGCAAGCAATGTCCTTAGCCAATCACTTTGGGGTTTCCCATGTACCTCGTAGGTTCCATTATTAGATTCACTTGCGGGATTATCGTGTACCACCACAAGGTGTCTAAATCAAAGACATGGCCACCAAGGCCTTACCATTTAGCCATTAAAACAATTTAACCAATTTTGGTTCCATTACCAAATTATACAATGGAAAGCTTTCAATGAAAGTCCAACTATGTAATAAAAGCATTCTCATAGGCATTTTAACAAACATATTGAGGAAACATAGTTTCCAAAGAAAAACCAAGTGCCAATTGACCTTTCCCATGCTACCACATGTCCAAACCACCATTATAATATAAAAACCATAAGTAAAACATGGGAAAACATAAATCAACCATTAATAACCAAAAACCCCAACATATAATTCAAAACCAAACAATATCCACAATTAAATCATGGAAATCATTGACTAAAACATGAATTTAGTTGAAATAACAATGAGGGAGGAGTAACATGCCTTAGATAATGAAGAAGATGGGGAGAAACCACCCCTTAAAGCCTTAATTGACCACCTCGAAGGAAACCCTAGTCTTTACCTAACCCAAGAACTTGAGAGAGATTTGAGGGTGTTTCTAGTGTTTTGATTTAGAATAACAGAGTAAATGATGTCCCAAAAGTGTTTTAAGTTGTGGGGTCATACGGGGTTAAGAGTGGAAATGTTCAGTATACCCCCAACTTAAGCTATATAAATTCCCGCAGGAGGGTATGATCACACCACCCAAATCGTACCCTAACATGCGAATGGTACCACCACTCATACCCTAGGTAGAAACTTGGTCTCCAGCAACACTAACTCATATGCTACCTTACCAACCCTTCTCAAGACCAAGTAAGGACAAATATACCGAGGACCGAGCTTCCCCTTCTTAACAAACCGTATAACTCCCTACTTGGGAGATATTTCAAGAACACCCTATCCCTAACCTCAAACTCTAACTCTTTTTGCCTCATGTCTACATAGGGCTTTTGATGACTTTGGCCAGCCTTGAGCCTATCCCAAACCACCTTCACCTTTTCCATGTCTTAGTGAACCAAATCAGGGCCAAATATCTCTACCTCACCGACCTTGAACCACCCAATTGGAGATCTACACCTCCTACAAACAAGGTCTCAAATAGGGCCATCCTAATGCTAGAATGGTAAGTATTATTGTAAGCAAACTCTACAAGAGGTAGATGCTCCACCTAGCTACCCCATAGTCAATCACGTACGCATGAAGCATATCCTCCAATGCTTAAATAGTTCTATTTGCTTACCCATCTGTCTGCGGGGGAAAAGCAGTACTTAGACTAACCTTAGTCCCCATCCCTATCTGAAATGACCGTCAAAAGTGAGATAAAAACTACATACCACGATCAGAGATGATAGAAATAGGTACCCTATGCAACTTCACAATCTCTTATAGATACAACCTCGCATAATTCTCAGCCGAAAAGTTAATCCTTACTGGAAAAAAGTGAGCAAACTTTGTCATCCTATCAACGATGACCCAAACTGAATCAAATTGGTTCTGAGAATGAGGATAATCGACAACGAAATCCATGTTGATCACTTCCCATTTGCATTCTTACAATTCAATTTCTTGATACAAATCTCCGGGTCTCATGTACTCAACTTTCACTTGTTCACACACCTTACACTTGGCCATAAAATTTGCCACATCTCTCTTCATACGATTCCAAAAATATATCTCCTTAAGGTCATGATACATTATCATTGAACTAGGATGAATAACATAGTGCAACTCATGTGCCTCAGCCAATATCGTTTCTCGCAAACCATCAATGCTGAGAATGCATAAACTCACTTGGTACCTCAAAGTACAATCACCACTAACCTCAAAGTACATCACCTTCTACCCACCAACATCACCCTTGATCCTAAATAAGATAGGATCTAACATCTGCTTCTCCTTGATTTCAGCACCCAGAAATGACTGCGCCACTTTCTGAATGAGCACACTACCATCCTCTGAGTCCAAGAGATGAACTCCAAGGTTAGCCAAATGGTGAATATCCTTCACCAACTCTCGTTTCTCCTTATCCACATGAGCTAGACTCCCCATGGATAACTAGCTAAGAGCATCAACAACCACATTAGCTTTACCTGGATGGTAGTGAAGGCTCATATCAAAATCTTTGAGAAGTTCAAGATAGCTCCTCTGCCTGAGGTTAAGTTCTTTCTGAGTGAAAACATTTTGCAGGCTCTTAAGATCCGAGAAGATATCCACGTGCACCCCATACAAATAGTGCCGCCAAATTTTCAACGCAAACACCATAACTAACAGTTCCAAATCATGTGTCAGATAATTTCTCTCCTGCACCTTCAACTACCTAGCGGCATAATCTACTATATTGCCATGCAGTATCATAGCACAACCAAGACGCACATGGGATGCATCACAATAAACCATAAACCAATCAGTGCCTTTAGGAAATGTCAAAACTAGAGCCAAAGTATCTTATCCTTCCGCTTCTCAAAATTACCCTCACAAGCATCAGACCATAAAAACTTTACTTCTTCTGAGTCAACTTAGTCAAAGGGGCATCCATAGTCAAAAAACACTCCACAAACCTCCTATATTGGCCTGCTAAACCCAAAAATCTCCAAATATGAATTGTAGTTGTGGGATTAGGACACTTACTAACCAGTACAACCTTTTATAGATCTAGAAAAATATGACCAAAAGAAGTGATACCATTCAACCAGAATTCACATTTCAAGGATTTAGCATATAACTATTGCTCATTCAAGGTCTGTAACACAAGGTACAGGTGATCTGTATGATCCACCTCACTCTTAGAGTACACCAGAATATCATCTATGAACACTATGACAAACAGATCTAGAAACTAATGGAAGACCATATTTATCAAATCCATAAATGTCGTTGGGCAATGGTCAAACCAAAAGACATAACTAGAAACTCAAAAAGCCCATACAGTGTACGAAAGGAAGTCTTTGGAATATCTACCTCCTTAATATTAAGTTGATGATACCCAGACCAAAGATTAATTTTGGAGATAAGCTCAGCACTCTGCAACTGATCAAACAAGTCATTTATTCTTGGAAAAGGATTTCTTCACTGTTACTTTATTCAACTATTGGTAATAAATACACGTCCAAAGGGAACCATCCTGCTTATGCACGAATAACATCGGTGCACCCCATGAGGACACACTGGGATGGATGAAACCCTTATCTAAGAGATCCTTTAATTACTACTTAACATCATTCAACTCAGCTGAAGCTATTCTATATGAGGGAATAAAAATTGGACAAGTTTTTAGAACGAGATCAATCCCAAATTCAATTTCCCTATCAGAGGGAACAATAGCAAGGTCATCAGGGAAGACCTCAGAAAATTCATTCACCACCGGGACAGAATGCAAAGATGGACCCTCTGAGTTAGAATCTTTAACCTGGACCAAGTGATAGAGACACCCTTTGAAGATCAATCACCGAGCTCTAAGATATGATATAAACTTTCCCTTAGGAGCTAGGGAACCACCCTCCCACTTAATAACTAGCTCACCAAGAAACTTAAAGACAACCTTACGGGTCCGATAGTCTAATAACGCATAGCACGGGTGCAACCAATGCATCCCTAAAATAATATTGAAGTCCACTATATATAGTTTAAACAAATCAACCAAAATCTCTTTACTACAAACAGATGCAACACACACCCTATCGACTCATTTAGCAATCATAGAGTCACCTACCAGGATAAAAATAGAAAAAAGGTTTCAAACATACTTAGGACCAAAACCAAAATACACAGCCACAAATGGGGTCACATAAGAGAGAGTGGACCCTGAATAAAGTAAATAATACATATCACGAGAAAAAAGTTTTAATAGACCAGTCATGATATCAGGCAATGCCTCAGACTCCTTTTGGGTAGTATCAAAACTAAATGGCATACCCTTTGGTGTTAGAGATAAATATGAAGCAACTGGAACCTTTTTTACACAGAGAAAACCTTTCCAATAGGACAGATTCTAAGTATATGGCCTGGATGACCACAGTTGAAGCACCTGTCCCTTCCCTCATCATAAAAACCCCCATGCAAATGACCATAGAATCTACAAGGAGGATATAACGAAGCTGACTGAGCCCCAATAGCCTAAGATTGGACACCCTATGCCCTAAAGTTATTGCTACCTTAGAATTACCTATCACCCAATGGATTTGGGTAGGAAGCACTAGCCATCGAGTAAGACCCAGAATTGGCCTACGTCTTCTTAGTCCACTTAACACCATCCCTGCCACTTTGTTGTTGCCCATCTTCCTACTCAGAGAAACTAAACTTTTTGCCCTGCCATTTTCTTATCGCAACATGCTTCTTATTTTCTTCCTCTACCTATTGCATGTAAATAACCAACCTAGAAATATCCATGTCCTAGATTAGCAAAGCGGCCTTACTTTCAAGAATCAACTCACGAGATATTCCCGAAGAAAACTTCCTTATCTAGTCCCTCATATCAGGCACTATTGTCAGAGTATACTAGGACAACTGATGAAACTTTAAGGTATATTCCTTGACTGATATCTTCCTTTGCTTCAGATTAATAAACTCTTCCACTTTTGCTTTCCTTAACTCCCAAGGAAAAAAGCGGTCCAGGAAAGCATTAGAAAAATCCTCCAGTAAGGATAACTTATCACTATCACCCCTTGCCCGATCCCACTTCTTGTACCATTGGTACACCAAATCCTTTAACTGGTAGGCAGAAAATCCACCCCTTCCACATTTATGGCATGCATAACCCTAAAAATCTTTTTTATTTCGACCAAAAAAACTTAAGGATCCTTCTCTACCTTAACACCAGCAAAGTTAGAGAGCTTAACCTTATGAACATACCAAAACTTATGGCCTTAAAAAATAGATTAGTAAATACACCATGCTGATCTTGCAAAGCTACCAACTGAGCAATCATATGAATCAACTAACAAAACTCAGCATTCATCATGTCAGCTTAAGAAGGAATAGACAGAACTGGTGGAATTCAAGAATAATCAAGAACTGGACCCTTAGACTGTGTATGGATCCTAAAAGTACAAGTAGAGCATGTCCCATCAACATTATCCCCAGTTAGGAAAAAGGATTTTTCATGAACTTTAGATTGTCGAGGCATGATCTGAAAAGCGAACAAACATAAATTAGAGAAGAATATACGACTGAGACTCCAATCTTGAAAATAGAACATAAGAAAGAGAAATATTCCTAAATGTCTTGTGGCCTCTCCGTTATGAGTGTTGCACGTTATACACCTTTAAAAGAGACTCTACTTGACACAATTTTATGGACTCCCAAGAGACAATGAACCTACGGCTCTGATACCAATCTGACATAACTCAGTCTGGGGCCTAGTCGTGTTGGGTGCCTCAAGCCCAACCAGGACCAGAGACCACCCCTGATACCCAAACATAATTTACCTATACCTTTTATTTAATAGAATTTTGAATTTATATAACATAAACAAATAGAACAATCACAAATCAAATACAGTTAAATGGTGTCATCCCCAATACCAATACCAATGCTAATGCCAAGGCTGACACCAATACCGATATCGCCCATGTCAACCCAAAGTAGTCCCATAAAGCCTCTTTCTGAAAGTAAAAAAATACTTGATTGGGATATACCCCCGGCCATAGCCAAAACCAAAATCTATGACATGACAAAAGTATGTAGAGAAATCCATAGCATAAAATGGAGCCTTCTGAAGTATGGAAGCTCACTACTTCAATCCAACACAAGCTATCCTTATATCCAATCACTGAGAAGGAAAAGAAGTATGGTTGGTTCCTGCATCGCGTGGGGATACAACGCTCGAAGATGAGTTATTGGGTGAACACTCACATGCACTCAGGATAAGGATAAAATAATGCCAATATTTAAAACCAAGTAAGTAACCATATCCAAGAACTACCATATGTATACATATATAATCCATGCTAGGAAAGGGAACTAGTTTTAACATATATTTAAAACCTTAACTTGGCTTGGTATCTTAACCGTCCTAAAACCACCGGGCTATATGGCCATAGTGTTACCCCCTGAACAAGCCCAAATGGTGTGGCCATACAAACCAGGGATATTATAGGGGCTGGGGATTCTCGTGTACCTTTCGCCCTCCATGATACATATACATAAGTAAAACTTAGGGTATTCCCATATACCCCCCAATTATAAGGTCACCATGACCAACCCTCATGTCGGCAAACATGAGTTTCCAGTGTCCGTTCTTTAGATTCACACCTTCTTGGTAAGCTATCATAATCCGCTATTATTTTCCAATTATTACCATTAGAACATAACTAAACAACCAATTCCATATATTACGAACCAAGTCTATAAGAAGTGGTATTGTCATACCGACTATATCTTGCAAACAATGTCCTTAGCCAATCACTTAGGGGATTTCCATGTACCCCATTGGTTCTATTATTAGATTTACTTTGGGAATTCCCGTGTTTCCCAAAAGGTTTCTAAATCAAAGACATGGCTACAAAGGCCTTGCCATTTAGCCATTAAAACTATTTAACCAATTTAGGTTCTATTACCAAATTATACAATGCAGCATTTTTAATAAAAGTTCAACTATGTAATAAAAGCATTCTCATAGGTATTTTAACAAACATGTTGAGGTCATATAGATTCCAAAACCAAAAACCATGTGCCAATTGACCTTTCCCATGCTACCACATGTCCAAACCACCATTATAATATAATAATCATAAGTAAAAACATAGGAAAATAGAAATCCACCATTAATAACCAAAAACCTCCAACATATAATTCAAAACAAGCAACACCCATAATTAAATCAAGAACACTATTTACTAAAACATGAATTTAGTTGAACTAACAATGAGGGAAGAGTAACATGCCTTCGATAACAAAGAAGACTAAGAGAAACCACCCCTTAAAGCCTAAATTGACCACCTTAAAGGAAACTATAGCCTTTTCTTAACCTAAAAGCTTGAGAGAGATTTGAGAGTGTTTCTAGTGTTTTAGATTTAGAATAATAAGGTAAATAATATCCCAAAAGTGTTTTAAGTCATAGGGTTATAACGGGTTTAGAGAAGAAATGTCCAGAATACCTCTAACTTAAACTGTATAAATTCCTATGGAAGGGTTGACCACACCACCCAAACTGTACCCTAAAATATGAGTGGTCCAACCATTCATACCCTAGGAAGCAACTTGGTCTACAACACTGACTAACATACATCCATAAAGGCCAACTCATACCCAAGCATATGATAAGTACCCTAGAACTGTACCTTAGGTACAACATAATTATCTAGGATAGACATAGGACATCATAAGGTTGGCGCTATACTTCTTGTACCCTATCATACGACCAGTATGATGTCCATTCTTACCTTGGACAGAAACCATCCAAACAACACTGAGAAATATAACAATTGAGGGCACTAAACCGTACCCTATCATACGATAAGTACCCCCAATCGTATTATGTCCAAAAGCTATAACTCAAGAAGTTTACTAAGGATCAAAGCCTAGGGTGTTTCACTATGTGATAAAATTATTTTCATTGGTATTTTAACAAACATGTTGTAACGCCCCAAAAATGGGTCCCGGTGTGTCACACGGTGCTTGAGGCTATGAGTAGCCCCAAGCTAACCCTTTGCGCCATTTTCATTCAGTTCAACACAAATCAATAGAGTTTCCATAAATAACACTCAAATATCAATAGAGTAATCATCATCCAAGAATAAAAGAATTTCAGAAAGATAACAAAATACGACTTATTAGTCAACTCCCAATATCTATACTAGTCTGACAAGCCTCTAGGAAAATCAATAAAACCAGCGAGCCATTGAGACATGCCCCAACTAACTCATACTTAGTTATCAAATGTAAATAATTCTGTAAAACCAACATCAGACATCACGTCCTCGGAACATGAGAACTCACCACGATAGAGGATATAGAATAACGTGCCCAAAGAATCACCGTCGAACCTAGAACTGAGCACCTGAACCTACATTCCGAGAAAATGTAGCCCACATCCGAAGATGTGGGTCAGTACCATGTAAAGGAACCGAGTATATGGGGGTGTATACAGTTTTATAAACATCATAAGCATAAATATTTATAAGAAATACGCAGGATGTATGAAAGACTCACATAGCCCAAAGAAAATCATCATAATCATGAGAGGATGAAATAAGTATACTAACACGTGTGAGTCATCATATAATTTGTCAATCACTTAAAGTTCATCAAGAATATTAATTCTCATAATGTAAATATCATTTGAATTTTTCAAAAGAATAACTTTCACAATTCCACTTTCAAATCACTTTATCGTTCACTATAGACATAAGGAAACACACACACACTGGGAGATCCTATAACCGACATAAACCATGTGAGCCACATGGAGTCCAACATCCAACCCACGTTGGGGAGAGCCGTCCTATCCTTTCCATCAGAGTAAAACTTCTAATATCAATCCAAAAACACTAGTGATCACTATATAAATTAGCCTCAGGCTCACGTCCTATGGGGTCACGTAGTTATAGGAAAGTAAGGTTACTTTATACCTCTCACTAGGTGCTAAAGATTACTCCCAAACTTAGCTCAGATCATTTCAAAGACAATCCACAACAAAACAACTTTCATCTATATATAAGTATACATCGGGAGCCATCATGCTACCCATTTATCATAATCAAACACGTTGTGGATTTCTTTCACACTCGAGTTCAAACCGACTACATTAAGACCAAAAGGTCAAATCATTAAACACATCTCAAATATTCAACATCAACGTGCTTATAGCACACATTTTCTCAAATACATAATTTCAAGTGGGGTTCAAGACCCAAATATCAAAATAATGATAAATATTGTTCAAGATTCATGCTTTATATCACCACACATGTAAATCCATCTTTCAAAATCATAGACATCAAAATTTCATAATAATCATCATAGAATATGAGTTCATTCTTCAAAATCATAATAATCAAGTAAAAATCATGTCTTTGTAAAGAAAATTACTTTTGGGCACAAGAACGAAAGAGTGCTTTTGTTGAAAGAAACCCCACATACCTTGAAATTAACCTCTTGATTATGGAATCCTGTTCACATAAATAAGGGGTGCTCCTCGAAGGTCTCAATATGATGAGTTCGATTATCGGATCAAATTTGAATTTCTACGGTGAAATTGGAAGATATTTAGAGCTCAAAATGGACCTAGGGTTTAGTTCTCTCAATATTTTTGATGGAAGAACATGAATTTTATGGCTCAATATAGGTATAAATTGACAATTTTAGTCCATGAAGTGAAGGCATAATGACCAAAATGCCCTTAAAAATCAACTAATTCTAGAATTTGTCCTTTGGTGGACTGTTTTGATAGTCTAAAGTAGATCGACCATAACGTTTTACTCCGATATCCAAATTGGATGAAACTAATTTCATTAGAAAGAGGACTCTCATATCTTTCCATTGATATATATTATCTCACCCAGATCATTATGTACGAGGAGTTATAACCATATGTTCAAAGCATAATTATAACATAAATAACCATAAATATAATAGGAAAACATTATCCAATGAAGAAAAAACAAAACCCCTAACATATATTTTAAAAACCAAATATTACCATAATAATACCATCAAAAGGTTCAAAATCAAGGAAATTTTCAAGGGCCAAAACCCAGGGTGTTTCAAAAGTTAAGTTAGACTTCTTTGGTTTTGTTACAATTCTAGAGTCGGCAATTTGGTTTTATTGCCTACTTCTGAGTTGAGATTCTAGGAATTGCCTTCTAGTTGGTAGAGATTTTAGTGTTGGTTATATTATTTTATATCCCAAAGATGAGGTTGACCAGTTTGGGATTAGTTCTTCTAATTTGTATAGTTTATCACCCGATAATGGTCTTGATGTCGCTATTGAGAGATCTTAGACTTTTTCTTTAGGTTTGTTGGGTTCGAATCCTGGTGATCCTTTTAATCTTGGTATTGGTGTGGATTTGGATACTTTATTCTTTTCATGATGCGATTCTTATTCTACTAGAGTAAGAGAGTTAGAGATAGGTCAACTTTACTATGATCTCTTTTTGGGTTAGGAATTTGGCTATTCATTACCAAGATGAAGCATTAGATTGACCAATTTCTTGATAAGGTTGCATTTCTTTGAGTTACTAGAGTTTTGTCTATTACTAGTATAGTTTTAAGCCTTGGTGAGTTCTTGGGTATGCTTTGATGAATTGTTTCCTCAAGCAGGAAATAGTAGGGATATATCTAATTTAGATAGCGAGGTTAATTTGCGGTTTTTGACCTTAATTCATACTTATCAGCTTCAGTTTTGAATTTGATGCCTTGGAATAGCATCTTTGAGGTTATGATACATTTAGAGTATGGATGCTTACCCATCAACAGGATTAGTTTGGATATCTGAGTTCGAGCAGTTTAGCCTTGGTGTTAAGATTTTAGCTTGAAGTGGTAGAGTTTGAGTGCATCTTTGATTTTGTATATTTGTCAAATGACATTTTCCTATAAGATGGATAAGCCTACTCTTTAACTACGGGTTTAGTCTTCTTTGATTTGGAGGGACTGTGATTAATAGGTGTTCAGATGATAGTCCATTGTCACGGTGTTGGGTCCTTCAACCTTAACCTCAATTTTTAATTTTCATCAATTTTTTAGATAACCTACTAGTAGAAATAGTGTGCTCAAGTTTAGCTTAGCTTGGTTTCATCCTCGGTCGGTGAGACATCCTGCAGTGAATTATTCTGTGGTTAGTGTTTATGCTTCCAACTCCTGACTGTCAGTTTCAAGAGTCATCTGGACTAATTATAGCATTGGTATAGATTAGATACATTGATTATCACCATTTATGTACCCAGGTAGTGCCTTATGATTTTATTCTTATGCTTGCCATTATATATTTTTGGTGGATCAGCTTCTGCTCTTCAAGGATAGTGGGATGGGGTTGCATAAAAAAAATTGAGTGACTTTCTTTCGAATTTAAAGTTGATAGTAGGTTTGGGAAAGGCAAAGAAAGGTTGTATTTAGGTGTCGGAGTTGGTTACATGATTCAGACCTTAGTTTATCTTTTGCTTAGATAGGATTTTGCTTGGTTGTGCTGTTATTGGGGTGGTATTAGTGTACTATGGTATAGATTTGCATACATTAGCCTTCCTAAGTTCAGTTGAAGGTCAGTTGATGTTTGAGGTTGAGTTTGGTTTTTTGGAGAGAAAGGAAGTAGATTGAAAAAAATTGATACTAATAGCAAAATCCCTTGGAAGCATTATTTATTTTTTAAGGTTACTTGGGAAGTTTTGCTCGGAGCAAGCGGGCCTAATACCTTGTCCCTTTGAGCTTTCATGTTTTTCCTATCCATTGAATTTCACAGATAAAAGTACTTCTAGTAATGAAAATTTTAATGACCCTCTAGGTTATTTCCTTAATTTGCAATCATTTTTGAAATTTCTAGCCTTCCCCTTGTGGCCATAGGTTAATTTTGACTTGCCAGAATTGTTAATTTGAATATTGGACAGCTCGTTTAGGTTTTAGACTTATTTCACTGTGTTGGAGCTTTTGTTGTTAAGGCATTAGGATCAAATCAAAATACTTATTATACAACCTTGGATTAGAATTTTGATAATGGCATCAGCTTTGAAACATTGATTTTAGGCTGGGGGACCTTTGGTTCAAGTCTCAAGAATTTTGAACTTATTTTGGACTATTAGATGGATTATATGCAAAATGAAACTATACGTGTGGGCCCCTATATTTAGTCAAAATTATCATAGATGAAAGTTTTGATGGTTCCATTGAGTCTGGGATGTCGAATTTAGTTTGGTAGTATTCTTTATTTATGCACATAGTAGTCCAAATGAATCCCGAGCACTTGGTCAAACTCCATTTTTAGACATAGAAAATTTGATGCATTAGGTTGTTGGTGTAACCCCTTAAACTGCTATTTGATCGCTTAAGCGGTCGTTGCTTTAGTGACATTAGGTCGCTTTAGCAGTGTTGTGCGCTTGACCAAGGGCTTCTTAAACAAATAATGTCCACTTTAGCAAACACCACCTTAGCTGCCTAGGTGTAGCTTTAGTGGTACCCGTGCCTCGTGCTAGACTGCTTCAGCAGTCGAGGAGCCTCTTAAGCGGTTGTTACTTAATCGATTGAATGACCACTTAAGTGGCACCTAGGGAATATTAAATCTCCTTCATCACCCAATTTTCCATCATTTCCTTCACCATTTTTAGACCATTTTTAGAGCGTTAAGGGAGGTAAAGGTGGAAAATCATCCATTAAAACTAAGGTAATCTAGCTTAACACTAATTGGTCATTTCCCATTATTTTTTCCATAAATTTCCATCCCATTTCATGGTGAATTTTTAGAAATTATGTCTTTAAAACCCTAGACTTTAGGGGTTGATTTGAGACTTGATCCATGCTCCATTCTCGCTCAACTTTTGAGCACACATTCCTTATACTTCGAGGAACCTTGTAATGGATTCAATTTTAGATTCCATTCTCGGACCTCACGAGCCCATTCTTGACCCAAATACTAACTATCTTTTATATAGTAATATGGGTCTGATTTAACTGCTAATGATGTTTAGATTACTATTTTGATAGTGTGGTGGCATTTCAGGGTTGTGAAGCAAAAACTGATGATTTGTGGATGATTCAAGGACTTGCGATTCGGCATTGAGGTAGGATTCTATTTATTCTTCTTCATAAGATAGTTTATTATATAGATTGTATGGTAGGTGAGAATGTTAGGATGCAATTATGGGTAGAATACCTTGACTTAGCCTAAATTTTTAGTTTGGAGGATAGAAAGATGAATCAATCCTTAAGATGCAATACTTGTTATGCTTATAGGATCCTATTACCCTAGGTTACTAGAATGTTAGACGTAATTAATGCTAATGACCCTTTAGTATATGAATTATCATTGTTTCCCGAATTATAATATTATGATCATGGTTATTATATGTTATTGGGCCCAAGGTTGTGATTACGTTATTAGTTGGACTATGGGTGAGTGATTTATCCTTGTAAAGGTCGTTACCGCAGTCTATGGACATTTAGACACTTGTAATTATATTGTTAGATATTTGTTATGGCATGCATATATTCTCACTTAATGGTAGATTTCAATTAAAACATGATTTTACTACTATTTTTCTAAAAAATTAATTTATTCCCACTTTTCACTTTTAAAACCGATTCTTTCATAATGGGAATTGTGCCACCTTAATGGATTAATTTTGAGCTTTTGAAACTAAAAATGTTGTTTTAGAAATTTAACTGAGATAGATTTCGGTCCATGGTTTGACCACTATTATTTACTTTGGCCAATAGAGATTCCGACTCTTTCTATACTTTTGTGATGATATAGTCCTGGAGTTTACCCCGAGAAATAGATTTACTAGCTTGCACTCTTTTAGTCATGGTTTGATTCTATGCATTTATTATATATACATCTTTATAGTACTGGACAGAGTAGATTGATGATGATGATGATTATGATTGAAAATCCTGGATTCAGACCAGGTCGGTGTATATGGGTACTCTCGAACCCCAAGGGTCCCCCTTCATTCTGAGCCATCATACCAAGGAAGAGAGGTCTTCGTATGTCCTGCATTTGTGAGTCGTCGAGCTGGAGGAGGTGTATACACTAGGTTACATGATAGAACTTGGAATGGTTATGGTATTATAGGTTTACTTTTTATTTCTTCTTACATGTGCATTGCCTATCACCTATATGTTGTTTGGTCCCTATATATATCAGCCTTATGGGGGCTTGCATAAGTATAACTTAGAATATTGTTCGTTGTATGTTGTGTGCTAATTGAACCTTCTGAGTTATGGGGCTCGGCTAAGGTATTATTTGTCTAGACTAGCCAGTTACTTTATTGTTATTATTATGGTTAGCTCATGGCAGGTTGATTATTGACAGATACTGAAATTCATGGTATAATTCTAATTATTTTCCCTTATGATTATTTTATTATGGATAGTTATCTCATGTTCAGGTGTTTTTATTAGGGACCCTGATTATGCTAGACCAGCTTATACTATTATTAGGAGGCCTTAAAATGTTAGTATGACTACTTTAGGTTGTACCTTCGAGTTAGTATTTTATGTGTGTATACATACATACATACATACATATATATATATGGATCTTGTTGTAGTATTACCGTGTATCCCTCTCTTACTTTGTTTATTCATGTGTAAATCTATTCTTTGGACTTGTATACTATTATATTCCTTCTTCTACCCATTATTTAAATATTTTCCAGTGCTCTATAGTGTATTTATTTCCTGAGTATGATTGGGATCCGATAGTTCATCCTTAGTGCCTCCCTTGTTTTATTATGTCAGCTTCATGGATATTAGGCTGAGTTTACATTCTTTCTTGCATGTTATCTATATTTTCACTATCTTTGAAGCTCGATCGGCATATGCCTACTGAGTACCACGTGTTTAGTCATACTTCACTTTTGTAGCTTGCAGATTATCATACGAGTTCTACCCATTGTTATGTGCATTATGCAGTGTAGATATGGATCAGATATTTGGGGTGAGTTCCTGGCATTCGGAGTATTACTATTCTCCCTCTTATGGATTACTGATCTCTATATTATAATTTTGAGATGGGTTGTATCTACATATTTGTTCATTATTTTAATCTTGTGCTCTTATTGTGTTAGTAGCTCCTGTACTGATTCCACCAGATTTTTGGACCATCTCATTTATATTAGTCTCTTATCATAATTATTTCTGCTATCTCCATGTATTTCTCTTAGTGGTCTGTTACAAATAGTCCCCGACTACAAGTAGGCTTACCTACTGGTGGATTATAGTAGGTGCCATGATGACCTGAGAATCGGTTCATGACACTAATGCACTGTTATAAGCTCTATAATGGTTCCATTCCACCCTGGGGGAGACCAGGAATCCCAAATTTTCCTTCGCTCCATTTGTGTAAGGGTAAATAGGTATTTTGACCTCCAAACACTATTATAACTTAATATAACCCTATTTTCTTGATAGTCCTAGATTAAATCATCACTCATTCTTCTTCAAACTCTCAAGAATGGAAAAGAGGGGTTTATCTCAAAAATACAACTTTAGGTCTCTAAACTCGAGCTCTCCTTTAAGAAATCGATAAGTTCATATACGTGGGTCTTCACCAAGGGTATTCCTTTAGTCCTTATGCCCAAAATCAAGTTTTTAAATTTCATAAATATGTATTTCAAGTCAAATTCTCATGTTGTATTTATGAGTTTTCCTATGTACTTGATAATACTTATGAACTCCCATGGTTTAATTGCATTGTGATTCTCGTGTTTTCAAACCCTTGTTTAAAGTTTAAGTGAATGTTCATGAAATTCCTATAAATATATTGAACCTATTTAATTTTCAAGAATTACATGTCATTAGTATGATTTCAAGATTTCTAGCACAAATTGAAAACAAGATCTTTCCTTTGACATGATTTAGCCTAAATTTCAAGCAAGTGCATGACATAAAAATGAACATTAAAGTATTTTTCATGTTTTTAATATGATATAGCGTAACTTATTACGATTTAGAATGATTTAGAATAAACTAGTATGAATTACAAGCATGAACATGATATGAACCTATTTTACATAAAAAATTTATGTTTTTGTATAAGTTACAAAACTTGGGGGTTTTATCACAAAAATCAACATAAACTACACAAGATGATATGAATTTAAAAAATTAGCATGAACTACATGAGTTTGACATATAATTTGACCTTACAGTGTCAGTTTATCATGAACCCATGATTTTTAAGTATATGATTCATGATTAGTTTGATAGTCGGGTATGCCATCAATGCTTATGCAGTATGACATCTAAATAAGTCATGAATGATTAATAAAATAGTAAAGAAGCCTGACTAGTTTTTAGCATGTCGTGATACTTCAAATTTATTTCATGCTTCTTTTCATGATGAATTTATATATTATGAGCAAATAGTATGTGTTTGGGAATAGTATTCAACACCGAGCAGACACGGGTTCAGCATACCTAAGTCCCATAACAACGTGCCACCATAGGTATTATATTTTCCCAAATTGACTCCGTTTAGTAATCACACTAGTCATGGTTTTATACACCTAGCAAGGTATATTGCAGCCTCCAATGAGGCATATATTGGACTTTTTTGCTCACATGGTTTATATCGGTTAAGAGAATCTCCCAAATAAAGACAATAATGTTAAATGGTTTATATGGCATATGGTAATAGACTTGTAAGCTCTAATTTTGGTATGACAATACCAATGGTTAATGCCTAACTAAAATACTCCTTGGTAAATGATTTGGTTATGTGTAAGAGGTTTAATTGGGCTTAAAGGGGGTTGAGTATCAAAGCCATAAAAGATGGAGGTCCCGGGGGCACGTTTGTCAGTGTAAGGATGGCCTTGGTGGCCGTGTGCATGATGTCACACTTTATATTTCAGGAATGTACTAGTCATCCCAGGTTTCTTTCTCTGGTCGTACGGCTAACATTTGCTGAGGCCCGCTAAACCCATATAGCCCGTGGGTGTTTTTAGGATGGCTAAGCTACACAACCCAGGTTAAGGTTTTAAGTGCATGCTAAACCTCTTTCCCTACCCCAGCATGGTATATATGTATATATGTTATTGCATTGTTTTGGTTTGAATGATGGCATTACTTTATCTTTATCCCTAAGTTACATGTTAGCGTTTACCCCGCTAAATATCTTCGAGCATTGTATCCCCATCCAATGTAGGAATCGTCCATACTACCACTCCTCCGGCTCAGTGACATAGATTAGGGGACAACTTAGAGTCAGATTAAAGTGATGAGCTTTCATACTCCGGAAGACTCCATTTCACGCTATGGATTTTTTTCATTTTTGTTATTTCATTAGATTTGGTTTTGTCTATGGCCGGAGGCATATCCCGATCGGATATTTTTTAATTCTGGTTAGAGGCTTTGTTGAACAACGATGGGCATGGGCGGTGTCGGTATTGGTGTCAGCCTTAGTATTGGTACTGTCATTAGGGTTAGCACCGGTTGGATATATGGTTGAGGTTGTTGGATTATGATTATAGACTTAATTTAATGCTCTTGAATTATTATTAACTTATCTTGTTATATGTTTGAAATTCATCTGACATAGGGTGCAGACGATTACGGTCGGGTATTGGGGGTGGTCTCCAGGTTGTACTTGGGATTCCCAATGCGACTAGGTCTTGGATCGGGTCGTGTCATAAGCATGCAACTGAATCTGATCGGTTATCTTGAAAAGTACTACCCTATGATTTTCAAAGAAGTTGTACATGCAGCTGATGATGACTTCTTTCGGTAGACAATTCAATCCATAATAGCTGATGATTAAGTTCACAAAATCATCATACGAAACATCACTTTGGACTGTCGTAGCTATCATCTTTAGCATTTCACCCTCCTTCCTTCTATTACCATACATATCGATTACTCTTCTTGATCCATTCACCATGACAATCCACCCCTATTGTTATTATTCCCTCCATTAGTGGTACCTAAATAAAGAAATTTGTTAAAAAAGTTAATAATGACATCATAATAAAATTAATAATGATTTTATTGTATCGTAACACGAACCCCAACATAAGAGTAATTTGTTTCAATAAGTGAATAATAAGTTGCAATAAATCAGTAATTTATTGCAATAGATGACTCACCTGTTAGGATTCATGTTATGATACATAGAACCTGAAGCTAATTCCAACAGCCTAGTCGTCTGTTGGAATAGGTGAATCATCTGTTGCAATAGATGACGCACTTATTGGGATAGATGTTACGGTACTAGAGAAATTTTGAAGCTGATTCCAATAGATGAGTGACATGTTGCAACAGATAACTAACATATTGCAGCAGATGACTTACCGGTTGTAATAGATGACTTATCTTCACTAGTTCTATAACATAAATACCAATATTTGAGTTATCTGTTGCGACAGATAACTCACCTGTCGTAATAGATGATGCGTCTATTAGAAACAACTTCAGGTTTTCTTTCCATAGGTGAGTAATATATTTTAAAAAATAACTCCTTTGTTGCAATAGATAAATGTTGCAACAGATGACCCATCTATTTGATTCATGTTATAGCATGATAGAACCATAAACATGAATCCAATGTATGAGACTTTCATTGCAACAGGTGACTCATCTTTCGCAATAGATGAAACAGATGACTTATGTTGGATTCATGTTCGGGTCCTATCCAATGTAAAAAAATAGTAGTAGCAGTGTACCCTGATGACAAATTCAACTAAAATTATAATTTTACTTACCAAAGTCACCTATGAAGAAATGTCAAAGTGATGTACGAAATAAAATTTGACCTAAAAAATAGGTCAAGTGGCAGTAGAGGTAACAACAATAACAATGGTCAACTGGAAAAAGATGATGATGATAATGAAGAAGAATATGATGAATAAAGCAGCAGCAACAACCAACAACAAAAATTACGAAGAGAGAGAAAACAACAATGAACAAGAAGACAGAGAAACGCGTATTTTTTCCTTCCATTTCCTGTTATATTAGGTTTTACATTTTGATCAAAATGTAAATTAAAAAACTTGTGGGTTATTCTCAAAATTTCCCAACTTTCTTAATCCATAATAAAGTAATTGTCACATATACTCAATTATTAAAACTTGAGTCACCTACACCTCATTTTAAAACTCTTGTCACTTTTAACTAAATTGTCCATGTATCATAGACTTGTACAATGCCAAAAGATGCACTCCATAAAGATATGATCCTACCAATATGAAAACAATAAATAATGGTTGAAAATTTAGAAAAAAGTAATATTTTACTCAGATAGCTATTTTAAAAAATTGTTTGCATACTTTAATTTTGAGGTGTGGTCATTTTGCTCCTTAATTTTGTTTCAAACATGGCCACTGATTTAGGCTTACAGTTTTTTGGGCACCAACTTTTGATAATAGTAGTTTTCTAGGCTAAAATAGAGTAGGTTAATTTTTGTTTTAAAAAATATTAATGATTCGAACCCAAAGACTTTGGATTGGAAGTGATAGTTTCTTATCATTAAATCAAATCCTTCTTGTATGGAAAAGGCTTTCTTAAAATGTGAATGTAAATATTTGTGTTTAAGATTAATTACTTTTTGACAAAACTTTTAAACTTCCTTCCTTGATTTGTAAGTCGTATAACCAAAGTCCTCTTTATTTTTCTTTTTTCCATTAGAAATATGTACAGCAATTTGATTTATGTACTCACTTTTCCTTTTCTTCCCATTTGTCCGTAGATGTCTTTTGTTAAATTTTTTAAAAAATATTATTTGGTTATATATTGGGCTAATTCTTTTATTAATTTTTGAAGATGAGTTTTCTAGGTAAAAAATCTTCTTCCATTCATAAAACTTTAACTCTTTTCTATGTGAAATTCATGTCCAAATACAACTTCAGGTTTCAACACAATTTTTTTAACTTCGAGCAAAACCCCTTTTAAAACCCCTAAAATCGATCTCAAATCTCCCAAAATCAAGTTAATGATAGTTTAAACTATCTAGATCTTTTTCTTCTATGCGAGTGGAGAGTTTTGTCATGAATGCAACACTGGCCCGGACCTATCATGAATATGAAAAATGACCAAAACCTGAACCCCCTTTCCTTCTTCGTGATCATGAACCCCACCTCATGAACACAAAGGACAACTTTCTCACTCTCTGTTAACACGACCAAGGCTCGCGAATCAGTAAAAAAGACACCAGTTGCACCAAAAGATAGATGAACAACAAAGACCAAAATCAAAATCCAAACTTCATATGGATTCTCAAAATTTGTTTAAAATCCCATAAAAATAAACCTAACAAATAAAGTGGCTAAAAACTATGTTTCGAATATGTTGGAATAGTCAAATCACTTATATGGTGTCGTCTTGATCAAATATTGATCGGCGTCTACTTTATTATCCTTAATTAAAATTGAATAAAATCAATTAATGAATCAAATCACTCTTGAACCCTCGATATCTACACCAACCACCCAACTAAGTCAAAAATCACCTTTTGAACCTAACAGAACTATTAGAATTCAAATCCAAGATAATTAACCTAGAATTTAACTTTGGTCAAACTTTCAAATTCAAATCTTCTAAACTGAATATCTTATCTAATCGAAAATCATGCTACCCATCCCCATAAGTCACAAATGGTATGCAGAAGCTACAGAAAGGGTCAAAACATGAAAAACACACAGAGATATCAATAAAACTATGAGGGTTGTTAGATCATCCACCATCTAAAACATACATTCATCCATAAATAAAAAAGAGCAATAAAGTACCTGGATTGGCTAAAAACTGAGGATATCTACTCTGTATGTCTAGCTTGGTATCTTAAGTCGCTTCCTCAACTAGATGATGTCTTTATTATGCCTTCTTAGAATCTATCTCATTACACCTAAACTCCTAGATCTATATATACAAAATGGCTACTAGCTCTTCCTCAAATTCCAGATTCAAATCTAACACACTAAAACCCACTAGATCATATGAAAACAATTAGAATAGTATTTCTTCAGCATCAAAACATGAAAAAATAAATGAATAATTGATAGGACTGTAGGTAATGCCAACTCATAGGCTACTTAGTCAATATGATGTAACACTTCAAATAGACCCAAAAACATAGGTTTGATCTAACTTTTTTCCTCAAACCTCATGGCAACTTTCATAGGTGATACCATCAACAAAACTTTTTTGCCAACTATGAACTCCAAGTCACAAACTCTTTGATTTGTATAACTCTTTTGCCTACTCTAAGATATGAAAAGTATATCCTTAATTACTGTAACATTGTCTATATATTCTCTCAATATGTCTATACTCCAAGGCCCAGCTCAAAGCATTAAACAAGTCAATTAGAGACCTATACCTCCTAACAAGACTCAAACAATGCCATCTAAATAATAGAATGGTAATTGTTGGTGTATGAAAATGCTATCAAAGGTAAGAATTGGTCTCATTACCTCCAAAGTCAATCTAACAAACCCAAAATAATCATGCTTAACCTAAATAGTCCTTTGAAACTTCCCATCTATCTTAGGGTGAAATATTGTACAAAGCTCCACCTAAGTATCCAACTCCTTCTATATAGACCTCCAAAACTCAATGTGAATAGAGTACCATGGTATAAAATAATATAAATAAGGACATATGCAAACAAATAATCTCTTGGGTGTAGATCTTCACCAACCTCTCTAAATTGTAAATAGTTTGCACTAGAACAAAATATTGCTAATTGGTTAACTTATCCATAATGACCTAATTACATCAAACTTCCTCAAGGTTTGAGGCAACCCTACCATAAGTTTTATAGAAATCCATTTCCAATTTCACTTTGGTATAGGCATCATCTAAGTTGTATCACTTAGTTTTTAGAATCATATTTCATCTACTAGCAATTCAAATATTTAGAAATAAAATTTACAATATCTTTCTTCATCCTACACCACCAATACTGTTGCTTCAAGTCATGACATATTTTACTGCTCTCGAATAAATAGAGTACCTCAAACTATAAGCCTATTTTATCATCAACCTGGTCAAGTCATATAATCGCATAATGCAAATTTTACCCTTAATCTTAAAACAACCATCTAGCCTTGAATTGCCTCTTTAGATTCACTCTTCAATATTAAGAAAGAACCCTACTCGTTTTAGAAATATCAAGTCTCACAAACATCAATATCTAAATGTCAGTCTTCCACAATAACAATGTAAGTTTTCCATACTCAATGCCTTTCTACTTAGGCATGTATCACTACATTGGCCTTGCCTATATGATAAAGGATATTTATATCATAATCTTTAAGAAACTCCACCCATATTCATGATCTCTAATTCAGGTCCTTCTGGCTGAATATATTTTGTAGGTTGCGATTATCTAAGAAAATCTTAAAATGCATATCATACAGTTAATTCCTATAAATCTTCATAGTGAATTCTACTAATGCCAACTCTAAGTCATGGGTAGAATAGTTATTATCATGGATCTTTAGCTACCTTGAATCATATGCAATAACCTTATCCTTATGCATCAATAAAACCTAAGGCTATCTGCATCATGATCCTAATGCTGAACGTTAGAACCTATATTATGAGATAATATAGCATAAAAGAAAGTATGTGATCAGTAATTTGAATATATTAAGTATGTGAGATGGAAAATAACTGATATAATTTGATCATGATGCATGTGACATGGTAAACGATGCAAGACCAAGTAATAAACATGTATTGTATGATAAGCTAAATAATTAAATATGAGGTTATGCAACTATCTAAATGTGAACTATGAATTATGGACTTTGGGAGTTACTAATAATAGACATACCCCAATATAAGCAAATCGGTGTCCAACTTATAAACCTAGTTGGAAGGGTGTTATATACCTTTTCAAAGGTACGAACACTAACTGGCATGAATCCACTAAACTAATATCCAAAGGTACTAATGTGTTAAGACTAGTTAGAAGGGTGAACCTTTAGAACCTATGGTGGTGCCATAGTTTGGGACTTATGGACTTCTGCTAAATGTCTCAACCTAACTTACTGGTGAGCCTTTATCCCTTCTTTCACACGGTGCTAAGTACTACTCCTAACTAAATAACACTGATAACTGAAATGCTTAATAATAGAAATATTCTAAAAACTAAAAATAAATGCATTACTTGAGAGCACTCAAAACATATAAACTAGAGGATATATACTCATAAGTATATGAATGAAATCCTAGGTCATCGAGTGTTCATAACCCATCATCTTTGAAGAATACAACTATTATAAGAGTTTCATAAACTGAGTGAATTAGGAAATTTAATAACTCAAGTTCAACAATCATGGATTTCATAATATAATTGGTCTTTATAATTTTTAGCACATGGTTCTTTTGAAATTCATGTTAAAATATGGTTTTATAACTCAATGAGATCAAAGAACTAAAATATCAAGGAATTCACTTCATTCATGAACTCTAAACTCTGAGAAAGCAATTAAACTGAGAAATTGAGTTAACCTTAAGACTCAATGGGTAAAATGCTATCCATTAATCAAATCTCATATACCTATATATGAAAAACCTAAAGAAATCTTTGAAATTGAAAGCTTAAAGAAGATGAACCCTAGTTGCCCTGAAGAGGAGAAATTGTCTCTTTCTTTCTCCATGATGCTAAGTGTAGAGTATTTTTGAGTAATGAGGGATTAGGGTATTTTTAATAGCAATAGTCATCTTTGGGGTGGCTTAAATGATGTAGTTTTAATGTTAAAAGAGTGTAAATAGACTCCAAATACCCTCATAAAACATAACTAAAAATTTGTGAAATCGAATCATATGGACCATCCTACAACCCACCTATGATCATAGGTGGTGCTCGTGGTTTGGATGCTAAATTTGAGCTCTCTAAACTCCACTATATGAGCCTTTGTACAATTATGAGCCCCACCTATGATGTACCTTAGTTTGTAGGTTGGCAGTCTAAGTTGGATTAATTTTAAAAGTCATAATCGTACCTAAAATTGTAGTTTCTAACCATGGTTGTGGTTCCTTCTCTAGGTTGGAAGGTATACATGACAACTTTCAGATGTTTAGGAATGTTTTGATCAGATGGAGGCATTGTATGACCATACAATCTCACCACGGTCATACTACGCTCGTAGGTTCTCACTGTTGGATAGTACTTCACTAAAATGACCATAAACTTTTTATTTGATATTGGATTAAGGCGAAACTGGATGTGTTGGAAAGAGGACTCAAAGACCTTTCATTTGGTGGGTTTGAGCTCAAAAATACTTTAGAACCTAGGATTTATACTCATTTAAAGTTTACTATAGGAAGATTCTTCTCAAGAAATCAACTGGTAAGGAAGGTTTTGACTTGGCTATGAGCTAGGAGCTACTTGTTGTCTTAATGCATGTCTAAATCACTTCTCATACCACCCAAAATATGATGTTTGATTTTACATGTCCTTGAAAAATGGTTCTAATATTAACTTGAATTTTTAGAGTGTTACAATGATGCTACTGCCTAGAAGATGTAGGAGAATACTAGCTCTGACCTCCAACTCTAAGTTTGGGCATTTATTTCAAACATGCCCTAGTTCCCCATACTCGTAACAAGATCTAGTTTCCACCATCAGCTAAGAAGATACCGAATAACTCAAATGGTTGTTATAACCTAAAATCCTATGAGACTATCCTTGAGAACTTTAACCTAAACTATAAGAATCTCATCTGGAATAGGCTCCCTTGGATGCTTGAATAGAAGCATACAATGGTCTATTAGAATGAGAATGGAGACTCTTTCCAGGAAATATCTTACCTTCAAATGAGGTTCTACTATAAGTACCAAAAAAGGGGATCTTTCATTCATAGGGTCCACCAAACTCATATTGTCTTATAAGCTCAACATTGTTGGCTACATAATCCACTGACCAGAAAGAAGGCCTACTTTTTTCAACTGATAAGATTTCATGTGAATAGAAAAGTTTAACCCTTCATAAATCATGAAATCCTTTTTGTCATATCAGTTAAGATCATCAAATAATGATGAGACAAGACATAAAATCTCATTTCATATTCATTCACTAAGATGTCATCCTAGTCAAATGCTCAAACTGATTCCTCCCCACTTTTCCCATATTATAGGGGATAAATTTCTCTATAGGAAAACCCAAGAAAATTATTCCACATCAAAAGAGAAGACCCTGTTATTTTGGCCTCAATATAAGCTCTCTACCAAGTCCAATAATCTGAAAGAAAGTCTAGTCAACTCCATAGGACTCCACCAATCCCAAATTTTGTAGCCTCCTATGGAAACTAGTGAGGAACTCATAGGCATCATCTCATTATCCACCCTTGAACTACGGTGGATCCATCTTCTAAATCGCCCAAGCCTCTTCTACTCATTAATAGTCATAATAGGCCTAGCAACTATGGGTGATGCAATGCCCGAAAAAGGCATACCCCCAAGTCTAGGAGCTACTATTGTGACTGGCTAACCCATTAGGTCTTAAAACATAGAACTACTTGTTGATAAGAAGTTTGCCCCATGTCTTTGTCTAGGAACTATTTGGCAAACTAGGCATGATATCCACCTAAGTTATTTCCTCAAGGAAACTAACAATATGGACAAGGGTATCTAAGTACCAAAGTAGCTCCAAACCTAGGTGGTGCTTGAGTTGGACCTACCCCTTCATCATGAACCTATTCATCTCCAAATCATAATCATTCTAGGAGACTTTACCCTGACTAGGACTTAAGGAACTACCTCTGCTCTAGCTCTAGTCGGTGATGTACGACATTTCAATTGTTTTATATATAGGTGAAAAGAATTTACAGTCAGCGACGTTTCTTTTAAAAATTAACCACCACCACCCCTCAGCGTTGAACAATAGACATCCCCCTTCTTTATTCTAATTAGTTTTATCTAAATTCCTATCTTACCCTTACATTATCAATATTTATCTCTTATTTTACTTCTTTAAACTCATGATATTTTTTTTCTATATAAAAAAATATCTATAGAAAAAATAAAATACTTTCTACATAAAAAGGAAAAGTGAGAAATAAAGATTAAATGTATAATTGGTTTTATAATAAAATAAATCATGAGAGGAGTGAAAATATTTATTTTATTAGGAATAATGAAAACACTAATATCTTTTTATATAAGTGAAAACAATAGAGAATGATGTCTTTATAAAACTAGTATAGGTACCTGCGCGACGCAATTTTTTTACATTTATTCATTAAAAAATATTAATTTATTCATAAAAAATTAATTAATTTTTAACGTATAAAATTAACATATTTCAAAGTCAATAAACTATTAAACATAATCGTTAATAGTGAAATTACAACTAATAGTTAATAACAAACCACTATTACAATTGTCTTACATGTTTTGATATGAAAAGAACAATATCAGTATTTTCTCTAATTATATTTCATTGACTAATTTTAAAAAATTAATAGTTTATAAAAATTAAATAGTTATTAATTTTTTTATTGGACTTTTAGATTTACATTTTTAATCAATTGAAAGTTCTAATTATATTTCTTACCTTCCATTTGATTCTTTTAATCTATTAATTCAACTTCATCTACTAACTGTACTTTTAAAAAAAAATGTTATCTTTTATTTTCATTTTGAACACTAAAAGTACTTAACTTTGTCAATTACAAAACTTCTAATTTTAAATTTTAGTTTTCACAAATTCAATTCATTCAAACTGTATTCTATTATTGTAATCTTTTTTCCTTCATTGATTTCATCATGGCATTTTATTTATATTTATTATTATATCTTCTATATTAATTCAATTAAAAACTTTTATGATATTTTCAAAACCACCCATCCTACCAAATCTCACACTCATCCCTCACCTCTACCCTACCACCCACCCCCAAATTTTATTTGATTTTTAACATTTTAAATTTTGTCAAAATTTTTTCTCAGCCCACCCATCCCCATCCCCATCCCCATCCCGACCCCCAAACCCCCCTCCCCCAATAATAAAAGAAAAAGCATACCTAGTATATTCTCACCAAGTGAGGTTAGGGAGGGTAAGTGTACGCAATTCATACCACTACCTCAAAAATGAGATAGAGAGGTTGTTTCGATAGACCCCCGACTGAAAATAAAATAATCTAAACAAGGAATAATAAAAGGACAAATACCGTAGAAATCAATATATCCAATAATTCCATATACCAGATACACCAAGTAGTACAACAAAGATACAACATCCTAAACTCATACGAGTCTTCTACTCTAATTTGCCTTCTCCATAATTTCCTATCTAGGGTCATGTCCTCAGTAAGCTGGAGCTGCTCTATGTCCTATCTAATCACCTTTATCCAATATTTCTTTGGTCTACCTCTACCGCGTTTGAACCCATCCTTATCAAACCACTCACACCTCCGTACTAGGGCATCCGGGCCCCCCTCATCACATAGTCGAACTATCTCAACCTCGCTTTCCACATCTTGGTTTCTACTGATGCCACTCCTTCCTTATCTCAAAAAACTGCATTTCTAATCCTATCTTTCCTAGTATACCCACACATCCACCAAGGCATTCTCATCTCTGTCACCTTCATCTTCTAGATGTGGGCCTTCTTAGAAAGCTAACACTCCGCCCCATACAATAAATCCAGTCTAACCACCAATCTATAGAAATTTCCTTTAAGTTTAAGAGGTATCTCTTTGTCATATAAGATTCCAGAGGAGAGCCTCCATTTCATTCATCCTAACCCAATCTGATTGAGTGCCATCTTCGTCAATCTCTCTATTTTCCTAAATCATAGACCCTATATACTTGAAACTATCTCTCTTATTAATACAATGAGTATCAAGCTTAACAACCACATCAAACTCATGATACACCTCGCTGAACTTACACTCCAAATATTTCATCTTGGACCTACTCAACCTAAACCCTTTAGACTTAAGGTTTGCCTCCAAACCTCCAATTTAGCATTAATTCCACTACGTGTCTCATCAATCAAGACCACATCATTCGTAAAAATAAAATAGTAAGGCACCTCACCTTGAATTTTCCGTATCAAAACATCCATCACCAAGGCAAAAAAAATAGACTAAGCATCAATCCTTGGTGTAACCCCATCAAGACGAAAAAGTGCTCGAGTACCCTCCCCCGGTCCTAACCTTAGTTTTGGATCCATTGTACATATCCTTAATCATCCTAACATACACCATAGAAATACCTCTATCCGTCAAACATCTCCAAAGAACCTCCCTAGGAACTCTATCATAGGCCTCATCTAAGTCTATAAACAACATGTGCAAATTCTTCTTCCTTTACCTATACTGCTCCACCAGTCTTCTAATGAGATGGATGGGTTCAGTAGTTGAGTGTCCTGGCATAAATTCAAACCGATTTTCAAAAATAGTCACAATCCATCGCAACCTCAACTCTACCTCCCTTTCCCAAACCTTCATAATATGAGTCAACAACTTCACACCCCAATAAAAAAAATTATTTTTATAAGATTAGTTTTTTCTTTACACTACCCACCCCTAATTCCTTCCATCTACCCTGATTCCCTACCCAACACCTCCCCCACCCCCACTTCTCAGAATTTAAAAAAAAAAGAAAATTTCGTACCCCCACCCCGTACTGTAACTCAAAAACAATTAATATTTTTACTTTTTTTAGAATTTTTTTTCTATCCCTACCCCCAACATCTCCTACATCCACCACTATGCCTACCCTTACCTACCTAGCTTAGCTCCTACCCCCACCTACCTATCCCATCCCGTCCTAACCACTATAATTCTCTACCATCATCCTCCCCATAACAATATTCATGACCGTATCTTTAATCATTTATGTTGTTTCTTAATAATACGTCTAACGTGTTAATCATATTACTTTACAAGAAAATGTATAACTATTCATTTAATATTTATGAGATATTTGTATACATCATGTATAGAAACTTCAAATTCCTTAGTTGCACATATAACAAAAGATAAACACAATGCTAATCGTAACAATAGATAAATATAATGCAAATTGTAAACAACAATAACATAATAGCAACAAGAAAAATATTAAACTTTTAACATAAATTTTCATGATATGTTCCAAATACATTGCATGTTCATCACTTTTTTGAATTTACTAAATATTACTAGATTCCACAAAACAAATCTTATTAGGTAATTTCAATTGCAACATTCCATTGAACATCTTTCCTTCATGAATATCTTCGAACTAATGTAGTACCTCCATTTAAGATCTCCAAATTCTGCAATTTGACCAATTGAACATGCTACTTTCTTGAACAACATAATCAAATTTATATAATAATAATAATAATAATAATAATAATAATTGTCAATTTTTTGTGCAATTTCTTAATGAAGTCAACATATTTCCACAATTTCTCTTACTTTTCTGTGTATAATATAATGCAACTTTAATTACTGAAAATAATAATTTGAAGCATATAAAAAGGTAATTCGCCTATTTTTATCACATATTAATATTATTTTTTCAATGTACTTCATGTCAAGTCGTTTGTATCATCTGCGAAAAAATTAATCAACACGAAAATAATTAAGAAGATAAATATTTTATTTTGTTAAACTAATCAATAAGATATCTTTGAACCTCAAAATTACCATGTAATCTTGGGCATTAAAAAATAAATAAACTTAACAATAAAATAAAAAAATCAAAAAAAAAAAGAGAAGAAGCTATTTGTTAACAGTGGAGAGAGGGAGAGAGAATGAAACCTATCCCCATTTATATTGTTAGTTAACATAATGATTTGGATAAAAAGAAACTGTAATTTCAAAATTTTATAAGAGATTGTATGAAATTTAGATAAGCTTGTAAAAGAGTTCTAAATAAACTACACCACATATTTATGTTTCTTATTTAGAGAGTTATTATCTCTAGTTCTAACAAATTAATAAAGTTATATCTTCATATTTCAGAGCTTATCTTTTTAATAGTATTTTTTTATATCTTTTTAATTTAAATTGAAAAGTTTTAAAAATTAATAAATACCTAAATAAAATTGTGCATAGTACTTTCAAATTCAGTTTTGGATCTTTATCTTTTCTTCAATTCAAACATTTATATATTTTATTTTAGATTCAAATTTTAAAAAACTTTTTACTTATCAATTCAATATTTGTTTTATAATTCAAAATAGTATCTCCAGCATAATCTCTACCATTTATCTTCATATAAATTCTAAGCACCATTTATGTAGGGATAAAATGAAAAAGCTAAAATCATCTATTTAGGAATGAAGTAAGTATTATTATTAGGACTATTATACGTACTACTTTTTATTATTATTATTCTTCTTATTATTATTATTATTATTATTATTATTATTATAATATTAAATTTATTCAAATATATTTTATGGTATATAAAAGGAAGAAATTTATGAAATAGTAAGAGTTTATTTAGGATTGTTCAACCATAAGTTTCTATTTTTAAGCGAATGAATTTTTTTTCTTTTTAAGAGGATAATACATTTTCAAATTAAAATATTTAATATCCTTTATTCAAAAATTTTATTACAATAATATTAAACTTTGTCCTAAAACTGTCACATGGCTTGTCAATAGTTTGTCACCTGGCTTCTTCTAATGCTTTTAGTTTTTCTTTTATATATATACTAGTATGTGTACCTATGCGAAGATTTTTTTTGTTACGATTATTGATTAAAATATTAATTTATTCACATGAATTAATTAATTTTTATTTTTTAAAATTAACATATTTCAAATTCAATGAAATATTAAAAATAATTGTTAATAGTAAAATTACAACTAATACTTAATAGCAATCATAATTATAGTTATATTATATATTTTGATACAAAAAGAATAATATCAGTATTTTTTAAATTTTATTCCATTGACTAATTTTAAAAAATAATAAAATATAAAATTTAAATAATTATTAATTCCGTTGGTGGAGTTTTAACTTTATATTTTTAATCAATTAAAAGTTATAATTGTATCCCTTATCTTCCATTTCTTTTTTAATCTATTAATTCAATATCATCTACTAACTGCACTTTTTAAAAAAAAAATGTTATTTTTCAATTTCATTACAAACACTAAAACTTCAAATTCTAAATTTTAGATTTCACAACTTCAATTCAAAGACTAATTAAGAACATACAATTTATTATTTTTATTTTAATATTAATACTTTGTTCTATTATTATAATTTTTTTCATTGTTTGATTTCATCATTAATATCTTTACGAATTTTATTTATACTTAATATTATATCTTTTATATTAACTCAATTAAATGTTTTTATTCTGCTCTCAAAACACTCATTCCCAGCAAATCTCACACCCATCTCTTACCTCCACCTCACCACCCTACCCCTAAATTTTATTTGATTTTTAAATTTTAAATTTTTTGTCAAATTTATTCGCACCCCATCCACCCCCATCCTCCAACCCCCCCTCCCCCAACAAAAAAAATATATTTTATTTTATTTTTATATGATTATTTTTTCTTTACACTACCCACCCTAGTCCTCACCATCCACCTCGATTCCCTTCCCAACACATCCCCCCCCCCCACTTCCCAAAATTTTTTATTATTACTTTTTGTAAATATTTTTGAATTCTTTCTTACCCCCACCCCCTACCCTAACCCTAATAAAATTTAATATTTTTACTTTTTTTAGAAAACAAAATTGTTCCCAACTCCAAACGCCACCAACATCCACCACTTCGCCTACCCCCCTCCCCTACCTAACCTAGCCCCCACCTCTACCTAACTCATCCTACCCCGTCCCTACTACTACAATTCTCTATCCTTAGTCCTCTCCCTCCCCCCATCACGATACTCTTCAGTATATCTTTACTCATTTATATTATTTTTTAATAATATTTCAAACGTGTTAAAATATATTACCTTAAACGAAAGAGAAAAGGTTCAACTATTCATTTAGTACTATGAGATATTTGTATACATCATATATAGAAACTTTAAATTCCTTAGTTATATCTATAATAAAAGATAAATATAATGCTAATTGTAAATAAAAATAACATAATAGCAACAACAAAAATATTAAACTTTTAACATATATTTTCATGATATGTTTCAAATACATGGCATGTTTCTCACTTTTTGAATTCACTAAATTTCACCAAATTGCACATAACAAATCCTATTAGGTAATTTCTACTGCAACATTGCCTTCATGAATATTTTGGAACTAATGTTGTACTTCCATTTAAGATCTCCAAATTCTGTAATTTGATCAATTGAACATGTTGTTTTCCTGAACAACATAAGCAAATTCATATAATACTAATAAACAATTGTTGATGCAATTGCTTAATGAAGTCAACATATTTGCACTATTTCTCTTACTTTTCTGTGCATAATATAATACAACTTTAATTACTGAAAATTATAACTTGAAGCATATAAAAAGGTTATTCACCTATCGATGTCACATATTAATATTATTTTTCCAATGTACTTCATGTCAAGCTGTTTGTATCATCTACAAGAAAACTAATCAACACAATAACAATTAAGATAAATATTTAATTTTATTAAATTATTATTATTATTATTATTAAATCAAATGTATTTAAATATATTTTATAATATATAAAAGGAAGAAGTTTATGAAATAGCAAGAGTTTATTTTGGACTCTTCAATCATAAGTTTCTATTTTTAAGCTAATGATTTTGTTTTCTTTTTAAAAGGATAATAAATTTTCAAATTCAAATATTTAATATCCTTTAATTCAAAAATTTTACTATACAATATTAAGCTTTTTCCTAAAACTGCTACATAGCTAACCTTGTCACTTGGCTAATTGTGATGCTTCGTCCTTTACTTTATAATATATATAGATATAGATATAGATACCTGAATGCATGTAATAAAAATAGAGGTATATTTTACAACAAATTTCTAAAAGATTATTATCTGTTTTGATGAATTTTGAATATAATTTATAAAAATTTTAATCAATGACAGCCACAACTCATTTATATATCTATAATATAGGTAATATCGAAAAAGAGACAAATAGACTTGAATATACATGTATATATTTAATGCATATAATATTAAAATAACAATCATACAATATACCAGTAGATTTTGTAATAAATTCATAAAAGGTTATTCTAATTAAAATGTTGATGAACTTAGATAAGAATTTATAAATATCTAAATAAAATACTATATATAATATTAAAAATATTACAAAGATGGAAGATTAAAAACATCACAGGTAAAATAGAAATTGCGTAGGACAAAAGGAGAAGAATGTTTATTATTTAAAATTGAAGGAAAAAATTGATATTAGAGGGTGTGTAATTTGAGAAAAAAAACTCAAATGAACTTATTGTATTTTTAATAGGCAACTAGGAAATGAATGCCACGTATGTTACATAATTAATACGACTATGTTAAACACATCGACATGCCCTCCAACTTGGCACGATCTTTTATTTTGGCGCTTCAAGTGGACGATTTTCATTTTAAACACTTTAATAAGATATAAAATGTGTCACTTGGACACTTTTTCCCTTGATAAAAAATAGCCCTAGGTGGGTATATTTCAACCCATTCACGTGGATTTTATAAGATGATTAAAACCTGCCACGCAGAAATAGACTTCTCGCGTTAGCCTTCATCACTAAAAGGGGGTAAAATCCCCAAAAGTCTCTCGTTTTTCACTTTATAGTGTTGTGTTGAATTTGCATTTTTAGGGGTTTCTTAGGGATTTCACTAATAAAGTTGGGGTTTTGTGTCAGTTTTTTGGGGATTTCACTAATTTAGGTTTTTTTTTTAAAGATTTCACTGATAAAGACGGGGTTATTTGGATACATTTAAGTTCAAGAGCATTTTGGGTATTTTTTTTCTTTGAGAATATTTTGGGGGTTGTTAAGGGAATATAACGGACAACTATATTTTGACTTGTTTTCATCATGTGTGGAGGGAGGGGGGCTATTGTAGCCGACCCTAAGCTTAGTTATAAAGATGAAGTAGGTGTCTTTGTTGTTGCTATTGATAAAGACCAAAACAGTCAAGTTGAGTTTCTTTCGTACACCACAGATCTTGGGTATTCAAATATTAAGGGGTTTTACTGTCAACATATAGATGGTCATGAGTTAGTTCAAATTAATTCTGATAGTGAGTTATTAGACTTTGTAAAGGACTTAAAAGATGGTGATGAGCTTGATGTATTTGTTCTTCATAGCATTGATGAAGTGCTTGAGGTTATGTCACATCATTCTCTTCTTTTAGAAAGGCTACCCGAGTGTAATGATGAAGATGATATAGGCAATGATGGTAATGAGGATAGGGGTCTTGATAAAGATTTGAATAATAATGAATCTGATCTTCCTAGTACTGAATCAGATAGTAAAATCCTTGATGATGATGGTTCAGCCATTGATGAAGATTTGAGAGCCTTTAGGGATGAAAGAAGATGCAAAAAAAATCCTAAAATAAAATCAAAAACAAGAGAAGAAATACCAGTAAGTGAAGCTGGTAGGAGACAAAATTTAGAACTTGCTTTCCTCTTGCCTAGCAGGCAAAGATTTACCTCTGTGGAAAGGATGATTTATTCGGATCGACATGAGAGTCCAACTATATTGTCAGAATCCATGTTGTATATCTAAAAGAGGTTGACCTCCTTGCTTCTCTCATGGTACACTCCTCTTCTCGCCGATCCTCTTTTCTCCTCGATCCACAGAGATAAAAGATAGTACTGGTGCCAATAGTTCATCAACAAAGGTTTTCAAGACATTAGCAAAAATAAGAAAGATAGATATGTATCACTGATTTGGTAGATGAGGATGCTGTTGTGGGTGTTGATTTACCAAGGAGAAGAAGAAGTAATAAAATTAGATTTGATGATGATTGTGGTGTTGATTTTGAACTTGCCATGATTTTTAATGGTCCTAAGGAATTTAGAAAAGCATTAGGGAGGTATGCGGTAAAAAATAGAGTACAAATTGTTTTAAAATCCAATGAAGCTTGTAGAGTAGGGGCTAAGTACAAATTCAAGTCAAAATGCAATTAGTTGTGTTATGGTACAATTGGTAGAGATTCTGGTGATTTCTTGATAAATAACTATAATCTAGTGTATAAGTGCACAATAAATATCAAACAAGAACAACATGTGTACCACTAAATTTGTTGCTAAAAGATTTAGGGATGAAATAATTAAACAACCATCTTTGAGGATTTGGGAAATACAAGAACTGTGCAGAGAAAAACTAAAATTATATGTGGGTAGAACAATCTATTGTAAGTCTACACTACAGATTCTAAAAGAGTTCACGGGGGACTAGAACTTGGAGTTTGCAAGATTATGTAATTATGTTGAGATGATAAAACAAACTGATCCTGGTAGTTCTATTTAGCTGAGAATAGATACAAAAACTATGCCAGGTAAAAATTTGTTTGTGTATTTCTATGTGTGTCTTGGTGAATTGAAGAAAGGGTGGATAGAAGGATGTAGAAGAATTATAGGGTTTGATGAATCCTTCTTAATGGGTGCTTGTAAGGGTTAACTTCTAGTAGCAGTTGGGAAGAATAGAAACAATTAGATATTTTCTATAGCCTAGATTGTTGTGGACAAGAAAACCAAGCATACTTGGAGATTTTTTATCAAGTATTTTATTGAAATTTTGGGGGTTTCACCACACGATGAGGGACCAGTCCCTTAGAGTCAGTCTCATGCAATCAAACAGTTAAGCACTGGAAAACTAAAACTTTGTTGAAAAATAAAGAACACATCGATTTAACATAGAAACCTCCTTGCTCAAGGGAGGAAAAACCACAGCTTGTCCTCACAAGCACTCAAAAGTTCACTATAATTAAACTCTTGATTACAGACACAAATAAACCTAACTCTAGGCTCCACCAGTTTGCAATAACTCTGTTACAAACCTACCTTGACAACTCTGCCAAGAGCACACCTTAATACTGATTAATTCTAACCAATATTAAACTCAGGTAACTCTACCTAAACACTCTCAAGAAATCAAAGAAAGCATTACTATTATAACACGAGTAATTTTGTTACATACTATAACTCTACTCAAGAATACTCACTCTTTCAGTACATAAAGAAATCAAGAACTTGAGCAATATTGCAAAGTTGAGTTTTCGCATCTCTCTCACTTTTATATTTAGATCTAGCAAAAACTCACTAATTGAGAAGCATTATTTTCCTTTTATAGTGGAATAGTGATTAGGGTAGAAATCTAATTGGGTCAGGTGTCCTAATGGGTACAAGCTCACCTACGAAGTTTGTTACACTAGAAGACAAAATTGCGCAGGATGGTGACAGTTGTACTTGATTCATGAAGACCTAGGGATCTCGTCCCTTATTGTCAGCTTCTCACCATAAAAATGGATATAGAAATTTGAAAACCCAGGGACCTGGTCCCTTGTTTTCAGCTGATCATCATCAAAATGAGATACATCAGTTTTCCTCTTTCTAATGATGACAAACCAACCACAGATTTTAAGCATCAATGTCATTCACCTTATTTAGTCGGACTGATTACTACTACTGTAAGTAAATGTTCCCCTTAAAATTTTCCACCATGCTTTCCTCTATCAATATGTCAATTTAGGGACCTGCTCCCTTGTTATCGGTTGGCATCATAATTTATTTACTATATTTCAATATTCCCCCTGTCAATATGCTTGCACTCATCGATATACATTTGAGCATTCTCCCCCCTATCAATATGCCATCATTACTTCACCATCATTGCATTCAGCACATATCACCTATCAACACATATGCACCTACTTAGTATCTGGTCCTTAACACATCATGCCATGCAACACACCGATCCCTACCATATGAATTCCAGTATTCCCCCTTTTGGCATGATTAAAAAGTGATACAGTAAACCAAGAGTAAAAATAAACACAAGATAGTTAACTCATGGCCTGGTCACTGGGGCAACACTAACATGAGGAACAACTTTTAACATAAAGAGCAAAGAATTCATTCATTGTTAAAGGAGATCGATACCATTACATTATACCAAAAAACATAGAATAATTATCTTCAAAGGCCACAATAGAAACAGGGACTGAAAACAGACATAGGGATGACAAACTTATACATAAATAATAAGACTTAGAAAGAGGGAGTTTAGGGGAGAAGAATTGAAGAAATAACTCTATTCTGGAAGCCTCAGTAGCATGAGCATCCAACAACTATCTAGTGAGGGTCTTCACTTATACATCCAGTCCTTGAACCTCACTAGTTAGTTCTATAACCTTACCCTGGAGCTTTGCATTTTCTACTGTAAGTTCCTCAGTGGCACTAGGTCCCTCTAAGGATAACTTTTGATTCTGCATTTTCAAGTTCACTATCTCAGCATCCTTAGTAGCTAGCTTAACCCCCATCTCTTCCATTTCCTTATTTAAATTATCCTGAGAAGATAATAAATCTGACACTTGGGACACAGTTCCCACTTTTTCTTCAATGCATTTATTTTCTACCAATGTTGTCAGATTAAACTTTTATTTGATAGTTCCTGGAGTCCCTTAACTCCCATCTACTCCAAAGTGATCAAATACCTTGTTCAAGAAGTACCCATAAGGCATCCCATGTTTTACTTCCTTCTCATGAATGACCTAATGCATATGCTTTAACATTAAATCAGGTAGACTTATCAACTCAAATTTGCTCAAACACTCAATCAAAAATAGATCAACTGCGGAGGCAATGGTCTTTTTCTCAGACCTAGGCAGAAGAACTTTGTTCATAAATTCAAACACTAATTGGAACTCACTTATGAGAAATTTTTTCTTAACACTAACTATTAAAGTCCCTCCCATCTTTGAGGCTTCAATGACGAACTCAGTTAAGGACTGTTTCACAACAGCCTGTACACCCATCATAAGCCCATCCAAAAAATTTCTAGAGCCTCTTCATCAAGTTTTATTTCCTTTCTTTACACCTGAGCAATCAAACTCAACCCATCTCCTGAGAAATCCATTGTATAATAAAACTCTCTTACTTTATTTTCAAACACCATGGGAGATAGTTCCTCTAAGAGGTGTAACCACCCTAGTGTTTGACATGTTTAACAAATTCCACCATACTAGGTTTCTTATAAATTTAGGGATCAAACATTCTAGCAGACAGTACTATTTGGGTTTTCAAGGTTGTATTTGTTGCTTCTCTAGTTGTTGACTTCTTTTTTCCTTCTTTCTTGTGTTTTTTGGAATCACCACTTGGTTCCTCTTCAAAAAAATTTCTCTTCATGGGACCAGGCTCCTCAGAGATTTTTTTCTTCTTAACAGCAATATGTTTTTTTTCATTCCTCTAGGGCTACCAGACTTTGAACTGGAGGACCTGGTCCTTCCAACAACACGAATATCTTTTCTTATTTTCTCAGTTGCAGTGGCAATATAAAGATTAATGTCCTCACCCTCTCCAAACTCTACAACTTTAATATTCTTTTCCTCCTCAACTACAACAGTTCTCTTAAGTTTTCTTCTCCTAGTGTTCGAGGACTTGCTTGCCTTCATTGCATATACCAACAGCTTCTTTTTAGATTAGATTAAGATCTAGCAACTTTAACATTGGAATCAATCAATTTATCCTTGTCTTTACTACTCCTCTAGTTTTTCACAAGCCACCTCAGAGGTGGTTCATCCTCATCCTCCTCATTTGGAGGTAGTATAATTTCTTCATCCTATGACACATCATTCTTTTCACCTACTATTTGTTGTTCTGCACTAACAGGTCTTTCCTTGAGATCATAAGTGAGCAAAATTAAATTTTCATCTACCTAGTTTACGTTGCTAAAAGGATCAGATTTTTTACAGGAATCTTCGTCATACAGTTGAATGGAGATAGGGTTTAAATCTGAGGATGTAGGGGAACCAAGTACTTGTAAGTTTTTAAAATTTCACTTCCTTCTAATTCTTTAGAGAAAAGAGGAATTTAAGAAACATCTGAGGATTTTAGTTCTTTTGAGAAGAGGGGAACTTCCTATTCAATTATAGAACCAAAACCCTGATTTAAGTCTACCTCCAAGGCTAACTCAGCAAGGTTTTCAATGGATGTTGGAGTTTTGACTAGAATGGGTTTACTTAGTGATTTTGGAATTTCTGACGAGGATTGAGTGGGAAAAGTCAACACAGGTTCTTGTTATGGACTTATGGTGATATTTTTCATGGTTTTGGGTTTTAGAGAATCAAATTATTCGATTTAGGGATTTTCTCACTACAACAAAATACATATATAGCTTTAGAATACATCATAGCTAAATGTGAAAATTTCCATGGCTAAGCACTTTAGCCACCATTTTTCTCCATAGCATTCGTAGTAATTAATGGCATAACTAAAGTTAGCTATGGACTTTACATAGTCCGCGGCTAACTGCTAATACTTATAGCTACAAAAATATTATGTTGTAGCTGTGATGATAGAAAAAATCTTGCTACGAAATATATACTTGTGACAAATAATTTTTTTTTGCCCACGACAAATAAAACTTATAGTAATTTTTATATTATAGCCACAATGTCCTCTACTGTGGCAAAAGATTTGATTTATTTGCTATGATAATTTAAAATTTATGGCTATTTCGTATTTCAATCTCATGTTAACAATACTTGTATTTAGCTACCAAATAAAAAATATATAGCTATACACTGAAGTATTTTCCACAAATATTTTTGTGATGTGGCTAAGAATATATTTTTTTTGGCTACAAAATGCATAGGTTATAGCTCATTTGAATTAGAAATGGAAAGTTAATATTAGTCAATTTTTGATAATTATATTTATATTTAGCCATAATTACAAATATTCATTAAAGAATACTGACATAAGCATTATTAACCACAAAAATCTCTATAATATAATTAAGATGAAAAGAAAAATCCAAAATAGATTCAATAATTATATTATTATAATTTAAAGAATCTTCCACAATCTTTGTAAGTTTCAAAAGTTACATATAATTACATTTTATATTTTTTTTAAAACACCATCTTGCTTGAGTCTATGATACATAGTCTCTGCTTCCACGGTCTTCAATAGCACCTTAATTTGATCAACATTCGTCTTAATTTGTCATTTATTTACTTTTATTTCACTACTACACCTGTTGATAATGATAAAGTATTTTAACACCAAAAGAATAAGTACTATTACATTCAAGAGCATGTATATATAGAATTCAATGAGAAAAATATATCTTAGATACTTTTTTATAAAAATTTAATTAATAAAAACAAGCGAAAAAAATATAAAATAGCCAAATAAGTGAACAAACATGTAAGCTTCTTCAAAATCTGTAAATATAAATCTCAAATTTCAGTATTAATTCTGGTACCCATACGAAAATCACCTTTACATTAAAAAAAAATCTAAACAATTTAATGCATATAGTAAAAACTTGTCTTTTTTACTTGAAAGATTTCTTGTTTGAAACCTACAAAAAAAATTAAATAAAATAGACAAATATAATATATAAAAAATTCGAATTAAATTTAAAAAATAAAAATATGAAAGGGTGAGGGGTGAAAGGGGTGTGGGAAACATGGAAGGAATAGAAAAGAAGAAAGAGGGATTAGATTTGTTAATGAAAAGAGAGATTAGGTTAATTTATTGGTTCTTAAAATTTTGGTAGGGAAACTTTTAATTTTTGGCAATTTTTAAGTTTTGGGGAAAATATAAAAAAGGGTGAGGCGGTGGTAGAGGGTTTAGCTTAGCAAAAGTTTTTATTTTGATCAATTAATCTCTGTGTGTGTATTTTAATTTTTTTTAAGTATTATGATAAAGTTACTTTTTTCTATAAACAAATGTCAATAGTATTATTTAATGAAAAAAATATAAAGAAGAAAATTATCAAATGAAAATAGTAATAAAATACATAATAATATTATGAATACTTTACTTTAAGTTAATGGAAAAAGTCAACTATTTATATGAAATAAATATTAAATATGTTACTTTTCAACTTTTTTTTCGTCCCTATAATATTTTTATTAAATATACTTCATGTTTTAAAAAAAATATTAATTTATAGTGTATGATTGAATTTATGATTATTCTTAAGTTTAAATTATTATTTTTAATTAAAATTGAAAATTAAAAAAATAAATTAAAATGACTTATATAAATTGAAATGTCAAATAAAAGATTTTAATATTACAAAATCTATATAATCTATTTGTACATAGTAGGAGAAACAAAATAATATTGTAATTACAAGTGTGAATTACCATATAATTTAAGTTTGAAAATTATATTAAGGTAGGAATTTCAAAATATTAAATGTCATTTAGTTTATTAATATCTATAATGTGAATTTAAATTTATATTAAAGTGTCCTAATTTCTATTGGTGAAGTTATACTTCCACAATATTTGATTACTTCAATTTAAATCTAAAATACATATGAATTTTAACTAACATTTTTTAAGTGAAAATATCAAAATTATATAAATTTTAAATGAATTATATGACTTCAATATCCAATTTAAATTTTTTTATGAAAAATTTAAAAATAAAATAAGGCTATTAACTTATTTATATGGAGTAGGAGAAAAGAAACAATATTGTGATGAAAATATCATCACCATAAAATCTTATGTTTAAAAATTATTTTATGATTAAATTTATAAAAGAAAATGTTAATTCAGATTTTTTATATCAACAACGTAAAATTTAAATTCAAATTAAAGTGTCTTATCGGGGTTGGAGAGGGCGAAGGGGGGGGGGGGTGTTCATATTTCTACAGCGTTCAATTATCTTAATTTGAATTTAAATAGAAATATGAATTTTAAATTTTGATTTTTTTAGTTTGAATTAAAAATTATTTGAAATGTATGACTTAATATTTCAAGTTTAAAATAAAAAATTCAAAAAAAAAATAGTTATAATAGAAAATTCAAAAGAAAAATTGTTAAAATTGTTAGTATCTCTATCTTTATTAGAGTATGCATATTAATTATTTTCATCAAGGTATCATTTTTTTTAAAAAAAAGTCTAGACTAATTTGCATTGCATATTTTAATAAAGTGTCTTATCGGGGTCAGAGAGGGGGGAGGGGGGTTCATACTTCTACAGCGTTCAATTACCTTAATTTGAATTTAAACAGAAATATGAATTAAAAAAAAATTTAGTTTGAATTAAAAATATAAAAATTATTTCAAAATGTATGACTTAATATATCTTGTTTAAAATAAAGATTCAAAAAAAAATATTTATAATAGAAAATTCATAAAAAAAATGTTAAAATTGTTAGTATCTCTACCATTATTAGAGTATGTATATTAATTATTTTCACCAAGGTATCATTTTAAAAAACAATTCTAAACTAATTTGTATTGCATCTTTGAATAAAGTGTGACAATTATTAATTAACAGTTAATTAAATTAGAAAAGTCATTTAGATATCATGTGTAGAAAATACAGAAAGGGAGATAAATAATGTAGAGATTATAATTTGAATTAACTTTTATTGAATAAAACAAAATAATCATACAATTTACTTTGCTAAATAAATTATAAAATATTTACTTGTTATATTATATAATAATTTTGGTATATCCCACGAATACAAATATTAGTATACATACTACCTCAACAATTAGTAAAGTTTTTTATGAATACTTTTGGAGGAAATAAGTGATTACATATAAGGAAAAATAAGTGCTAATTTTAAAGTAATAAAGTATCAAATATACAAAAATAACTTTACAATTTTCAATGAAAAAATAGTTGTACATATTTTAAAAAGTACAATTAACATTCAAAAACTCAACAATATAAAATACAACATCGTATAAGTTTAAGAAGTTAGTTGATAAGTTTTAAATTATAAATTGTTATATAAATTGTCTATGATTGAAGATTACCTGCTTTATCTATCTATCTTTCTCTCTCTCTCTCTCTCTCTCTCTATATATATATATATATATATATATATATATATATATCACATTTTTATTTTAATTATATTTGAAACTTACAAATTGGATCTTATAAAATTGAGTTTTTAACGATCGATAGAATAATAAACACCTCTAATTATACTGAATTGATAAATATATTCCAGACAAACAATAATTATGAAAACAGTTGGTCATAAAGAAGTTTGAATGAAATTTATTGAAGTTTAGCAAATTTGACATGATAAGTTAAATCGAAAGAAATATAATCAAGTAATTTAAATTATATTTAAGATTTATAAAATGTAAAATTGAATTAAATCAAACATTTAACACCTCTAATCATATTAGATTGATAAATATAATATTTGTTTAAGCTTCAGTGAGACTATGATACGGAAAACAAAGCTAGAAACTGAAACTATTACTAAAGAAAGGAGATAAAGATGATAACAATGACACAAGATGAAACAAGACACGGATTCAATACAAACACAAGAGAAATTGCATAGAAAATAAAGATAGATAGTGAGACCAAGATTATTACAAGAAACACTAACCCCTAATGAATGTAATAATAAAAAACACACTCTTACGGTGACCGCCAAGGAAATCAACTCACTTCAAGATCTACCGTTTTCAAGCAAAGGTCAATATTAACTTTTCCAAGCCCTACACTAAGGTTGGCTTTTCCAAGCCCTAACTAAGACTACACTAAGGTGATCTACTCTCAAGAAAGAAGATTTTCAAGTATTTCATATATTCATCATCCAAAACTAATGAGAAAAGATCTAAAAGAGACTATATATAGTATATTACAAATGAAAGACAAAATGACTCCAATACCTTTAATGAGGTAGGGTAGCCATGGAGTGTCATTTAGACAAGTCTAAATGACCAAAATGACCTCAAGGTTAAGTGACCAAAATTCCTTTAATAAAGGGAACCAAAATCATGAACCACCAAGTATGGCCTAAATCCAAGAGTCCTCATGTGATCAAGGCTTCAATCAATCTTCCACACTCGGGTTTGTTTAATGGCGTGCTCAAGACGACCCCTCCAAGTATGATCCCGTGCCCTCCATGCGACCAAAGCTTGATTCTTCACGTAGTGACTTTGAATGATGTCATCAAAAGCTAAGGTGGCCATGTGACTTGTATCATCCTCTCCTTCTTTAAAAGGATTCGACCTCGAATCCGTACCTTGCAAAACTATAGGAAGGACAAACAAGCACAACATCCTCATGGAATGAGGGTTAGGGTTAGCACAATAATAAACATCATCACGCTAAGGCGGCACATACTTGAAGTATAACCAAGGATCTTTTGAATGAAATATTAAAAACTCAATGAAAAATGTACAAAGGATTTGGTTATGGGATTCACCAAGAGTGACACTTTGCTTGTCATGTAGACCAAGCAACAAGTTGGATGCACCAACATCACCATTTCTACATTTGGCACCGGGTTCAAATTGGAAGAGTGGCCATAGACACGGGTCTAGACAACAGTCCCCTTTTCCCGTGGTCTCCACCCAAACTAAATGGTATACTCTCTACAATAGCATACATATCATCCAAAGCAAATAGAGAGTAGAGAAAGGTATCACTCAAGTTGACATCTACTAAGTTTCCCTCATGTGTGTACTCACTACTAGTTTCCCAATCATCACCATGAGTACGCTTAACAATAAAGTCACACAAAGTAAAAGGAGAAGTAGTTTCCAAGACCACACATCCTTTACCCTTAAGAGTACTCTCATTTTCCAAGAAGAGATTTCCATTTTTAGGAGGAATGTTGTCACACCATAGTGGGTTAGCATATCGGCTATATCTTCCAAGGAAAGCTATACCATCATTTTCACCACTAGGTCTATTAGGAGTGTATATATCATCTTCAAACAAGACATTATACCTAAGAGAGCATGATCTATTTCACGGGCAGATTCGGAACAAACACGCTCATCATTCTCCAAAAGATCAATATCAAGTTTCAAAGAGATTTCAAGTACAAGATTATCCCAAGAATAGCTCTCGGGTTCACTCCCATTTTGTTGACCAACATTTTCAAATACTTCACTCACTTGAGTTCTATTAAGCACATCACACATAACCTCAAGTGGCGGGCAAGTTTCACACATAATTTGATCAATACCAATTACACAAGACGATGTACTTTCGTTCAACATGTTGGCTTCAACACTAGGTGGACATAAATTGATCTCACAAGAAAAGTCAATTTCATTATCAAGAGGATCAACTAGTGTATCCATCCTCACAACATGTACATCATCAACAAGAGGCAAAGAATCATTAGACTCATAAATAAGTAAGCTACAACTCATACTTACTAGGATACTAGCCATACAATTATCATTCACACGCACCAAAGTGTAAGAGTTAGCTATTTTACCTTGTAGCTCACATGAGCTATATCTTCATCTTGACGTGTTTCCAAGCATCCCACTTTCTCCCTTGAACCTACCATACAATCCAATCTTTCATTCACCCAAGCCATGTCTCGAGAAATAGTGTCAAGGTAGGCCAAAATGACATTGATGACATTGTTGTCCATGGTTTGAGAGGTGAAACCCTCGGGTTCCATTGCAATTGTACCTAAAACAAACAAATAAACAAACCTAAAAAATGAACAAAAAAGATTAGTAGTAAAAGCTCCTCACTAACATTCGTAGACACTCATTTTTGTGGTCTTCACAATTGGAGCGGGGAATATTGAAAGTTGCTTATACTTCGGTAGTCAATAAGATGTCAATTCTAGTTGGCGGTCGAAATGGATTCTTGATTGATCAACTCAAGACAAAAAAACAAAATTTACTTACGAAATTGAAACAAAGAAATTACTAAGATTTAAAAATGAGAAAAACATACAAATAACGAAGACACAAAAGAAACGGATTCAAAGGACTAATTGGCAATCTAGTAGGAGTGTACTAGTTTGTTAATTAGTTCTAGAACCAAGTAATGAAACCAAGAATCAACAATTAGAAACTAGAGCTTATTAGTGACGTGTACAGTAGCAATGGTGATGTGGTAGCATGCAATTGGTCTTGGTTCCACATGAATTTTAGTCACAAATTTGAAATTTCAATATTCACACAACTTGGAATGGATGACAATTGTTTTTAGAGGGAAAGTAAACGTCTTGTAGTATTTTTCAACTTTTCAAACTCAAAAAGGTGAGATTTGACTTTACTAGTCCCACAAGACAAGGTCCCTTGATTTAAGGAAAAATAGTTGTCAAGTCTAGGAAGTGATGTGTGCAAGTCTTCTCACAAACAACTTTACAACTTTTGTCTTACAACTTTTAGGATCTATTTTACACTTTTTGTTGTCTTAAGTTGTAAGAATAGATGTAGAACAAGATGAAAACCACAACAACCTTTAAGAACACAATAACAACTTCTTCAAGAAAACAACACCACCAATTGTCAACAACAAGGTACAACATACGACCATCTTCAAGTCACCACAACAATGGTCAATTTTATAAGCTCAACTTTAGATCGAGACACTTTTAATGTTGGTGAGAAAGAAACCAACACTAGAAACACACTAAAAAAAGTAAAAGACTACTAGATCTAGTAAAAATCTTGGCCAAGACAACTTCACATGAACAACAATTTTCCTCGGCCAAGAACAAGATCTTTAATAACACTTTTTTTTTAATTTTCTAACAAGCAAGCCCAAGATTTGATCTTGTGGGAACAAGATCAAGCCACGCTTTGATACCAATGATATGGAAAACAAATCTAGAAACTGAAACTATAACTAAAGAAAGGAGATGAAAGTGATAACAATGACACAAGATGAAACAAGACACGGATTCAACACAAACACAAGAGAAATTGCATAGAAAATAAAGATAGATAGTAAGACCAAGATTATTACAAGATTAAGAACCAAGTGTATTTCAACACTAACCCCTAATGAATGAAATAATCAAAACCATACTCTTATGGTGACTGCCAAGGGAATCAACTCACTTCAAGATCTACCATTTCCAAGCAAAGGTCAATATTGGCTTTTCCAAGCCCTATATTAAGGATGGCTTTTCTAAGCCCTAACTAAGACTACACTAAGGTGGTCTACTCTCAAGAAAGAGGATTTTCAAGTGTTTCATACTTTCATCATTCAAAACTAATAAGAAAAGATCTAAAAGAGACTATATAGTATATTACAAAAAAAAAGACAAAATGACTTCAATTCCCTTAATGAGGTGGGGTAGCCATGGAGAGTCATTTAGATAAGTCCAAATAACCAAAATGCCCTCAAGGTTAAGTTACCAAAATGCCCTTAATAAAGGGAATCAAAATCGTGAACCACCAAGTATAGCCCAAACTCGAGAGTCCTCATGTCATCAAGGCTCCAATCAATCTTCCACACTCGAATTTGTTTAATGGCATACTCAAAATGACCCCTCCAAGTATGATCTCGTGCCCTCCATGCGATCAAAGCTTGATTCTTCACGTAGTGACTTTGAATGATGTCATCGAAAGCTAAGGTGGCCATTTGACTTGTATCAGACTACAACGTTATATTTAAGTTCAATATAATTAGATAATCAAAATTAGTTGGATATAATCACATATTTACTGTAATTATATTTTAAATTCACAATTAGACATATATTATTGAATCAAATCAAATGATTAACACATCCAGTTCCTCTATATTATAAGTACTACAACAAATTTCAGCTCGTGATTAAAAAATTTATTAGTTGTAAAATTTAATCATAATAATAAATTTGTGGCTTAACTATTTCTTCATGAAAAAATAATTAGTTATTATTAAGTCAGCTATTGCCACGAATTTTTAGTACTCAAAGCAAATTTATCTATAACTTCAATAATTTATTTTAAATAATCTTTTTATGGCTAAAAGGTCGGTATTGCTGCAACAAGTTTTAACACATGTCAAATATTAATTATTCTCTACGAAATCTTATTATAGTAAAAAATCTATGGCTATATCATTTAACTATTGCAACAATCTTTACTTACATGAAGAAAATAAAATAGCCACAAAATTATATTTTAACTAATTTATTGTGGCTAAAAGGTTATTATTACTACTAAGTTATAACTTGTGGCAAAAAATAATAATTAGCTACAAATATTTTCTATAGTAATAAAGACGTGTCTATATCATTTAACTATTGCCACAATTTTTATAATTTGAAGAAAAAATATATATTTAGCTATAATATCTTGTTTCAAATAATTATTATGGCTAAAAGGTCACTATTGCTACAATAATTTTTATCGTGTGACAAAAATTTATGATCAGCTATCAAATTTTATCGTAGCAGTAAAGTTGTAGCTATTTAAGGAACTATTACTACTATTTTAGTAAGTGTAGCAAAAATATGAAATTAGCTTTGTCAGGTTGATTTTCGTGGCTATGAAATTTTACAATTTTGTAAATAGCTACTGAATTTAAATTTTTATGGCTATTACTAAGTAATAGCTATGAGTTTTCAATTCATAGCTTAGAGTCTGTAGCAACAATTATATTATGTTGTAGTATCTGAAATGGGTTCATTTGGGGTGTTGGGAGCTTCAACAGAAGGCATGGTGAATAAAACACTCTGTGATTCTTAAGGAAGGCCAAAATAAGATTCTTTCATGGGGGGTGAGGAAGATGGAATGTCTGCCATTTCAAGATTTTTTGTGATAAAAAAACAAAAGGACAAGGTTAGTTTAGAGATGAGGACAATTTACGAAGATGATTTGAGTTAATTCGGAGAAAAGTGGGAATAAAAAGATTTGATTTTGTAATTAATGGAGGTGACGGTTTGACATTTAAAAGGTGCCTTTTTGAATCAACTTGTCTAGCTATAATAAGTGCAACTCTTCATATTTTTTGTGAATTGACAACTTTTATTCAGATAAATAAAGAAATGTGGCCTTTTAAACAAAAATTTTATGATTTTTAAAGAACATTTTTTTGGTACTAAGCTGAGAGATGGGACTAGGTCCCTCTCTTTCTTAAGTGAATTCACCATTTGTGTTTGCCTCAACTGTTTTCCTCCTAAGACTGTTGTCATGGGTGTATACCTGTAAAGGTGACCTGTAAAGGTGTAGTACTAAGTTAGACCAATATGTAATTACCTTAATAAGGATACATGTCTCCTGATCATAGCCAATTTTAGGAAGAGAAACTGATTCATTTAGTAAGTCAAGTTAATTTGATCAATCATAGCCTAAACTATTTTTTATAAATTCACCACTTTATTCTAGAATTTTTTCTGACAATAGGTCTGGGGACCAGGTCTCAGACTTAATATCCTTTAAATTTCCAAGGTTCCTTTTTCATTGTATTAAACCAATCAACATTTTTCTAAACCTTTAACATATATTTGAGCTCGTTTTGGGACAGGAATACTAAGAAAACCATGAAATTTCTGACCTAAGCTATTGTTTGGACTCAAGTCTCCAAAGGTGAAGTTAGAATGTCAAGAGGATGAGAAGATTTTTGCCTCCAGTTTGACCTTCTGAGAAGAGTTTTACAAAGACCAGGTCCCTGAAGAACTTGACTGGACCCTTCTCTATATTCTTTCAACTAGAGTTGGGTTTGTGACTGGGATTTTTTCACCATCACTTTTTTCATTCCTTTATACATCAATTAGTCCTTTACCATCATCTTTATCAATATTAAACCTTTAAATAGAATTGAGTTCTTCAATGTCAGAATCTTCCTTATTACTTAGAATCACCAGTTTTCCTGACTCAGCAAAGATCACATTTACACTTTCTTCAACACACAGAGTTCCTTTTAATTGGAAGATCTGTATGCTTAGATTGGTGATGTATAGCTCATAATTCAACCACAATGATAAGCACATACTTTCTTTCTCTTCTACTTTGGACTTATTATTTGAAAATTTCAGCTTTGGCATCCCAAGGACCAGGTCTTTTGAAATCAACTGATTATATTTTCCAAATGAGACACCTCCACCTTGAAGTGTATTGAGAGAGAAAATACAGTCTAACCTTCTATTCATATGCTGTAAATAATTACTTATAAAAAAAATAGTTCTGACTGCAATTCCTTTCTCCCTCCTCCAACCAAAATCATTCGTTAAATTTGGGAACCTACTTGAGTTTGAGTTCCCAGTTGGAGGAAACGAGTGTGATCAAATATTTCTATGCACGTCTAGGTAATGAGATATTCTTCATATTCTTCAATGGTTTAGAACCCTTAGTATAGGTATACCCTTATTGGATATACCTAACACTGCTTATTCTAGATTTAATCTAACTTTGACAGTTTTTCTTCATTTGACTGTCTCTCCTACAATGAGTGCATAGAGGTTTGTGGACTTTGTTTCTAACATCTTTGAACAACCTTACCTTGAGATTAAAGTGATTGAGTTTTGTACTGATACCCATGGCCCTTACCATTATTGATATCTTGACTAGTTAAATTAGAAAGGATCTGTGAGGATGTGGTCCATTATAGCAATTTATTAGTTTTTTTCTCAGATGGACCAGGTCCCTTTATAACTCCTCATTCTTCAGTAGTGCAGTAATGAGATGTTTTTAAGAATCCTTCAATTTTTCTTCAAGCTCAATCTAAAATTTTAAGGCTTCTTTCTCCCCTTTACCATCAGAATCATCTACTTTCTTCAATTGACTCACCAAGCTCAGATTTTTGGATTTTAACTTAGCAACCTATTTCTCAGTTTCAGATATTTGGAGAGTTAAGGCAATTAATTCAAGCACCTGATCTTATACTTTCTCTTCTAAAGTATTTTTCCTTTATCATCAGTATCATCTACTTTCTCTAGTTGACTCACTAGACTCAGATTTTCAGATTTCAACTTAGTAACCTGTTCCTCAATTTTAGATATTTGGAGAGTTAAGGCAATTAATTCAAGCTCCTGACTCTCTACCTTTTCTTCTAGAGCATTTTTCTGAGCAGTCAGTTCACACATAGAATCAATTAACACATTAGCAAGATTTTTTATCTTTCTAGTAGAGTAGTTTTTCAAGTTTTCTTTAATGTTAGAAAGAGTTACGTCACTTTCTTCTTCCTCTTTAGTGTTTTTCATGATATCAAACAAGGAATCAAAAGTCACTTTCTCATTCTCCACTGGTAGCATGGAAACATCTTCATTCTTTCTATCTTTTCAAATTCACTAGAAAAATTCCTTCCAGATAGCTAAGGCTTGCTTAACTGCAAAATCAACTGTAGCCTTTTTTCTTGACTTTACAGGGACCTGGTTCCTATTCGTTCCTTTGTCACCTCTTGTCTTGAGGTATTCTTGGTAATCCATTTTGTGCATTGGAAAGTCCTTGATGAAATGCTTAGGACTTTCATATTTGTGACAAACTTTAACAGTGCCTCCCTTCTTGTTTTTGCTTCTTCTTCTTGAAACTAACCACTTTCCTTCATTGGTGTAACAATTCTTACTGCTAAATAAGCAATATTAGTGTCTTCTTCACTTGAATGTGGCTTAGAATCCTTTAATGCCAGAGATTTTTCTCTCTTTATTTCCTTCTCCTCTTGCCCTTGTTGCTTCTTGAGTTCATATGTATTCAGATTACCAATAAGCTCATCCATAGTGAGGGTTTTCAGGTTCCTTACCTCAGTGATAGCATCCACTTTACTTTCCCAGGATTTAGGCAGAACCTCCAGAAATTTTCTCACTTGATTGTACAAAGGAATTATTTCTCCTAAGTAGTACAACTCATTGGTGATTGAAGTAAATCTTGTATATATCTGTTGGATAGTTTCTCCTTCTTTTATGGTGAAGGTATTATACTCAGTAGTCAGTATATCAAATTTTGAATCCTTCACATTAGTGGTTCCTTTATGAGCAGTCTTCAAGCAATCCCAGATTTCTTTAGCATTTTCATATGTTGAAATCCTATTGTATTCATCAGGCCATATTCCATAAACTAGTAGTTTCTTGGCCTTATAATTCTTCTTAACATTTCTTATATCTTCATCATCATACTCTTTCCTACTTTTAATAACTATTCCAGTTATTTCATTCTTTGACCTCTCTAACTGACACATGAGGACCATCTAGTATTACATCCATCAACTCATTAACCTCAGCCATAATAAAGTCATACATCTTTGTTTTCCACCACCCATAGAACTTTCCACTAAATTTAGGTGGTTTAGTGGTAGATGGCCCTTCTTCAAGATTAGGTGGAGCAGCCATAATAACCAAATCACTTCAAGTGTTAATCTTTTAGAGTAGACTGGCTCTGATACCAATTGTTGGAACATAGCGGTTTGCACCACATTATGAGGGACCAGGTCCCTTAGAGCCAGTCACAAGCAATCAATACTATAAGATTAGAAAACTAAAATTTTGCTTAAACCTAAAGAACACAACAATTTAACGTGGAAACCTCTTTGCTTAATAGAGAAAAAACACGGTTTTCCCTTACAAGCACTCAATAGTCCACTATAATAAAACTCTTGATTACAGATGTCAATGAACCTAAGTATAGGCTCCACAAATTTACAATAACTCTATTACAAACCTACCTTGGCAAATCTGCCAAGAGCATACCTCAATACTGATTAACTCTAACCAATATTGAACTGGGGTAACTCTACCTAAGCACTTACAAGAAAGAAAGTAAAGTATTATTATTATAACACAATTAATTCAATTACATACCATGACTCTACTCAAGAACACTCACTCTTTTGGTACATAAAGAAATCAAGAACTTGAGCAATATTGCAAAGTTGAGTTTTTGCCTCTCTCTCACTTTTATATCTAGATCTTACAAACAAATCACCAATTGAGAAGCATTATTTTTCTTTTATAGTGGAATAATGATTAGGGTATAAATATGATTAGGACAAGTGTCCTGATGGGTACAAGCTCACCTACACAATTTGTTACACTAAAAGACAAAACGGCATAGCACGGTGACAGTTGTAGTTGATTCATGAAGACCCAGGGATTTAGTCCCTTATTGTCAGCTTCTCACCATCAAAACAGATATAGTAATTTGAAGACCTAGGGACCTGGTCCCTTATTGTCACCCGATCATCATCAAAATAAGATATAGGATATTGAAAGAGGGTCTGCAATTGGGTATAGGAGCAGGTCTTACTGTGATGGCTGATATGTAAAATATAATATTTAAGGTTTTTTAACTATCAATAATTTGAAATACTTTATTTCTTTGTCAAGTACTTTAACTATTTTTTGTATGTAGGGTTTCCATCGTTGCTGTTTTTGAGTTGTTATTAAATGCTAAAGTTAGAAAATATGTTAGACACATCTGGTCCAACTAGAGTCAAGAGAAAGGGAGAATAAAGGAGAAAACAATTCTAGAGATACTCAAAGGCAAGTTTTGAAGTAAAGTTCGAAGAGGAGCTTGATTACATGAGCCAACTTCATAGTCAATGTAAGGATATTATTGATGATTTATTGCATTATCCTAGGAATTCATGGGTTAGGAAATTCTTTAAATAAAATTGTAAGTGTGATACTATTGAAAAAAATATGTACGAGACCTTTAATTCATGGATCTTAGTTACTAGACACAAATCTATCATTACTATGTTGGAGAAAATTAGGAGAAAATCATGATTAGAATAACAGATATGATTAAGTTTGTCCATACTTGGATATGTGATATTGCACCTATGGCTAGACTTATATTGGAGGAGAATAAGAACAGTGTTAGGGCTTGCAAGGTTCTTTGGAATATTGATGCTGTATTTGAGATTAGAGAAAGAGAGTATAGGCATACAATGAGCTTGACTAATAGGGTTTGTAGTTGAAGAACTTGGAAGTTGAGAGGCATTCCTTGCCATCATTCAATTTGTGCTTTGTATCATATTGAATAAGAGCTTGAACCTTATGTGGATCATTGGTATAAAAAGGAAACCTTTATAAAGGATTATAGTCACTTTATACAACTAATCTCCAATATGAAGATATGGCCTAAGATAAACAATCCAAAGGTTAAGCCTCTTAAACCTAAGAAAATGTCTGGCACACCTACAAGAAATAGAAGAAGAGGCAAAGATGAACCAAGAAACAAATATGAAAAGTTGTCCAAATAAGAGGTAAAAATAACATGTTCCAAGTGTCATCAACAAAGGTCATAAAAATGTATATTGCAAGGTAAAACAGTGACTTTTAACTTAATTTTAGAGTTGATTTTTCAATTTATTAACTATTGTGTACGTGTTTATAGATTCATAATCCAAATGCACAAGTACATAGCAAGGGTCCTAGTTTAGTCGTCATAGTTCACAAGGAAGTTGCCATCCTAAAAGATCAATCCAACCTATACCTTTAACCTCAAAAAATTTAACAAAATATAGCTCAAGTCAACCTGCACCAACAAGCTCAAAGAAATCTATAAAAACTAGCTCAAGCCAAATTGCACCTTCAACAACAGTTTATGGTGATACAAGAAAAGTTAGGATCTTGAAGGCAGCTGCAAGATCTACCTTTTATGGTGATACAAGGATCCTTGTTATAGAAGGAATCAACAGTCAACTACCACCTCCTAGAAATAGAGAAATTATTGGGAAGAAGAGAGAAAGAGTTGAAACAATAATAGATGTTACTAAAGGTGGATCTAAAAGGTCAGAATGCTAGATTTAGAATCTACACAAGTGCAAGGGGAACCCAAATATTGAATGTGAGTTAACTCAAACATTGTTTCTTTAAAAATAAAGTACATATACTAATTAAAATTTCTTTATTTTCTTTCAAAAAATAGCCCGGGATATTAAGTCAAAGGATCCTACAAAGTGATACAACCAATCAATTACAGCAAATGGCAAACATCAAGAAGAAGTAGTTTATTTTGATGGTGTGTTGTGATTTTTTTGTATAACATATGGTACCAAACAATCAGTTTATGTTGTGCTTTCATCTGCTACTAACGCATAACAGTAAACAATTTAGTTCTTTAGTTTAAATTTTCTACTAGCGTATAACAGTAAACAATTTGGTTCTTTAGTTTTTGAAACTTGTTAATACAAGATCGTTAAGTAGCATTATGCAAAATTTTTAGCTCAATATGGAGCATGTTTTTATGTTAATGTTTAGTGTTATTTTGAGCTCAATATGGAGCATACTTATGAAGTTATTGTTGGTGTTACTTTGAGCTCACTATGGAGCATATTTATGAAGTTGTTGTTGGTGTTATTTTGATCTCAATATGGAGCATATTTATGAAGATGTTGGTATTTCCTTGAGTGCAATATGGAGCATGTAGTAAGTTGTTGTTGTTGTTGTTTGTCTACTTTGACACCTTGTTTTACTATAAATTGTGTGACCAAAAGTTGACAATATTTAGAGCCAAAATAAACATTTAATTTCATCAAATTTTAGAAATATTACAAGGCCAAGATTACATCAACAAACTACATCTGACAAGGCCTAATACACATCACAATAATACACCTAAACTGTCATGAAAACAACAAGGGATTTAGGCAATTTTGCAATATCAAAATTAGTAGAATGACTTTAATACCAAACTTTAGCAATTAGGTTTTGATGTCCATATTCCTAATAACACCAAACCAATAGCAATAACACCAATAATATATTATATTCTTGCTCGATTTTATTTCTTTTGAAAGGCCTTAACTTTCTTCAACAAATCCCAAATCACCCTATTTGTTTGTGAAGGGTGTCGTTCTTCATACCAATCAAAGTAATCACACCCTTTCAATTTCAACAAAATCAATTACAAAACTTATTACAAAATTATAATTAATAAACTAATTTAATTAAAAAGTAAAAATATTATGTTTGAACTTCTACAAGTAAAAAATCTATGCCCTGAATTTTGTTGAATCCAAAAAATCTTTAGTATTATTTCATGGAGACATTTAAAATAGCAACAATCTTTTTCAAAAAATGCCATGAACGATGAGCTCTACATTGTCCAATTCAATTCAAGAAAATTTAGAAAAAAATTAAACTTTTGAGAAATTAAAGAATAAATTTTCTGTTCAAAATGAAATACAGAATTAATTTAAATAAGGAAGTTGAAGAAGAGAAAAGAAATTTGAGAAATTAGGGTTAAATTAGGATGGTGGAATGAAAAAAAAAGATAATACAAAAAAGGAAAGAGAGAAGGGAGGGGGGGCATTTCTATGCCAAATTAGCAAAAATTGAACTTGGATGTGCCTTTGCGGGGTGTTCCACACGCACTTTTCCAACAGGGCAAAAGATTCTAAAGCGACACATTTTATATTTTGTTAAGGTGTTTAAAATGAATAACATCCACTCGAGGTGCCAAAGTGAAAGATTGTGCCAAGTTAGAGGATCGATCAATGTGTTTGGTCTTATTAGAAAGAAACAAAGTTATTTCATGTGTTGTCCTGTTAGACTTTTCATTTTCTATAAGTTGGTGAACATGATACACGCTCTTTCTCAAGAAAAGTCATTAAAACACTCTTAAATTTGTCTGTCAAATTTATTTTAGGACTTTAACTTTATAAATAATTATTTACCTTCCTAAACAACTTTCAAGTGAACTAAATACAACCTTAAAATCATAATCTCAGTCTCATAATGAAGAATGCACTACACATGCACTATGTCATTGCCATATTATAACCACATAGAAATTACTACCTTTTAAATAATAATTTAGAATATTAAAAAAAATACCTCCCACTCCATTTTCTTTCTTTATTAGACCACCCTACCATCCCCCCTTCTCTCTTGTTTATCTGCAAACTACCACCCCTACCCATTCATTCTTTCTTATTCATCTGCAAACATATACCCCATTCTCACGCTGCTCTATCTTTCTCCTCCGGCAAACCCATCTAATCCCACCCTTACCCCTCACCCCTACTCTTTCTTGTTCATTTGCAAACATCGCCCCCACACGGCTCTTTCTTTCTCCTCTGTCAAATCCATCCACCCCCACCCCATTCTTTCTTATTCATTTGCAAACACCACCACCCCCCCCCTGTTTTTTTTTCTAGTGAAATAATTTCACCATTCTAAAATCCACAAATCGAACCACAAGTTGAATGTCACCGCAAACAAAGCAAACAATAAATGATATCGAATTTAAAGAAAATCAAGAAATTAATGACACTACAAAAAAATGCATTTTAGCCATGTGCAAAATCGTGGCTATATGGTACCAAAACCGTGGCCAAACAGTTTAGTCACGGTTCATTAGCCACGGCTAAAAGTGTGTCCAACAAGGGCGTGACGAGTAAATTAGCCACGGTTTTACCATCCGTGGTAACATTTTACTAGCCACGATTTCCGAATGCATTTAGCCACGATCTTTCCATGGTTAAAATTTTTAATTGTTTTGCTATCATATCAATTAGCCACAGGTATCACCGTGGCAAAAATACCCATTTCTTAAGAAATAAATTTTCTAAATATAAATTAGCCATGAATTTGACCACGGTAAAAGTTTGACTGTGCATATAACTTTGCCATGGTTTTAACCGTGGCAAAAGTGCCTAATATATTGCAATTTTTTACCTTTTAAGTACGCTGATATAGTTTGATACTAAGTCCTGATGAATGATAGACATTCTTAAATTGACCATTATATACACGATTGATATTAATTGTAACATAATTATCAAAGTTCTAATATTGTTCAATATATTGTCACAAAAGATAAGGTCCAAACCTTAAATATTCATAAAAGATAACACAATCACTAATGTTAAAAGTTACAGAAACACCACATTCGTTTGTTTTAAAATAAACTAAAGGCTAAGAAGATTGGTTCAAAGTAGGCAACTCACTACCAAATTTAGATTGTAAAAAACTATGAAGAGTTGCAAAGTTTTCTTTGGTCTCTTCATATCCAGTCAACTTTTCTTTCAAGGTTTCTACCTGTTTTTCAATATCTTCAACGCGTTGACGAGATATACTTTTTGAGCTACCCAGATTCACATGACTATTTCTGAACATTCCAAAATCTTTTGAAGGACAAACGTTATGACCTAAACTACGCACACGTTCAGAATGTTCAGATCCAAACATTTTTCCAATGGCGTCATTTGGATGAGCTAGTATCTTCAAAGGAACACCATAACTGATAGCAAGTTTCTGATCTTCAGCAAGATGCTCCGATATTTTATCCTACAAGCAAAATAGATAAATAAGATATCCTTGTACCAATAAGACTTCTCTGTCATAAATATTCAAGCAATTACAAGGAATAATAATCAAATCCATAAAAAAAAAGCATGATCTATAAGAATATAAACATATGCTAAAAATATTATGATATTCCAATCTATAAAAATTAACTTAATCATCCATTAAGCCTCCGAAATGAAACTACAAATATGCCCAAAGTCCATCTAATACACATTTGATTAGTAATATATTTTGTTTTTTTTTCCTACCTTAGAAAACATATGAAACCATACATACATATATCTATAAGCACGTCTTCTTTTCATCCCTCAAATTTCCTATCTAAACAATAGAACTTTCAAAAACAACTACAATCAAATATTCAAAAAAAAAAAAAGTAATGGAAGTGTTATGACTAGGATAGCAGGAAACAGTTCATAGCCAAAACACTTAATTCAGCAATCAATTCTTCCAAGTAACTGGAAACTACAGTCTACAGTAATTACTATTAAGTACTCACTTCGCTTGAATTTCTTTGTTGCTTCAAAAATATCACTCAACCGATAATAAGCACTCCACCCACAAACAAGAAACTATATATTGAAAACCATAACCAACACTCAATCCACGAACAAGAAACTTCAAACACATATAAACTTGTACATGAATAAATCAACATCAAAACTGAAATTTGAATATGGAAAAGTATATGAATCTTACAGCTAAAATCTTCTCTTCTTCGTTCACAAAATTTTCATCCTTCTTCAGTAAAGTCGACAAAATAACCTCACTTCGACACACCGGCCTACCCAATTTTTGTTCCTACCATTAACCAAGTATATGTAAATAAAAAATAAGTAGCATGAAACACATTTTATAAAATAATTTTCAAATAAAATTTAAGATTAAGAAACTTACCATCTGTCGACCTCTTCTTGCATTGCTTTTTCTACCACCAACATGCGAAACTTTAAGCTTCTTTCTATTTTTTGCATTTTGTTCACATTGTTTCTATAATTCTCAAACATCAATTTAGTTATAAGTAGTAGAAGGGAACAAAAACAATTGTGAAAGAGAAAGACAAAATCAAATTATGAAAACAACTACCTTCATCTTCTCATCATGACAGTGATGCACAAAAGCAGTCCACTCAACAATAGAATCAACTTCTTTGTGAGTTTTCTCAAGTAGCTCTTCTTTACTTTTGTTGGGATAGAAATTGTCATTTTGTAACTTATATTTATAGGACCTTCACCTATCGTGTAAATATTGCATCACCCCATCAACTCCATTGTCATAATCAAACTCAAAATGCTCCTTCAAATATATTTGTAATTCATAAATCAATATATATCAAAAAAAGAAAAACTAATTGAACGACAATAAAGTTTGGTAGTTACCTCAATAATCTTCCACATTACTTGTTTTTTTCTCTTTAGGCATCCTATCCCATCTCGCAATTGATATGGGACAAAATACAGACTTTTGAGAAAGTCTACCAAGAAATCTCACAATCAAGTTTGAACCATTATCACTTTCTTTTCCATCTCCATTGAGTTCCACCATGACTTTCTTATTTTTTTCTAAGTTTTAAACTCGATCTGTTTGCATCTTTCGAGTTGTAACTTCGCCGGTAGAAGTATCTATTATTTTAACAAACAATTAGCAATAATAAAAAATAATAACAACAAAAAGTGGTGTTTGAAAGCATATAATTTCAAACGATTGGAGCTTATCCAGTCATTCTATCAAATAGTGGTTTCCAATCATTCGATTATGTTTGTAACTTATTTTTTATATTAAGCATGTAACGATAAAGTTGTTGTTAAAATAGAAGTATGTTCCCCCTTTTTTTTAGTAGTGAAAATAAAAATACTTTTAACCTTTAATTTGGACAAGTAACAGCTCCTCTTTCATTTGTGAGCTAGCTTTATTAGAGCTTGAAGAAGAAATTAGATTGTCAATACTGAGAGTAGGAGTTTCTATATTCTCATTCACAACATGGTCATCTTGTTGATGATAGGCGATATTACGCGCCTATATCAATATATTTTGCCCATATTTGTGCCATGTTTTGAGAACAAATTATATATTTCATGCACTTTTAGTCCTTTTTCCTGTAAGTGAGCTAACGAACATGATTAGCAAAGTTTCAGGTATAAATGATGCAGAATTCAGCATTTTATGGCTTACTTGATGCCAAAGAAAGCTCACGAAGGAAGGAAAGGGAGCTTGGACGCCTAAAGGACCAAAAGTGATACATGGAAAATCTATCTCGGGCTAAAACAGCATTTCTGAAGACTTTGGGGACTTGCAGTAACTTATTTGGATTAGGATAATAATACATTAACCTAGTATAATTGGGTTAAGTATTTCATTAGTTTATTTGGATTTGGATAATGTTACATTAACCTAGTACAATTGGGTTAAGTATTTCATTAGCTTAGTAGTATTTGGTTAAGTATTTCATTAGCTTAGTAGGATTAGGATATAGGTATTATAAATACCCTATCTTGCTAGAGATGTTTAACAATACCTCCCTTAGTGGAGAGATACATTCATCTTCATACATTCCTCATAAATTCTAGTTCTTATTCTTCTACTTCTCAATTCCGAAATCTTTCCCTTAATTCTTCTATTCATCTATTCAATTCTTAATTTCCGCAACAAGAGAATCGTTACTTTGCTAAGGAATTCACGCCTAAACGCCTACCACTTGTGTACTACACGAAATTCATCATTATTATGGTATAACAACAATGCCAATTGTGATTTCCTTCGCATTCATGGGTAACTAAACCTCTCTGTTGGGGTTATGGAAGCCGAATGAGGTACTATCTATTACTATGAGTTTGTGAGTTCGTGACATGTATGCTGCTTATATCATTATTCTCTTCATCTTAATCTACATTCTGTGTAGTTGCAAACGCAAGAATACGCCAATATAACATTTAACTTGTTTGAAAGAAAGGTTATTTGTCTGGAAAAGAGATAATGTCAAGGTAGTAGGGTCCCATCCTAAATTCCCTATGTCGTAACTGGATTAACCTCTTGGAGAATTCATACCGTTAGACACGCTTTAAGCTCGAAAGAGTTAAAGTGAAATAATCCTCGAATAGGTTGAAAGACGCCTGGATTTACCATCGAATACAATTCTCTATAAGCGCATGCATGTCGGAATTCAACACACTCATAGTCAATAGAGACGTATAACTCAGAAGGTGGACATAACCCCAACTCCTCAATTCTCATTGTTTTACAACATACTAAACATTCTTTCTGTTTACTTTGCTATTTTCAGTTTTTACTTTAATAATTTGATTACACATTACAATCCCCCCTTCTTACGAGACTTGCACTAAAAGTCTAGTAATTGTTGCCTACTTGTTGACCAAGCTATTCCCTGAGGGATCGATACCCAACCCAGGTTGGGTTCTATATTTGCTAACGACTGCTTTACACTCCTACGAGAGCTGTAGATTGAGCGTTATCAAAATTTGGCGCCGTTGCCGGGGAATACGAGTGTCAATCAAGTTCGTGATAATTACTAGACCCTTTGGTCAAAGATTCTCGTACTTTTACTTTCAGTTTTTGTCTTTGTTTACTGCAGGTTTTTATTCAGTGCATGCCCCATACTAGAAGTTCTGGTCAACCATTATTACCTATCAATCCTGAACCACAACGCATAGGAAGAATGGAAGCACAAGCAGAAATCGAAAGGATGGCTGCTCAATAGGAACAAGCAAGACTGGATGCCCTTTCCGCAGCCCAGGTTCAACAGCAGAGCATTGATAACCCTGCACGAGCAACAAATCCCGACGATGAGGATTTAGGTGATGACGAGTTACTAAACCCAAGGCGTGATGCTGAAATCATAACACCTGCCAACAGAAGAGGTCGTCAAGCTCGGTTTAGGTATGATCGCCAACCCATTCAACCAGCTTTTGACGACGATGATGATGATCTTGATGGTGCCGGAGCCACTGGAGCCATAATTCCACCACCATTAGCGCCCGGAGCCAAGTTCAACATCACAAGCACCATTATTCAGTTATTGCAACTCAAGGGATTATTTGGTAGACTAGCAGGCGATGATCCGAATATGTATCTCATCAACTTTATTTCTACATACAAGTCATTTGACAATCCTGGTGTTGGTCAGAATGCGATTCGATTATGCTTATTTCCATTGTCTCTGTCTGGGGAGGCAAGACTATGGTTGAATGGGCTGACTCCTGATTCAATTACAAATTGGAGGCAATTGAGAGACGCTTTCCTAGAAAGATTCTTTCCGCCATCCAAGAGGGCACAATTGAGAGATGAAATCAGCAACTTTCGTCAGCTTCCCACTGAAGCTCTTCATGAAACATGGGAGAGGTTCAAGACAAAGATAGCGAGATGCCCAAACCATCACATGACTAATGTCCACCTAATGGAGATCTTGTATAGAGCCTTGAATTCAATAACTAAACCAGTGGTGGATAACGCAGCTGGAGGATCTTTTATGGACCTCACCTTTGGTCAAGCAAGCAATATACTGGATCGTATGACGAAACAAAGTAGAGCTTGGCATATCAGGGATTCTGAGGTAGCAAGCCCCACTTTATCTATTGGCATGACTGCAGACCAAAGAAGAAGAGAAGAAGAACTTGATCAAGATATAGCGCATTTGAAAACACAAATGGATCTTCTTAAAAAGCATTTATTATCAGGGAAGACCGAAAAAGTGAAAGCTATTGCGTCAACAGGAAGAGACGAATCTGATTCGGAAGATAAGGCCAACTACTTGAACAATCAGGGGGGTTTTCGCGGGAATGCCCAAGGAACCCAAGGTCGGAACTATTATGATAAATCTGGAAGCAAAGACCAAGGTAGTTGGAAGAAAAACAATGAAAAGAGTGGTTTGTACGTTCCCCTGGTAGACATGACACCACCACATCTAATTCTGGAAGTATGGAAGACATGATGGCTAAATTATTGAAAGGAGTGGAAGCAACGAGCGCGGGAGTTACGGAGGTAATTAATGATTTGTCCTCCATGAAACAATTAGTTGATTCTCATTCCAATTCAATCAAGCAAATAGAGCAGCAATTGAGCCAACTTTCAGCAGCACTCAATCAAAGAAAGACTGGCACCTTACCTAGCGATACTGTGCAAAACCCAAGGAATGATGGGTCATGCATGGCCATCACTACCAGAAGTGGTAAGGTGCTGGAAACTTCAGCAAAAGGCAAGCAAGTGGTTGACGAAGTTGCGGGCATGGATGACAACGCAAAAGGAGAAGATGTCGCAGCACCTACTCCTGATGACAAGGACGCCTCACCCAGTGCTGTGCAACCTGAAAAATCTGAAAAACGGAAGCAAGAGGAGAAGAAACCGATGGAGAGAAAACTTCCATACCCACCACCACCTTTTCCCCAAAGATTGAAGAAGGTGGCGGATGACACAAAGTTCAGCAAATTCATGTCTATATTAAAGCAGCTGACCATTAATGTTCCATTGGTGGAGGCACTTGAACAAATGCCTGGGTATGTGAAATTTATGAAGGATCTTTTGACTAATAAGCGGGCAGCAAGTTATGAGTTGAAAGAAGATATGCATCATTGTAGTGCAATTACTACCCGATCGATAGTCCAGAAGAAGGCCGACCCCGGAGCTTTCACTATTCCTTGCACCGTTGGATCTTTGAATTTTGCCAAAGCATTATGTGACTTAGGAGCCAGCATCAATTTGATGCCATTATCTATCTATAAGAAGTTGGGGTTGGGTGATCCTACTCCAACTAACATGAGGCTTGTCATGGCGGATAGGTCGGTAAAACGACCTGTTGGTATTCTATGTGATGTATTGGTAAAGGTTTCTTCATTCATCTTTCCAGCAGACTTTGTTATTTTGGATTGTGAGGCAGACTCAGAAGTTTCCATAATCTTGGGGCGCCCTTTCCTTGCTACAGGAAGGTTGCTCATTGATTTGAGAGCCAATGAGCTTTCATTCCGAATAAATGACGAAGCAGTTCGCTTTGATGTGTGCAAATCAATGAAGCAACCCAAAGATCTAAGTGTATTTTCGGTGGCTGATGTTTTCTTTGATGATAAGAAAGAATTACTTGAAGAAGAGCAAATTATTGATGACCCTTTGGAGGTTGTGCTTATGAATGGAGAGAATGAGGATGCTAAAAGTTGTGAAGAAGCTATTTATGCTCTATCAGGATTAGGGACATATCGCTATGCTCCCAAGAAGCTGGACCTTGGTCTCAAGAATCGACCCACACCACCAGCTAAGCCATCTATTGAAGAGCCACCCACGTTAGAATTGAAGGAGCTGCCAAGTCATTTAAAGTACGCATTCTTAGGAAGCGGAAACACACTTCTGTTATTGTGGCAGCCGATTTGGGTGAGCAGCAAGTTGTAGCTCTTATTGCTATTCTACGCAAGTATATACGAGCTATTGGATGGACCATTGCGGATATTATTGGTATTCCACCAGGGATTTGTACACATAAAATTCAGCTTCAAGAAATTGCACACCCATCATTGAGCATCAAAGACGTCTAAACCCACCTATGCAAGAAGTGGTGAAGAAAGAAATTATCAAGTGGTTAGACGCAGGAGTTGTATATCCAATCTCTGATAGTACATAGGTAAGCCCGGTACAATGTGTTCCCAAGAAAGGAGGCATGACGGTGGTCGCGAATGCTAAGAATGAGCTTATTCCACTCAGACCCATCACTGGATGGAGAGTATGCATGGACTACCGAAAGCTGAATTCTTGGACACTCAAAGATCACTTCCCAATGCCATTCATGGAACAAATGCTAGATCGATTAGCGGGGGAAGGATGGTTTTGTTTCTTGGACGGTTATTCAGGATACAATCAGATTTGTATTGCCCCCGAAGACCAAGAGAAGACAACATTTACATGCCTATATGGTACGTTTGCCTTCAAACGTATGCCATTCGGGTTATGTAACGCACCAGCCACCTTTCAACGCTGTATGATGTCTATTTTTTCTGAGATGGTTGAAGACACTATGGAGGTATTCATGGACGATTTTTCAGTTGTTGGTGAGTCTTTTGAGGCGTGCTTGGCGAACCTAAGCATGGCGTTGCAAAGATGTGTAGAATTCAACCTTGTGCTAAATTAGGAGAAGTGCCACTTCATGGTAAAAGAAGGAATCGTTCTTGGGCACAAAATCTTCGAAAGAGGAATAGAGGTTGATCGAGCAAAAATAGAGGTTATTGAGAAGCTACCGCCTCCAATTTCGGTGAAAGGAGTTCATAGTTTTCTCGGCCATGCAGGTTTCTATCGTCGGTTCATTAAAGACTTCTCCAAAATTGCTAGTCCATTGTGCAAACTATTGGAGAAAGATGCGAAGTTTGACTTTGATGAAGATTGCTTAAAGGCATTCGAATGCCTTAAAGCAAAACTCATTGAAGCCCCTATCATGGTAGCACCAGATTGGTCTCTCCCGTTCGAAGTCATGTGTGATGCTAGTGGTATAGCCGTTGGTGCTGTTCTTGGTCAGAGAAAGGAGAAATTATTTCATCCTATCTACTATGCAATTAAGGTCCTAAATGAAGCCCAAAGGAACTACACTGTGACAGAACAAAAGCTCCTAGCGGTTGTGTATACGTTTGAGAAGTTTCGTGCCTATCTATTGGGAACTAAGGTTATCATTCATACAGACCATGCAGCTCTTAGGTATCTAATGACAAAGAAGGATACAAATCCAAGGTTGATTCGATGGGTATTGCTGCTACAAGAGTTTGATTTCGAAGTCAAAGATAGAAGAGGTTGTGAGAACCAAGTGGCTGATCACCTATCTAGACTCGAGAATGAGCATGTGGCGCAACCTGAAATTCAGATTGATGATGCATTCCCTGACGAGGAGATATTGGCGACGACAATGGAAAAATTACCATGGTATGCCGACTTTGCAAATTTCGTGGTGAGTAATGTGATACCTGCCAATTTATCTTACCACCAAAGGAGGAAGTTTATGCATGACGTACAACACTACTATTGGGATGAGCCATATTTGTTTCGATAATGCGCGGATGGTATTATTCGACGATGTATATCCCATGTAGAGGTGCCTAATATTTTTGAAGCATGCCACACTTCCCAAGTTGGAGGACATCATGCAGGTAATCGGACAGCAAGAAAGGTGTTGCAAAGTGGTTATTATTGGCCTTCAATATTTAGAGATGCCTACGACTATGTTAGAAGGTGCGACCAATGCCAGCGCCAAGGTGCTATATCGAAACACCATGAGATGCCCATGTCCAAAATTCTTGAGGTAGAACTTTTTGATGTGTGGGGTATTGATTTCATGGGTCCATTCATGAATTCGTTTGGAATGAAGTTCATCTTGGTTGCTGTAGATTATGTTTCGAAATGGGTGGAAGCTGTAGCGTCGGCCGACAATGAAGGGAAGCGTGTTGTATCTTTCTTAAAGAAGAATATCTTCTCTCGCTTTGGAGTACCTCGTACTATCATAAGTGATGTAGGATCTCACTTTTGCAACAAGCTATTCAAATCAGTTTTGGCCAAGCATGGTGTCAAGCAACATAAGGTAGCTACGCCTTATCACCCACAAACTAGTGGACAAGTAGAGGTTTCCAATCGGGAGATCAAGCAAATCCTTGCAAAGACGGTCAATGCTAATAGGAAGGATTAGTCTCAGAAGCTTGATGATGCACTATGGGTGTACAGGACTGCATTCAAAACACCCATTGGCATGTCTCCTTATCAACTAGTTTATGGGAAGGCTTGTCACTTACCCATCGAGCTCGAGCATAAGGCATTGTGGGCATTGAAGCAATTGAATTTGAATTGGGATGATGCTAAGAATCTGAGGTTGGAGCAGCTGAACGAATTAGATGAGTTTCGTCTCCATGCATACGAAAGATCAGACCTATACAAGGAGCGGATGAAAAAGTATCATGATCAGCGGATTGTTCGACGAAACTTCCAAAGGGGTGATGTGGTACTTCTCTTCAACTCCAGATTGAAGCTCTTCCCAGGTAAGTTAAAGTCTAAGTGGTCTGGTCCAAACAAAGTTATCCAAGTCTACTCGTCTGGAGTAGTCGAATTGGAAGACAATAATGGTGTTGTCTTCAAAGTGAATGGCCAATGTGTTAAACCTTATATCGGTCCTCTTGACTCAATGAATTATATGGCAATCACTTACCTTGACGAAGTCTAAGTACTCGAGGAAACTATGTCGAGCCACGACAATAAATAAGGCGCTAGATGGGAGGCAACCCATCGTTTTATTGTTTTATCATTTTTCGTTTTGTCTTTATTTTGTTCTATTACTTGTTTTGCTTTTGATAAGAGAAAATCCAAAAATAAGAGTCGTGCCACGACCAAAACTAAGGCGCTTGGTGGGAGGCAACCCATCGTACTAACCGTTTTCATTGGTTTTGAGCAAATATAGGTGCGAGAAGTATTCAACAAGGAGATTGGTTTCAAATGACGATTTGGACGTATTGTATGGTAAAGGTGGTAAGTTAGGAATACGGATGCATAAGGCTATGGATTGAGCATTGCTCATGCCAAAATAGGCATCGAGGAAGGCTAGGCCTAGGTAAAACTAGACCACGAACAATGCAAAACCTATACTATAGCCTAAGGTCTCGGAATCTAGTGTGCAAAGACATAGGCGCCGCCCATGCTTAAGTGTACTATACACTATGCGCCGCCTATGATATAGCATTAGGTCTCAGTATCTCAAATGCCATACACTATGCGGCGCATATGTCCCTAAATGCTATACACTATGCGCCGCATATGTCCCTAAATGCACTACACTATGCGCCGCCTATACTATGTTTATGCAAAGCACTATGCGCTGCATAGAGGTCATTATTGTCTCCAAAACCGTTTGTAAATGGGTAAAAACCCGACCCATTCTTTTCCTATATGAAGGGGACTTAGTCTTGAAACATAACCACATTGGAAATTGACCTAAAGGCGCCGCACATCCACCCAAATCATCTCAAAATTTTTCTTTTTTGCTCTTCCAATTCACAAGACCATCTCCAAAGGCTTCAATCACGTAAGTACTCTTTTATTCTTCATCTATTTCTCATAAGTACTACGTTACTATGTCTATTATGAATTACTACATCTTGAAGGATTATTGGTGATGTTAAGGTGTTTGGATTGTTGATACAAAACCATGTGAGTAAACATATACGTTAGGATAATCTTGACTTGTTTCCGACTTGAATTTGGTTTTACTAGCATTGTTATACTATTTGCTGAATTGCTATGGTTATGAAAATTGCATAAGCTTGATACTTGAATACTTACATGTTAGACTATCTCGTTCATCGGGATAAGACTTATAGTTGCCTACCGACTTAGGAGGTTGTGATTGTTGAAAATAACTATACCATGATGTAACCCCTATGTAGTAGTGTTTTTATACCTAACATGAAAGTAGTGCAATGGCTGCAAGTAGTGATGCATTGCTGATTTTCTTGTTGGAATTTAGTTCCTTAAACGTATGTCGACGAAGTCTAAGTAATCGACCACTTTTACTTCATTGATTTGTATCAACAAAACTAAGTGTGGGGTGGTACCCCGACGGCTTGTTTATAGATTGTTTCCTTTGAGTTGATGCTAACATGAATATTGTTTAAGTCTCAGGAACAATGGCACCTAAAGCGCGACAAGATAAGGCTACCACTTCCCAAAAGGGCAAGAAGAGAGGTCGCAAGGACCCAGGAGAATCATCCTCCATGCAACTACCCCACCGAATGTTTGGAATAAAATGGGTTCTTGAGGAGGAAGCCAAAGAATAGTACAAGAACAACAAGGAAAGAAAATATGTTCACGTCGACTTGATCAATAAGGACACCTTAGCGAAGAAAGAGCCGTGTATGTTGGCAAAAATAATGGCATTGAATCTGGATTTCATCTTCCGCGACATGGGAGAATGTAATCTCGATTTGACAAGGGAATTATATGCCAACTGGTCGTCGAAAACCACGGATTTGATCAGCTCCTTTCTTGGCTTACCTTCGGTCGACCCAGCACCATTCAAAGAGTTGTACAGTAGGCCTCCTTATAGAGCAATACGACACACACTTTGTGGAAGTAGATCCATGGCAAGGTGGGGCAGACATCGAGACATCGGACGATACAACACCTTCCCTTATGCTCCATTGAATAGGGAAGCAAGAATATGGTTGCGTGTGTTTGGTCTATGCTTTGATGACGAATGTCCCTATCAACTTTGGGGCAATCATTCGCTCTACAATGCGGAAGGCCAGACTCCACAAAAGGTCCCACTTCACTTTTGGTAATCTGTTGACAGCAATCTTGCGGAAGGAGGATATCGAAGAGGAACTAACTGATCACAAACTCCCACATAACCCGAAGAAGGTTGACCTCACATAGGTCAAAGATGCTAAAACAACTCATGGTGTCAACCTTACTACTGCGGAGAGACATGCTCATGATGAGAGTTTCTTCCGTCATCTTTATGGCATGACACGATTTACTATGATGAGTGGTGGACGTGTTCCAACTGCTGCAGAGCTCCAACAGCTGGACCACAACTATCCAATGAACATTCATGCACGGGAGATGTGTGGAGTGGGCGTATACTTTGAGGAACCTCTCGACAATGATGTGCCGACCGATGACGATCGACGCTTGCCAGACTCTGACGAGGAGAAGAACTCTGACGACGACTCTTATGATGATTCCGACGAAGGGGTTATGACCCCCGACATTGAGGAAGAGTCCGACTGACCAGGTTTTTCGTATTTATTTTCCACTGAAGACAGTGTCCCATTTAAGTATGGGGTGGCAGTATCGCATGCTATACTTCTCTATCGCATCTATGTTTGTTTACTTTGTTTACTTTACTTTATTTGTTTCGTTTTTTAGTTAAGTTAAGTTTTTTAGTAGTAATTGTTTTAACGTAGATTCGCATGAAATTATTCTAATAGGCAGCATGAGATTATAACAAGAGTATGTGCTACAATTATGACTATTGAGACGTTTTAGGCTCTAGTTGTGACTCATTATGTGATATTGTGTGGTTCAATTCCTTCACCTGCTGGGTCAAGAGTTATATTACTTCCAATAAAGTTGACCATGTGCCTTGTGTGTGTGAGATTAATAGTATATTCTATGTTTGTGGCTGATGCAAGAACTTGTCTGGTATGTATGCAAAGCGAAAATAAGGAGTGTAAGTTTAGGAGATAATTTAGGAATTTCTTTGGCAACCTATATATGTTTACCTTCGTTTTACCTACCCATGGACATCATCCTAGTTAAACCCTTTTGAGCCTTTAGCCTATTTTCTTTGACGAACCTCATATGTAAGCCTAATCCATTTTTTCAAGACCGTAATTTGATCAAAAATCCTAAGTGCTTTAAAGTGAAAAAGTCATGGGACGAAATAAGAGGAAATTGGGTGAGTATGATGCTCTAAATTGTAGTGGTGCTTGAATGAGTTACGAAAAAGAAAGTGTTATCATAAGAGGTATGTTATGAAAAGAAAAAGGAAAAAGAAAGCTGAAAAGTGAGTTATGCTTAAAATTGAAAAACAAAAAAGGTGAACAAGGGTGGTAGAAGAAAAAAAAGAAGAAAGGTTGAAAAAAAAAAATGTCAATGATACAATGTGATGTATTAAAGTGCTTAGGAACTTAGTCACTATTTCTGGCCAAAATAGTCCTACCCATCCCTTAGCCTACATTACAACCATCAAAAGACCTACTTGATCCTAATCTTAACATTCTGACATTTAGTGGAGTATTACACTAAGGGCAAGCCTATGGTCATCAGTTGCTACATATGAATTCTTTGTGAGAGCGAGAGAAAGGATATTTTGATACCCATGTTTGAAAAATATGCTATACTTGTGAGTGACTATGGGTACTATATTGTGAGACACACATGGTTGATGAGTTTTGGCTAGTGTATATGATTCTTTGTGCCTTAACTTTTGAATATGAGTTGACCACCATCACGAGTCTATGCTAGAGGTTAAATGGTTTCTACTAATGATCGGAAAACTACTCTTTGTTGATAATTGTTGTGCTTGTCTTGACGAATGTTTTGTGTTGTTGCTGTGAAACCCTAAGTTGATGTTTAGATGGACATGATATGTTGTTCGAGGACGAACAAAGCTTCAAGTGTGGGGTGTTGATGATAGGCGATATTACGCGCCTATATCAATATATTTTGCCCATATTTGTGCCATGTTTTGAGAACAAATTATATATTTCATGCACTTTTAGTCCTTTTTCCTGTAAGTGAGCTAACGAACATGATTAGCAAAGTTTCAGGTATAAATGATGCAGAATTCAGCATTTTATGGCTTACTTGATGCCAAAGAAAGCTCACGAAGGAAGGAAAGGGAGCTTGGACGCCTAAAGGACCAAAAGTGATACATGGAAAATCTGTCCCGGGCTAAAACAACATTTCTGAAGACTTTGGGGACTTGCAGTAACTTATTTGGATTAGGATAATAATACATTAACCTAGTACTATTGGGTTAAGTATTTCATTAGTTTATTTGGATTTGGATAATGTTACATTAACCTAGTACAATTGGGTTAAGTATTTCATTAGCTTAGTAGTATTTGGTTAAGTATTTCATTAGCTTAGTAGGATTAGGATATAGGTATTATAAATACCCTCTCTTGCTAGAGATGTTTAACAATACCTCCCTTAGTGGAGAGATACATTCATCTTCATACATTCCTCATAAATTCTAGTTCTTATTCTTCTACTTCTCAATTCCGAAATCTTTCCCTTAATTCTTCTATTCATCTATTCAATTCTTAATTTCCGCAACAAGAGAATCGTTACTTTGCTAAGGAATTCATGCCTAAACGCCTACCACTTGTGTGCTACACGAAATTCATCATTATTATGGTATAACAACAATGCCAATTGTGATTTCCTTCGCATTCATGGGTAACTAAACCTCTCTGTTGGGGTTATGGAAGCCGAATGAGGTACTATCTATTACTATGAGTTTGTGAGTTCGTGACATGTATGCTGCTTATATCATTATTCTCTTCATCTTAATCTACATTCTTTGTGGTTGCAAACGCAAGAATACGTCAGTATAACATTTAACTTGTTCGAAAGAAAGGTTATTTGTCTGGAAAAGAGATAATGTCAAGGTAGTAGGGTCCCATCCTAAATTCCCTATTAAACAGTTAGTGCCGTAACTGGATTAACCTCTTGGAGAATTCGTACCATTAGACACGCTTTAAGATCGAAAGAGTTAAAGTGAAATAATCCTCGAATAGGTCGAAAGACGCCTGGATTTACCATCAAATACAATTCTCTATAAGCACATGCATGTCGGAATTCAACACACTCATAGTCAATAGAGACGTATAACTCAGAAGGTGGACATAACCCCAACTCCTCAATTCTCATTGTTTTACAACATACTAAACATTCTTTCTGTTTACTTTGCTATTTTCAGTTTTTACTTTAATAATTTGATTACACATTACAATCCCCCCTTCTTACGAGACTTGCACTAAAAGTCTAGTAATTGTTACCTACTTGTTGACCAAGCTATTCCCTAAGGGATCGATACCCAACCCAGGCTGGGTTCTATATTTTCTAACGACCTCTTTACAATCCTACGAGAGCTGTAGATTGAGCGTTATCACTTGTCGATCCAAATCTTGAGAAGTTATGTTAGTGTTGTCAGCTTGCCGTCCTCGTAGGCTTGCTAATAATGATTATGTTGACTTCTTGCGTTTCTGCTTCATATTCTTCTAGATTGAGACAACTCCTGCAGGGATTACTTAAAATCAAATACAAAACTTAGATACAATAAAGGGAAACATTTTATTTTTAAATAAACAACATTTGTATGAAGATAAGCAGAAAAGGCAATTCCAACATGTGAAGATATTGAAAACAGATGCAACAGCAAAATAAGACCATTTAGCCCAACTACAAAGCAGTTATTTACAATTATAATCTTAACTTGGACCTAAAATATAGTTTTCCAGTTATTCCATTACATTACAACAACAACAACAACATACCCAGTGTATTCCCGAGACAACAACCAGATGATCAAGCACAACGCATGCATTAATTGGACCATAACAAGCCAATAATGGTCTACGACCCTCCTACAACCATAAATTCAGACCCTGCTTTGTCCAGAACTTATATCATCTTATTTTTGTCTAATGTGACATTTTACTTTGATGGTTCAGCTTTAAGCAAGGCAGTTTTCACCATAAAAGTTGTCTATATTTTGTAAAGCAGTTTGCATCAAACTCAATAAAAGCCAATCCGAAAATAGTTAAATTGATCAATTGATCTACTTTACTTTAGATTATTCTTCATGAAATTATATCTAATTTAGCTCTGTTCATCTATCTCCGTCAATCAAAGTCCTTTATTCATCCATAATGACTTCTATCTAGAATAATAAAATAGAAAATAGAATAGTTTTCAACTTTTCAATAGTCAATATTGTTCATTTATGCAATAAAATGGATAATAGAGTAGTTTTCAACTTTCCTAAAGTCAAATTGTTTATTTTTACAGTAGAATAGATAACAGAGTAGTTTTCAACTTCCCAATAGCCGCACTGTTTATTTTAAACAATTAAGAAAATCTCCTTGAGTCACATCAACTCCAGATTTGATCCATGAGAGACACCCCCTTCCTGAACAACATCATCATCGATGTCTCTCCATAAGCACAATATGTTTCATACAAACTATGAGCTCTTCCCGGCGGAGTAAAAATTCATAAAACGAAGAAAGGAAATGCCTTTAACATTTGCAAACTCCCACCCCCTAAAAAGTAAGTACAAAATCCCTATCTTTATGTGTTCCAATACACAAAATAGATCCTTGAGTTTATGGTTTATAGGACTAAGGTCTGCGTCCACTCTACCCTCCCAAGCACTCACGAGGAACTACACTAGGTATGTTTGTCGTTGGTAAGTTGGATGTATGAATCAAGCTAGAAAATTCAAATAGAAAACATAATTCATATGCAGATGAATGATGGTGGTATTACATGTTAATCTATTTTTCTAGATTGAATTCAAGTAAGTAATATTTTCTGTTATGATTCTGTCCATTTCATTTTTTATAAAAACAAATACAAAGAGATAAGTTGTATTAATAATTCTCATAACTTTTTCTCTTATTTTAGTTGTTGTTGGTGAGATTTTTCTTATGACTTTGATGTGTTATATTTGTTCCTGATGCTTATTTTTTCAAGAAATTTTTTATTTTACTCATACATTTAAGTTTCAAAAAAAAATTCGTTAATATTTTTTAACAGTAACACTAGTAGCAAAAATAATCGTGATTATTCTTGGTGAAATCTAAGAATGTAAAAAATATTTTTTAATTATTATTTTAGTTATTTACTTTATAAAAAAATATTATATGTTTAATAAGTATTTGATTTGAAATGAGCATTAATAAAATTATGATAGGAAAAGTATGCAAACTAAAAGTAATCTGTTTAATTGATTTGATTTGATTTGTTTTTCCTTACCATCATAGATCGAATTGTTTAGTAGTTGACATATAAATTATTCATATATTAAGATAAGACTATTTTTATTGACAGATCAAATTTTTGTATATGTGTTTGAATTCTATCTAAAATTGTTAGAATGTGTTTATATGAATTAATTATATAAGTAATATAACATGTACATGTTAATTTATTGTTTCACACTACTAAATAAATACATATCAAATAAGAAATTTTATGTAAAATAAACTGATGAGGTAACTATGAAATTTAATGAATTGTTTAAATAATATTAAATTAATATTTTATTTTTAGTAGAAAATTATATTTCAAAATTAAGCAAGATGATAAGTTAATAAGTTATTAATTAAAATAGCAGACTTATGGTCTATGTACAAAAATGGAGTGGGTAGATATATGGTGAGGATATTAAAATTTAATTTTAAAATAAAATAAAGTATGTAAATGGTATTCAAAAATATTATTAACAAATTTAGATATTTTAAAAATTATAAAAATAAATAATAAAAAGAACATATATAAGGAATAAGAATTTATGAAATATCAAAGGAAAGTAGTAGGTAATTATATTAAGTCAAGTGACATGCTAATTAAAAGTTATATATTAATATTATATTCGCTACATATCATTCAAAATTGATACTACTTTCTCCTTCTCAAAACAACTGACATGTTTATATGTGAAAGCAAGCCTGGACGTTACGGTTATCAAAACAAAATAGTTGACATATTTACTAAACCAATTGTCTTAAAATAGTTGTCAGTTTAAAAGATTAAAAATATAATTATTTATTTTTCTCAACTCTACCTTATCATTAACTATTCTAAAATTAATGAAGATTAACAAACTAATAAGGAATATATCAGTCAAATCACATTTTTAATTAATTATTCTTTAAGAATTGTGCAAGCTTAAATCTGCTAATTGTTTTGAAAAGGAGGAAAGAATGTATAACAATTAATGACCTTTATCCATTTGTTAAAATATTTTTTTTCTACAATAAACGTAATATATGTGTGTGTGTTGCAATTTATGAAATATAAATTAAAGTCATTGATGTTATCTCTATTCATTTCTCACAGTTCGTCATCTCTCATTACAAATGATAATATTCTTTAAATATAAAAAGTGGACAGATAATAATTGACTTCGAATTAATATATTTTTCTATTATTTAATTTATGAAGAAGTTTTCTTGAGATATTTTTTATTTTTTTAGTGATGATTTTGTTGTTATTGCTAACTTGCAAAGAATGGGTAAAAAAGATTTTATATTCAAATTTATGAATAATTTTTTTTCCATATTTCATTGAAAAATATTATGATAGTTGAACTTTTCTTAAGGTAACATGATTTAAAATGGTATAAAAGCAAGTAATTAGATGCAATATATTATTTATAAATTTTAAACGAAAGAGATGAGAGGACAATATTATAAAAATTTAAAATTGTTACTGACAATCTAAAATCTTTAAATGATAAACAATATAACAAAGGAAAATACGAAACATAATTTTCTTTGTTAGGAAATTACAAAATTGTTTTTACTCATATAGATTTAATTAGTTAGAGGTGGGGGGAGGGGATGTGATGGTATAATAAAGTAAAAGATGAAACTTAATTTTTTTTAAATGATCATTTTTTGCATAATTTAGTTGGGGTTTGGGGTGGGGGATAGAGGTTGAGGTTATAATTTTTCTTTTCAAACTTCATTAAAAAATAATATGATAGTTGAACTTTTTTTTAAAGTAATGTGATTAGTATGATTTAACATGATCGAATGAGACATTTCAATATGAAGTAATTACAAATAATATTTTAATATTATTCGCGCATCGCGCGGATACATATAATAGTATTATTATATAACACAATGATTGAATTCAGTATCTGTTAAGCATGTACATATGAATCAGTTGAATTAGTTATATAGTAGTATTTGTAAATATGTAAGATACAAATATATTGGCGGAATACATTTAAAGTCCCTTGAATCTTTTGATAAATTTTATTTAAGCACTTGAATTATAGTTGAATACAAGCAACATCAAGTATTGTGGTAAAATGAGTAAGAACGTAGCTAAATTAGAATATTTTTTAGAAGCTTGGATTGATACTGAAGAATTCCTATTTCCTAATACAAATTCTTGAGTTGTTACTGAGTTTGCCCTTTACATGCCATGAAAATTTATGAGCAAAGTACCTCTATCAGTTTACTTTTTGAAGGATTAGCACTATCAAGAATGAAGAACACTGACAATAAACCCGACAATGTAATTGCTTCCATCATAGCTATAAAAAGGATTCATAATCTCGAAAACTCTTTATTCATCTAAATTACTCTTAAAATAGACACAACACACATAAAAATCAATAACTACCCAAATCTTCTTAAAATTAATGCGACAAATTAAATAAGTAATGGAGGCAAGGTTTGGCTGATTTTAATTGATTAACCATATTAGCTTCTTCATTATCAAGGAGGCAAACGATCAACTACAACAATAAATACTTTTTAACGGTTAGAAATATACAATTTATTAAATAGTGCTAGAATTTTTACCGATATTAATAAATTGACATTGAATCCAATGTTACTATAGACTTTAAGGAGACTTACAAAAGAGTACTAAAAGTAGATTAAAAAAACAATAAGCTTGAATTAAAAGATATTAATGAACTTAGCTATTTTATAATCTAAAGAGGAAGTCATTCCTGCCATTTTTAATCGTGTATAACTAAAATACACTTAATCCTACTAAATGTAAAAGCTTTAAACTCACATAAAATATTGACATAGAAAAGTACGTAAACAAAAATAAATCTTCAAATTCTTTTCGATTAACAATGTAAAGCCGCATGCAGTCTACAAATTTCTAAAGATAGCTTTCAGGTCTGACGACTCGAAATTTCGAAAGAAAAACCTCGAACTCCAAGTTAATTCTCAAATAAACCTTTTTTGAAACTCCTAAAACTCTCTCTATATTTTGATCCATGTATTCTCTCAATATTTTTGTTCTTTTGCTCTTTCCTTTTTTCTTCTTTGTGTGTATATAGAATAGGGGAATGTGGGGAGTGGAGGTGAGTGTCTTAAGGGAAAAAACGACGTGTCAAAGAAGGGGTTTAAGGAATATAGTTCAGATTAGGATTTGAGAATTTTTTTTCTTTTTTGTTTTTGAGTTGTTTAGACTAATAAAAATTAAGACCTAATGCTATTGAAATTGAAAATTTTCTTAACCAAAACAACCCAAAAAAGTGGACAGAATTTTACTACCATAAATTTTCCTACGTGAATTGGGTTGGGAAGTGTAGATTTATTGTAGTCAATTTTAGCTATTAATCTTTTTAACCATATACTTTAGGATTTCATAATTATAGAAACACTACAAGAAATTTGATTATCAGTGACGAATTATTTTAGTATCACTTAAGTGTGCAAGAGGGATAGTTTTAAGTATCTTGGGTCTACGATCCAGGGAAATAGAGAGATTGATGAGGATGTCTCGCACTGTATTGGGGAAGATTGGATGAAATGGAGGCTCGCTTCGAGGATTTTATGCGATAAGAAGGTGCCTCCCAAGCTTACAAGAAAATTCTATAGAGTTTCAGTCCGGCCGGCTATGTTGTATGGAGCAGAGTGCTGGCCAGTTAAGACTTCCTATATTCAAAAGTTGAAGGTGGTGGAAATAAGGATGTTGCGTTAGATGTGTGGTCTTACAAGGTCTGACAGGGTTAGGAATTGGATTATTCGGGACAAGGTGGGAGTGGTATTGGTGGAGGAAAAAATATGAAAAGTGAGGTTGAGATGGTTTAGTCATGTGATGAGGAGGGGCACGGATGCCCCTGTTCGTAGGTGTGAGAGACTAGCGTTAAATGGTTTCAAGCGGGGTAGGGGTAGACCAAAGAAATACTGGAGAGAACTGATTAGACGTGACATGAAGCAGTTACATCTCACTGAGGACATGACCCTGGATAGGAAGGTTTGGAGGAAAAATACTAGGATAGAGGGATAAGGTGGGGGGATGAATCGTAGTCTATAGTTAGGAGGGTTTTGGTGTTTTTTGTTTGGTAATGTACATTATTTTTATGGATGTTGTATCTATGTTAGTTTTATCATGTTTCATGCTTTGAATATTTTTATATATTATCTTGTGTCTTGAGCCAGGGGTCTATCAGAAATAGTCTTTCTACTTCTTTACAGGTAGCAGTATGGACTGTGTACATTCTACCCTCCCAGACCCCACTAGGAGGGAATATATTGGGTTTGTTGTTGTTGTTGTTGTTGTTAAGTGTCATATTTCATCGCAAAATATCTTTTATGACAAAATAAATTTCGTCAATCTTCCTTCTCTTAATGTGAGTCGCTAAAAGTATACAAAGACAATTTAGTATTTCGTTACTAAAAATATTATATTAACTACAAAAGAAAATTCATCACCAAATCCGTAGTATTAGTGACGAGCTTATTTGTCTTAAAAACGTAAATATTTTGTAGCTAAAAACATCGTATCATTGCTAAAAGTATGATTAATAATGACAAATCTAATTTGTCACTAATTATAAATTTAATTAGTGACGATGTTGACTGTCTTTAAAGCAATGCATGGATCGTAGTTAAATGAATTTGATTATGTCTCTAAAAGATAGTACTTTCATCATTGAAAATTATTTTTTATATGGAATATGCGATATTAGTGACGAGGTAATTCGTAGATAAAAATATAATTATACTATAAATATTTATTTAATTAGTTTTAGTTTTGCTTTTAATATTATGCCATCAAAATGTGGAGGTCATTTTGGGATAATTTATTTTGGTATAGAATATGCGGTACTAGTGACGAGTTAATTCGTAGATAAAAAATATAATTATTCTATAATTATTTTTTAATGAATTTTAATTTTAATTTTAATTTTATGCCATCAATATATGAATCTCATTTTGGGGTAAATTATTTTTTTCATTAAATATAATAAATTTGTGAAGAATAAATTATAGCAATACAAATTACTTTTGGCCAATTAAAAAGACATTTTTGTGACCAAAATATGATTTCCTAAAGTGTATGAATATTTAAGGATCAAATTGTTTATGAAAAATAATTGTAACTATTTAATGTTTTGTAGTCTATTTAAATTTGTACTTAAACTATTTTGCATTAATTACATGTATATTGCAATTTTTTCCAGCTATGTAACTTATGTCAATAAAAAAAAAATACAAAAATGAAAGAGAAACATAACACCTAAAATTCATACAAAATCAGGTAACATTTGAGTTCAAATTCATTGGGTAATAAATTAAAATTACTCGCCTATAAAAAGTTTAATTAAGGCTTTAGAACAGGAATAAATTTAAAAAGAAAAAAGTACGTTGTCTCCTTGTATTTCGGTGTTTCTTTATCTATAATCTTTCCTGAATAAACCACTTTTTGCACCTTCATATGCCTATGGGAAAAGAAAATATATTAGTGATATCATGATTAGAAAAATATATATGTTCAAAACTTATTTCTGAAACTAACATTAATTAGAGAAACAAATAACAGAATTAGAAAGGAATAGTTTCTTTTTTACAAAATCATTAACTATTCGATTATTACAATCAATAAAAACCTATCTTCTTATCAAAATGATGTCAAAAATTCCTTCATTAAGATAAAACTTTGTGCAGAAATTTAATAAGAACTCTATGAAATAATTGCTCCTTATGCAAAATGAAACAAATATATAGCTTCTTCTAGCTACTTATAGAGCATTGGTAAATGATGGATGGACATCAACATGATAAAATAGATTGAAAAATAAGAAAGAGCCGATATACACACAGAAAATCTCTTTTATTTTGAAATGTATGCATTTACATTTGAATTGAATGTGAGTGGGAAGGTTTTGATTAAAAACAGAAAAAAATATGAGTGGGCAGTTTCCTGCTCGTGATTACTAGGATGGGAAATGGGTAATGGGTAATGGGTGAGAGGAAAATTTATATATTGAAAGAATGAAATTGGAGGAAAGGTAAAATAACTGAAAGTTAATTTTTTGTTATTTTACCTTCCCTCTAATATTTTCATGTAATATGTTCTCGTAATTGATTTCCTTCCCTTAATGACTTCCTATTATATATTATAATGAATCAAATAATACATAATTTAAAAATCATAACACAATATTTTAATAAAAATTACTAATAACATAATTATCAATTACTATAATTCGTTGAAGTGCAATCAATTGCAATGATTCATAGGTGAAAATGATTATTAACAACAATAGTAATTATCTTTTTTATTAATACTCTCTTTGTTCCAACTTATGTGATATCTTTTGAATTTTTGGGATTCAAAGGAGTCTTTAGTTAACTCTTACTTATTTTTGTATGTGGTTTAAATATTTTGGATTTTTCATTTTTTATGACTAATAGTATTTTTTACATAATTTTTAAATATGTAAATTTTATTTCAAATGAGTCTTTTATATATGGTTGCATTTTAAAAAATAAAATAAAAGATAAAAATATTATCTAACTACCTTTAGATTAATAAGAATTAAACCAATTAACTATATACTACAATAAAAATATAAAATAAAAAAATTAAAGTGCACTAGCTTGTTTATTATAATCTTAATTAATGAAACATATACATGTTATAATTTTTTTTTGTATTTTTGCAAATGAAAACAAAATATATATTCCCTCATTTCAATTTGTTTGTCATGTTTTCACTTGGCACGAAGTTTAATAAAAGAAAAGAAAAGAAAAATTTTAATCTTGTAGTCTATTAAAGGACTGAAGCATATGTCAACAATATCATGTCACTATTTAAATATATTATAGTGGTATCACGAATATCTCACTGATGGACTGAAGCAGGCGTCAATAATACTATGACAATATATAGAAACATTGTGATGGTATCATGGAAGTCTAACTAAATGACTAAAGCAGACAACAATAATATCATAACAGTAAATAAATATACTATAACGGTATCATGAAGATCTTACTAAAGGACAAAAGAAAACATCAATGATAAGATGATGGTAAAAATTGATATACTGTGATGATATCACAAAGGACTGAGAAGTATCTCATCTGAAGAATGGAAGTAGTTCTCCATTATACCATACTAGTATATAGATAAATTGTGATGGTATCATGAAGACTTGAGGAGTGTCTTATTAAAAGATGATACCATGCTTGTATGTAGATATAATATAATAATATAATAAGGAGTATCTCATAGAAGAACAAAAGTAGTCCTCTATGACACATACTCGTTTGTAGATATATTATCATTGTATCATAGAGGGCGCTCATGAAGGGGTGATACTATATCAATATATAGATATATTGTGACGATATACTGATGAATGTCTAGAAGGTATGAAGAAGTCCTCCATGATATCATGTTAGCATATATATATATATATACTATACTATGATGATATGGAGGACTAGAGTGTCACATTAAAGAATATTGATATGCAGTATATTGAAATATGATGATATCATAGAGGAATGAGAAATGTCTCATTGAAGGACTAAAGCAGCTTTCTATGATAAGATATCAATATATATGTATATTATGACGGTATACTGAGAAAGTCTCATTGAAGGACAAAATTAGTCCTCTATGATACTACATCAGTATACAAATATATTGTGATAAACAGAAGTAGTCATCTATGATACACATGTCAATATATAGATATACAATGATTGTATCATATAGGACTGAGTAGCGGCTCAATGAAGGATAATACCACGTCAATATATAGATATATTATGCTGATATATTGATGAGTGTCTAGAAAGAATGAAGAATTCATTCATAATATCATGCTAGTATATAGATATATTACAGCGATATGGAGAACTGAGGAGTGCATGTGTTATTAAAGGATAATACTATGCAGTAAATCGATATAATGTGATGGTATCGTGAAGGAATGAGAAGTGTATCACAAAAGTTCTCAAGCATTCCTCCATGATAACATACATTCATATATATATACATACATATATATATATACATACATACATATATATACATATATATATACATATATATATATATATATATACATATATATATATATATATATATATATATATATTATATTAGTCTCATTGAAAGGACAGAACAATCCTCCATGATACTACATTAGTATATAGATATAATATAATAATATACTAAAGAGTTTCTTATTGAAAAACTGAAGCACTCTTCCATGATACCATACCAACTTATAGATATAATGTGATGGTATCATAGAGGAATGAATAGTATCAAGCTGAAGGATTGAAGGATCCCTCAACAAAAAAAAAGAGAAAAAAAAGTGAATAAAATTAGATTATTGAGAAAAAATAAAAATAAAATTAAAAAACAAGAAATAAAAGAAATAAAAAAATTTAAAATTGAGTATAGATTATGGTGAAAAAATAATAATAATATGGTTTGCGAAAAAATGAATGAAAAAGAAGAAAAAAATAAAGAAATGAATGAGAAAAAAAGAAAAGAAAAGAAAGAAAAAAACAATATATATATATATATATATATGTGTGTGTGTGTGTGTGTGTGAATGAATATTCGCTATATTAGTTATCTCTTTTTAATTATATAAATAATAAATAAATAAATAAATAAATAAGAAGAATAAAAAAAGATTATGAAAGAAAATATAAAATTAGAAAATGAACACAAAATAAAAAATAAAAAATAAAAAAATAAAAAGACCAAACCACTTACAAATAGAAAAAAAAAGGCAATCAAAACTATTTATGTGAAAGAAGAAAATAAAAAATAATATTATTTGAGCATAAAATAAATAAACTAGAAAGGAGGAAAAAAAATAAAATAAACAAGACTAAAAAATGAGAAAAAAGTAGATAATTGAATTAGTCGGCAGTATAATTTTATAATTTAGAGAAAATTATGCTTGCTGGTGCATATTTATTAACGAGTTAAACTTTAATTTTATTTGCATTTAGATCAAGATTTGTCTATCATTGTTGATTTTTTCATCTATCACAATAATTTTACTGTAGCTAATAACTGAACTATTTAACTACGAAATTTAAACCATCTCCATTTAAAAATTATTGTACAAAAAAAATTTGTGATTAAATGGAGATAATAATATAATTGTAACTAATTCTTCGATCAATCAGTGACAAAAGATAATGTCACAATTTAATAAAAATTTTGAGATTAAAAATTATACAAATTCTAAATCATCACTACTTAATGATGAAATATTTTGTGACAAAATTATGTTATCACTGAATCATAGATTAATTAGAGACAATAAAATGAGCGTCACTAATTGTTTATAGCATTAGTGACAAAACTTGAGGTCACAATTAAATATCAATTTTGTAGCTAAAACTTACAATATTTAATTACGAACTCTAATTTGTCACTATTGCGACAACTTATTTTTTATGATGAATTTTTTTTTTGTATCTAAAATTATAACTAATTCAAGACAAAAAATAGTTTGTCACAAATTGGATCCATTATTAGAGACAATAAAATGAGCGTCACTAATTGTTTATAGTATTAGTGACAAAAATTGAGGTCACAATTAAATATCAAATTTTGTAGCTAAAACTTATAATATTTAACTACGAACTCTAATTTGTCGCTATTGTGACAACTTATTTTTTATGACAATTTTTTTTTATGTCTAAAATTATAACTAATTCTAGATAAAAAAATAGTTTATCATGAATTGGATCCATTATTGGTGATAAAAAAGGGTGTCACTGAAAACATAAAATTCATCACTAATTATACTTAATAAAATGGCGCCAAAATATTTTTTGGTGGAAAACTTTAGAGGACAAAATTTTGCTTCGAAATTTTACATTTAGTCACTAAAAGTATGTGCTTCATGTATTTAGATATGAAATGTAATTTTCGTCATAAAAGGTGAATAATTCGTGACAGATTTCATCTCGTAGCTAATAAATTCGTAGCTATATATTAATTTTGTTGTAGTGAAATAGAAATATATTTCCTCTAACCATATATTCTAGAACTCTTTAATTTTAAATATTATAAAAATAATTAAGCGAAAATAGCGAAAAGACGCGTTTTTCTATTACAGTGTATTTTAATGAAGGACAAAAAGTTCAAATAATATTTTAAAGACACTTTACACTTTTAAGATAGTGTGTGTGTATATATATATAATAAAAATGGGATCATCTCTTTTTTATAATAAATACATGCCTTTTTAAATGTCGCATCAACATTAAGGGTGATATAATTTCACTTTAAAGTTGTTAAGGACATAAATAAATGTATGTTAAAGTTAAAGGTCTAAATAAGTTGTACAAGTGTGAAATGATGTCTTTTCTTAAAAAAAAAAAGGAAAAAAAACAATTAACACTGAGATATTGAGTATGAATATTCACAAAGTTACCTTGCTCTCCTCCTTTTATTTGGTAAGATTTTTCTTCTTTTTCCTCTTCTCTTTTCTTTTCACTTTGATATTTATTCAATTTTATATTAATCAACAACATTTAGGATATTTTCTTGCTATCATACTGTATCCATTGAGCAACAGTGTTGCTAGATAATTAATTTGGCTATATATGTTGTACGTCGGGAATGATTCATTCCTGCTTGTGAGCAATGTCAGACATGCAGATGCCAAGGCAAACACTGAAGATGCGAAGGTTGACAGTGTAGGAAGCCTTGTCCTCAGAATTGTGACCCTCGAACTGCCTATATATTGGATTTGCTCACTTTCTGGAATAAATAACAAAGGTAATCTTAATAGAATATGCATTAACTATTGTGGAGGAAAAAAAGATGTCGTTATTTTAGTGTAGGTGAAACTTTTATTTGTAAAGGTGAATCTGAATATGTGAGGTGAAAAATAATTTAGGAAAGCTTTGTCTTCGAAATTGTGACGGAAGAATTGCCTATGAGATTTGCCCAGTTTGAGGAATTAAAAGAATTAATCTTGATAGCATAGGCATCATTGCCGCACAGGGAAAAAGGGATGCAACTATTTTAGCGTGGATGGAACTTTCATTTGTGAGGAAGAGTTTGAATATGTAAGTGAAGGAGAAAATAATCTCCAGAAAAGTAAGGTTGATGTTTCCTAATCGATAATCTGCTGGTACTTTATGATAGCAAATTCAAAGTAAAAACACTATATGTACCTTAATTTATTTTAGCGGAAGTATTGAATTTTCTAGTGACACAATTGCCCCAAGTCAATCTTTGTCTCTCTAGGAAATGGAGTGTTGATTCACAAATCAAAAAGCCTCCTCTTTGGATTTTTTGTTGATGTTTTTGTTGTTTCTTTCTCAGAATTTTGTTTTTCACTCCTCTGTCTTTAAACAAAAGAAAGTAACATATATGTACAGTGGCGAGTGGATAAGCCAGTTACTCAGTAACTGTTCCCCCTCTTTTTCAAAATTAAATTTCTCCCTTATCTTTCTCTTAACAGATAATTAAAACACAAAATAGGCTGGGTCAGGTCGGGTCGGTCCACATGAGCGACCCATTACTTATAATGTAACATCTCCCACTTCGCACATGGTGGACTAGACCCGCACCAGTACGACATCAATAAATTACCAATTCATAAGAAAAATAATTCGTGCGACCTATGAGCATCACGAGCTTTACCTTTAAGGTTTTATAAGATACATTTAGGAATCCAATCACTTGTGGAAAGAATTCTTTACTAACATGAGTATACTAATACTCACAATACCCCAAATATCATTCACTACTTCAATAGTTATTTATCCGATCCCTCATCCTCTTAAAGAGGTGAACTCGAGTTCATGATTAACTTTATATAAACAATTACACTTGACTCTTATATGGTTAGTGTAATAGCCGACTTGTATAAAAAAGTTAAAATATTTATCTTAATCGTCTTCCCTTTCTACTCGAATCTATTTGTTCAAATCAACTACTTTCTTAGACAGGCACCGCATTGCCGAATCTCTCATGGCTATTAGTAACATGCTAAAGTAGAAACACGAATCGAAACGTCAAGAAACAGTTTAAGGTCTAAGGAAATTTCAATGAAAAGTTAAAATAACTTTTTAGGGTCTCACACAATGAAGAAGCAAGGATTTATTTTTTCATTAACCCATTGGTTGCTAAGCACATGTGGTATGAAACATGTGTTATGATGTTCTTACCTTATATTGCTGCGTGTGTCTTATTCGTTAATCCATTCAACATCGTACAAATCTAGGTCTAGACACTTCTAAATGTCTAACCTGAGTTTCTTTCTTTAATAATCCTCAAACCCATATTCTTACAGAAACTCACATCTGGCTTTTCAAAATAAGATATTATCTTATAGTGGAACTTTTCTCTTCACGTTCCTTGACGTAAGAGGTGATTGCTCGTGTGAGAGAGCCAATCTTACGATTTTTTTGACACACTATTTTAATACAACATATTTTCACATGCATATGAGATTGAACATAAATTAAAGATTCTTATATTGATAATAATTATAATCAAGTCATCTAAAATACATAAACATAATCATATCCTACGTAATCCTAGAGTCATAACATGTTTCTCAAACAAGTCTCTAGATATCGCATTAGTAAAGGGATCAACTATCATTTCTCGTGTAGGAATGTATTGTAAAATTATTTCTCCACTTGCTACTATGTCTCTTATAAAGTTATACTTAATATCAATGTTCTAGGTCTTGCTGTGATATTTAGGATCCTTCGTATATGCAATATCCGCTTGACTGTCACAATATAAAATCATGGGACCCTTAAAATTCTTTGCGATTTTCAAATGCTCAAAGAATCTCTTCAGCCAAACATCTTCTTGTACTGCATATGCACAAATCATAAATTTTGATTCCATAGTTGACAGGGTTGTGCAAGTTTATTTCTTACTTTTCTATGAAATTGCACCACCATTTAGCAAGAAGGCATAACCGAAAGTTAATTTTCTATCATACCGGTCACTAGCCCAATCAGTATATATATAACCTCTTATGGATAAATCGGATCTACTATAGCATAGTAATAATCCGCAGTAACCTTCAGGTATTAAAAAATTCTCTTTACTGCTTTCTAATAATCTCTTCTAGGACTGGATTGATAACTACTAACCAAACCTACGATATAACAAATATCTGGACAAGTACACATCATAGAGTATATCAAGCTCCCAACTGTACTGGAATATGGTACTCGAGACATGTATTCTTTTTCTTTTTCAGTCTTTGGACACATTTCAAGGCTTAAAGTTTCACCTCTTGCTATAGGAGTATTAATGAATTTGCAACTATTCATTCGAAAATGTTCCAAAATTTTCATTATGTATGTTTCTTGAGATAGACTCAAAATTTTCTTGGAACGGTCTCTTTGAATTTTAACACCCAATATATAGTCTGCTTCACCCATATCTTTCATGTTAAATGACTTTGAAATCCATGACTTAAAAGTTTTCACATACTCTAAATTATTTCCAGCTAATAAAATATCATCCACGTAAAGCAAAAGAATCACAAACATTTTATTGGACTTTTTCACATAGATGCAATGGTCTTCATTAATCATGGTGAATTCAAATGAAATTACTTACTTATGAAATCTCAGGTACCACTACCTTGAAGACTGCTTGATGCCATATATTGATCTGTTTAATTTACAAACCTTCTTTTCTTGGCCTTTAACAACAAAACCTACAGGTGTTCCATATAGATTTCCTCATTTAGTTCTCCATTGAGAAAAGTGGTCTTCATGTCCATTTTATGTAATTCTAAATATAAACGTGCAACTATAGCTAAAACTAATCTAATTGAGGTAAATTTCACAACTGGTGAAAAGGTTTCCTCATTATCTATTCCGGGTTCTTGAGTAAAACCTTTTACCACCAATCGTGCTTTGTGCCTTTCTATTGACCCATCTGATTTGAGTTTAACTTTGAGGATCCACTTGTTTCCAATAGCTTTACGCCCAGAAGGAAAGTCAACTAGATCCCAGACTTTATTGGTTTTCATGGACTCTAATTCTTCTTTCATCGCTTTTATCCATTCATCTTTTTTAGGACTCGATAAAGCCTGAGTCACAGAATTAGGTTCATCCAATTTCGTGGGAGATACCAGAAAGACATAATCCTCAATCTCATAAGATCGCTTAGGCATACCTTTTCTGGTACTCTTACATAATTAAAGTTTAGATTCTTTAATGAGATTTTGAGATTCACAACTCCCACTTGGATCAAGAATTATTTCTTGTTCTATTGAATTATCAAGCATGTCCAATGATATGATTTGATCATCTGAATTCAATATTTTGTAAAGAGGCTCATTTTTCTTTATTTCATTCCTTTTTGAAAAATCATTTTTCAGGAATGTGATATCTCGTGATTCAATTTCAGTAGTACTACCATCTTCCAATTCACCAATGAACACATATCCTTTGGAGTGTTTTGAGTATCTTGTAAAGATACATTTCTTTACTTTTAGACTTAGTTTTTCAAACTTACCAAAACGATCTTTAATATATACAGCACAATCCCAAGGTCTTAGATCATTAAAGTTTGGTTTATTGTCAGTCCATAGTTCATAAGGAATAGAAAATACTAATTTAGAAGGCACTTTATTCAATATGTTGGCCGCAGTTAATAACGCATCTCCCCAGAAAGAGATTGGTAAATTTACATGCTCCATCATGGACCTTGCCATATCCAACAGTGTTCTATTCCTTCTTTCGGCTACACCATTTTGTTTAGGTGTAAAAGGAGTAGTCAATTGTCTGATAATGTCTTTTCAATACACACTTCTTTAAACTGTTTTGACAGACATTCACGTCCTCTATCATTTCTTAATGCCTTTATACTTTTGTGTAATTGATTCTCAACTTCATTCATATATCTTTTGAAGCATTCATGTGCTTCTGATTTATAACATATCAAATAGACATAACCAAAGCGCGTGAAATCGTCAATGAATGTAATGAAATATAAAGCACCAGTCCTTGCCCTCACATTCATTGGACCACAGATATCAGAATGAATTAATTGCAATGAGAATTCGGCTCTTTTAGCCTTCCCAAATAGTTTACATGTAATTTTTATGGCAAGATAATTTTGAAAAGTTGGCATTTCAATTTTGGAGAAAGAACCTAAATGTCTTTCGTTTGTCAATCTATTCATTCGGTCTTGCCCTATGTGACCCAAACTAGCATGCCATGTAATTATATCAACATCATTATTACTTGAAAAACTTGACATTACACAACGGTCAACATAATAGTCATAAGTTGAAGGATTGCATTCTAAAATAATAAAGCGATCATAACGATGTCCAAAATCATAAAAACATTATCTAGAGTAATTTTTACACAATTACTACTAAAGAACAAATAAAAACCAACATCTAAAAGAACAGACACTAAGTTTCATCAAATTTCTGGAGCATATAGGACGTCATGCAACATTAAAAACCGGCCTTCATACAAATCTACTTTGCAAGTGCCAATCCCTTTGACTTCAAGTCTTGCATTATTTCCTACATAGTTCCACCTTGATCCTGGTGAAACTCGACGGAACTCCACAAATGCTTCTCAATCTCGACTCACATGGTCGGTGGCTCCTGAGTCTATAATTCATATAGGATAAGTTTCAATTAATAAAGCAGTGCTAGAAACGTATTTAACACTTAGAGATGCGTTTAGAAATGCTACCTTTTTCTTCTCAGGACATTTTCGAGAAAAATGCCCCAGATTTTGGCAATTGTAGCACTTCATCTTGCTTTTGTCTTTCTTATTGAAAAACCTTTTTCCCTTTTTGGAATTTGGCTTGTTCTTTTTTCTTAGAGGGTCCTTCTTCGGCCTCTTTACCTTTCCCATTATTTTTCCACTTATTCTTATGCTTGAATCCTAAAGAGTTCTTACCACTTGATTCTGCCATAAAGTCTTTAGAAGTAGCTTTAGCAGCACTGAGCCATCTTTAAGTTCAACATGACTGCAACATTAGAAAAAGTTTTGATGTTGTTATTGTGGGTTAAGTTGACCTTCAAGTGTTCCCAACTGTTGGAAAGAGATCGAATCACTGCCTGAACCTACTTCTCATCTGAGAGAACGTGACCAACACTTTTGAGTTGAGCTATCATATTTGACATTACCCTAAGGTGTTGTTTGATGTTCTAATCATAACGCTTCTTGTAAGTGCCAAATTTGATAGTCAGTTGTCTGGGGCGGGTAACAGAAGTAACCTCATATGCTCCTCATAAATTTGCCCAGATGGCATTGGTAGTAGGAAATTCCTCACACTTATGTATGAGGTCATCAACTACAAAACTTACAATGATTTCACGTGCAATGGAATCAACCTTTTTCCAAGCCTTATAAACTTCAAGTTCTCTTCTGTGTTGTACAGTATTGCCTTTTTCTGGTAGACTTAAGACATGGTTAATAACTTCAAGAATATTTTGATCTTCCAGTACATACCACATTTTACGACTCCAAATGTCGTAGTTGTCTCCATTTACTTTTTCTTCTTTGTTCAAGTCAGCAATTATGCTCTTTGATGCCATGTTTGTTATTAAGAGACAATTACGCAAGTGTGTTATCAATTATGCATGCAAATTACACATTTAAGCAAATTATTTCACCTAAAGATTTCATGTTTAGTGTAAAATCAAAAGGACACTTAAGAATCCAATCATCATATATGAACTAAACACTTGACCAAATTTAGAAATTAATTTCTTTATGTGTATTAGGATGATACCTTTCAATTAAGTCATTTTAAACTCAAATAAATGAATGAAATTCACGTAAAAAGAGATAAACAACTTAATATATATATAATATAAAGTTAATAAATAACTTCATGTTACAAGTCAATCTAAAAATAAAAGTCATTCCACAAATATTCTAGACGACTTATGTACACCCAAAAAGTCTCGCTAGGCCAAATCTCGTGGTAAACATCAATTAATCTCTCGCCCCAAGGGCCACGGAGAGAATTTGCTAAAATAGCTAATTCTTCCCAATCCAAGATTTCTACATAATTTTCTAGTTTTACACGTTTCATTTCAAACAGATGTATAAAACTAGCAACACTTATGTTAGGTGACATCTTAAAAGACTTGAACTCTTTCAATTTCTTTTCTCTTTCCCTTCGTATAGCTCTTTAATTCCCTAAAAGATTTTCTGTCGTCCCGGGAACACCATTTCGTATGATCTCATGACCTCGAAAACATTCTCTTCGATGACGTACTCTTCTACCTTGTCTCTTTGCTCGATATCCAGAACTCCCACTTGGAGTGATTCGAGTTTGTCCCCGTTCAGCCATTTCTGAAATAGGAACCAAGAAACAATAAGGATGGTTTCACCACTCAATGTGACACTTATGTCACAATTCATCGTAGAAGACAAAATTTATTAAAATTATTATGGCTAATTAAGGAAAAAAAATATCAAGTCTAATCCAACCACTGATTTGTTTAAAATTATGAAAGGATTCACTATGCCACCTTATAGGATATTTTTATGTTAATTACAAAAAAAAAAAAAAAATCTCAAAAGAAATTATATGTAAATTGCTACACCTTTTTTTTTATTCAATTAAGTGCCAGCACAACACTTACAATAAAAAAAAGATAACATATAAGCATGGTAACTAATACTGATTCTAATGAATTTTAATGCAATTCACAAATACAGTTGCTCTGCTAAAGCATATAAATATTTCTTTTCCCAAGAATTATAAAGGAAACTATTCCGGTTCTGTTCTTTTCCTTTTTTTTTTTTTTAAATCAATTAAGTCTTCATACCTTGAAGTCATAGTAAAAAAAAACTTTACAGAAGGTTATCAAAAGGAAATTAAAAAGGACAAACAGTTTTTCTACTAAGAACTCTTCTTCTTCTGAGAAAAAAAAAATTGCCACTAGGTTCAACTGTTTTTTTTATAATCAGAAACAGTTCCATGACAGATCCTTAAAAAAAATTATTGGATCCGTAATTAAATTTTGGGCGTCTTACATGATCCAAATAAAAAAAACTATGACGATGCTTCTAGTCAGATCCATAAATTCATACAACCAGTCATGAAAAATTTTCTCACAGGTATGTTCATATAATTTTTTTCAAGAGTTTTACACTCTTAAACTCTAAAAAATATCGAGTAAACATGGGGCAAGAAACTGGACTCTGATGTCAATAATAACAAATTCGAAGTAAAAATAGTGTATGTACCTTAATCTGTTGCAGCGAAAGTGTTGAATTTTCTACTGACACAATTGCTTCAAGTCAATCTTCGTCTCTCTAGGAAACGCAGAGTTGATTCACAAACTAAAATGCCTCCTCTTTGAATTTTTTGTTGATGTTTTTGTTGTTTCTTTCTCGGAATTTTGTTTTTCACTCCTTTGTCTTTAAATAGAAGAAAGTAGCGTATATGTACAGTGATGGGTGGATAAGTCAGTTACTCAGTAACTTAATAGATAATTAAAACAAAAAAAAGACTGAGTCGGATTAGGTCGGTCCACATGAGTGATCCATGACCCGTAATCTAACACTTTATGTATGGAATAAAGGCACGATGATGATATATGTCTACCATTGATGTAATACGTAATATGGTTGTGGAGCTTTATCACAATTTGTGCTATTTGTGTGTGTTTAATAATGAATGGAGTACTGGTCTTGTTATACTTTCATAATCTTGAGTATTTATTTTCCATTTTATCCTCCTTACATAAGACGAAATACTTCTACGTATCTCCAGCTTGCTCTTTTATATTTTCTCCTTTTCCTTTTTTTCTTTTTTGAGAATTTTTAAAAATAGCTTAGGTTTCACAAAAGTGTTCTTAGTTGAACTTTTAATATTATAACTTTTCTCTCTTTTTTCTTCTTTTTTTTTCTTTTCATTTTCATCTTTTTTTTCCCTCTCTTCTATCTTTTTGTCTCTACTTCTCTTTCTTTTTTTTTCTTTTTCATGTTTTTTTAATTATTTCTATTTCTCATTTTTTTTTGTTGTATTTTATATTTTCTTGTACTTTCGAAAAATATGGTTACGTCGAGTACAAGTTATGGATGATGATGGTAATCACTCATTGTATTTGTATTTACCATCATTTTAGTTTTTTTTTTTAAAACTTTTTGATTCTTTTCTATTTTCATTTTATTTTTCTTTTTTTCGTTCTTTGTTTTCATTTTTTTCTCTCTTCTCTCTATAACTTCTATTTCTCTTTCTTCATTTTTTTGTAATTTTTTTCTTTTTTTATTGTTGTGTATTTGCTTTCTTGTTTTCTTTTCTTTTTCGTATTTCCCCATTTTTTTGATTCTTTTGTTCTTTTTCTTTTTCATATTTTTGTTTTTTTTCAATTTTTATTTTTTATTTTTTTTTCTTTCTCTTTTCTATCTACAACTTCTATTTCTCTTTCTTTTTTTTTTTTTTTAAATATTTTTCATTTCTCTTTTCTTTTAATTTTCTTTTATATTTTTTGTAAATATAACCATGTCAAGCACAAGTCATAAGTGATAATGAAAATATCAGGATCGTTTATTGTATTTGTATTCACACTATTATTTGTATATTGTATTTATTGATAAAATTGTATTTATCTTTTATAGTTCATGTTTGTATTTGTATTTATATTTTATAATTCACATTGTTTGTATTTGTATTTTGTAATTCGCACATGTATTTATATTTTATAGTTCACACCATCATTTATATTTTTATATTCATTGATATAATTGTATTTGTATTATAGTTCGCGCACATATTTGTATTTATATATTATAGTTCATATTTGTATTTGTATTTATAGTTCACACTTGTATTTTATAGTTCTCACCATCATTTATATTTTATAAAATTTTCACATGTATTTTAAAGAACTCGTATTTGTATTTTATAGTTGACTGCATATTATATTTATATTTTGTGGTTTTATTTTGTATGTTAAATTTATATAAATGATACATATTTATACAATTTGAACCATACGCATACAAAAGATATTTGTTTATATAAAAATACAAATGATAAACTTTACATACAAATACTAACGATACATTTGCATAGAATGACACATTTAACATTTATATATTTTAGATTCAAATAAATATAATTAATCCATATAGTTATTTGTATATAAAGACAAATGATAATTGTATTCGTAGCTGCACTATTCAAATACAAATAATAAATTTATTTAAAATATATAAAATGATACGAATAAATATAAAATATAAAATACCACAACACCAACAAAAAATGATAGAAACAAAGAAGAAAATACAAAAAGAAATAGAAAAAAAGGAGAAAAAATGACAAAACAAAAAATAGAACAAAAACAGGGAAAAATAAAATAAAAAAAGTTTGTAAAAAAAGTATAAAACAAAAAAAAATAGATGATTTTTCTTTTCTCTTCTTTTTCCATTTTTATTTATTTTATTTTTTCTCCTTTTTCTCTCTAGATTCTATTTCTCTTTCTTTTTTTGGGTTTTCTTTTTGTACTTATTTTCTTTCTCATTTTTTTGTTTTATTTTATATTTTTTTGTATTTTAAATAATATGGCTACTCGAGCACTAGTCATGGATGATAATGTAAATACTACAATTGCTTATCGTATTTGTATTCATACAATCATTTATATTTTTGTATTCGTTGATTCAATTATATTTATATTTATATTTTAAAGTTCGGATTTGTATTTGTATTTGTATTTTATAGTTCGCACTTGTATTTTATATTTGTATTTGTATTTGTAAGTTGACCATATATTGTATTTGTATTTGTAAAATTATGTCATTTCTTTTTATTTGAATTTGTAGTAGACAACATCATTTGTATTTTTAAAATATTGAAAATGAATTGCTAGTTTTCTTTCTACGAACACTTATATTTTTATTCATTGATATAATTTATATTTTATTGATGCAAATTAAACAATAAAAATAAAAATGATAAATTATAAAAATACAAATGTTACATTTGTATCAAATGATACATGTTTGTATAATTTGATCCATACCTATATAAAATGATATTTGTTTATATACAAATATTAATGAAAATTTTGAAATACAAATAGCAACAATATATTTGCATGGAATGACATATTTTAAATTTATATATTTTAGTCTCAAGCAAATACAATCAATTAATATACTTATTTGTATACAAATATAAATGATAAATTGTACATATTCATGACTAAACTATTCAACTACAAATAATTAATTTGTTTAAATATATAATAAGATAAAAATAAATATAGAATATGAAAAACATATAAAGTATAAAATACAACAACAACAACAAAAAAAAATGAAAGGAAAAACTATAAAAAGAAAAAGAAAAAATGACCCACAAAATGAAAAATTAATGAAAAAAATCAAAGAAAATATAAAAAAAGACTGCAAAGAAAAAAGAAATTTAAAAAAAAATAAAAAATAGAAAGAAAATATATATATAAAAAAAAGAAAAGATCAAAAGGAAAAAACTAAAAATGAAAAAAAAAAGGAAAAAAAGAAGAAGAAAAACTAAAAAAAATAAGTAAAAAGAGAAATTAAAAGGTAGAGAAAGAGAAAAAATAAATGGAGAGGCTATAAATTATCTTTAATTGGAAAGATAGACTATGGATGAAAATTAATTGAATCTTAGGATAAATAGGGTGATTAGGAGTCTATATTTTCTAAGCTATGTAGTTATTCCCTTTCTTAACACTGCCTCAAGATTGGAAAGGGGAAAACTAGTGTCATGGTCAATATAAATTCTATGTGTTGGACCGAGAAAAAGACGCATGTTTCTTAATTCTCTTATATTATAAGAGACAGTGAGGAGCTTAAGGTCGTCCTCCATGTCGAGCAAGTGTCTGCTTGCTTCGTGATTTTACTATATTACTCCTAATTCTTAATTATTATATGTCGTTTACGTATTACATAATTAACAACATTTAATAAAAAAGTTAAATATATATTTATGACATGTGTGCTTCAGCTGCTTCAACCGTAATTTTATTATACCACCCCTAATTAATTATTATAGATAGTTTAAGTATTGAAAAATTAATAATATTTAATAAAATGGTAAAACAAACAAAAAATGATAAATGAGCTCTTTATGTTTTAAATTAACTCGACGTCTTATATGAGACCCATTTAATTTTCTTCCACAATTATTTTTATAGCAATTTTGTTATATCACTTCTAATTAGTTATTATGAGTCAATTAAGACATGTCTGTTTCGCTACTTCAATCGTGATATTTGGTTGACTTTAGAAATTATATTAGTGTCACTTAAATTGAATGAGAATAAAAAGTATTATAAATCATAATAGTTAAAAATTTAAATTATTTTTCAAATATAATTGACTATCAATGCCACAAAAATTTTGTAACAACTTAAAAATTTAATAAAATACGTGAAATTTGTGATTTTATGTGATTTTACTACTTTACCCCTCCTTGTAGTTGCATTGTGGTATTTCTGGGGTGGGGGGTGATTGACATGATTTTCGATATATTTTGGTATCATTTGTCTGATACTATGATTTTTGGTGGCTTCGAGAGCCTTATTATGAACATGTGTGGTTATATTTTGATCTGTACAATGGATGGCTGAATGGACTGCATCAGCAACTCTAGAATATCGATTATAAGATAGGTAGACCTTTGGTTCGAGTCTCGATGCACCTGAGCTCATCTCGATCTGTTGGTCGAAAAGTTGGAAAATGGAACTATGGGTGTGACCCAACCCGACCAGGGGCCTTGTTGTAATGGGCATCCCAAGTCCAACCAGGACCGGAGACCACCCCCGATACCGAACCCATCCCAACCATTCATCATATACCTTGATTCGGATGATCCATTCCGAACATATGACAAGATAGCATATATCGCACAATTCCAGACTCTAGATAGGTCTATGACCGTGATCGACCCAAACGAGCCCAACCATCCCAAGCCCAACCGATAACCATAATCAAACCAAAACCATAAGTTAAAACCAAAACAATAACCAAACCAAGTTTCATAACGTAACATAAAATGATAGAATAGTGAGAAATTTAGTCCAACGGTATCAGCCCCAATACCAATTTCAATACTAAGGCTGACACCAGAACCGATCCCACCCATACCAACCTATAGTAGTCCCACAAAAGCCTCTAACAAAAGAAAACCAATATTCGGTTGGGACACGCCCCCAACCATAGCCAAAATCAGTATCCATAAAATATCCAAAGTGTGTAAAAACATCCATGAACATGAAATGGAGACTTTTGGAATATGGAAGCTCACCACTTCAATCCAGTAGCTGATCCCAAAATCCGATCACTAAGTAGGAAGAGTAAAATGGCCAGTTCCTGCATCGCTGAGCCGCCCGAGGATGGCTTAGTGGATGAACACTAGCAAGTACTCAGGATAAAATAATGTCATCTAGTAAAACCAAGTAATCCAACCATATGCATACAAACCATACACACACATATACACACACACACACATATATATAGCTATACCGGGAAAGGGAATTAGATTTAGTATGCCTTTTAAACCATTAACCTGGGTATGTGTAGATTAACGGTCCTAGAACCACCTACGGGCTATATGGGTCTAGTGTAACCCCCTGAATGGGCCTCGATGCGTGTAGTCGCACGTATTGGATATACCATAAGAGTAGGGAATTCCCAAGTACCCTTCGCTCTCCGTGATACATATGTACAATGTACTTAGATGATTCCCATGTACCTCATAGTATCATATATGGTCATTATGACGAACTCCTCATGTCGGCAAACATGAATTTCCAGTGTCCATCCATTAGACTCGCACATTCACGGTTAGCTATCACACTTCTCCATTATTGTCAAATTAAAACCATTTCTAACCAACCAAACCATTATTCCATTATTATTAACCAAGGCTATAAGAAGTGGTATCGTCATACCGATTGTATCTTGCAAGAAATGTCCTTAGCCAACCATTTTATGTAAAGGGATCCCCATGCAACCATAGATTACACTATCAAGTTAATTTGGGGGAGTCTCATGTACCCCACAAGGGTTCCATCATCAGGTTTGCTTAGGAGAATTCCATGTACCCTACAAGTTGTTTATTAACATGTTTACTTGGGGGATTCCATAATTGTACCCCACAAGGAAGGTTAATTAACCATAACCATGATTACCAAACCTTACCATTTAACAATTCCAAATCTCTTAAACCATTTATACCATTTGGGGCTTCGTTACCAAACCATACCATGCAATAGTTCTATTGAAAGTCCAATAATATAGTAAAAGTATTATCATAGGCATTTTATCAAACATGTTGGGGGCATAGTGTTTCCAAAATCAATTCCTATTACCAATTTACCATTCCCATGCAACCAATTCTCCAAACCACCATTAAAGTATGTAAAAGCATAATTAAAACATGAATAAACCATAACCAAGCATTTAATACCAAAACCCCAACATATATTTGAAAACCCCAAAACCATACAATAATCATGCCATGAAAACATTGTATAAATCATGCTTTTAGTTAAAACTAAAAATGAGGGAGAAATATCTTTCCTTAGATGATGGAGAGAAATCACCCAATCAATACCCAAATTGATCACCTTAGTGAAACCCTAGTCTTCCTTTACCCAAAAGCCTTAGAGAAGATTAGAGAGTGTTTTCTATGTATTAATGAATAGAATAATAGGGCAAATAACCTCCCAAATATGATATAAGTCACAAGGCCTTAATAGGTTAAGTGGGAAAATATCCAAATTACCCCTACTAAAACTGCATAAAAATCCCATCATAGGGTAAGACTATACCATACCGGTCGTACCCTCTAATACGAGTGGTACCCACTACTCGTACCCTAGGCCTCCTCCTTGGACCTAACACTGCCCAACATATGATTTACCCAAATCAAGTTGTACCCAAGCATACGATTAGTACCTTTGAACTGTACCTCTGGCATAATAGAATCATAAGAGGTCTGAACATTATCCACAATACGAGTCCATGGTATGACTCATACCCTAGCTTATGAGTCATGGTGAGCCACTCGTACTCAAATCCAAGTTATTTTACTAAGTCTCAGATCAAGTGAAGGAAAAACCCAAACCAAATGACCCGTATCCAACCATACAACTCATACCAACCTAAGTCGTACCCATTCCAGAAACCAATACAATCTTCCAACCAACATTGGTCAGCAAATGACCAAGTCATACCACTCGTACCCTATTATACAACTAGTACCCATTAGTCGTATGTTGTCCAGAACTCAGAAATTCAAATTTTTTTCTAAAGGTCCCAAAACCAGGGTGTTTCAGTCTTCTCCACTAGGATTATTTGTCCCTAAATAACGAAAAGGGTAGGTCAAACACAAGAACGATTCATTTGCATTATCAAATATCATTCCAACCTTTAACCAAGTTAGAAAATAAAGATACAAGGATCTATTCTAAACCTTAACTTAGTTAGAAAATAAAGATGTGATCAAGAACATATACCTTTCGTATGAATATTTGAGGCAAAAAATAAATGTGGATATTTGGACTTCATGTCTGCTTCTGCTCCCCATGTAGCCTCTTCGACCTTGTGGTTCCTCCATAGAACCTTAACCGAGGCCACGTACTTGGTCTGTAACCGATGAACCTGCCAATCCAAGATCTCAATCAAAACTCTGAGCTACCCAATCCTTTCAAATGAACCACCAAAGAAGGATCACCAAGACACTTTCTCAATATAGAGACATGACATACTAGATGAATGGAGCTCAAACTAGAAGGCAACTCCAATTCATATGCCACATTACTAACTCTCCGCAAAAGCACATAAGGCCTAATATACTGGGAACTGAGCTTACCCTTTTTATTGAACCGCCTAACTCCCTTCATGGGAGATAACTTTAGGAACACCTTATCCCCAACCTCAAACTCTAAGTCTCTTTGCCTTACATCCACAGAGGACTTTTGGCAACTTTGGGTAGCCTTAAGCCTATCTCAAATCACATTTACCTTTTCCATAGACTGATAAACCAAATTCGAACCAAACATATCTGCCTCACTAAGCTCAAACCACCTAATAGGTGATCTACACCTCCTACCATATAATGCCTAAAAATGGGCCGTTCCAATATTAGAATGGTAACTATTATTGTAAGCAAACTCTACTAGAGGTAGATGCTCAACCCAATTGCCACCATAATCAATCACACATGCTCGAAGCATATCCTCAAATATTTGAATAGTCCTCTCTGCTTGCCCATGTACGTATCGACAAGAAGTGAGCGTACTTGGTCATCCTATACATGATGACCCAAATTAAATCAAATTATTTTCAAGACCGAGGAAGACCGATACCAAAATCCATATTGATTAACTCCCATTTCCATTTCGGTAATTCCATTTCCTGATACAACCCACCAGGCCTCATTTGCTTAACTTTGACTTGTTGGCACACTATGCACTTGGCTATAAAATCAAACATATCCCTTTTCATACCATTCCACCAATACATCTCTTTGAGATCATGATACATTTTTGTCAAACTGGAATGAACAACATAGCATGATTCATGTGTCTTAACCAAAACCCTTTGTCGCAAACCATCGACATCAGGAACACATAACCGCCCTTGATACCTCAAGGTACCATTACCATTTTCCCACCTATATAACTCTTGATTTTTATTGAGATAAGATCTAGCATTTGTTTCTTATTAATCTCTGCACCAAGAGACATCTGAACCACTTTTTGTACCATCACATCACCATTATTGAAGTCCAAGAGATGAACTCCAAGATTATCTAAGCAGTGATATCCTTCACCAATTCCCGCTTCTCCTTATCTACTAAGAGCATCAGCAACCACGTAAGCTTTACTTGGGTGGTAGTGTGGACTCATATCATAGTTCTTAAGAAGCTCCAACCATCTACTCTACCTGAGATTTAACTCCTTATGAGTGAACACATATTATAAACTCTTATAATTAGAAAAGATGTCCACGTGCACTCCATATAAATAATGCCGCCAAATTTTCAAAGGAAAAACCACCGCTAATAGCTTCAAATCATGAGTAGGATAATTCCTCTCATGCACCTTTAACTGCCTGGAAGCATAAGCAATCACCTTCCCATGCTGCATTAAAACGCAACCAAGTGCCTCTTGGGATGCATCATAATAAACCACAAACCCCTCATTACCTTCAGGCAATGTCAAAATTAGAGATGAAGTTAGATTATCCTTCAGTTTCTCAAAACTCCCCTCACAAACACCTAACTAAGAAAACTTTACCTTATTTTGAGTCTACTTAGTCAATGAGGAATCTATCTTCGAGATACCTTTCATGAACTACCTATAATACCCAGCCAAACCCAAGAAGCTCCGAATGTCGGTTGGAGTCATGGTTCTAGGCCACCTTTTAACCATAACCACATTTTACGGATCCACCATGATCCCCTCACTATAAATAATATGACCAAGAAAAGTTACAGCGTTCAACCAGAACTCAAACTTAGAGAAATTGGCATACAACTGCTGCTCCTTCAAGCTCTGTAATATCACACAGAGGTGATTGACATGATCCACCTCACTTTTAGAATACACATAGATGTCATCAATGAACACTATGATAAAAAAATCCAGAAGTAAAATTACTAAACTTTTGGTGCAAGTCTCGTAAGAAGGGGGGCAGTCTTGTCGTGCAAGTAATATAAACAAAAGCTGAAAATAATAAAGTAAAGAGAGAGAGATTGTTACGTGAGTTGTAAAAAATGAGAATTGAAGCGTTGGGGTTATGTCCACCTTCTGAGGTATACGTCTCTATTGGCTATGAGTGTGTAGAGTTTTGACATGCAACTGCTTATAGAGAATTGTAGTCGATGGTAAATCCAAGCGTCTTTCGACCTCAACAAGGACTATTTCACTTTAACTCTTTCGAGCTTAAAGCGTGTCTAACGGTACGAATTCTCCAAGAGGTTAGTCCAGTTACGGCACTAGATTTTTAGTAGGAAAGGGTGTCCTACTACCTTGACACTATCTCTTTTACAGACAAATAACCTTTCTTTCGAACAAGTTAAACGTTATACTGGCGTATGCTTGCGTTTGCAACCACAAAGAATGTAGATTAAGATGAAGAGAATAATGATATAAGCAGTATACGTGTCGCGAACTCACAAACTTACAGCAATAGATAGTAACTCATACGGCTTCCATAACCCCAACAGAGAAGTTTAGTTACCCATGAATGCGAAGGAGATCACGATTGACATTGTTGTTATACCACAAGATTGAGTAATTTTCGTGTAGCTTAGGTGGTAGGCGTGTGGCGTGAATTCCAAGGCAAAAGTAACAATTCTCTTGTTGCGGTAAATAAGAATAGATGAATAGAAGAAGAAAAATAGAATTAATGGAAAGATTAGAAGAGTAGATTAGAAGATGAATTGTTAAGAGAGGAATGAATAGAAATTTCTAGCATGATAGGGTATTTATAATACCCATATCCTACTCCTACTACGCTAATGAAACAAATAACCAAATCCTACTAGGCTAATGGAATACTTAACCCAAATGTACTAGGTTAATGTATCATTGTCCAAATCCAGCTATGTGTCTGTAAGTCCCCAAAGTCTTTAGAAATACTGTTTTAGCCCGGGATAGATTTTCCATGTAGCAGTTTTGGTCCTTAGGTGTGTACACTCCTTTTCCTTTCTTCGTGAGCTTTCTTTTGCGTCAAGTAAGCCATAAAATGCTGAATTTTGCATCAGTTATACCTGAAACTTTACTAATCATGTTCGTTAGCTCATTTACAGGAAAAAGGACTAAAAGTGCATGAAATATATAATTTATTCTCAAAACTAGGCTAAAATATGGGCAAAATATATTGATATAGGCGTGTAAATTCGCCTATCATCAACACCCCACACTTGCAGCTTTGTTCATCCTCGAACAAAATATCATGTCCCTCTAAACATCAACTTAGGGTTTCACAGCAATAACACAAAACATTCGTCAAGACAAGCACAACAATTATCAACAAAGAGTAGTTTTCCGATCATTAGTAGAAACCATTTAACCTCTAGCATAGACTCGTGATGGTGGTTAACTCATATTCAAAAGTCAAGGCACAAAGAATCATACACAACTATCCAAAACTCATCAACCATGTGTGTCTCACAATATATTACCCATAGTCACTCACAAGTGTAGCATATTTTTCAAACATGGGTATCAAAATATCCTTTCTCTCGCTCTCACAAAGAATTCATACGCAGCAACTGATGACCATAGGCTTGCCCTTAGTGTACTACTCCACTAAATGTCAGAATGTTAAGATTAGGATCAAGTAGGTCTTTTGATGGTTGTAATATAAGCTAAGGGACGGGTAGGACTATTTTGGCCAAGAATAGTGACTAGGTTCCTAAGCGCTTTAATACATCACTTTGTATCATTGACACTTTTTTCTTTCAAACTTTCTTCTTTCTTTTATTCTACCACCCTTGTTCTCCTCTTTTGTTTTTCAATTTTAGGCATAACTCACTTTTCAGCTTTCTTTTCCTTTTTCTTTTCATAACATACCTCTTATGATAACACTTTCTTTTTCATAACACATTCAAGCACCATTACAATTTATAGCATTATACTCACCCAATTTCCTCTTATGTTGTCACATGACTTTTTCACTTTAAAGCACTTAGGAATTTGGATCAACTTACGGTTTTGAAAGAAAATGGATTAGGCTTGCATGCAAGGTTGTCAAAGAAATAGGCTAAAGGCTCAAAAGGGTTTAACTAGGATGATGTCCATGGGTAGGTAAAACTGAAGGTAAACAAATATAGGTTGCCAAAGAAATGCCTAAATCATATCCTAAACTTACACTCCTTATTTTCGCTTTGCATACATACCAGACAAGTTCTAGCATCAGCCACATACATAGAAGATACTATTAATCTCACACACACAAGGCACCTGGTCGACTTGATTGGAAGTAATATAGACTCTCGACCCAACAATTGAAGGAATTGAACCACAAAATATCACATAATGAGTCACAACTAGAGTCTAAACGTCTCAATAGTCACAATTGTAACACATACTCTTGTTATAATCTCATGCTGCCTGTCAAAATAGTTTCATGCGAAGCTAGAAAAAATTTACTTCTAAAAAAAACTTAAAAAAACAACAAAAAAACGAACTCAAAGAAACAAAGTAAAACTCAAATAAACAAAGTAAACAAACAAACATAGGTACAAACAGAGAAGTATAGCATGCGATACCGCCACCCCACACTTAAACGGGACACTGCCCTCAGTGGAAAATAAATACGAAGAACCTGGTTAGTCGGACTCTTCCTCAATGTCAGGGGTCATACCCCCTTCGTCTGAATCATCATAAGAGTCGTCGTCAGAGTTCTCCTCCTCAGTAGAATCAGGCAAGCATCGATCGTCATCAGTCAGAGTGTCATGCCATAGAGATGACAGAAGAAACTCTCATCACTAGCATGTCTCTCCGCAGTAGTAAGGTTGACACCATGAGTTGTTTCAGCATCTTTGACCTTGGTGAGGTCAACCTTCTTTGGGTTATGTGGGAGTTTGTGGTCAGCTGGTTCCTCTTCGATATCCTCCTTCCGCAAGATTGCGGTTAACAAATTTCCAAATATGAAGTGGGACCTTTTGTGGAGTCTGGCCTTCCTCATGGTAGATCGAATTATTGCCCCAAAGTTGATAGGGACATTCGTCATCAAAGCATAGACCAAACACACTCTATCTCTTGATATCTTGGTGTATTGAGTCCCAGGAATAAGGCATGAGTTGACAATGCGCATCCAGATTCTTGCTTCCATATTTAGTGGAGCATAGGGGAAGGTGTTGTGTCGGCCGGTTTCTTTATGTCTGCCCCACCTTGCCATCGATCTGCTTCCACAAAGTGTGTGTCGTATTGCTCTATAAGGGGGCCTGCTGTACAGCTCTTTGAATGGTGCTGTGTCGACCGAAGGTAAGCCAAGAAAAGAGTTGATCCAATCCGCGGTGAGCTGTAACACTTGGCCCCGAATTTTGACTTCATTGCCTGTTGTGTTCTGCGACCAGTTGGCATAAAACTCTCTTGTTAAATCAAGGTTACATTCTCCCATGTCGCGGAAGATGAAATCCAGCTTCAATGCCATTATTTTTGCCAACATACGCGGCTCCTTCTTTGCTAAGGTTTCCTTGTTGATCAAGTCGACGTGAACATATTTTCGTTCTTTGTTGTTCCTGTACCATTCTTTGGCTTCCTCCTCAAGAACCCATTTTATTCCAAACATTCTGCGGGGTAGTTGTGCTGAGGATGATTCTCCTTGGTCCTTGCGACCTCTCTTTTTGCCCTTTTGGGAAGTGGTAGCCTTCTCCTTGCCTTTCCTTTCTTTAGGTGCCATTGTACCTGAGACTAGAAATAGTGTTTGTGGCAGCACAATCACAATCGATACAATCTATAAACAAGCATTAGGGGTACCACCCCACACTTAGTTTTGTTAACACAAATCAGTGAAGTGAAAGAGGTTGAGTACTCAGATTTCGTCGACATACGTTTTAGGATTGTATTCCGACAAGAAAATCAGCAATGCATCACTTACTTGCAGCCATTGGACTACTTTCATGGTATATATAACAACACTACTACATAGGGGTTACCACATGGACTAGTTATTCTTACAACAATCACAACCTCTTATGTCGGTAGGCACTATAAGTCTTATCCCGATGGCCGGGATAGTCTAACATGTAAGTATCCAAACAACAATCTTAAGCAATGTTCATAGCCATAGAAATTCCGTAAATATCATAACAATGCTATTGAAACCAAATTCAAGTCGGAAACAAGTCAAGATTTTCCTACGTATATGTTCACTCACATGATTTTGTATCAACTATCCAAACACATAAACATCACCAACAATCTTATACGATTTAGCAATTCATACTAGACATAGCAACGTAGTACTTACGAGAAATAAATGAAGAATAAGAGAGCACTTACTTGCTTGAAGCTTGTGGGGATGGTTTTGTGAATTGGAAGAGCAAAAGAAGAAAATTTTGAGTGGATTTGGATGTATATGCGGCGCCCTTAGGTCAATTTTTAGTGTGGTTGTATTGTAAAACTAAGTCCCCTTTATATAGGAAGAGAATGGGTCGGGTTATGACCTATTTACAATCGGTTTTGGAGACAACAATCCCACATATGCGGCGCATAATGCTTGTCATAGACATGATATATGCAGCGCATTGTCTATAGCATAATGGGACATATGCGCCGCATAGTCTATGGCATTTGTAGAGATATGCGCCGCATAGTCTATGGCATATGAGATACTGAGACCAAATGCCATAGCATAGGCGGCGCATAGTCAAAAGCACACTTAGGAATAGGCGGCGCATAGTGTATAGCACATCAGATTCCGAGACCTTAGGCTGTAGGATAGGTTGTGCATCATTCGTGGCCTAGTTTTTCCAAGGCCTAGCCTTCCTCGATGCCTATTTGGGCATGAGAGATGCTCAATCCATAGCCTTATGCATCACTATTCCTAACTTACCAACTTTACCATACAATGCGTCCAAATCGTCAATTGAAATCAATCTCCTCATTGAATACTTCTTGCACCTATTTTTGCTCAAAACCAAACGAAAATGATTAGTACGATGGGTTGCCTCCCACCAAGCACCTTAGTTTTGGTCGTGGCACGACTCTTATTTTTGGATTTTTCATTTAGCAAAACAAAACAAGTACTAGAATGAAAGGAAAAACGATAAACGATAAAACGATAAAATGATTGGTTGCCTCCCATCTAGTGCCTTATTTATTGTCGTGGATCGACATAGTAATCTCAATTACTTAGACTTCGTCGAGATAAGTGATGGCCATGTCATTCATCGAGTCAAGAGGACCGATATAAGGCTTAACACGTTGGCCATTCACTTTGAAGATAACACCATTATTGTCTTCCAATTCGACTACTCAAGACGAGTAGACTTGGATAACTTTAAATGGACCAGACCACTTAGATTTTAACTTACCTGGGAAGAGTTTTAATCTGGAATTGAAGAGTAATACCATATCACCCTTTTGGAAGTTTCGTCGAACAATCCGCTGATCATGATACTTCTTCATCCGCTCCTTGTATAGGTCTGACCTTTCATATGCATGGAGACGGAATTCATCTAGTTCGTTCAGCTGTTCCAACCTCAGATTCTTCACATCATGCCAATTCAAATTCAATTGCTTCAATGCCCACAATGCCTTGTGTTCAAGCTCGATGGGTAGATGACAAGCCTTCCCATAAACTAGTTGATAAGGTGACATACCAATGGGTGTTTAGCATGCAGTCCTATACGCCTATAGTGAATCATCTAGCTTTCGAGACCAATCCTTCCTATTTGCATTAACCGTCTTGGCAAGGATTTGCTTGATCTCTCGATTGGAAACCTCTACTTGTCCACTAGTTTGGGGATGATAGGGCGTAGCTACCTTGTGTTACTTGACACCATACTTGGCCAATACAAATTTGAATAGCTTGTTGCAAAAGTGAGATCCTCCATCACTTATGATAGTACGTGTTACTCCAAAGCGAGAGAAGATATTCTTCTTTAAGAACGCTACAACACACTTCCCTTCATTGTCGGCCAAAGCTACAGCTTCCACCCATTTTGAAACATAATCTACAGCAACCAAGATGTACTTCATTCCAAATGAATCCACGAATGGTCCCATGAAATCAATACCCTACACATCAAAGAGTTCTACCTCAAGAATTTTGAACATGGGCATTTCATGGTGTTTTGAGATAACACCTTGACGCTGGCATTGGTCACACCTTCTAACATAGTCGTATGCATCTCTGAATATCGAAGGCCAATAATAACCACTTTGCAATACCTTTCTTGCCGTTCGATTGCCCGTATGATGTCCTCCAACTTGGGATGTATGGTATGCTTCCAATATGGTGGGCACTTCTTCGTGGGATATACATCGTCGAATAATACCATCAGCGCATCTTCGAAACAAATAAGGTTCATCCCAATAGTAGTGCTGAACGTCATGCATGAACTTCCTCCTTTGATGGTAAGATAAATTGGCAGGTAGCACATTACTTACCACAAAATTTGCAAAGTCGGCATACCATGGCAATTTCTCTATTGTTGTCGCTAATATCTCCTCGTCCGGGAATGCATCATCAATCTGAATTTCAGGTTGCGTCACATGCTCATTCTCGAGTCTAGATAGGTGATCAGCCACTTAGTTCTTGCAACCTCTTCTATCTTTCACTTCGAAATCAAACTCTTGCAGAAACAATACCCATCTAATCAACCTTGGTTTTGCATCCTTCTTCGTTATTAGATACCTAAAAGATGCATGGTCTGTATGAACGATCACCTTAGTACCCAATAGATAGGCACGAAACTTCTCAAATGCAAACACAACCGCTAGGAGCTCTTGTTCAGTAACAGTGTAGTTCCTTTGGGATTCATTCAGGACCTTACTTGCATAGTAGATAGGATGAAATAATATCTCCTTTCTCTGACCAAGAATAGCACCAACGGCTACACCAATAGCACACACGTGACTTCGAACGGGAGAGACCAATCTGGTGCTACCATGATAGGGGCTTCAATGAGTTTTCCTTTAAGGCATTCGAATGCCTTCAAGCAATCGTTATTGAAGTCAAACTTTGCATCTTTCTCCAATAGTTTGCACAATGGACTAGCAATTTTGGAGAAGTCTTTGATGAATCTACGATAGAACCCAGCATGGCCAAGAAAACTATGAACTCCCTTCACCGAAATTGGAGGCGGTAGCTTCTCAATAACCTCAATTTTCGCTCGATCAACCTCTATTCCTCTTTCGGAGATCTTGTGCCCAAGAACGATTCCTTCTTTTACCATGAAGTGGCACTTCTCCCAATTCAGCACAAGGTTGAACTCTACACATCTTTGCAATGCCATGCTCAAGTTTGCCAAACACGCTTCAAAAGACTGACCAATAACTGAAAAGTCGTCCATAAATACCTCCAAAGTGTCTTCAACTATATCAGAGAAAATAGACATCATACAACGTTGAAAGGTGGCTGGTGCATTACATAACCCGAATGGCATACATTTGAAGGCAAACGTACCATATAGGCATGTAAACGTTGTCTTCTCTTGGTCTTCGGGTGCAATACCAATCTGATTATAGCCTGAATAACCATCCAAGAAGCAAAACCATCCTTTTCCCGCTAATCAATCTAGCATTTGGTCCATAAATGGCATTGGGAAGTGATCTTTGAGCGTCCAAGAATTCAGCTTGCGGTAGTCCATGCATACTCTCCATCCAGTAACGGGCCTTAGTAGAATAAGCTCATTCTTTGCATTTGCGACCACCGTCATACCTCCTTTATTGGGAACACATTGTACTAGGCTTACCCATGTACTATCAGAGATAGGATATACAACTCCTGCGTCTAACCACTTGATAATTTCTTTCTTTACCACCTCTTGCATAGGTGGGTTTAGACGCCTTTGATGTTCAATGGTGGGTGTGCACTTTTCTTGAAGCTGAATTTTATGTGTGCAAATCCCAGGTGGAATACCAATAATATCCGCAATGGTCCATCCAATAGCTCTAATATACTTGCGTAAGATAGCAATAAGAGCTGCAACTTGTTGCTCACCCAAATCGGCTGCCACTATGACTGGAAGAGTGTTTCCGCTTCCTAAGAATGCGTACTTCAAATGGCTTGGCAGCTGCTTCAATTCTAGTGTGGGTGGTTCTTCAATAGATGGCTTAGATGGTGGTGTGGGTCCATTCTTGAGATCAAGATCCAGCTTCTTGGGAGTATAGCGATATGTCCCTAATCCTGATAGAGCACAAATAGCTTCTTTAGAAATTTCAGCATCCTCATTCTCTCCTTTCATGAGCAAAACCTCCAAAGGATCATCAAGAATTTGCACTTCTTCAAGTCGTTCTTTCTCATCATCAAAGACAACATCAGCCACAGAAAATACACTCAGATCTTTGGGTTGTTTCATTGATTTGCAAACATCAAAACAAACCACTTCGTCATTTATTCAGAATGAAAGTTCATTAGCTCTTAAATCAATGAGCACACTTCCTGTAGCCAGGAAAGGGCCCCCCAAGATTATGGGAACCTCAGATCTGCCTCGCAATCCAAGATGACAAAGTCTTCTGGAAAGATAAATGAAGAAACCTTTACCAAGACATCGCATAGAATCCCAACAGGTCGTTTTACCGACCTATCCGCCATGACAAGCCTCATATTAGTTGGTGTAGGATCTCCTAACCCCAACTTCTTGTAGATCGATAATTGCATCAAGTTGATGTTGGCTCCTAAGTCACATAGTGCTTTGGCAAAGTTCAAAGATCCGACGGTGCAAGGAATAGTGAAAGCTCCGGGCTCGGCCTTCTTCTGAACTATCGATCGGGTAGAAATTGCACTACAATGATGTACATCATCCTTCAGCTCATAACTTGCTGCCCTCTTATTTGTCAAAAGATCTTTCATAAACTTCGCATACCCAGGCATTTGTTCAAGTGCCTCCACTAATGGAACATTGATGGTCAGCTGCTTCAACATAGTCATAAATTTGCTGAACTTAGTGTCATCCGCCACCTTCTTCAATCTTTGGGGAAAAGGTGGTGGTAGGTATGGAAGTGTTCTCTCCGTGGCTTTCTTCTCCTCTTGCTTTCGTTTTTCCACTTTTTCAGTTTGCACGTCGTTAGGAGTGACGTTAGTAACGTCATCCGCGGACTTCTCACGTTTCGCATTGTTATCCTTGTCCGCAACTTCGTCAACCACTTGCTTGTCTTTTGCTGAAGTTTCCAGCACCTTACCACTTCTGGTAGTGATGGCCATGCATGACCCATCATTCCTTGGGTTTTGCACAGTATCGCTCGGTAAGGTGCCAGCCTTTCTTTGATTGAATGCTGCTGAAAGTTGGCTCAATTGCTGCTCTATTTGCTTGATAGAAGTGGAATGAGAATCAACTAATTGTTTCATGGAGGACAAATCATTGATTACCTCTGTTACTCCCGCGCTCGTTGCTTCCACTCCTTTCAATAATTTAGCCATCATGTCTTCCATACTTCCAGAATTAGATGTGGTGGTGTCACGTCTACCAGGGGGAACGTACAAACCACTCTTTTCATTGTTTTTCTTCCAACTACCTTGGTCTTTGCTTCCAGATTTATCATAATAGTTCCGACCTTGGTTTCCTTGGGCATTCCCGCGGAAAACCCCCTGATTGTTCAAGTAGTTGGCCTCATCTTCCGAATCAGATTCGTCTCTTCCTGTTGACGCAATAGCTTTCACTTTTTCAGTCTTCCCTGATAATAAATGCTTTGTAAGAAGATCCATTTGTGTTTTCAAATGCGCTATATCTTGATCACGTTCTTCTTCTCTTCTTCTTTGGTCTGCAGTCATGCCAATAGATAAAGTTGGGCTTGCTACCTCAGAATCCCTGGTATGCCAAGCTCTACTTTGTTTCGTCATACGATCTAGCATATTGCTTGCTTGACCAAAGTTTAGGTCCATGAAAGATCCTCCAGCTACATTATCCACCACTGGTTTAGTTATTGAATTCAAGGCTCTATACAAGATCTCCATTAGGTGAACATTGGTCATGTGATGGTTTGGGCACCTCGCTAGCTTTGTCTTGAACCTCTCCCATGTTTCATGAAGAGCTTCAGTGGGAAGCTGACGAAAGTTACTGATTTCATCTCTCAATTGTGCCCTCTTGGATGGCGGAAAGAATCTTTCTAGGAAAGCGTCTCTCAATTGCCTCCAATTTGTAATAGAATCAGGAGTCAGCCCATTCAACCATAGTGTTGCCTCCCCAGACAGAGACAATGGAAATAGACGTAATCAAATTACATTCTGACCAACACCAGGATTGTCAAACGACTTGCATGTAGAAATAAAGTTGATGAGATGCATATTCGGATCATCGCCTGCTAGTCCACCAACTAATCCCTTGAGTTGCAATAACTGAATCATGGTGCTTGTGATGTTGAACTTGGCTCCGGGCACTAATGGTGGTGGAATTATGGCTCCAGTGGCTCCGGCACCATCAAGATCATCATCATCATCGTCGAAAGCTGGCTGCATAGGTTGGCGATCATATCTATACCGAGATTGACGACCTCTTCTGTTGGCAGGTGTTATAATTTCAGCATTACGCCTAGGGTTTAGTAACTCGTCATCTCCTAAATCCTCATCGTCAGGATTTGTTGCTCGCCCAGGGTTATCAATGTTTTGTTGGTGTACTTGGGCAGCCAATCTTGCTTGTTCCTGTTGAGAAGCCATCCTTTCAATTTCTGCTTGTGCTTCCATTCTGCCAATACGTTGTGGTTCAGGATTGATAGGTAATAACGGTTGACCAGAACTTCTAGTATGGGGCATGCACTAAATAAAAACCTGCAATAAACAAAAACAAAAACTGAAAGTAAAAGTACGAGAATCTTTGACCAAAGGGTCTAGTAATTATCACGAACTTGATTGACACTCGTAATCCCCGGCAACGGCGCCAATTTTTGATAACGCTCAATCTACAGCTCTCGTAGGAGTGTAAAGCGGTCGTTAGCAAATATAGAACCCAACCTGGGTTGGGTGTCGATCCCACAGGGAATAGCTTGGCCAACAAGTAAGCAAAATTACTAAACTTTTGGTGCAAGTCTCGTAAGAAGGGGGGCAGTCTTGTCGTGCAAGTAATGTAAACAAAAGCTGAAAATAATAAAGTAAAGAGAGAGAGATTGTTACGTGAGTTGTAAACAATGAGAATTGAAGCGTTGGGGTTATGTCCACCTTCTGAGGTATACGTCTCTATTGGCTATGAGTGTGTAGAGTTTTGACATGCAACTGCTTATAGAGAATTGTAGTCGATGGTAAATCCAAGCGTCTTTCGACCTCAACAAGGACTATTTCACTTTAACTCTTTCGAGCTTAAAGCGTGTCTAACGGTACGAATTCTCCAAGAGGTTAGTCCAGTTACGACACTAGCTTTTTAGTAGGAAAGGGTGTCCTACTACCTTGACACTATCTCTTTTCCAGACAAATAACCTTTCTTTCGAACAAGTTAAACGTTATACTGGCGTATGCTTGCGTTTGCAACCACAAAGAATGTAGATTAAGATGAAGAGAATAATGATATAAGCAGTATACGTTTCGCGAACTCACAAACTCACAGCAATAGATAGTAACTCATACGGCTTCCATAACCCCAACAGAGAATTTTAGTTACCCATGAATGCGAAGGAGATCACGATTGACATTGTTGTTATACCACAAGATTGAGTAATTTTCGTGTAGCTTAGGTGGTAGGCGTGTGGCGTGAATTCCAAGGCAAAAGTAACAATTCTCTTGTTGCGGTAAATAAGAATAGATGAATAGAAGAAGAAAAATAGAATTAATGGAAAGATTAGAAGAGTAGATTAGAAGATGAATTGTTAAGAGAGGAATGAATAGAAATTTCTAGCATGATAGGGTATTTATAATACCCATATCCTACTCCTACTACGCTAATGAAACAAATAACCAAATCCTACTAGGCTAATGGAATACTTAACCCAAATGTACTAGGTTAATGTATCATTGTCCAAATCCAGCTATGTGTCTGTAAGTCCCCAAAGTCTTCAGAAATGCTGTTTTAGCCCGCGACAGATTTTCCATGCGGCAGTTTTGGTCCTTAGGCGTGTACACTCCTTTTCCTTTCTTCGTGAGCTTTCTTTTGCATCAAGTAAGCCATAAAATGCTGAATTTTGCATCATTTATACCTCAAACTTTACTAATCATGTTCAATAGCTCATTTACAGGAAAAAGGACTAAAAGTGCATGAAATATATAATTTGTTCTCAAAACTAGGCTAAAATATAGGCAAAATATATTGATATAGGCGTGTAAATTCGCCTATCATCACTGTCTAAAAACCCTATTCATCAAATCTATAAATACCACTGGGACATTAGTCAAACCGAATGACATAACCAAGAACTCAAAGTTCCCATACCGAGTTCAGAAAGCCATCTTAGGGATATCCTCCTCCCTAATCTTAAGCTGATGATACTCAGACTGAAGATTTATCTTAGAAAAGAATTTGACACCTTGCAACTGATCAAATAAGTTATCTATCCTTGGAAGAGAATGCATGTTATTGATCGTCACCTTATTCAACTACCTATAGTCGATGCACATTTGAAGGGAACCATCCTTCTTGTGCACAAATAACATTGGTGCACCCCAAGAGGACACATTAGGACAGATGAAAGCCTTATTTAAAAGATCCTTAAGTTACTCCTTCAGTTACCTCAACTTAGCCAGAGACATTCTATAAGGAAGAATAGATATTAGAAGAGTGTCCGAAACTAAATCAATACTAAACTCAATCTCTCTATCCAGAGGAACACCAGGAAGATCATCCGAGAAGACCTCAGAAAACTCATTCACCACTAAAACTAAATGAAAAGAAGGACCTTCCGAGTTAGAATGTTTAAACTAGACCAGATGATGGAAACACCATTTAGAGATTAACCTCTAAGCTCTAAGATAAGAAATAAACCTCCCCCTAGGAGCTAGGAAACCACTCTCCCACTCAGTGACCGGTTCACCAAGGAACCTAAAGACAACTTTATGGGTCTGAGAATCTAAGGATGCATAACAAAGTGAACCTAATCCATCCCCCAAATAACATAAAAATCCACCATATCAAGTTCAAACAAATCCACCAAAGTTTGCCTAGTACCAATAAATACCATACACCCCCTATAGATCCTTTTAGCAACCATAGAGTCTCCCACTGGGTTAGAAATAAAAAAAGATCTGAAATAACCTCAGGATCAAAGTCAAAATATGCAGTCACAAATAGAGTCACATAAGCGAGAGTAGACCCCGGATCTAACAAATAATACATGTCATGAGAAAAAAGTTGTAACGTACTAGTCACAACATTAGGTGATGCCTTAAATTCCTGCCAAGTAGCAAGAGCATATAACCTTTTCCGACCTGCGCCAGTACCAAAAGTAGAAACAGATGCAAGAGCAGTACCCTTTGGTTCAGAAGCAGAAGATAAAGAAACTGAAGCCTTACTCACTCTCGAAGCACCCTTACCAACTGGACAATTTATAAGCATATATCCTGGATGGCCATATTTGAAACACCTGTACCCCCTCATCACAGAAACCCCTATGTAACCTGCCACAGAACCGACAATAAGGGCATGATGAGGCCAACTAAGCCCCACTTGCCTAAGATTAGGCACCTTATGGACGAAAATTATCTCTACCCTACTGATGCCTATCACCGACTATTTCTAGTATGGAGCACTAGCTGTAAAGAAAGAACCAGAACTCCCCCACTTATTCTTTGTCCACTTACCACCATCCCAGCCACCTTTCTATTGCCCATCACCTTGTCCAGATGAATTAAACTTCTTACTCTGCCTTTCCCCAAACTCAGCCTGTTTTTTCTTTTCTTCCTCCACCCGTTGCATATAAACAATCAACCTAGAAATATCCATATCCTTGATCAACAATGTAGTCTGGCTTTTAAGGATCAACTCTCGAGATAGTCCTAAAGTGAACTTTCTCATCTTTACCCATATATCGACACCATATATGAAGCATACCTTGATAAATAATAAAACTTCAAGGCATATTCCTTGACAAATATTTTTCCTTCCCTTAAATTAACAAACTCCTCTGCTTTCGCTTCTCTTAACTCCTGAGAAAAGAAATGGTCCAAAAAACTATTAGAGAAAGTTTCCCACAAAGTTGACTCCACAACATCACCTCTCATCCTATCCCACTCCTCGTACTATTGGTAGGCCATATCCTTAAGTTGGTAAGTAACAAAATTCACCCTTTCTACATTCATTGCCTGCATCACCCTAAAAATTTTCTTCTTTTCATCCAAAAAACCTAAAGGATCCTCCTCTACCTTCACACCAGTAAAAGTAGAAGGATTCATCTTCATAAACTAGCCAGCCCTTGTGGCCTCAACAGATAGAACACCAGATGCATCCCACTCAGCCTGAGTAGTAACCAACTGAGCGATAACATGAATCAATTGGAAAAATTCTGCATTTGTCATCTCACCCTGAGGAGGACTAGTAGCAACCGATGGAACTCCATAAATATCATGGACTGGACCCCTAGACTGAGTTTGGATCCTTTGAGTAGTGCGAGTCCTATCAACATTGTCCCCAGTTAGGAAAGAAGAGTTAACTTGGATCTTAGATCGTCGAGACATAATCTAAAAAGAGAACAAACCAGGATTAGAGAAGATACCAAGACTTAGACTCCATGCTTGAAAATAGAATACCAAGAAAGTGAAACATTCCTAAATGCCTTATAACCTCTCCTTTATGAGTGTGGTGTGCTACGCACCCTTAAAAGACATTTTACTATACATAAATTGTGGACTCCTAATTAACCATGAACCTAAATCTCTAATACCAAATTAACACAACCCGACTAGGGGCCTTGTCGTAATGGGCATCCCAAGTTCAACTAGGATCAGAGATCACCTCCGATACCTAACCCAACCATCCAACGTACACCCTGAGTTGGATAAATTTTGAACATATAACAAGATAGTGTGTAATTGCAAAATTATAGACTATGGGATAGGTCTATGATCGTGATTGACCCAAACAAGCCTAACTAATAACCATAACCAAACAAAACTATAAGCCAAAACCAAAATAGTAACCAAACCAAGTTCTATAAATAACATAAAAGGGTAGAATAGTGAGAAATTTAGTCCAATGACATTATCCCCAATACCAATGCCAATACTAAGGCTAACACCAGTACTGATCCCTCTTATACCAGCCCATTGTAGTTCCACAAAACCCACAAAACAAAAGAAAACCAATATCTATTTGGGACATTCTCCCAACCATAGCTAAAAAAGTATCTATAAAATATCTAAAGTGTGTAAAAAAATCCATGAATATGAAATGGAGCCTTTTCAATATGGAATCTAACCACTTTAATCCAGTAGTTGATCCTAAAATCTAATCACTAAGTAGGAGGAGTAGAATAGCCAATTTCTACAATACATGGGGATACAACTGCCTAAGGATGGGTTAGAGGGTGAACGCTAAAACGTACTCAGGATAAGGATAAAATAATGCCATCTAGTAAAATCAAGTAAGCCAACCATATGCATACAAACCATACATACATACATACATATATATATACACACATACATAACCATGCTGGGAAAGGAAATCGGGTTTAGCATGCCTTTAAAATCCTTAACCTGGGTATATGTAGCTTAGCCATCCTAGAATCACCTAGGGGCTATATGGGTCCAATGTAACCCCCTGAACGAGCCTCGATGAATGTAGCCGCACAAACCAGAGATACCATAAGAGGAGGGGATTCCCAAGTACCCTTCGCTCTCCATGATACATATGTACAGTGTACTTAGAGGATTCTCATGTACCTCATAGTATCATATATGGTCGCTATGACCAACCCCTCATATCGAAAAACATGAGTTTCTAGTGTCCGTCCATTGGTCTCGCACCTTCATATTTAGCTATTACACCCCGCCATTATACCCTAATTAAAACTATTTTAACCAACCAAACCATTATTCCATTATTATTAACAAAGGATATAAGAAGTTGTATCGTCATACCAACTATAGCTTGCAAGCAATGTCCTTAGCCAACCATTTTGTGTAAAGGGATCCCCATATACCCATAGATTACATTATCAAGTTAACTTGGGGGGATCTCATGTACCCCATAAGGGTTCCATTATTAGGTTTGCTTGGGGTAATTCCCTTTACCCCACCAGTTGTTTATTTACATATTTACTTGTGGGATTCCACAATTAAATCCCATGAGGAAGTTTAATTAACCATAACCATGATCACCAAACCTTACTATTTAACCATTCCAAACCATTTAAACCATTTAGGGTTTTATTACTAAACCATACCATGCAATAGTTCCATTGAAAGTCCAATAATATAGTAAAAGCATTATCATAGGCATTTTATCAAACATATTGGGGGCATAGTATTTCCAAAACCAATTTCTATTATCAATTATCCATTCCCATGCAACCAATTATCCAAAACCACCATTAAAGCATGTAAAAGAATAATTAAAATATGGAAAAATCATAACCAAGCATTTAATATAAAAACCTCAACACATATTTGAAAACCCCAAAACCATATAATAATCATGACATAAAAACATTGTATAAATCATGCCTTTAGTTGGAACTAACAATGAGGGATAAGTATCTTGCCTTAGATGATAAAGATCATGGAGAGAAATTACCCAATTAAGCCCCAAATTGATCACCTTAGCAAAAACCTAGTCTTCCTTTACACAAAAGCCTTAGAGAGGATTAGAGAGTGTTTTCTAAGTACTAATAAATAGAATAATAGGAAAAATAACCACTCAAGTGTGATATAGGTTTTGGGAACTTAATAGGTTAAGTGGGGAAATGTACAGAATGCCCCCACTTAAACTTCATAAAAATCCCATCATAGGATACGACTATACTCTACTGGTTGTAGCCTTCAATATGAGTGGTACCCACCACTCGTACCCTAAGACTTCTTATTAGACCTAACACTTCCCAAAATATGATTTACCCAAACTAAGTCGTACCCAAACATATGACTAGTACCCCGACAGAATAGAATCACAAGAGGTTTGAACACTGTCCACTATTCGAGTTCATGGTACGAATTGTACCCTGACTTACGACTCACGGTGATCCACCCATACTCATATCCAAGTTATTTTAGTAAGTCTTAGATCTAGTGGAGGAAAAATCCAAACCAAATGACCCGAATCCAACCATACAACTCGTACCAACCCAAATCATACTCATTCCAAAAACCAATCCAAACCACCAACCAACATTGGTCAATATATGAACAAGGCATACCACTTGTACCCCATTATAAGACTAGTAACCACTAGTCATTGTTTTCCAGAACCCAGAAATCCAAATATTTTTGTAAGGGTCCCAAACCCAGGGTATTTTAAAGTGTGGGAATCACATTTAGTTGAAATGACCTTATATGGAAAATTAAACTTTGCCAACACATACAAAGCATTGATTTTAGGGTGGTAACTTATTTGGTGTGATTTTACGGCTTGTAAATCTCATTTCGATCCTCAGTTTGGAAAATTGTGATTTTGGATTTAGGGAGGTCAACTCTATGAAAATGATGTTTTTTTCAAAAATTTGATATCTTCATTGAATCCGGAGGGTCAAATTTAGTGCGGTTACATAGTTTGTTTGCATATATCAGACTCTAAATAAATTCTGGACACCCCGTCGAAGTTCGTGTTGGACTTGAAAAATCTGATTTTTTAGGTTGCTGGTGCAACCTAGAAAATAAATCTTAAAGTGCACTCACCAAGGCTGATTTATGCCTTATTTGACTGGCCATCTGGTGCAAGTATAAATACCCCTCTTTTTGCCCATTTTGCTCATTGTTTCGACATTCCTCTTGAGAGTTAAGCCCTAAAATAGTGTGAAAGCTTAAAAGTGAAGCTTGTGAGAGCTTGAAAAACTAGATTAACATCTATTTTTTGATTCTATTATGGATTTAAGGTGAGATTTCATCCTTTTCTAATCTAATTCTTTAACTAATTTCTCAAAACCCCAATATCTTAGTGTTTGATTTTAAACCTCAATTTCACTCATTTTCTCTTAGATAATATTTTGATCCTATAATTACTAGTTTTTCATTAATTTAACCTTCAAAAAAACTTCAATTCTTGATTTTATCGCAGATTTTAAAGATTTTATCCGGTAAAGCTCAAAAATAATTTTTATTCAATTTGAACCTCATTTTTTACTTGATTTGACTTGGGTTTTCAGTTGTAGATTTCTAAAAATATGAGAAACACATTTTTGAAGTAAACTTTTGATTTTTCCTTTCTTTTTCAAAAATTCATTTTGGGGATTCATTTTGACGCCAAACTAAAAGTAGTGAATATGGGTATCAATAGTTTTGTTTTGACACGTAGATTCTATATTTCTTTGTTTTAGTTGATTTTGAGATTATTCATAGAAAGTAAGGTTGTGGGTTCAAAGTATGGTGGATCAATGTTGACATTCGAGGTAGGTTATGACTTATCTCTTTCAAATGGGGCTGAGTAGTAAATAATGATACAAAATGCATGTTAAGGGTAGGAACTAATCATGATAAATGGATATCTACATGTTGTGCCCATGTGGGGGACTATATATGATTAATGATTAAAATTGAGATATTATATGATATGTGTAATCGTATGGGATTTTATGTGATATTGATAGCCTTGAATTCATGTGAATAATTGTGTTGTGTTGTTGAAAATGCCTATTATGGCACCATTGGATTTTTGTGATATATTCATAGTTGTTTGCATATGATACATGAGGAAAATTATGGGTAGTTGAAAATAATGAGTGAATATTGGCTCATGTAGTTAAGAAAATATATCATTTTAGGTGGTTGTGGAAATATATGATTGTGGTTGCTTTTGGAAATATATTACTGTGGTTGGTTATGTAAATACTTATTATGATTGGTTGTGAACATTGCATCATCATCCTCATGGAATCATACACATAATTTCACTTGTTTGTTGTATGTTTTGTATGTACTTATTGCAATTATTTGTCATACATGGTTTGTGTCTTATGTGCTCTTGAAACACTCAAAATACTAGAAATTCTAAAAATACTTAGAATATCAGATTTTATAGACCCTCCCCGAGGGATGTACCAGGGAAGAGATATAGATATATAGATTGTATATGGGTTGATGAATCTCCCATGGATCTCACATCAGGAGGATTGCCTCCATGGGTGTAAATGGGGATTGTGTGACGATCTCAGAGGTTGTGCGACGACCTCGTGCATCATCATCATCAAATACATTGCACTTTTTTTATTGTGTTATCTTGTGCTTGTATTGACATATTGATTTGTCATGTATCTATTTGTTATGTATCTTGACTTATTAATGTCTATTTATTCTCTCTTTCTTTATTTGTACTTGATGATCTTGAGTATTGATTTAAAGTGGATTTATGCACTTCAGCATTGCTATCTGGGCTTATTTAGCTTTTTTTTAGGACTTCTTATGTGAATAATGATTCAATAATGTTATAAATGAGCATCAAAGTGTTTAAGTACTTGATAATAATGTTTAAGGTATATTTCAAACACATTTGGATTCAACTTGATCATTTAGAGTTCATATGAGAAAGCTAGTGTTACTAGCTTGAACCAGCTGTTGTTCTAATTGAACGCGATGGATTCTAATATGTATAATGAGTTTCTAATGGTATTATTGTATAATTATATGTGTAAAAACATGATTATAGTATTTAAAGTGCAATTGAATCAAGCCAAGAGTCAATACTAAGTGAAAGATCAAAAGGGGCAAAACTAGTATTCTTAGCTTAAGTTTCTAGTTTGTCGTCTTGGATGTTGTGTTGTTTTGAGCTCTAATTTGTTGTGTTTAATGATATAGGATGCTTTTTAAGTTTATTATTATGATATATTAAGTATTTAAAATCTTCAAATCAAGTGTAAACAACACAAAAAGGCTTGGAATGGATCAACAAAAGCATAAGACGAGACTTGACGTAAATTGGGAACCTTTGATGTCCAAGGTGCGTTGCGGACAAAAGAAAGGGTCAAATGGTGTGTCCAATACACCAGGCGATTAATAAGGAGCAAAAAATAGTGTGTCTCTATGATAAGGGCATGTCGTGTAGCTAGACACACAAAATTAACCCCGCAACGCGGCCTAGTGCAAAAATCAATAATTTTGTCCTCCTATAAATAGGACACTTGTATTTGATGTTAGACACGTTGGACGACTTAGAAAATTGGAGATGGGATGGAAAACACTTAAACTAGGTTTATATCTCTGTACTCTAGATTTTTAATATATTTTATCATGCATTTAATAATCTTGATTGCGACTATGTTTATTAGTTGCTAAATGCCCCTTTTTCAGGGTTAAAGCCAAAAACATGTTTACTATTGCTTTGAATTGAGTTTGTTTAAATATATTATCATAATTGATTATTTTTTTATTCCTGTTATCACCATTTTAAGGATTTTTAACCCTTAAATAACATATATTGTTGACCTTGTGAACCCGGGAGAGGGAATAGGAAGATAGAACATGAGGATGAATAGAGTAAGGTTCTTATTCTTTTATAAAATAAGGAATTTGAATTGGTGACTAGGACATGGATATAACTAGAGGACTTTCTTGGTTCAAATTTAGGATAATATCTTAATTCATCTAAATGGATTATTACATCTCTACTCAACGTTGTAGTTATAATCTCTAGTTAGGTGGAAGGTTAGAGGTTGGGAGACCATGATCATATGATAAACCCTACGAATCAAAAACCAAGATAAGTAATCTAACAAATGAAGTTCATTAGCATAGAATGATTGTTAACAGTGCCTTAACCCTGGTTTTTCATCCATTGCTTGTCCAAAGTCTTTACTTTTCCATATTATTTTCGTTTAAATTTATCTTACAAACTTTCAAAACTCTTTTTGTTACTTTGCACCACTTTAATCTCCATAGTTAAACTTGAATTAGATAGTTGTTGATACAAGTCTCTGAGGGATCTATATTTGGATTTATTTAAGGACAATGTATTACTTAGTGAAACCACGTACACTTACGTGTGCGCTTGGGTGCAACAAATTTTTGGTGCCATTGCTGGGGACTTGCAAATTGGCAACTATTTTTGTTTTAGTTTTACATTTTAGATTTCTTTTGTGCTTTACTTTTGTTCTTGGGACTGATTTTGCTGGAAACAGGTTTACAGGCTAGTAAGCTGGAAAGGTATAGAGATTGGTTGAACTAAGCCTTAAGCTCAAGCAATACTACTATCAATGAAGGTGAGAAGAAATCCTTCTCCCCCATATCCTATAATTTCTAGAGGAACAAGCTGATCCTGGTCTAATAGCTGAGGAACAACTAGACCGCAAGATAGTTCATGAAGTGGCAATCCCACTTCGAACAAATTTGACCTCCCATTTTTAAAAATCGACTGTTGGAGGTAACCTTGAGCTGAAATAGAACATGGTGCAACTTTTGATGTGTAATGGACAGTTTGCAGGGCTTTCACATAAAGATCCTTAAGTCCATTTGAGGAAATTTTTGGAGATTAGTGATGCATTTATCCTTACGGGTGTGTCAACTGACTAGGTTAAGCTGACACTTTCCCCTTTTCACTATTGGGAAAAGAAATGAAGTGGTTGAATGCTAAGCCGACAAGTCAATCACAATCTTGGAAGACTTAGCCCAAAAATTCCTCATCCAATTCTTTTATATGGAAAGATTGTGAAACTGCACAAGATATTGTGAGCTTCAAATAGAGGTAGATGAGAACTTATATCATGCTTGAGAGAGATTTAAAGCTCTTCTTCGGGACTATCCACATCATCAACAGTCTAATGAGGCACTAGCTCACACTTTTGTTGAGGCACTTGATCACAATACAAAAATTTTGTTAGATTCAGATGTAGGTGGTCAAGTTTTGGAATTGATGTATGCTGAGCTATATACCTTGTTGAACTGGATTGCACAAGAAATCTTGAGTGACATTCTGATTCAAGAAGTGCTATAAAAAAGGTTGCAGGAGCATTGGAAATGGATTAGTTTATCGCTATATCTGCTCAGATTGTTGCATTATAGAATCATTTAACAAGTCAATTCAATAATATAAAGTTGGGGGTTACACATCCTGCAGCAACAGTGAATGCAATTCATCAGACAAGTACTTGGTGCGTGGTTTATCAAAATAGTAGCCATTCTGTAGATATGTGTGCTGCTAATCTTGAGTCGATGATGTTTGCGGGCAATGTTCAAAGTCCTAATCATAGGAATGCCTACAATATAAAATGGTAGACTCAGCCCCCAAATTAGCAATGGAACAACCAATAGAAGTAGTTTCAGCAACCACAGACTCAAGTAAATCAGACCACTAGCAATATAGAAGAGATGCTGAAACAAATCTTAGCTGCTTAAGAACAATTGGCAGTAGATATAAAGAGCCAACAAGCGACTACAAGGATCTTGGAGTTTCAGATAGGTCAGATAGAAGCAATGTAGAATACCAAGCCTAATGGTGGTTTGCCAAGTGATACAGAAAATCCTAAACAAGTTATGGCAATTATTTTGAGGAGTGGTAAGGAGCTCAATACAGAACCTCCAAAGAAAACTAATGAGGTAGATGCTGAGTTGGTTCATAAATAAATAGATGCTAGAGTTTTTGAAAATTTGAGGAAGTCTAAGTACTCAAAAACCAAAGTTGATGAACAGGTAAAGGAGAGACCACTACTACCTTTCCCACAGAAGCATATAAAGGCAAAGAAGGATGCATGCTTCAGAAAGTTCTTTGACACATTCAGAGAGCTCCATATTAACTTACCTCTTTTAGATGTTTTATAGGAAATGCCCAAGTACGTAAGTACTTGAAGGATGTGGTCACCAACAAAGTTAAGCTACAAGATGTTGAAACAGTAGCAGTCACTAAGGAGTGTATTTTTGTGGTGATGTAAAAAATACCCAAAAAGCTCAAAGACCCTGGGAGATTCAAATGAGAAATAGTGAGGTGGTCCACGCACTTAATTACTTAAGGGTAATTATAAATTTGATTTCCCTTTCTTTGTTTGACACTTTGGGCTTGGGGAAGCCGAGACCGAGCTTGGTGTTACTGTAACTGGAAAATGGGACCATAGCCCATCCTGAAGGAGTCATAGAAGATGTTCTCATCAAGGTTGGTAAGTTTATTATTCCTATTGACTTTATTGTTTTAGATTTTCAAGCAGATAAAAAAGTACCAGTTATCTTGGGGCGTCTATTCTTAGCGACGGGAGGAGATTTGATAGATGTGAGAGAGGGAACACTCACAATAAGGCTAGAGAATGAAGAAGCAATTTTCAAAGTGTGCAAACCGCTTAACACACTATCCCACTACAAAGATTTATGCATGATTATAGTGATTGAAGGGGATAAGTGTGGGGTAGAGGAGTCTATTCCATAAAAGACCTTTGCTGACTGCCTCATTGTGTAGCCCAAGCCACCAATACCCAAGACTAAAATAATGCAAATTGATAAGCCTAAAAAGGTTATTGTTGACCTTGAGAGTTCACACTCAAGAGGTCAGAAACAAATAACAAGATGGCGTCTGAGTATAAGGAAGAGAATGAAGGAAAATAAATGAGTTGAGGTGGGTCGTGCCGCGACACTAAATCAAGCACTGCTTGGGAGGAAACCCAAGTCAAGTTAAGGTAGGTTTTGTTTTTAGTTTTTTAGTTTTTAATTTATGAGTTCTTGTGTTTGTTGAGTCACAGGTTGATGAGAAGTTTGAGTACCAGAAAACCTGAGCTAAGAAGCATGGAGAAGACTAAGTGTGGGGTCCCCAGACATTTTTTGATGTATAAATATGCTACTAGCTATACCTAGAGGCCTCAGGGAGTATTTCTATCTCAACTTTTAAGGGTATAATTTGGGGTCAAAGTAGATTTTTAAGTGTGGGGTGGGGAAATTCCCATTGTATAGTAATTTTAATTGTTTTTTGTTAGGAATAAGTGAGATATTATAGTTGGTGCTATATTTGATTGCATGATGCAATTGTTTTGGTTGTAAAAAGAAGTTGATTGTGTGAATTACTACTTTTGAGACTCCTAGGCTCATGATTATGACTCTTATACTTGTTGTCTTAATGTGAATTCATCATATTGTTTGGTTAAGAGTCTATGATGATCCCACTTGAGTTGAGCATGTACCATGTGCGTGTAAGGTTTTTGTGTATTCTTTGTCATATGCGATGTCTAAAACTTGCCTGGTGTGTAAACAAAGAAAAATAAAGAATGTGGGTTTAGGAGATGATATAGGCATTTCTTTGATAGCCATGTTCCATATCCTCTTTTGACCTATCCTTGTGCAAAATATTAGTTAACCCCTTTGAGTCTTTATCTTATTCTTTGGTAGCCTCATTTGTAGCCTAATTCTTCTTTGATCGACCTTAATTTGATCCAAAGCTCCTAAGCGCTTTAGTATAAAATTAAATAAGTAAGGAGTTTGAAAAAACGGTAAGAGGAGAGAAAGTGAAAGCAAAACCCCCCAAAAATGGTTAATGGTGTGTAAAGTTGATTTGTTGTGGTGGGGATCAAAAAGAAAATTTATGCTAAAAATTGAATCATGAACCAATAGACAATACTCCCTCCATATTTTATGTGAATGAGATTAATAAGATGGGGTAAAACAAAAAATGTTTGAAGGTAGTAGTGATGGAAATTGGTTGTTAGAGATTGGTATTGATTGCATAATGTGATGTATTAAAGCGCTTAGAGAAGATAGTCACTATTACCGACCAGAATAGTTCCTACTCTTCCCTTAGACTACATAACAACCATTAAAGACCTATTTGATCCTAATCTTTAACATTCTGATATTAGTTGAGTATTACACTAAGGGCAAACTTATGGTTCATTAAGTATAACTTGTGAATTTTTTGGGAGAGTGAGCGAAATTTGATTCTTGTACCCACTCTGTTATAAATTACTTTTATGTGAGTGATTATGGGTAACTCTCTTGTTTTGAGGGCACATATTTGATGATTTTTGCGTGATTTGTATGATGTCTGAGATTGATCAATGTGCATAATTTTTCCACCAGGTGAATCAATTCTTAAGGCTAGGATATTTTGGCGTAGTGTTCTTAAACTGTCAATTGTGTATGTAACATGCTTATGTAGAAACTTACATTTTGTGTAGTCATTATAGTACTAGCTTGAGTGTCTTGCTGATAGCAGAAGTGTGATTCACCTCAGATTATGATGCTTAGATTAAAAATTTATTCGAGGACGAACAAGGCTTTAATTATGGGGTGACGATCTGAGGTGGATTTATGTACTTCAGTGTTGTTATCTGGGCTTATTTAGCTTTATTTTGAGGACTTCTTGTGTGATTTATGTGTTAATGATGATATAATTGAGAATATAAGAGTTCAAGTACTTGATTATAATGTTTAAGGTGTTTGAATCAAACCAAGAGTCAAAACTAAGTGAAAGATAAAAAGGGACAAAATTAGTATTCTTAGCTTAAGTTTCTAGTTTGTCCTCTTGAATGTTGTCATGTTTTGAGCTCTAAATATGCTGTGTTCAATGTTATAGGATTCTTGGTGAGTTGATTATGATGATATATGAATGAAATAAAATCTTCAAATCAAGTGTAAACAACACAAAAAGGCTTGGAATAAAGTAATAATAGCACAAGACTCAACGTAAAGAGAATAGGACGCCTGGGATGAGAAGATCGCGTCGTGGATCTAGATGCGGAAAACTAGACCTGAGTTGTGGTTAGGAGTAATTATAAAGTGTAACAATCCAATATCTCATGTCTATAGTCCAGCGTCATGAAGCTAGATGCAAAAAACTAGCACAGTGTTGTAGTGAAGTGCAAAAACACGACAGTTTTGTCCTCCGATAAATAGGACAATTGTACTTGATGTTATACACCTTGAAAACTTGGAGAGGTTCTATAAAACACTTAAATTAGGGTTAATATCTCTTTAATTTATATTTTTAATAGATTCTATCATGCATTTAATAATCTTGATTACGGCTTCGTCTATTAGTGCCTAAACGCCCCTTTTCCAGGGTTAAGGCCAAGAATATGTTTACTATTGCTTTGAATTGAGTTTGTTTGAATTTATTATCATAATTGGTTGTCTTTTTATCATTGTTATCACTATTTTAAGGATTTTCAACCTATAGAATACATATATTGTTGACCTTGTGAACTCGAGAGAGGGAATAGAAAGATAGAACGTGGGGATGAATAGAGTAAGGTTCTTATTCTTTTATAAAATTAGGAATTTGAATTAGCGACTAGGATAGGGATATACCTAAAATCCTTGATTGGTTCACATGTAGGATAGTCTATTAATTCATCCAAATGGATTATTACATCCACGCTCAACGATGTAGCTGTAATGTCCAGTTAGGTAGAAGGTTAGAGGTTGGGAGACCATGATCATACGATAAACCCTATGATTCAACAACCAAGATAGGTAATCTAACAAATTAAGTTCATTATCATAGGATGATTTCTCACAGTTCCTTAACCTTGGGTTTTCATCCATTGCTTGTCCAAAATCTTTGCTTTTCTGCATTATTTTAGTTTACTTTTAGTTTACAAAGTTTTTAAACTCTTTTGGTTACATTATAGCACTTTAATCTCAATAGTTGAACTTGAATTATATAGTTGTTGATAAAATTCTTTGAGGGATAGACACTCAGCTTTATTTAAGGCCACTATATTACTTGGTGAAACCACATACACTTGCGTGTGCGCTTGGGCGCAACAAGTTTTTGAACTAAAATAATCCAGAAAAGTAAAGACTTTGGACAAGCAATGGATGAAAACCTAGTTTTAAGGCACTGTGAACAATCATACTACGCTAATGAACTTCATTCATTAGATTACTTATCTTGGTTGTTGATTTATAGGGTTTATCATTTGATCATGGTCTCCCAAACTCTAACCTTCTACCTAACTGGACATTACAACTACATCATTGAGCGGGGATATAATAATTAATTTAGATGAATTAAGATATCATCCTACATGTGAACCGAGCAAGGATTCTAGGTATATCCCTATCCTAATCACTAATTAAATTCCTTATTTTATAAAAGAATAAGAACCTAACTCTATTCATCCCCATGTTCTATCTTTATATTCCCACTCCCGAGTTTACAAGGTCATCAATATATATATTTTAAGGGTTTTGAATCCTTAAAATAATGAAAAAAAAGGTTAAAAAAACAACCAATTATGATAAGAAATTCAAATAAAGTCAATTCAAAGTAATAGTGAACATGTTCTTGGCCTTAACCCCAGAAATGGGGCGTTTAGCTACTAATAGACATAGTCGTAATTAAGATTATTAAATACATGATATAATCTATTGAAATTCTAAATTAAAGATATATAAATCCTAATTTAAGTGTTTTCCAGCCCCTCACCAAGTTTTCAAGTCGTCCAAGGTGTCTAACATCAAATACAAGTGTCGTATTTATAGGAAGACAAACTGCCGATTTTTGCACTAGGCCGCATCGCGGGGTTAATTTTGTGCGTATAGCTATGATATGAGTCCTTATCATGGATACAAATTGTTTTGGTTCCCTTTAGATTCTCCTGGTGTATGTAACACGCCATTTTTTCCTTGCTTTGGTCCTCGATGTGCCCTGTACATCCAAGGTGTCCAATTCACGTCAAGTCTCATCTTATGCTTTTGTTGATCCATTATAAGCCTTTTTGTGTTATTTACACTTGATTTGAAGCTTTTATATCCTTAATATATCATCCTAATCAACTAAAAAAGAATCCTATATCATTAAACACAATAAACTAGAGCTGAAAATAGTACAACATCCAAGATGACAAACTAGAAACTTAAGCTAAGAATACTAGTTTTTCCCCTTTTGATCTTTAACTTAGTATTAACTCTTTGATTGATTCAATTACACTTTAAACACTATAAAAAAGTTGTTACACACATAATTAAACAATAATACCATTAGTAACTCATTAAAACATTAGAATCCATCGCGATCAACTAGAACAACACCTAGCTCGAGATAGTAACACTAGTTTTCTCATATGAACTCTAAATGATCAATTTGAATCCAAACTTCTTTGAAATGCACCTTAAATATTATTATCAAGTACTTAAACACTTATATGCTCATTTATATCATCATTTAATTATTATTCACATAATAAGTCCTTAAAACAAAGCTAAATAAGCTCAGATAGCAACACTGAAGTGTAGAAATCCACCTCAGATCATCACCCCACACTTAAAGCCTTGTTCGTCCTTGAACAACTCTTTACTCTAAGCATCATAAGCTGAGGTGAATCTTTACTTCTACTACAAGAAATACACTTAGTCTAGTACTATAATACTACACAAAATATAATTTTCACAATAAGCATGGTATGTACAATTGAAAGTTCAAGAATACTACTCTAAAACATCCTAGCCCTAAGAATTGACTCATCAAGTTGGCAAACTCATGCACATTATTCAATCACAAATGTCATATAACTCATCCAACTATCATTAAACATGATACCTTATAATAAGAGAGTTACCCATAATCACTCACATGAAAAATAATTTATCACAAAATAGGTACAAGAATCAAATTGCGCTCACTCTCACAAGGAATTCACAAGTTACAAATGATGAACCATAGGCTTTCCCTTAGTGTAGCACTCAACTAATATCAAAATGTTAAGCTTAGGATAAAATAGGTCTTTAATTTTTGTAATATAGACTAACTATTCTGGACACAAATAGTGACTATCTTTCCTAAGTGCTTTAATACATCATATTATACAATTAAGATCAATCTCTAACAACCAACTTTCACCTTTACCACCTTTACACATCTTTTGTTTTGCCCCATCTCATTAAAATCATTCACAAAAACTATGGTGGGAGTATTGTCTATTCACAACATACTCAATTTGAACAAATTTGTTTTCTTTACATTACACAACTCCCAACCACAACACATTATTTTTTTACACACCAATAACTACTACTTCGGGGCTTCAATTTCACCTTTCTCCTACTTGAATTTGCAATTCCTAACTCAGTTAATTTTATACTAAAGAGCTTAGTAGTTTTGGATCAAATTAAGGTCTATCAAAGAAGAGATTAGGCTACATATGATGCTACCAAAGAATAAGCTAAAGGCTCAATAGCGTTGACTGAAATTATGCACAATGATAGGTCAAAAGAGGGTATGAAACATGGTTATCAAAGAAATTCCTATATCATCTCCTAAACCGACACTCTTTATTTCATTTTGCACACACACCAGACAAGTTCTAGCATCAAATTCAATAAGGAATGCACAAACAATATCTAACAAATATGGCACATGCTTAACTCATGTAGGATCATCATAGACTCTTAATCAAACAATATCATGAATTCAACATTAAGCCAATAAGTACAAGAGTCATAATTATGAGACTAGGAGTCTCAAAAGTAGTAATTCACACAATCAACATTCTACTTCAACCAAAACACTTGCATCATACAGTCAAATATAGCATCAACAAGAACATCCCACTTATTCCTAACACAAAAAATTTTAAACTTACCCTAAAAATAGGAATTTCCCCACCCCACACTTAAAAATTTCCTTTGTCCACAAAGTATACTTTAAAAGTAGAGATGGAAATACTCCCTGAGGCCTCTAGGCCTAGCTAGTAGCATCTTTATACATCAAGAGGGTCCAGGGACCCCATACTTACTCTTTTCCATGCTCCTTAGCTCAGGTTTTCCAGTACTCAGCCTTTCCATCAACCCATGACTCAACAAAAATAAAAACTAGTGAAGTAAGAACTAAAATACTAAAAAGAAAACATACCTTAACTTACGTTTCCTCCCAAGAAGCGCCTGATTTAGTGTCGCGACACGACTCAATTTTTGACTCATCTATTTTACTTCAAACTCTTTCTCACACTCGAACTTTATCTTCTTATCTGTTTTGTACCTCTTGAGTGTAAACTGTCAAAGTCAATAGCTCTCTCAAAAATAGCCTTTTCAAGCTCATCAATCTGGATTATTTTAGGCTGGGGTGGTTGTATCTTGGGCTGCTCAATGAGGATGTCCGAAGAGGTCTTTGGTGGAATAATCTCCACCACCCCACACTTATCCCTTTTAATCACTATAATCATGCACAAATATTTTTAGTGGGATAGTGTGTTGAGCGGTTTGTACACTTTGAAGACCACCTCTTTATCCTCCAGCCTCATTATGAGTATGCCCTTTCTCATATCTATCAAAGTCCTCCCATCGCCAAGGATGGATGCCCCAAGATGATTGGAACCTTTTTAATCTGCCTTAAAATAAAAAATAATAAAATCAGCAAGAATAATAAAATTACCAATCTTGATGAGAACATCCTCTATAATTCCTTTGGGACGGGTTATGGTCTAGTTTGCCAATTGAATTATCATAATTCTCGGTCTCGACTTTCCCATTCCCAACTTATTGAACAAAGATAAGGGATCAAGTTGATAGTTGCCCTTAAATCACTCAGTTCATGGACCACCTCACTGTGGCTAATTTAAATAGAGAAGGTGAATCTCCCTGGATCTTTGAGCTTTTTAGGCATCTTATGCATCAACATAGAGCTACACTCCTCGATGAGTGATATTATCTTGACATCCTATAGCCTAACTCTGTTAGCGACCAAGTCCCAAGTACTTAGCGTAGTTGTGCATTCCCCATAACACATCTAAAAGAGAAAGGTTAACGTGAAGCTCTCTAAAAATGTCAAAGAACTTCCAAAATCATGCATCCTCATTTTTCTTTATATGCCTCAGTGGGAAAGGTAGTGGCGGTCTCTCCTTCACCGATTCAACAACTTTTATTTTTGAGCACTTAGACTTCCTCAAATTTTTAGTATCTTTATCATCAACTTGATTAGGATCGCCTTATGTATTCATCTCCTTAGTTTTCTTTGGAGGTCCTTCATTAAGCTCCTTAAACTCCTCAAGGTGATTTCAATAACTTATTTAGGATTTTCAGTATCACTTAGAAAACTACCTTGGGGCCTGGTGTTTTATGCAACTACTATCTGTCCAATCTGTAACTCCAAGTTCCTTGTGGAAGCCTGCTAACTCTTTATATCTGCTGCCAATTATTCTTGGGCAACTAAAATATGTTTTATCATCTCTTCCATATTGCTAGTAGACTGATTTTCTTAAGCCTGCGATTGCTGAAACTACTGTTGTTGGGTGTTCCACGATTGATTTGGTGGGTGAGTCTGCCACTTCATATTGTAGGTGTACCCATAATTTGGCCTTTGAGCATTGCTCACAAACATCATAGATTCAAGATTGACAGCACACGTGGCTGCAACATAACCACTGTTACTGCAAATTTCACACTAAGCAAGTTTCTGATGAATTACATTCATTGTGGCTGCAGGTTGTGTAATGCCCAACTTCATATTTCTAAACTGCATATTCAACTGATTTTTTAATACATTAATTTGAGTGGATATAAAATGGTCCACCTTCAATACACCCGCCACCTTTTTTTGAGTGCTTCTTGAGTCAAAATGCCACTTAGGATTTCCTTTTGAAATCTGGTTCAACAAGGTATACATGTCATCATATGCCATCTCTAACGCTTAACCACATCCAACTAAATCGAGCAAAATTTTCGTATTGTAATTAAGTGCCTCAACAAAAGTGTGAGATAATACCTCATTGGATAACTGATGAAGTGGACAGTTCTGAAGAAGATCTTTGAACCTATCCTATGCATGATAGAAGTTCTCATCCTTACTTTGTTTAAAGCTCACAATTTCACTCTGCAGTTTTGCAGTCTTGCCAAATGGGAAAAATTGGATGAGGAATTTCTAAGCTAAGTCAACCCATGTTATGACTGAACTTTTCGGCTCAGGGTTCAACCATTTCTTTGCTTTCCCCAATAGTGAAATAGAAATAGTGTCAGCCTAACATAATTAGTTAACACACCCATAGGGATGAATGTGTCACTGATCTCTAAGAAATTACATAGATGGACGTGTGGATCTTTATGTGAAAGCCTCATAAATTGTCCACTGCTGATCAAAAATTATACCATGTTTTGTTTTAACTCAAAATTACCTCCAATAGTCAATTTTAGAAAAGGGGAGGTCAAATTTATTGAAAGTGGGATTGCCACTTCATGAACTGTCCTACGAGAAAGTTGATCTTTAGCCATTAGAGCATGATTGTCTTGTTCCTCTGGAAATTATGAGATACGGAGGAGAAAGATTGATTTTCTCCTTCATTTATGGAAGCGTTGCTCAGGTTCAGGGCTTAATTCAACTAATTCCCAATCCGTTGCCAACTTACTATCATGTAAACCTGTTTCCTGCAAATTCAATACCAAGAACAAGCATAAAGCACCAAAGAAATCTAAAAACTAAAACTAAAATATTTGACAATTTACAAGTCCTTGGCAGCGGCACCAAAAACTTGTTGTGCCCAAGTGCACATGCAAGTTTACGTAATCTCACCAAGTAATAAAGTGACTGAAATAAAGCTGATTATTGATCCCTCGGAGACTTGTATTAACAACTATCTAATTCAAGTTAAACTATTGAGATTAAAGTGGTGCAATATAACCAAAATAGTTTTGAAAGTTTGTAAACTAAAATAATGTGAAAAAGTAAAGACTTTGGACAAACAATGGATGAAAATCTAGGATTAAGGCTCTATGAATAAGCATACTACGCTAATGAACTTCATTCATTAGATTACTTATCTTGATTGTTGATTCGTAGGGTTTATCATATGATCATGGTCTCCTGACCTCTTACCTTCTACCTAACTGGACATTACAACTACATCATTGAGTAAGGATGTAATAATCTATTTAGTTGCATAAATATATATCCTACATGTGAACCAAGGAAGTCTTCTAGGTACATCCCTATCCTAGTTGCTAATTCAAATTCCTTATTTTATAAAATAATAAGAACCTTACTGTATTCATCCCCACATTCTATCTATTTCCCCTCACAAGTTCACAAGGTCGACAATATATGTATTCTAAAGGTTGCGAATCCTCAAAATAGTGATAAAAGGATAAACAAAAAACAATTATGATAAGCTATTCAAACAAACTCAATTCAAAGCAATAGCAAACATGTTCTTTGCCTTAACCCTAGAAAGGGGGTGTTTAGCCACTAATAGACAAAGTCGTAATCAAGATTATTAAATACATGATAGAATCTATTAAAAAGTTAAAGTAAAGATATATAAACCCTAATTTAAGTATTTTCCTGCTGCTCTCAAAGTTTACAAGTCTTCCAAGGTGTATAACACAAGTACAAATGTCCTATTTATAGGAGGATAAAATTGCTGCATTTTTGTACTTTATCGTGATGCGGGGCTAGTTTTCCATGTCTAGATAAGCGATGCGGTCTTATCACGAAGAGATAATGGATTGTGACACTTGAGAATTACACCTCACTGCAACGCAGGGCTATATTTTTGCATCTGTCGCGCCCTATTTTTCTGGCAAAAAGTGGGATTCGACATGACCGCTCTTTTTGGGATTGTTTTGAAGGTAGAGTGTGAAGAGTCGCCACCTAACGAATTAAGGTGCATTAGGAAACTGATCTAGGCCAACTAAGAGCCTATTTTTTTGTTTTGTATTAATTCATTAGAAATTCGGGTAAGGATTCAAATTACCTCGAAAGGAGGGTGTTAGGCACCTTTAGAGGTCCAAGAAGGTGGTTCTCGACCGAATTCATATTTTACGTGGGGATTCTAAGTGATCAAATAAAGGTCGTTTACTATCATTATCTTAATGCTTTAACTATGTGATGAAGTAATGAATAAAACAAACACGCTATTTTTGTTACTTCTAATTATTAATTATCTAAGTGATAAAAGTCAATAAAACATGTAAATAAGACAAGCTAGGAGAAAGAAATGACATAAATTTATAATAAAGGGGACTGCTTATGTAATAAACTAACTACCCCAAATAAATGAGCATGCAAGGTAAATAAAAGAGTAAATTTAAAAATTAAACAAAGAAAGGTTTTGCCGGGTGTCTATCGAAAACAACCTCTCTACTTCTTTGGAGGTAGCGGTATGGATTGGGTACATTTTACCCTCCCCAGACCCCACTTTGTGAGAATACACTGGGTTTGTTGTTGTAAACAAAGAAAGGTTTTAGTTTTATTCGGATCAGAACCCTAACATTTTAATCATTATCCGACCCACTGGACGGATTCATAGACAAGTGACAATGTCATAATTCTTACCGTTAATATGTTGGAGATCATCACTTCCAAATGACTACCCGTCCCACCCCACCTAGGCTAGTTTTTAAATGTAAAGGCGTTCTATGACAAGGATAAAACTAGCGTCTTTAGTAATACTTATCGTCCCACCTATCGTCCAAGAGGCGTTGGACTTTGCTATTTTGGTTTTATAGTCTAGACAAAATAAATCTATGTTGCCTAGAACTCGAAACAATTAGGACGTAACGTAACACATAATTGCCCCAAGTTAGCCTCTTGATTAATTAAAGTTGATTAATGTGATTAAAATGCAAAGACAATAATAGCTTGCTTTTGTGTCATTAACCTATAGGCATGATATCTAAGGGTCACATAATTATTTATTTAAAAGTAATTGTCAAACATTTAAAACAATATGGTAAAAATTCATAAAAAGGTACGTCAAGCAAACGTGATAGAATAAGAACGTTAATCGTGTAAGATAGTTAAGCCTATAAACATGGTATCTAGATGTCATGTGATCGCTATCGACGAAAATAATTGTCACTATATTTAGAGCAATATTGTAAATTTGTGTATTGATTATCGGTAGTATAATAAGGTAACAATAAAGAAGAAGTATCCTCTACCAAGGATAGATAACTTTTTTGATCAATTGTAGGGTGCTAAGTTTTTCTCCAACATTGACCTTCATTCCGAGTATCATCAACTTAAGATTAGGGAGGTGGATATCCCTAATATAGATTTCTGTGCCTGGTATGGTCATTTTAAGTTTCTGGCTATGGTTTTTAGGTTGACCAATGCCCCGATGACATTCATGGGTTTGATGAATAGGGTCTTCCACCAGTTTCTAGACTTGTTCATCATTGTTTTCTTAGACGATATTCCGGTGCTAAGAGCAAGGTGCATTATGCCGATCACTTTTGTGTTGTACTGAAAACCTTGAAAGAGCAACAGTTGTATACAAAATTCTCAAAATATGACTTCTGGTTGTTAAGAATAAAAGAGCATGTTAAAGTAAAATAAATATGTTGGAGTTATACTCAGTAATTATTGTACAAAACATGTCGTAAATTGATAGAGAAATGTGGGTAATTAATTTAGAGTGTTGGAAATTAATGCTGAAAATATTATTTAGATTGCTGAAAAAGTGAATTAATATGCCAAAAAGTGATTAAAAAATGCTGAAAGTATAATTATTCTGATTTAATGCTGTACTACGATTTTTGTGTTAATGTAAAAAGAAAGTTGAAAAATTTAATTGCTCGAAATTATTAAAACAATATTTAATTACTAAGAAGTGATTCTTTAAATTGCTGAAAATTGTTTAACCACTAAAGTAGATATGCATGAAACATTAGAAAAAAATAATTAATTATGGTGTTCGAAAGTCAAACAAACACGTCAAGGTTAAATTAAAGTCTGAAAGTCACTTAAAAATCCCAATATGCATGATTTCAAAGTGAATCAATTAATAAGTTGCAGATAAAGTGTCTAAACGATTAATGTGTTAATAAATCCTAGATTTGTTTGCCTAAATGATCCACGTAGCACGTAACACACATAAAATCTAAGTTGTTCCTATATATACTATTCATACAGCACATAAGTCCCTGCCCCCGAGCAGTCCCCAAAATTATTATTACAAAAATAATGTCATTACAGTAATATTATAAACCAAATAATACAAAAAAAAATAAGAAAAAACAAAAACAACTAGCTACAAGGAATAACATATTCAGTTTAAACATCCTGGCGACTCTTCGGAACCCCGTAATTGTCTTTTTAAACCTGCGATACAAGATGTAATGGCAACCAAATAGGAACATATCAGAACAAACATTGAAATATTCCTATAGACATGCTTTCTAAGATTTTCACAACATGATGCAGTCAACACACAAAGAATGAAAAATTATATTGATTTGAGGACTCACCAGTAAGCAACAAATAAAAATAAATAATAGGAAGAATGGCAAAGCAAAGCGCCCGCAACAGTGAGATACGCAGGATGCTTCCTTAAAGTCCAAAAGAAACACTGGAGAGTTTAAAAATATTTTTCCTTGTATTTAAAATAGCTAATGGTTCTTTTTGTTTTTAGAGAGTAGTGATTGTAATTGAAGAGCCCTCTGTTGATGAAAAGAGGAAAAGTCTATATAGTGGTAGGGCGCATAATTAAGGGGAGGAAATATTTCTGAAAACCAATTGAAATGTTCCCTTTCCTTAATTAACTTGATTGATCACATAAAAAAACGAAGCAAGAATCTTTGATGTAAGAAAAAACAAGGAAAAATGGATACAATCAGTTAATGAAATTTTCTATAAAATAATCCTATCAGTCAAGAGAGATTTACTCAATCAACATTTTAAATTTACCATAAATCAGTGAGAAAAATATATATAGAATCTGTCCATATTTAAATAGGTGGAAAAATGAGCACTTACCATAAATAAGAATAACAGATTGTCACCAAAACAAATAGTCCACAATTTTGCAAAAATCAAGCAATTAGTCCCAATTAATTACTATTAACAAAGCAACTTACAAAAAATTTCACAACAATCCAGCCACTAGTCCAAAACATTTCAAATTCATGTACACTTATCTCAATTAGTGCTCGGGAAAAAGGAGGATTAACAAGTTAGAATTACTAATCATCCTAGCTTAATTTGAGGCAGATTACAATTGAAAAATTAGAAGAATTAAGGTTCAACAGTCTACAAAAATTAGGGATTTTAACATATGATATTCTAAACAAGTTAACTAACTGAAATCACAATAAACTAGAACAAAAATGCCTAACGAGTTTCGTTAATTTCAAATCCCAGAGTTTGTCCAAGAAAAATAAAAGAAGGGGGTAGAATATGGAATTAAACCTAGAAACCAAACCTGGAACGGATTCTAATGAATCCGTCATTTTCTGGTGACAAACGGGTTACATGGATGGTCAGATTCGGTGGTGGTGTTGTGGGCTCGGATGGAACTGTGGTGATGGCTTGCTTCTTCGGTGGAAAGTGTCAACGGTGTTGTCATTAGTCGCTGGTCGCGTGGTGGCAGTTGCTGTGGTGTGGCAGATCTAGGAGACGGAGAAGAAGAGGTAGACTAAAGAGGGTTGCCAGCTCTTGGAACTTCATCGGAGAGGGAGAAAAGCAGCGGGGGATACAGCGGTGGCCGGCGATGGCTGGTTTGGCATTGACTGGTTGCTGGTGGCATGGAGGCAGAGGCTGGCAGTGATAAAGACTTAGAGTTCACCAGTAATCATATCCGCAGAGGCTCATTAATGGAAGGGAAGGATGGAGGTGGCGGAGTAGCGACTGGTCATGACTCGCCGGTGATGAAGGGCGGCGGCATGAGAGTTTTTAGAAAGAAGAGAGGATCTAGAGAGAGAGAGAGAAGGGGCGGGGAGGCGGCTGTTTGTTTTTTGGAAAATAGTTTGGCTTAGAGTTTTTGGTCTTAAGAAGAAAGAAAGGATCTTTTTTATCTCAATCGTTGGATCTGTTTTACATGGACGACTGAGATCTAATGCTTGAAAATCTTAAATTGAGTCTCAGATTTACTCTATTGTAACAAATTGTCTAAAATTGTAGTGACTTGGATAAAAATTGAGATAAAAGATAAATAAATTAGGCAGATATGATTTCAATTTAGACTGTTATTTAAATAATAGTAAATAATAATAAATAATATATAATAAAATAATTAATAAGTATTAATAATAGTAAATAATAATAATAAATAATAATAATATATAATAAATAATAAATAATGTGTTTGTAAATTGTGAGCGTGCACATTTAAGTACAAAATAATTTAATAAATTTTAATAAAATTACGTAAAATATCGTATTTGGATTAATAAATATTACAAAAATGATATTAAAAGATAATAAAATAATTTATGCATTTTTCTAAATTATGAATGTGACACGTCAATATGTATTTAATATAAGAATAATGTGTAAAAATATTAAAATTTTAAATTAACTATTTCAATAAAATAGCAGCCTAAAAGAAGTATCGGGTGGTCAAAATTGGGTGTCAACAACTGCCCCTTCATTACTTAAGAATGATAAAAGAATTGTCAAGCAACAAAATTTGACGTAGTAGCCAATTTTATTCGACCGAGGTAGATTCATTAGAATTAAAGAAATAGAAGGTGGTTAAAAATAGTGTGGCCAAGACTTTAATTTCAAGTCGCCTACATATCTCTGATTTTACAGAATCATATCATTTGTAGTTTTAGATTTAGGAACAAAGAATCTTCCTAAAGATTGTTGATGATAAAGGATGGGGCGTCAAAAAAAATGGTATCGTGGGTTGGTGCGATTGAAGTAAATAGGATTTGGAAATAATGACATGAAGAGGGCATGAAAATAAGAGGTGTGTGAGTTTCGAGTTTGAGTTTATGCGATGTATGAGCGGATAGGGTGATACTTTAGAAATAGGAACAAAAATTGTTTCTGTTTGTTACTCCTTCTCCGCCACCTGTATACTTTACCATATACTAGATATCAAAGGTTAGAGTATGTAATTGATAAGCAATTGATAGATATAAAGTAAATATGGGAGTAGAGAAAGCATATCTGTTATATTGTTGGATCAACCATTGAGCTTCTGGATGTGATGTTGGATTGGTGTTTGGACCTCTCGATGCAGTGTTGGATCGACTGTTGGGATTTTTAATGTGACGTTGGATCATCTATTGGGCCTCTTAATGTAGCATTAGATTAGCCATTGGACTTTTCGATATGATGTTGGATCAGCTGTGGGCCTCTCGATGTGGCATTAGATCAGCTGTTGGGTATCTCGATGTGATGTTAGATCAAATGTTGGGCCTCTTGATATAGCATTGGATTAGCTGTTGGGCTTCTCGATATGATGTTGGATCGGCTGTGTGCCTCTCGATGTAGCATTGGATCAGTTGTTGGGCTTCTCAATATAATGTAGGATCAGCTATTGGGCCTTTAGATATAGCGTTAGATTAGCTTTTGGGCTTCTTGATATGATGTTGTATCAGCTATTGGGCCTCTTGATATAGCATTGGATCAACTATTGGGCTTCTTGATATGATGTTGGATCGATTGTTGGGCTTCTCATCTATTCCTGTTAGTCATGCCACTTTTAGTTCAACTACATAAAAATAGTTAGCAAAGATAGATATATATGCTATAGATTAAACAATGTAGTGAAAACAACCATAACAATAAGATGAAATTCGAAAGTGTATTTGTTGTACTGTTGGATAGCTGTCAGGCTTCTCGGTGTGATGTTGGATTAGCCGTTGGGTATATCGTGATGGAGTGATTATTGTCATCGGTACCTGTTAATCCTGTACTCAAAGAAAAATTATGAGTTTATAAAAAGGGGAGGTTGATTTGTGCCTCTGCCTTGAAGTGTTTTCTTCTTGACATCATCGTCTGGTTGATGAGCCTCATTTGGGTCTTCACTCGGGTAGGCAGAAAATAATTGTTTAAAGTAAAAAATCAGGTTTGCAAATAGTTATCATTTAAAGGTGATAAGTATAGTATGTTGTAAAATATGAAACGTTGTTGAATCATTGACTGTGACATGTTTCAAGATGATACATCTTATAAGACCTTGTTCTCTTGTCTAGGAAATTTCTTAGGACCGCTCAAAAATTTCTGCCCAGTGTAGAGTTATCTCGTTGCAAGAATTCCAAAGTCTACTCATAGAAATTTTTGAGGTCGTCTCAAAAATTCTGCTCCAGTTGATAATTTATGCCGATGTCATGCCCATATAGAATTTTTGAGGTCCTCTAAAAAATTCTACCCCAGTTTCAATTCTCATAAAGAGGGGAAAAGAGAATTTTGTTATAATGCGACCGAACTCCACAGGAGCGCCTACATATCCCTCTTAAATGGGAATCATGTCAACCATAGTTCCAATTACAATGTAATAGGGCATGAAAGATTGAACCACAATATATCTTGACAATGTCTGAATTGATGGGCTTAGGCCAAACTACACCATTCATTTCTGCAAATATGAGTGATCCTTCCGTCAAAACTCAATGAACCATGTACGGGTTTCTGTTTCAAAATTAGTTATCCAGGCGTGAAGTGGCTTGACTCTGTCTTCCAAATCGAATAACTCTGCAGAGATTTCATCTTTCTTTATTTTTGTATGATCTCATTATGTGTCACAAACTTAGATTCAACAATTTAAAAATTATTTTGTTGTAAAGAGAAAATATGAAATAGCAATAATTCAAAAAACCTTAATATATAATGCTAGAATATCTCAAAACATAGTTTCAAGTTATAAAGAAAAACTGAAATTTCAAGCTATCTCAAACACCGAGCATGTTTATTTTAAAAATCATGAAAACATAGAAATTTGTCAAGTCGATCCAAGTACCCGACGAGGTCTGGACGGAGTAGCCTTCGGTCCCTTGCTTTCCCTAGGGGCTCCTCTCTACTTATTGATGATGACGATCCTTTTCCTTTGTCAGAATTGTCGTTGTTCTAAATCCACGTGTTCATCAACATCGAGCATATTTACGTGATGGTGTGAAAAGGATTGTTGGTAACACTTGGTTCTGGGTCCTTCAAATGAATGAAATTTGTGTCAATCAATAGTTGAATCTTATTTTTCAAAGTAAAGCATGCCTTAATAGGATGTCCACTCATCTCAGAATGGTAGGCACAAGTCTGATTATGTTGATATCACTGAGATTTAGTATCAGCTTGCATGGAAGAAAGGGGTATGATGTGGCCTACTTCTTTGAGCCGTTCGTGTAATTGAGCCAAGGGTTCAACTAAAGGCGTATATTGGTTTCTTTTGAAGTTGCATTTGGGTTTGGTAGCAGCAGGCTTGGCAGCGAGGATGTGGGCTGTTCGGGGTGTTTAGACTTGGATTGGTTGGCGTTGTATATGGGATAAGAAGGGTTTGAGAAATATGGGTGCATTTGGTAATGAGTAGGCATTTGGTATAGTGGATCTTGGTAGGGCATTTTTAGTTGATAGGGGGTATTGGGTAAGGTGTTGGAACTTATGGGTAAAGTAAAGGGGATGGAGAAAAGGAAAGCTTCGAGCACTCTCTGAAGGTTGGGCCACCATCACAGCCCCTACCTCTTTCTTCTTTTTGTTCTCCGCAGCTCCTCCAAATTGAGCGTTTAAGCTGATAATGCTACCATTTTTGAGACAATCTTTAAACATTTCTCTTATTAGGATGAGCTTGGAGAAACTTTTGTCTGTAACTATCAACAATTTGCCAAGGTATTGTTGTTCTTGTGCCTTGGCAAAGTACTCTTTCCCCAGATGGAATCTTTATATGTTTTTGTAAATTCATGATATCATATGAGTTGGAAAAATGTAAATTTGGTTGTTCATGATGTATAATTTGATGAATTCACCTATGCTTAAGATGTGCATGTAAGGTGTTTGATAAAATGCCTAAGGAACTAGAAATCATGCAATACAGCTAAATTGTGACTAAGTGAAGGATTCATGATATGACCTTATGTCCCAATGACTTCTATGATTGATAATGTGCCTTGTACATGTTGTTGGAATACTCATGAACTATTCTTATGAGATTATGCTATGTTTACTTGCAATTCCTACTTATGAACAAGATGCATGATAACCATGCAATCCACATGAACTTCCATGCTATTAGTATGTGTTGCCAATATGATTATGCAACGAACATGATATGAAGATTGTGCAAGTACTTCCATATGATATGAAATCCTTTCCATGCAATACATTGTTGATAACCATGCTTCGTATGAGATCCCTACTTATGATTTTATATGTTATGGACTCTAATCTTATGATCAAGTCAGTCTTGTGTGCCAGTTTCCTTCCATTGAGTCCTGGGGGTACCTTTACCCAAAAAATATAGTTGTGTGCTTAGAGCCATGTCATGTGTTCACGATACTCTCAGTCAAGCCATGATCTATAGAATTTAGTCAATCATGTGACTCAGGAAAACTCAGAAATCTCAGTAATCTCAGTAGTCCAGTAATCTCAGTAATCTCAGTGCTCAGTAACCTCAACAACCTTATCAACCTCGGTATTCACAGTTAATCTCAGTAACTTCAGTACTCTCAACTAGTCATCAGAACTTAGTAACATTCCATTAGTCATTGGAATCTAGTAAACTTAGTTTAGCTCTGCTAAATAGTACCACTAGTATTAGTCCAGTAAATTAGTTTAGTTCAGTTATTTAGTTCAGATACCACTATCGAGTGGGAGGAATTTGTCACAGCCTTCTTAAATAGATTCTTTCCCCAAGAGCTGAGAGAAGCCAAAGTTATTGAGTTTATCAACCTCAGGCAGGGGAATATGACGGTTAGGGAGTATTCTCTCAGATTTACTCAGCTAACCAGGTATGCTCCTCATGTGGTTGCAGACAATAGAGCTAAGATTAGCAAGTTCGTGTCAGGGGTCCACAATAGCGTGGTCAACGAGTGTAGGTCTGCGATGCTGATCAGTGATATGACCTTATCAAGACTCATGACCCATGCCCAGCAAGTAGAAGAGCAGAATTTTAAGACTAGGGAGAGGCAGAACAAGAGAGCAAGGTCATATAATTTCAACTTTCCTCACCCCAAGTCAGATGGAGGAAACCGTTCACAGTTTTGCTCCAAGTCAGCCGTTCCAGCTCCTTACTCTGCTAGCGCTCCTGTGCCAAAGTTCAGAGATGGCAATAGATATAAAACGCCAGGCTCTAAATCTCAGGGCAGTGTTAGCAGTGCCCGAACGAATCCCCTTTATTAGACTTGTGGTAAGAACCACAAGGGCATTTGCAGAGCCGGTAGTGATGTCTGTTTTGGTTGTGGCAAGCTAGGCCACAGGATTAGGTAGTGTCTGCAGTTAAGTCTTCAGGGTAAGCAAAATTGTTCTACAGCTCAGTCCAGTCTCCTGAACCAGCAGGGTGCCAATTCCAGTGCTACCAGTGGGCAACGCCCAAATAGACTCTACGCTCTTCATTCCCGACATGATCAGGAAAATTCTCCTGATGTCATTACTGGTACGTTACAGATTTTTCAGGTTCATGTTTATGCTTTGCTAGACCTAGGTGCATCTTTGTCTTTTGTTACTCCATACATAGCAGGCGATTTCAGAATCAGTCCTGAAGTCCTAGAAGAGCCCTTCTCAGTCTCTACCCCAGTGGGTAAAACCATCATAGTTCGGTGGGTATACAGGAACTGCCCGGTTATGATATCTCAAAAATCCACATCAGCAGATTTAGTAAAGTTAGAGATGACTGGTTTTGATGTCATTCTCAGCATGGATTGGCTTCATTCTTGCTATGCCACAGTCGACTGTAGAAACAAAATAGTTCAGTTTTAGTTCCGAAATAAGCCTATCCTAGAGTGGAAGGGTAGCATTTCAATGTTCAGGGGTCAACTTGTTTCCTACCTTCGGGCAAGGAAAATAATTTTTAAGGGGTGTGTGTATCATCTGGTGCATGTTAAAGATTCTATTCTGAATCTCCCATCCTCGAAACAGTCCCTGTTGTTAATAAATACTCAGATGTCTTTCTCAAAGATCTTCTAGGCATTCCTCTCGAAAGGGAAATAGACTTCGGCATAGACCTTCTTCTAGATACTCAACCTATTTCTATTCTACCATACGGAATGGCACCAGTAAAACTCAAGAAACTGAAAGATCAGTTGAAGGATCTATTAAATAAGGGATTCATCAGAACCAGCGTATCCCCATAGGGTGCGCCAGTATTATTCGTGCGCAAGAAAAATGGTTCTCTCAGGATGTGTATTGATTATCATCAACTCAATAAGGTCACGGTCAAGAACAGATATCCTCTTTCCAGGATTGATGATCTATTCAACCAACTTCAGGGTGACAGTTACTTCTCCAACATAGACCTCAGATCAGGCTATCACCATCTCAGAGTTAGAGAATGTGACATTTTGAAGACAGCTTTCCGTACTCGGTATGGTCACTTTGAATTTTTAGTCATGTCATTTGGTCTTACCAATGCCCCAACAGCTTTTATGGATTTGATGAACCGTGTATTCAAGTAGTACTTGGACATGTTTGTCATAGTATTGATAGATGATATTCTAGTCTATTCTCGCACAGAGCGTGATCATGCAAACCATCTTAGGATTGTTCTTCAGACTCTCAGGGATCGCCAATTATTCTCTAAGTTCAGCAAGTGCAAATTTTGGATAAGATCAATATCATTCCTTGGACATATTATTTCTGGTAATGGCATTAGAGTAGATCCTCAGAAAACTGAGGCAGTAAGAAACTGGCCCAGAACCGTATCTCCATTAGATATTAGGAGTTTCTTGGGTTTTGTTGGCTATTATAGATGGTTTGTCAAGGGATTTTCTTGTATTGCATCTCCCATGTCCAGATTGACTCAGAAGAAGATTAAGTTTTAGTGGTCAGATTTATGTGAGAAGAGCTTTCAAGAGTTGAAGACTCGACTCACCTCCGCTCCAGTTCTAGCTATTCTAGATGTTTCAGATGGTTTTGTAGTCTATTGTGATGCATCCAGAGTAGGTTTAGGTTGTGTCCTGATGCAGTATGGTAAGGTCATAGCCTACTCCTCCAGACAGTTAAAGCCACATGAGAAGAATTATCTTACTCATGATCTTGAGTTAGCAGCGGTAGTTTTTACCTTGAAGATTTGGAGGAATTATCTCTATGGAGTTCATGTAGATATCTTTACAGACCATAAGAGCCTCCAGTATGTCTTTTCGCAGAAAGATCTTAATCTTCGCCAGTGAAGATGGTTAGAGATCGTGAAGGATTATGACATGAGTGTTCTTTATCATCCGGGCAAGGCCAATGTTGTGGCCGATGCTCTCAGTTGACTCTCCATGGGTAGTATTTCTCATGTTGAGGATAGTAATAAAAAGATGGCTCAGGAAATCCATCAGCTTGCCAGACTAGGTGTTCGCTTAGTTGATTCTTCAGAGGGTGGTATATGTGTTCATAGTAGTTCATAGTCATCTCTAGTTTCTGAGGTGAAAGAGAAACAAGACAGGGATCCTAGCCTTGTCAAGCTCAAAGAGTCAGTTCAGAATTAGAAAGTCAAGGGTTTCTCCCAAGGGGAAGATGGTGTTCTTCGTTGTCAGGGTCGTCTATGTGTTCCAGGTGTAGATGAATTGAGGCAGTGAATTTTTGCAGAAGCACATGGTGGACGATACTCTATTCATCCAGGGGCTACTAAGATGTACCGCGACATGTGGGATATTTATTGGTAGAGTGGGATGAAGAGAGATGTTGTAAAGTTTGTGGCTAAGTGCTCTACATGTCAGCAGGTTAAGATAGAGCATCAGAAATCTAGTGGTTCCATGCAAGAGTTCACCATTCCTACTTGGAAGTAGGAAGAAGTTAACATGGACTTCATGACAGGTTTGCCTAGAACTCGACATCAGCATAATTCAGTCTAGGTCATTATAGATAGAATGACCAAGTCAGCTCATTTCCTTCCTATTTGTACTTCTTATTCTGCCGAGGATTATGCCAAACTCTATATCAGGGAGTTAGTCAGTTTACATGGTGTTCCACTATCTATCATCTCAGATAGAGGTACCTAGTTCACTTCTTACTTTTGGAAAGCATTCCAAAAGGGTCTCGGTACCCAAGTCCATCTCAGCACAACATTTCATCCTCAGACAGATGGTCAAGCAAAGAGGACTATTCAGACTCTTAAAGATATTCTAAGGGCATGTGCAATTGACTTCAAGGGATGTTGGGATGACCAATTGCCTTTGATTGAGTTTGCGTACAACAATAGCTATTATTCTAGTATTCAGATGGCTCCATTTGAAGCTCTCTATGGTAGGAGATGTAGATCTCTGAATGGTTGGTTTGAAGTTAGTGAGGCCTCAGTCATAGGTCCTGACTTAGTATTTGACGCCTTAGAGAAAGTTTAGTTGATCAGAGAGAGACTCTGGGCTGCTCAGAGACGACAGAAGTCCTATATAGATGTTCATAGAAAGGATCTCGAGTTCGAGGTCAATGACTATGTCTATCTTAAGATCTCTCCCATGAAAGGAGTGAAGAGGTTCGGCAAGAAAGGGAAACTCAGTCCCCAGTATATCGGTCCCTTCAAAATTCTTGGTCACTTCGGCAAGGTATCTTATGAGCTTGAGTTGCCTTCAGATCTAGCCTCAGTCCATCCAGTCTTCCATATCTCTTTGCTAAAGAAGTGCATAGGTGACCCAATAGTTGTTGTCCCTATTCAGAGCATCGACATTCAGAATAGCCTCTCTTATGAAGAGATTCCAGTCGAAATCTTAGATTATCAGACTCGTAGATTGAGAAACAAAGAAGTTCCTCTAGTCAAGGTTCTATGGCAAAATCAGTTTCATGAGGGAGATACTTGGGAAGTAGAAGCAGATATGCATACCAAGTATCCTCACCTTTTCCCCACCAATTTAGATCAAGCTCAAGGTAACAGTTCTCTTTAAGCTTATTAAGTTTCATGTTCATGTTTCCAGTATAAAATTGGTATCTATAACCATTTCATACTCAGTCATGCATTCATGTACCAGTTGTCCATGCATCAGATATGCACGAGTTCAGTATGTTCATCATGTCAGTCAAGAGATCAAGTTTCAATTCTTCATGTTCAGTTCAGGTTCTATTGTCTTGTATCCCTTCTCAATAAATCTCATTCGAGGACGAATGTTCCCAAGGGAGAGATATTGTAATACCCCGCATATTTCTAATCCTGTGATTCATACTTGAGTACATGACTTACCATAAATATCCTTGTTATAGGATAGCTTATGATGCATTAAGCATGTTTATATGAGTCACTTAAGGTAATACAAGCTAAGAGTTTTTGAATCCATCAAGTTTTAGTGTTCAATTTTGCAAGGGTCATCTTTGAATGAGTATAACTCGATATTAATATGGTATTTTGTCTGATTTAGACCCACCAAATTGTAGAGAATCGAATTATCTTTCCAACGGTACCAATTTCACCTTAATCCAATACCCGAGCGAAAAGTTATGCCCATTTTCGTGAGAGACAGTAAGCATAGCCGATTGGTTAGGCGCCGCCTAACCCAAGCATAGGCGATTGGTTAGGCGCCACCCAACCCAAGCATAGGCGATTACTTGGGCGCTGCCTAAGTTAATTCCAGGTGTCAAAAACACTCCGTCTTGAGTTATTTTAAAGGTAATTAAGTCTTTAAATACTCCTTACACGTCCCTAAACTTCACCCTACGAAATATATATCTTCTAAACATACTGCAACCCTATTTTCATCTCAAAGATCATCATCCAAGAGCACTAAAGGAGAAAAATAACTAGGGTTGTATAACTAAGCTTGAAGATCCGATTTCAAGGAAATTCCTCCATCAATCATCAAGAATCTTCCTTCTAAGGTATGCGTAGTGTTCATCTATGGATCCAATTCGTTCATAGAGTTCAAGAATCAATCTTTAAAATACAAAAGCTTGGTTGATTGTGGTGATATGATCATACCCATGTTAATGCTGGTTTTTTTTCCTCTTTTTCATTATAAAAGTATGATTTCTATATTGTTGGGTGTTGATGATCATGTTGTTGATATTGGGTGATTCCCAAGATGGAATCTTTATATGTTTTTGTGAATTCATGATATCATATGAGTTGGAAATATGTAAATTTGGTTGTTCATGATGTATAATTTGATGAATTCACCTATGCTTAAGATGTGCATGTAGGATGTTTGATAAAATGCCTAAGGAATTGGAAATCATGCAATACAGCTAAATTGTGACTAAGTGAAGGATTCATGATATGCCGTTACTTCCCTATCACTTTTATGATTGATAATGTGCCTTGTACATGTTGTTGGAATACTCATGAACTATTCTTATGAGATTATGCTATGTTTACTTGCAATTCCTACTTATGAACAAGATGCATGATAACCATGCAATCCACATGAACTTCCATGCTATTAGTATGTGTTGCCAATATGATTATGCAACGAACAAGATATTAAGATTGTGCAAGTACTTCCATGTGATATGAAATCCTTTCCATGCAATACATTGTTGATAACCATGCATAGTATGAGATCCCTACTTATGATATTATATATTATGGACTCTACTCTTATGATAAAGTCAGTCATGTGTGTCAGTTTCCTTCCATCGAGTCCTGGGGGTACTTGTACGCAAACAAAAATAGCTGTGTGCCTAGAGCCATGTCATGTTTTCACGATACTCTCAGTCAAGCCATGATCTATAGAATTCAGTCAGTCATGTTACTCAGGAAAACTCAGTAATCTCAATAATCTCAGTGCTCAGTAACCTCATCAACCTCAGTATTCACAGTCAATCTCAGTAACTTCAGTACTCTCAACTAGTCCTCAGAACTCAGTAATATTTCGTCAGTCATTGGAATCCAGTAAACTTAGTTTAGCTCTGCTAAACAATACCACTAGTATCAGTCTAGTTAATCAGTTCAGTTCAGTTCAATTATTTAGTTCAGCGTAGTTATTCAGTTCAGTGTCCTTTAGATGGAAGTAGAGGTTAGAACCGAGTGAACCCAAGGATGGGAACTCACCCGCCAGTTCAGGGTGTAATTCTTAGTAACAATCCTTGTGTTCCAGAACTACGTAGCTAGTGTAGGTTGAGACATCTTAACCCATCATCTTAGGGTTGATGAGGTGGCTTAACCCATCAGTTTAGGGTTCCCACCATTCTCATTGAGTACCCGCCAGATAAGGGTCACTTACAGTTGTCCTTACCAGTGGCGCGGTATTGACACCCCTCCAGTCGGGGTAGAGATTGGACCCCAGCTTAGCCATAACAGCATACATGGGGCATGTCGTTTAAATACTATTTCCCACAATTTCAGTATCAGTCTCAGTAAAAGAACTCAGATAGTTCTTCAGATTTCAGTATATACAGGACTGTTAGATACAATCATCCATGTTATCAGTTTCAGTAACAGTCTCAGTAAAAAAACTTAGGGCGTTCTTCAGATTTCAGTATATACAAGACTGTCAGATATAGTCGTTCATGTTATCAGTTTCAGTATTAGTCATGACAGTTATCAGTAAACCATGTATTAGCTTACAAGTTATGCTATCATGTATTCACAGTCCCAGTTTCTATATATGTGTGTTTGTACCCCCATGTTCATATTAGTCAGTCAGTGTTGTTCATGCATGAAACCCTTTATGTTCAGCCTACCTTCCTCGTATACTCAGTACTCCAGTTGTACTGACGCATTTGCGCTATGGTGCTATCTTTTCATGTTACACCATAGGTTCTAAGACACGAGCTCTAGCCCAGCAATGCGGTAACGTTCCAGTCTTAGAGACACAGTGAGTCCTCATTGATTCCAGGACAATATGATTTAATTTATTTGTTTACTCTCCAGTTTAGTTTTACGGAGTTAGTTGGAGACATGTTCCTTCAACTCATTATTCAGACAGTTTAGAGGCTTTCGGATTTACTTTCAGATTTACGTTCAGATTTAGTTGTTTTAGGTATTTTCACCCACAGAATTGTATTCAGTTGAACCTTATGGCCTTACAGTTCCATGTATTCCTTATTATTATATTATGATTTGCAGTATACAGGTACATATATCAGTTATGGATTAGCTTGTGGTCCCTCGGGGTAATGAGCATCATGTAGCATTCCGGTTCAGCAAATCGGGGTGTTATAAATTACCTCAAAAGAAAGGTGTTAGACACCTTTCGAGGTCCATGAAGGTGGTTCCTGGCCGAATTCATATTTCACGTGGGGATTCTATGTGATTAAATAAAGGTCGCTTATTATCACTAGCTTAATTCTTTAACTAAGTGATGAAGTAATGAATAAAAAAACACACTATTTTTATTACTTCTAATTATTAATTATCTAAGTGATAAAAGTCAATAAAACATGTAAATAAGAAAATCGAGGAGAAAGAAATGACATAAATTTACAATAAAAGGGACTGCTTATGTAATAAACTAACTACCCCAAATAAATGAACATGCAAGGTAAATAAAGGAATAAATTTGAAAATCAAACAAACAAAGGTTTTGGTTTCATTTGGATCAGAACCCCAACTTGTTGAATCATTGTCCGACCCACTGGACGGATTCTTAGACAAGTGACAATGTCAGAAGTCTTATCGTTAATATGTTGGATATCATCACTTCCGAATGACTATCCGTCCCACCCCACCTAGGCTGGTTGTTAAATCTAAAGGAGTTCTACGACAAGGATAAAACTACTGTCTTTAGTAATACTTATCGTCCAACCTATCGTCCAAGAGACGTTGGACTTTATTATTTTGGTTTGTGTGGTCTAGAAAAAATAAATCTATGTTGCCTAGGACTTGAAGCGCATAACAAGTAGGACGTCACGTAGAACATAATTATCTCAAGTTAGCCTCTTGATTAATTAAAGTTGATTAACGTGATTAACATGCAAAGACAATAATAGCTTGTTTTTGTGTCATTAACCTATAGGCATGATATCTAAGGTTCACACAATTATTTATTGAAATGTAATTGTCAAACATTTAAGAAAACATGATAGAATACGAACGTTAATTGTGTAAGATAGTTAAGCCTATATACATGATATCTAGATGTCATGTGATTGCTATCGACGGAAATAATTGTCACAATATTTAGAGCAATATTGTAAATTTGTTAAGAATAAAAGAGCATGTCAAAGTAAAGTAAATATTAATTTAGAGTGTTGGAAATTAATGCTGAAAATATTATTTAGAGTGCTGAAAAAGTGAATTAATATGCCAAAAAGTGATAAAAAAATGCTGAAATTATAATTATTTTGATTTAATGCAGAACAACGATTTTTGTGTTATTGTTAAAAGAAAGTTGAATAATTTAATTGCTAGAAATTGTTAGAAATATGCAGAAATATCAATACAAGTGTTGAAAATTACATGTTGAAAATTATTATTGACATTTATTTTTATTGCTGAAAAATCCATTTTCAATGCTTCAAAATGAATTAACATGATGAAAATATGCACTGAAAATTATTTAATTACTAAGAAGTGATTCTTTAAATTGCTGAAAATTGTTTAACCACTAAAGTAGATATACATGAAACATTAAAAAAAAATAATTAATTATGGTGTTCGAAAGTCAAACAAACACGCCAAGGTTAAATTAAAGTCTGAAAGTTACTTAAAAATCCATAAATGCATGATTTCTAAGTGAATCAATTAAGAAGTCGTAGATTAAAGGTCTAAACGATTAATGTGTTAATAAACCCTAGGTTTGATTGCCTAAATGATCCACATAGCACGTAACACACATAAAATCTAAGTTGTGTCTATCTATACTATTCATAGAGCACGTAAGTCCCCGCCCCTCGAGCAGTCCCCAATATTATTATTATAATAATAATGTCTTTACAGTAATATTACAAACCAAATAATACAAAAAAATAAGAAGAAAGAAAAATAACTAGCTATAAGGAATAACATATTCAGTTTAAACATCTCGGTGACTCTTCGAAACCCCATAATTGTCTATTTAAACCTGCGAGACAAGATGTAATGGAATGCAAACAGGAACATATAATAACAAGCATCGAAATATTCCTATAGACATGCTTTCTAAGGTTTTCACAACAGGATGCAGTCAACACACAAAGAATGAAAAATTACATCGATTTGAGGACTCACCAATAAGCAGCAAATAAAAATAAATAATAAGAATGGCCAAGTCAAGTGCCCACAACAGTGAGATACGCAGGATGCTTCCTTAAAGTCCCAAAGAAACACTAGAGAGTTTAAAAATATTTTTCCTTGTGTTTAAAATAGGTATTGGTTCTTTTTATTTTTAGAGAGTAGTGATTGTAATTGAAGAGCCCTCTGTTAATAAAAAGAGGAGGAGTTTATATAGTGGTAGGGCGCATAATTAAGGGGAGGAAATATTTCTGAAAGCCAATTGAAATGTTCCCTTTCCTTAATTAACTTGATTGACCACATAAAAAAAGCAAGCAAGAATCTTTAATGAGAGAAAAGACAAGGAAAAAATGGATACAATCAGTTAATGAAATTTTCCATAAAAAAATCCTATCAGTCAAGAGAGATTTTCTCAATCAACATTTTAAATTTACCATAAATCAGTGAGCAAAATTTATATAGAATCTATCAATATTTAAATAGGCAGAAAAACGAGCACTTACCATAAATAAGAATAATAGATTGTCACCAAAATAAATAGTTCACAATTTCGCAAAAATTAAGCAATTAGTCCCAATTAATTACTATTAACAAAGCAACTTAAAAAAAATTTCACAACAATCCAGCCACTAATCCAAAATATTTCAAATACACATACACTTATCTCAATTAGGGCTTGGGGAAAAGGAGGATTAACAAGTCAGAATTACTAACCATCCTAGCTTAATTTGAGGCTGATTACAATTGAAAAATTAGAACAATTAAGGTTCAAAAATCTATGAAAATTAGGGATTTTAACATGTGATAATCTAAACAAGTTAACTAACTGAAATCATAATAAACTAGAACAAAAATGCCTAATGAGTTTCATTAATTTCAAATTGCAGATTTTGTTTGAGAAAAATAAAATAAGGGGATATAAAATAGAATTAAACCTAGAAACCAAACCTTGAATGGATTCTAATAAATCCATCATTTTCGGTGATGAACGGGTTACATGGCCGATCGAATTCGTTGGTGGTGATGTGGGCTCGACTAGAACCGTGATGATGGTTTTCTTCTCCAGTGGAAGGCATTGACGGTGTTGTCATGGTCACCGGTCGCATGGAGGCGATTTTTGTGGCGTCGCATATCTGGGAAATAGAGGAGAAAAGGTAGACTAAAGAGGGTCACCGACTCTTTGAACTTCCTCGGAGAGGGAGAAGAACGACGGGGTTCAGCGTGGTTGGTTTGGCATTGACTGGTGGTTGGTGGCATAGAGGCGGAAGCTGGCGGTGCTGAAGACGAAGATTCCACTGGTAATCATATCCGGCGAGGTTCATTGATGGAAGGCGAAGATAGAGCTAGCGGAGCAGTGGCTAGTCATGAATCATCGGTAATAAAGGGTGGCAGTAAGAGAATTTTTAAAGAGAAAAGAGAAGGTAGAGAGAGAGGAAGAGAGGGAGGGTGGGGAGGCTGATGATTTTTTTTTTGGAAAATAGTTAGCTAAGTGCTCTACATATCAACAGGTTAATATAGAGTATCAGAAGCCTAGTTGGTCCATGTAGGGGTTTAATATTCCTACTTGGAAGTGGGAAGAAGTGAACATGAACTTTGTGATGTGTTTGCCTCGTATTCGTCATCAACACGATTCAGTTTAGGTCACTGAAGACAAGATTACCAACTCAACTAATTTCCTTCTAGTCCATACCTCTTATTTAGCAAAGGATTACGCCAAACTCTACATCAGAGAGTTGGTCAGATTGCACGGTGTTGTGCTATCTATTATTTTAGACAGAGGTACTAAGTTCACCTCTAATTTTTGGAAAGCATTCCAAAAGGGTATTGTTACCCAAGTTTATCTTAATACAACCTTCCATCCTCAAACAGATGGTCAAGAAGAAAGAACCATTTTGACTCTAAAAGATATATTGCGAGTGTGTGAAATTGATTTCATGGGAAGTTCGGATGACCACTTACCTTTTATTGAGTTTGCATACAACAACAATTATCATTCCAGTATTCGGATGGCTTCATTCAAAGATCTCTATGGTAGGAGATGCAGATCTCTAGTTAGGTGGTTCGAATTTAGTGAGGCCTCAGTTATAGGGCTTGAATTAGTAATCGATGCCTTTCCAAAAGTCAAGTTGATCAGAGAAAGACTCCAGACTACTCAGAGCCGACAAAAGTCTTATACAGATGTGCGCAAAGAAGATCTTGAGTTCAATATTGGGTACTATATTTATCTAAAGATCTCTCCCATGGAAGGAGTGAAGAGGTTTGTCAAAAAGGGAAAGCTAAATCCCCGATATGTCGGTCCCTTTAAAATTATCAATCATTTTGGCAAGGTAGCTTATAAGCTAGAGTTGCCTTCAGATCTAGCCTCAGTTCATCCAGTCTTCTATGTATCCTTGCTCAAGAAGTGCATAGTTGACCCAGAAGTTGTAGTCCCTATTCAGACTATAGATGTTCAGAACGACCTCTCATTCAAAGAAATTCCAGTCAAAATACTTGACTACCAGACTCGTAGATTAAGGAACAAAGAAGTCCCACTAGTCAAAGTTCTTTGGTGGAATCAGACCATTGAGGAAGCTACTTGAGAAGTAGAAGAAGACATGCGTACCAAGTATCCTTACCTCTTCTCTGCTAACTCAGATCTATCTGAAGGTAACAGTTCTTCTTAATCTTTTAAGTTTTATGTTCAGGTTTCAGTTACAAACTTGGTATCCAGTTCATGTTCAAAATTCTATTATAAACTTGGTATCAATTACCATTGCATAGTCATTCATGCATTCATGTGTTATTTCACTCATGTGTTCATGTATCAGACATGTATTCTCCTTGTGAGAAACTCAGTTATCAGAAATCTCAGTTATGTATTCATGAGTTAGTTCAGTCATGAAATCATGCATCAGATACGTATGTTCAGTATGAATCTCAGAAATGTCAATCGTGTAGTCATGTTTCAGTTGCTTATGTTCAGTATGCACTTCATCTTTTCGTTTCTCCCATCTCAATCATTCTGATTCGAGGACAAATATTACCAAGGAGGAGTTATTATAATACCCCGTACTTCTACCTAGCTTAAATTTATCCCAAAGAGTCAAAAACTTGTTTTAAATATGAATCCACTTTTATATATGTGGTATTTTTAAGATTTTTACTTTTTATTATGTGTGAAATTAAATAAGCTTTCTATCGATACCAAATTTGCCTAAATTCGACACCCGGGTGAAGAGTTAGAGCTGTTTTAACGAGACAGTTTATCACCTGAGCCATCAACGCGTCGCAGAGCAGGCTGAAATGGCAATCGTCAAAATTTAGTGAGCCTCCACGATTACGACACATCATGCCAGGGCTCAAACTCAGAATTGTCCCTTTTCCAGTGTCTCAGTGCGATGTCTCCGCATCGTTCCAAGCATCTAGGTCCCATCCAGTATTGCAATGCGATTTCACCACGTCGCACCACCAACCCAATTCCTATTTGGCAATTTTCAGTGACACGATGCGATAGCACCGCCTCGCGCCAGCCTACTAAATCAAGAAATTTTAAATAAAATTAAAAGATGCGTTGAGGGTTAAATGGGTATTTTCCCATGATTTTATTCCACCCAGATGTGGGATTTAAGCCCTAAAAATGTCCTTAGCTAAAATTCACCCCTAAAATTTAAGACACTCTCTCTCAAACTTGGAAAACTCTAGCTCTTAAGAATCAAGGTCAATCTCAATAAATCCATCCATGAACCTTCAAGGTTTTCTTTCTTAGGTATGCATAGTGTTCATTCATGGATTTTTTCATCCATAAAGCCCAAGAATCAAGTTTTAAATTATGAATTATGATATTTATGCTATGTGTTGATTATATTCATGTTGTTGTTGTTGTTGTTGTATGATTCCCAAGTTGGAATCTCTATGTGTTTTTATGAAATTACGTTAGTATATGAGTTTAAATCCATGAATTCCCAAGTTGGAATCCTTTGTATTTTTCTTACCTCACATGTATACCAGTACATTCAATCATACTGACGCATTTGTGATATGGTGTTTTACTTTACGCCATAGGTTCCGAAGCACGAGCTCCAGAGCATCAGTAAAATTCCAGTACTCAACAGTCAGTGTCAGCAGTGAGTCCTCATCCTTCGAGGACATAAACATTATTTTATCATTTCCGTACTTAGTTTATTTCTGTAGTTGGAGTTAGTTGGGGACATGTCTCATCAACTCCTTATTCAAACAGTTAGAGGCTTTTCAGACTTATGATTAAATAGTTATTTCTGTTGTTTTAAGTATTTCATACTCCACTCAGATGTTATATTTTATTAGATATTATGTCTCAGTTTTGCACCTTGTGGCCTTTAAGCTTTTATTTTTGCATTTATACAGTATGTTTGAATTGTTCAGGTACATATATCAGTCATGGGTTAGCTTGTGGTCCTTCACGGTCATGAGCACCGTGTAGAATTCTGAGTACCAAATTTAGGGTGTTATAACATGCTAGTAAAGATAAAAAAATATGTCTTTGAGCCTATAACAAACCCCCACTACCCCAGGATTCAAAGGTTCAATTAATATACAACACACCATAGGGCATAGTCATCACCCATACCTATGCAATCTCGCATATGGGTTGATAGATATAGGTGCATACTAGGATAGGCAATGTGCATGCAAGAATAATTGCAAAGTATATAATCAATATCATAACATTATCATCATAACCATCTCCATCATAACCATCATTATAGAAATCATCATCGTGACAATCATTATTATAGCAATCATCATCATAACTATAATCTTCATAATCATCCTCATCATAATCATTCTTTGACATTGTCAAGTATATAGTTTCTATATATAGGGATAGCCAAACATCAATTGGTAGATGCACACATAAGCACATCAATATAATCATCCTTCGGCCTTTTCGTAAATCAAAATTATCATCATAATATCCTCCGGCCTTGGCAATTATTAATATATCATCACGTATATAACCATATCATCATGATCATTCTCTGTCCTGGATAGTTATATAGTAAGTATCATCATAATCATCAACACGAATATGTATAACATTAATACTAAGACCTTGAAACACCTTGGGTTTTGATCCATAGAAAGTTTTTGAGTTTAAGCTTCTGTACATCATGCGATTGGTGGTACTTGTCATATTATAAGGTATGTTTTAGGGCCCTCAATTCGTATGTTGATCAGTGAGGTTTGGTTAGTTTCTTTCCAATGTACGAATGGACATTATACTTGTCATATGTTAGGTTACTAGAAGTTTAGTGCCAACTATATGATATCCTATATTTGGCATAGATGATTCTATTCCGACTAAGGTATGATTCTATGTACTTATTGTATGCTTGGGTATGATTTGTCCTTTCCGGTGGTATGTTGGTCAGTGTTGGAGACCAAATTTATGCCTAGGGTACAAATGGTGGGTACCATTTGTATGTTAGGGTACAGTTTGGGTGGTGCATTCGTACCCTTATGTGGGAATTTATACAATTTAAGTTGGAGGCATTATGAATATTTTTCCTCTTAACCCCTTATGACCCCATGCCTAAAAACACTTTTGGGGCATTATTTACCCTATTATTCCAAATCAAAAATACTATAAATACTCTCAAAATCTTTCTCTAGCTCTTGGGTTAAGAAAAAGTTAGGGTTTCCAGCAAGGTGGTCGATTAAGTCTCTAAGGGGTGGTTTATCTCCATCTTGCTTGTTTTCTAAGGCATATTACTCCTTCCCCATTGTTAGTTCAACTAAATTCATGTTTAATGAATGGTTTTTATGATTTAATTTTTGGTATTATTTTATTTTACTTATATATTGGAAGTTTTAGTTTTTAATGGATGAATATTGTTTTCCCATGTTTTCTTATTGTTTTCATGTTAAAATTATGGAATTGAACATGTGGTTTCATGGTAATAGTCAATTGGTACTTGGTTTTGGTTTTGGAAACTATATTCTTTCAACATATTTGTTAAAATGTCTATGAGAATGGTTTTGTCACATGGTATAACTTTTTTTAAAACTATGCATTGTATAATTTAGCAATGGAACGTAAAGTGGATAAATAGTTTTAATGGCTAAATGGTAAGGCTATGTTTGATTGATTTTGATTTATGACTTTATGGGGTACATGGGAATCCCCCAAGAGAATCTAATAATTGAACCTAAAGGGTACATGGGAATCCCCTAAGTGATTAGCTAAGGACATTATTTGCAAGCTATAGTTGGTAAAATGATACCACTTCTTATATCCTTGGTTAATAATATATGGAATTGGTGGTTTAGTTGTGTGCTAACCATAAAGGTTTGGCCCAATGGACAGACATTGGAAACTCATGTTTGCCGACATGAGGATTGGTCATGGTGAACATATACTTATGGGGTACATGAGAATCCCCTAAGTTATACTTGTATATATGTATCTTGGAGGGTTAAGGGTACAAAGGAATCCCCTGGCCCTATGATATCTCTTGTTCATGTGGCTATATACATCGAAGCTAGTTCAAGGAGTAACACTAGACCCATATAGCCCGTAGGTAGTTCTAGGATGGTTAAGCTACACAAACCCAGGTTAATGGTTTTAAATAAATGCTAAACCCAGTTCTATTTCCTAATATGGATTATATATATATGTATGGATGTGTTTGTATACGGGTAGTTACTTGGTTTTAAACATTGGCATTATTTTATCCTTATCCTGAGTGCATGCTAACATTCACCTGCTAACCCATCTTTGGGCTCTGTATCACCATGCGATGCAGGAACCTGCCATACTAATCCTTCTACTTAGTGATTGGATTTGGGGACAACTTGCATTAGATTTAAGTGGTAAGCTTCCATACTCTAGAAGGCTCCATTTTATGTTTTGCATTCCTCTATTACTTTTGTCATGTCATAGATGTTGGTTTTGGCTATGGTCCAGGGTATGTCTTGATCGGTTATTGTTTTTATTTTTTGATAGAGGCTTTGTGTGACTACTATGGGTTGATATGGGTGGTGTCGGTATGGGTGTTAGCCATGAACTGGTATTGGTATTAGGGTTGACACTATTGAACTATATTTGATTTATGATTGTTCCATTTTTTTACGTTATAGATATGTTTAAAATTTATCCATATAGGGGTATAGGATGGTTATGTTGGGTGTTGGGGGTGATCTTCGATCCAAGTTGGGTTTGAGACACCCGACATACTTAGGCCCTAGTTTAGGTCATGTCAGATTGGTTTCAGAGCCTTAGGTCCTTGGTCACTTGGGAGTCCACAAAGTCATGTCAAGTAGAGTTTCTTTTAAGGATGTGTAGTGCACCACAATCATAAGGGAGACTCTACAAGACATTTATGAATATTTCTCTATCTTGTGTTCTATTTTAAAGCTTAGAGTCTGTATCCTAGAATCTTCTGTGAATCTTATTTATTTTCTTTTCATATCATGCTGCGATGATCTGAAGTTACCAAAAACTCCTTTGTCCCAGCTGGGGACAATGTTGATGGGACACACTCTACTCATGGGATTCATACTTGATCTAGGCATCCAGTTCCTGATTATTCATTAATTATATCAATTTTTTCTAGTCCTCCTTAGGATGATGTAATAAATGTTGAGTTTCATCAGTTGATTCATATGATTGCTCAGTTGGTAGCTTAGTAGTTTGAGCGTGGTACATCTACTACACCATTTTCTGAGGCCACAAGGGCTGGCCAGTTCATAAGGTTGAGCCCTCCAATTTTTACTGGTGCTAAGGTGGAGAAGGATCCTAAGTTTTTTTTCATTGAGATGGAAAGGATTTTTAGGGTTATACATGCCACGAATATGGAAGGGGTGGAGTTTTCTACCTACTAACTGAAGGATGTGGCATACTAATAGTTCGAGGAGTATGATCGGGCAAGGGGTAATGATGATGAGTCATCTCTGTGAGAGAATTTCTCTAATGCATTTCAGGACCACTTCTTTCGGCGAGAGTTGAGGGAAATAAAAGTGAAGGTATTTGTTAATATAAAATAAGGGAATATGTCAGTCCAGGAGTATGCCTTAAAGTTTCACTATTTGTCCCAGTATGCACAAGAAATGAAGTGTAATATAAGGTCCCGGATGAGGAAATTGCTTAGGGACTGACCTATGAGTTGATCCTTAAAAGTAAGGCCACCTTAATGATTAATGACATGGATATCTCTAGGTTGGTTGTTTACATAAAATAGGTAGAGGAAGAAAAGAAAAAATAGGTTGAGATAGGGGAAAAATAGGGAAAGATGATTAGGTTCTTTGAGTAAGGTGGTGGCCAATAGTAGAGTGGCAGATATGGTAGTAAGTGTCCTAAGAATAAGTGGGGAAATTATGGGTCTTACTCAACGTCTAGTGATCCCTACCTAAATCCGTCGGGTGATAGGTGATTCTAAGGTGGGAAAAACTTCAGGGCACTAGGTGCCCAATCTCAGGCTAGTGGGTCTCAGTTAACTAAATCATAGCCTCCCTGTAGATTTTGTGGTGATTTACACAGGGGTATTTATAATAAAGGAAGGGACAAATGCTTCAACTATGGTCAGCCAGGATATATACTTAGAAACTACATAGTTGGTTAGGTTTCCTCTGTGGAAAACAAGCTTTTGATTTCTCCTCTTCAACTCCAGTACCAAAGGGTGCACCATCTAGTTTCGGCACTGGTCGGAACCTTTTTTATGCTCTTACTACTCGACAAGAATCCAAGGCATTGCTTGATGTCATAACTGGTATATTGCAACTCTTTTCTTATGATGTATATTGTTTACTTGATTTAGGGTCCACTCTATCTTATGTGACCTTATTTCTAGCTGTGCATTTTGGTTTTGGTCCCGAGTGTGTTTCAGACTCTTTTTTTGTTTCTACCCCGATATCTGTTAGTAGTAAAGATACTTTGGTAGATCTGTTTCAACTAGATATGGTGGATTTTGATAATATTCTGGGGTTAGATCGGTTGCACTCGTGCTATGCTTCATTAGACTATCAGACTCGTAAGGTTGCCTTTAAGTTTCTTGATGAACTAGTTATTGAGTGGAAGAGTGGTTCCCTAGCTCCTAATGGGAAGTTTATATCTAATCTTAGAGCTCAGAAATTAATCTCTAAGAGGTGTCTCTATCACTTGGTTTGGGTTAAAGATTTTAACTCCGAGGGTCCTCCTTTTTATTCGATTCTGGTGGTGAATGAATTTCCTAAGGTCTTCCCTGATGACCTTCTTGGTGTTCCTCTTAATAGGGAGATCAAGTTTGGGATTGACCTTATTGTATAAACTTGTCCAATTTCTATTCCCCTATATAAAATGGCTCCAGTTGAGTTGAAAAAGCTTATGGAATAATTAAAGGATCTCTTAGATAAGGGTTTCACCCATCCTACTATGTGCCCATAGGGTACACCGGTGTTGTTCGTGTGTAAGAAGGATGGTTCCCTTTGAATGTTGTCACTTTTTTGGATCATATTATTTCTAGTGTGTGGATCATAGTGGATCTACAGAAGGTTGCAGTAGTTAGGAAGTGTCCTAGACCCATGACTCCAACTGATATTTAGAGTTTCTTGGGATTAGTAGGCTACTATCGGAGGTTTATAGAATGTTTTTAAACTATAGCTTCCTCGTTGACTAAGTTGACTTAGAAAAAGGTAAAGTTCTTATGGTCTGATGCTTGTGAGGGGAGTTTGAGAAGCTGAAAGATAAGCTAACTTCGGCTCTAATTTTGACTTTGCTTGAAAGCATGGATGGGTTTGTGGTTTATTACGACGTGTCCTGTATGGGACTTGGTTGTGTTCTGATGTGGCATGGTAAGGTGATAACTTATGCTTCTAGGCTATTAAAGATGTATGAGAGAAACTATCTTACTTATGAATTAGAGCTGTTAGCTATGGTGTTTGAATTGAAAATTTAGAAGCACTATTTTTATGGAGTGCATGTGGATATATTTTCTGATCACAAGAGCCTGGAGTATGTATTTACTTAGAAAGAACTTAACCTCAGGCGAAAAAGGTGGCTTGGGCTTCTCAAGGACTATGACATAAGTCTTCACTAGCACATAAGTAAAGCTAACATAGTTGGTGATGCACTTTGGAGGTTATCCATGAGGATTCTAGCTCATGTGGTTAAGGAGAAATGGGAGTTAGTGAAGTATATTTATCATTTGTCTAACCATCGAGTTTGCCTCTTGGACTCTGAGGATGGTGGTATTTCATCAGAAGGTGGCGTAGGCATTTTTTTGTGCTAAAATCAAGAAGAAGTAGATGTTTGATCCTGTCTTGATGAGGATTAAGGGTGAAGTTGGTAAGCAAAAGGTGATGGCCTTCAAGATTTGTGGTGATTTTACTTTGCGATGCCAAGAGAGGTTATGAGTTCCTGATGTCGATGCTTTATGAGAAAGGATATTGGCTGAGGTGCATGATTAACATTATGTTCTACATCCTGGTTCGACCAATATGTATCATCACCTCAAAGAGATGTATTGGTGGAATGGTATGAAGGGTGATGTGGTAAATTTTATGGCCAAGTGTATGGTGTGTCAACAAGTGAAAGTCGAGCACATGAGGCCTGAAGGTTTGTATCAAGAAATTGAATTGCCAGAATAGAAGTGGAATGTGATCAACATGGATTTCATTACCTCTATTCCTCAGTTTCGGAACCAACTTAATTTGGTTTGTGTCATCGTGGATAGGATGACCAAGTATGCTTACATTTTTGCCAGTGAGGAGTAGCTTTTTCGATGAGGATTATGCAAGGTTGTACCTATAAAAGATTGTGAAGTTGCATGGGGTACCTATTTCTATTATCTCTAATAGTGTTACGTAGTTTTCATATCATTTTTGGTGATCATTTTAGAAAGAGGATGGGGACTAAGGTTAGTTTAAGTACTGCTTTTCACCTGTAGATGGATCGACAAGCAAAGAGAACTATTAAGATATTGGAGAATCTGCTTTATGCATGTGTGATTGACTATGGTGGTAGTTTGGTTGAGCATCTACCTCTTGTATAGTTTGCTTACAATAATAGTTACCATTCTAGAATTGGGATGGCCCTATTTAAGGCCTTGTATGGTGGGAGGTGTAGATCTTTTATTGGGTGGTTTGAGGTCGGTGAGGTGGAGATATTTGGACAGGATTTGGTTCACCAAGCCACAAAAAAGGTGAAGGTGATTCGGGATAGGTTTAAGGTAGCCCAAAGTCTCCCAAGGTCCTATGCGGATGTGAGGTAAAGAGAGTTACAGTTTGAGGTTTGGGAAAGGGTGTTGTTTATAGTGTCTCCCATGAAGGGAGTAATGCGGTTTGGTATGAAGAGGAAGCCCTGTACCCGATATGTTGTCCTTAGTTAGTCTTGAGAAGGGTTGGTGATGTAGCATATGAGTTGGCATTTCCGTCTAGTTTGAGCTTCATTCATCCAGTGTTCCATGTTTCTCTATTAAGGAAGTGTATTGGTGATCCATCTCAAATCTTTACTATCGAAGATATTGGTATTTTGATTCCTTGTCATATGAGGAGGTATTGGTTGAGATTTTTATCAGAAGGTTCGTCGGCTGCGGACCAAGGATGTAGCTTCAGTCAAGGTTCTATGGAGGAACCACAAGGTTGAAGAGGCTACTTGGGAAGCAAAAGAGGACATGATGTCCAAGTATCCGTTTCTATTTTTTAATCTAGAAATTCGTGTGGAAGGTATGTATTTTTCATCATACTTTTAGTTTCTAACTTAGTTAAAGGAAAGATTGATTTCTATACATCTTTGTTTTCTAACTTGGTTTAAGGTTAGAGTTGAAGTGGTGGTAAGTAAATCGTGCTTGTACTACCATGTTCCATTATTCAGGGACGAATGATCCAAGTAGGGGAGAATTGAAACACCCTTGATTTTGATCCTTAGAAAATTTCTTGAGTTTGAGCTTATGGACATCATACGATTGAGGGAACTTTTTATATGAGAGGGTATGGTTTAGGACCCTTAACTCATATGTTGATCAGTGAGGTTTTGTTGGTTTTTGTCCAAGGTTTGAATGGACATTATACTAGTCGTATGTTAGGGTATTAGAAGTATAGTGCCAACGGTATGATGTCATATGTCTAGCCAAGATAATTCTATTCATCCTAAGGTACGATTCTAAGGTACTTGTCGTATACTTGGGTATGAATTAGACTTTGTGGTGGTGTGATGGTTAGTTTTGGAGACCAAGTTGCTTCCTAGAATACGAGCGGTGGGCGCCACTCGTATGTTAGGGTAAGGTTTGGGTGGTGCAGTCGTATCCTCTTGTGGGAATTTATAGAGATTAAGTTTGGGGTATTCTAGACATTTCCCCTCTTAACCCCTTATGACTCCATGACTTAAATCACTTTTGGTACATCATTTGCCTTATTATTCTAAATCAAAACCACTAGAAACACTCTTAAATCTCTTAGGTTAAAAAAATTCTAGGGTTTCATTCAAGGTAGTCGATTAAGGCTCTATGGGGTGGTTTCTCTCCTTCTTCCTCGTTGTCCAAGGCATGTTTCTCCTCCCTTATTATTAGTTCAACTAAATTTATGTTTTAATGAAGGGTTTTCATGATTAATTGTTGGTATTGTTTGGTTTTGAATTATATGTTGGGGTTTTTGGTTGTTAATGGATGAATATTGTTTTCCCATATTTGTCTTATAGTTTTCATGTTAATATTGTTGAATTGAACATGTGTTTTCATGGAAATGGTTAATTGGTTTTCGGTTTTGGTTTTGGAAACTATATGCCCTTAATATGTTTGTTAAAATGCCTATGAGAATGGATTTGTCAAATAGTATAACTTTTATTTAAACTATTGCATTGTGTAATTTGGCAATGGAATGTAAATTGGTTAAATAGTTTTAATGGCTAAATGATAAGGCCTTGGTGGCTACGGCTTTGATTTAAAACTATGTGGTGTATATGATAATCCCCCAAGTGAATCTAATAATGGACCCTATAGGGTACATAGGAATCCCCTAAGTGATTGGCTAAGGAAATTGCTTGCATGCTATAGTCAGTACGATGATATCACTTCTTATAGCCTTGGTTAATAATATATGGAATTGGTGGTTTGGTTGTGTGCTAATGGATTTATTTAGACAATAATGGTAAGTCGTGATAGCTAACCGTGAAGGTGTGAGTCTAATGGATGGACACTGGAAACTTATGTTTGCCAACATGAGGATTGGTCATGGAGACCATGTACTTATGGGGTACATGAAAATCCCCTAAGTTGTACTTGTGTATATGTATCATGGAGGGTGAAGGGTACACAATAATCCCCTGCCACTATGATATCTCTAGTTCGTGTAGCTACACGCATCAGGGCCTGTTCAGGGGGTGACATTGGACCCATATAGCCCCTGGGTGGTTCTCGGACAATTAAGCTAGACAAACCCAGGTTAATGGTTTTTACATGCATGTTAAACTAGATTCCCTTTCATGACATGGATTATATATATGTATATGTATGGATATGATTGCCTCTGGTTATTTACTTGGTTTTAAATATTTGCATTATTTTATCCTTATCCTGAGTGCATGTAAGAATTTACTCACTAACCCATCTTCCGGTGCTGTATCCCCATGCAATGTAGGAATCGGACATACTACTCCTCCTATTCAGTGATTGGATTCGTGGATAGCTTGTGTGGTGAGCTTCCATACACCAGAAGTCTCCAATTCATATTATGGATTTCTCCACATACTTTTGTCTTGTCATAGACTTTGGTCTTGGCTATGGTTGGGGGCATGTCCCAATCGGGTATTGTTTTACTTTTTGATAAAGGGTTTGTGTGACTACTATGGGTTGGTATGAGCGGTGTCGGTATGGGTGTTAGCCTTGGCGGTGGAATTGGTATTTGGGCTTACACTATTGGACTATATTTGATTTATGATTATTTCATTTATTATGTTATATATTTTTTTGAAATTCATTTGGATTAGGGTATAGGGAGGTTGTGGTTGTGTTTTGGGGGTGGTCTCCGATTCTAGTCAGTCTTAAGACACCCGACGCGACTATGCCCTGCTTTAGGTCTTGTTAGATCTGCCATACATTTTTACTTGATATTTATATCATCAATATAGCATCTTCCTCCGTCCTTTATCATAGTGATGTATATCTAGATATAACAGGTGCATAAACTCAATATGTAGCCAAAAATAGTGTAGATCTATAAATCCATTAACCGAAGTTGATGTTGGGTGTATTTACGCAATTTAGTGTTTCTTTCCTAACTCATTTAGCCTTGTTTTGAGGACTTCTTGAGTTCTTTATGTGTTTATAATTATATAGATAAGTATCTAAGTGTTTAAGTAGTGAATTACAATGTGTAAAGGTGTTTTCAATCAAGTTTATACATAATTGGATCATTTAGAGTTCAACCGAGAAAACTAGTTTTACTAGTTTGAGCAAGATGTTCTAATCTATCGTGATGGATTTTAATGTATTTAATGAGTTCCTAATTGTTTTAGTGTGTAATTATATGTTGAAGAACTTGTTTATGATGTGCAAAGTTCAATTGAAAGAAGCCAGCAGTTAAAACATGAGTTTAAGATCAATATGGGAAAGTATAGTCTTAGATCCAGTTTTTAGTTCATCATTATGAATGTTTTGTTGTTTTGAGATCTAATATTTGGTGTTTCATCATATACAAGGCTTGGTGAGTTGATTTTGATGATACATGGATGAAATACAAGTTGGAAACTGATGTGAGAGCTTGATGCTAGCACATTTTAGGCTTTTAACTCAGAATAATTATAAATTCTTAAGCAAATTTTGTGGTTTATGATTGATTTTCTCTGTGATAGTGCAGGTGAGCTAAGAAGTATGAAAACCAATGAAAACAGAGTCAAACAAGATAGATTTTGAGTAAGCAGCCATGAAGAATACAATTGACGACTGTCTGATAAGTCGTCAACTTTGTGAATAGGCGTCAGGAATATCGTCAGCCTATGGTAGTGTTAAGAGTTGCAATGAAGAGTTGACGACATTGTCTGATATGTCATCAATATCCTGATAAGCCATCAGGTATTGTCATCAGCCAAAGGCAGTAATATGTGAAATAAGAAGAGGAGTTGACGACATGTCTGATAAGTCATCAACATTCTGATAAGCCGTCACATATTGTCATCACCTGTGCGAGGGAGAAAGTTGCGATCTGTGATTTGCTTCCAAAATTAGGCTGAGTATTTAAGGCAGAGTGGAGGGTTTTCTAGGGCATCTTCAACTTCATGATATTTTTGAGTTCTCTCTAGTTTTTGGTTGTAATATTACAATTCCTTTTTGGGAGATTATTATTACATTTTTTTTTGGGATTTCTATAGTGATAGTGAAGGAGAAAAAACTATTGATAATCATTACTCTGTAAGTTATCATCCATCGAATTATGAATGCAATTTGTACAGTTGCGTTTTACATCATGAGTAGCTAATTTCCTTAACCCAAATTAATGGATCTATGGGTTTAGTCTTGTAATGTCACTAGTGGGTCAAGATTCGTTAGCTTTTAGGGACTTCTTGACAATTCCTCTGCTGTACATTTTATCTATTGGTTGCAAATGATAGATTACGCCTAACTAGTGATTTTCTTGAAATAAAAAATCAAATCTAGTGGGAAGTGAATTATATACAGGGGCTTGGAAGAATTAAACTTTCATTTAATAATTAACGTTGTAATAAGGTTAATTAACCTAATAAAATTTGGTTCATAAATATGAATTCCCTAAGTTTGAAAGGATTAGGTAATTGAATGCCTAAATACGTTGAGAGACATTTAGGCATTGCTCCGATATAAATGATCTATTATTTCTATCTGTAACAAGAATCTTGAATCTCTACTAGTGTATGTTAAGTACCAACACCCATAGTGAACACCATTCTAGTTTTTTCCATAAGATTGTCTTGAAACACAGAAATACTAGTAACAAGTGATAAACTTGAAGTGAGAAATAACCACCTATTTAATCTCGGAAAACCCCCATTTACCGGAAACTACTAACTATAAGTTGATTGACTCACAGATAACTTAATTTAATACCATATTCCCTATGGGATTCGACCCCAACCTAGTTGGGTTATATATTTGACAACGACCTCTTACTCTCTCGTAAGAGAGGTGTAATTTGAGCATATCAAATTTTGGCGTCGTTGTCGAGGAATACGGTTTCCAATTAAGTTTATATGTGCTAATTGACTATTAGTCAGGTTTCTTAATTTGACTTTTATTTGTTGTTTTTGTTCCCTGTAGGTTAGTTAGTGTGTATGCTAAGTACACAGAGATCAAGTGAACCATTATTACCAGTATATCCGGAACCAAAGTTGATCGGTAGAATGGCAGACCCACAAGAAGCAGGAAGACTAGCCGCCTTGGCTAGGGCTCAAGTAAATCAACAAAATGTAGATAACCCAAGTCGAATACCAAATCCGAATGAAGAGGACCTGGGAGACGAAGAATTGCTGAATCCTACCAACCCAAGGCGCGCAGAGAATGTAGCCGCACCTGTGAACCAGAATGTGAACAGAAATCAACCGTTCCAAGTAAGACTGGATCGTCAACCTGTGCCGTATGATCGAAATAATGATGATGATGGAATGGATGGAGCTGGTGCAACTGGAGCTATTATTCCTCCACCTTTAACACCAGGAGTAAAGTTCAATATTACAGTACAATGATTCAAATCCTCCATCTGAAGGGGTTGTTTGGTTAACTCCCGAGATATGATCCCAATATGCATCTAGTGAACTTAGTCACTATTTGCAAGTCCTTTGATAACCCGGGAACGGGACAGAATGCCATCCGCCTGCATTTATTTCTGTTGTCTCTATCTGGGGAGGCAATATTGTACCAACTGGAGGCAGTTGAAAGAGGCTTTCCTAGAAAGGTTCTTTCCACCTTCTAGGAGGGTATAGTTGAGGGATAAGATCAGTAACTTTAGACAGCTCCTAACTGAAGCTCTTCATGAGGCATGGGAGAGGTTTAAAAAGAAGCTGACACAGTGCTTGAACCATAATATAACAGATATTCACCTGATGGAGACTCTTTATCGGTCTTTGAACTTTATTACATAGCCAGTTGATGATAATGCTGAAGGGGGATCATTTGTGGATCTCACTTTTCAAGAGGCCTCTGAGATGCTGGATCGGATGACCAAACAAAGTAGAGCTTGGTATACTAGGGATTCTATGGTAGCAAGTCCTACTATGTCTATTGGCATGACTGCAGAACAATGTAAGAAAGAGGAAGAAAACGATTAAGACATGGTACACTTGAAGACGCAGATGGATTTGCTGACTAAGCACTTATTATCTTTAAAGACTGAAAAGGTAAAAGCGGTTGAATCCCAAGATATAGAGGACTATGATTTGGAAAAAGAGGCAAACTGTTTGAATAACTAGGGGGTTTTCGAGGAAATAGCCAAGGAAATCAAGGTCAGACTTATTATGACAAGGCTGGATATAAGGATCGGGATCAAGGAAACTGGAAGAGCTAGAATGATAGAAGTGGGTTGTATGTACCTCCCAGAAGCAGAGATAGTGCTGTAACTAGCTCTGGCAATATATCTAAGGAGGACATGATGGAGAAATTATTAAAAGAAGTTGAGGCTACCAACTCTGGGGTGACTACCATGAGGACCGATTTGTCCTGTATGAGTAAGTTGGTAAACTCGCACTCCATTCCGATCAAACAGTTAGAACAACAAATGAGCCAACTTTTTGTAGTATTAAATCAGAGGAAGGTGGAATGATGCCAAGTGATACAATTCAGAACCCTCAAAATGATGGTTCGTGCATGGCCATTACTACATGGAGTGGTAAGGTTTTATCGGGCCTTTATGTGGGCAAAGCTATTAATGATAAGGTGCTCAAAGAAGATGCTAAGTTTAAAGAAAGTAATCCAGTGGAGTCTGAGAAGTGGAATGGCATTGATATCTTTTCTGATCACAATCAGGTTGATGAGTTGAAAAAGAGGAAAGAGAAGGAAAAAGAAGTAGTGGTTAATACTCTCCCAAAACCACCACCTCTCTTTCCTTAGAGATTGAAAAAAAGGCCAATGATATGAAATTTAGTAAATTCATGGCAATGTTGAAGAAGCTAATAGTGAATGTGCCTTTGATAGAGGCACTTGAACAAATTCCAAGATATGCTAAATTTATGAAGGATCTTGTGACGAAGAAAAGAGCGGTGATCTACGAACCGGCGGACAATCTCCATAATTGTAGTGCTATTTCTACAAGGTCCAGGGTACAGAAGAAAGTAGATCCAGGAGCATTCACTATTTCTTATACGATTGGGTCTCTAGAATTTACTAAGGCCTTATGTGATCTGGGAGCGAGCATCAATCTGATGCCGCTAGTTGTTTATAAGAAGTTAGGCTTGGGAGACCCCACACCCACCAACATACAACTTGTGATGGAGGATAGGTGAGTAAAATAACCTGCGGATTTCATCATTCTTGATTGCGAGGTAGACTTCGAGGTGCCCATAATCTTGGGTCGACCTTTCCTTACAACCAAAAGTGTGTTGATTGATCTGAGAGCTAATGAGCTATTATTTAGGCTGAATGATGAAGTGGTGCAATTTGATGTATGCCAATCAATGATGTAGCATAAAGAAATGAGTGTGTTCTCAATTGTTGATGTATATTATGAGGATGAGCAAGAGGTGCCAATAGAGGAGAAATTTTTCTGTAGAGCCTCTAGCTGCAATACTGATAAATTTTGATCGTGAAGGCATTGAGGAGTATGAACAGACTATTTACGCTTTGACAGGACTGCGTTTATACACTCATGCTCCTAAAAAGATAGATCTTGATCTTGCTAATTGACCAACACCACCGGCTAAGCCACCCATTAAAGAGCCATCGGTGTTGGAATTGAAAGAACTACCTAGGCTTCTAAGGTACGTGTTTTTGGGAAATGGAAACATACTACCCGTGATTATTTCAACTGATTTTGGGTGAGCACCAGGTGGAAATACTTATTTCGGTGCTCCAAAGGTACAAAAGAGCAATAGGTTGGACTATTGCTGATATTATTGGCATTCCCCTTGGCGTTTGCACTCATAAGATACAACTTAAGAAAGATTATTCTCCAACCATCGAGCATCATCGCCAACTTAAGCCACCGATGAAAGAGGTGGTTAAGAAGGAGATTATTAAGTGGCTGGACGCAGGAGTGGTTTATCCTATTTCTGACAATAAATGGGTGAGCCTAGTTCAATGTGTGCCCAGAAAGGGGGCATGAGTGTTGTTGAGAATAAAAGAAATGAGTTGATTCCACTCAGTCTTGTAACAGGATGGAGAGTTTGTATGGACTACCGCAAACTAAATTCATAGACTTTGAAAGACCACTTCTCGATGCCCTTTATGGATCAAATACTTGATCGATTGGCAGGAAGGGGGTGGTATTACTATTTGGATGGTTATTCTAAGTATAATCAAATTTGTATTGCTCCTGAATATTAGGAGAAGACAACATTCACCAGCCCATATAGTACTTTCACATTCAAGCGAATGGCGTTTGGGTTATGTAATGCTCCTGCCACGTTTCAATGGTGTATGATGTCCATTTTCTCAGATATGGTTAAGGACACCTTGGAGGTATTCATGGATAATTTTTCTGTGGTAGGAGATTCGTTTGAGCTATGTTTGGAGAGCCTGAGCAGGGCCTTGCAACGATGTGTGGAATTCAATTTGGTGCTTAATTGGGAGAAATACCAATTTATGGTGAAAGAGAGCATTATTATTGGGTACAAAATATCAGCAAAAGGGATAGAGGTGGATCGAGCCAAGGTAAAGGTTATTGAGAAGCTACCACTCTCATTTCAGTAAAAGGAGTGCGTAGTTTCCTTGGACATGCTGGATTTTACTGGAGGTTTATAAAAGACTTCTCGAAGGTTGCAAATCCACTTTGAAAACTTTTAGAGAAGAAAGCTAAGTTCTCATTTGATGATGATTGCTTGAAGGCATTTGAATTCCTAAAAAATAATCTAGTTAAGGCCCCTATCATTGTTGCACTGGATTAGTCAAAACCGTTTGAGATCATGTATAATACAAATGGTGTTGCCCTTGGAGTTGTGTTGGGATAAAAGAAGGACAAATTGTTTCATCCGGTCTACTATGCTTGGAAAGCACAGAATAGAGCTCAAAATAACTACACTGTCACCAAACAGGAACTCCTTACTGTAGTTTATGCTTTTGAGAAATTCAGGGCTTATCTACTAGGGACTAAGTTGGTGGTCCACAGTGACCACACAGCCTTGAGGTATTTGATAGCTAAGAAGGATGCAAAACTAAGGTTTATTAGATGGGCGTTGCTGCTCGAAGAATTTGACTCTGAAGTCAAATATAGGAAAAGTTGAAAAAACCAAGTTGCGGATCATCTGTCTAAAATGGAAGACGAGCAAACAACTCTAGATAAACTTGAGATAAATGATGCATTTCCTGATGAGGAGATCTTGGCGGCTGATATGGAGAAAATGCCTTGGTATGCTGATTTTACAAACTATGTGGTGAGGGAATTGATCCCGGAGAATCTTTCCTTTCACCAAAGAAAGAAATTTCTCCATGATGTGACCCATTACTTCTGGGATGAACCGTATCTATTCTGGAGATATGCGGACAATATCATAAGGAGGTATGTTCCAGAGGTAGAGATGTTGAGTATATTGGAATCATACCATGCTTCTCCTGTTCGAGGTCATCATGCTAGTGACCGAATTGCTCAAAAAGTATTGCAGAGTGACTACTACTGGCCAAATTTATACAAGGATGCATATGAGTTCGTGAGTAGATGTGACCAATGTCAGAGGAAAGGGTCAATCTCCAAACATCATGAGATGTCGATGTCCAAGATGGTGGAAGTAGAGTTGTTTAATGTGTGGGGAATCGACTTCATGGAAACTTTTATAACCTTATACGGGTTGAAATATATTCTAGTTTTTTTAGATTATGTCTCAAAATGGGTGGAGGCCGTTGTTTTGGCCGATAATGAAGGGAAAAGAGTCATCGCATTCCTTAAGAGAAATATCTTCACTCAATTTGGGGAGACACGCACCATTATAATTGACGGTGGATCCCACTTCTGCAACAAACTATTTTGAGTTGCCTTAGAAAAGTATGGTGTCAAGCAACACAATGTGGCAACTGTATACCACCCACAGACTAGTGGGCAAGTGGAGGTTTCAAGTAGAGAGATCAAAGCCATCCTTTATAAAAATGTGAATACTAGTCGGCAAGACTGGTCTAGGAAGCTGGACGATGCTCTTTGGGCATATAGAACAGGTTTCAAGATGCCTATCGGCATGTCACCATACCAACTGGTTTATGGTAAGGTATTTCATATGCCAATCGAATTAGAGCTTAACTTGTTGTGGGTACTCAGATGACTCAATTTGAATTAGAAAGAGGCAGCGGAATTGAGGCTGGGGCAATTGAATGAGATGGATGAATGTCATCTGAATGCATATAAACGAACAGATCTCTACAAAGAGAAGATGTAAAAGTACCATGCTCGAAGAATTTCACAACAAGAATTTTAAAAAGGTGATTTGTTACTTCTCTTCAACTCCAGACTGAAGCTGTTCCTAGGTAAGTTGAAATCAAAGTGGCCTGGCCCATTCAAAGTGAGACAAGTCTTCTCATCTAGAGTAGTCGAGATCGAGAATGAGGATGGGAGTGTATTTAAGGTAAATGGGTAGCGAGTGAAGCTATACATCGGTCTTATGGACTCAATAAAGTGTATAGCCACTATATGTCTTGATGAATTTTGAGTAATCGAGATAACTAAGTCATGCCGTGACACTAAATCAGGCGCTATTGGGAGGCAACCCAAAGTTTTTTTTTATGTTTAATACAAGTCACTTTTATTTATTTAATTTATTTCTATTTTAAAGATGGTGATAGTAATGTACTAATAAGGTGTGCAGGGATCTAGATAAAATTAATGTAGCCAGCCAAGCAATCCTGAAGACATGTGTGACGAGCTGTCCAATTGTGATAAGCCGTTAGATTTTATCGTCAAAGGAGTAAAAGATGAGTTACATTCTGGATAAGGCTGACGACATCTATGATGAGCTATCTCAATTGTGGTAACCCATCAAATTTTGTCGTCAAGGGAGCCAAAGATGAGGTACATTTTGGATAAGGCTGATGATATCTGCGACGGGCTATCGCATTTGTGATAAGCCGTCAGAAGTTGTCTTCAGAAAACTTGAAATTAAGCAACACTCTACCTTGGTTCATGTAATCTTGGGCCCAATTATTGAAATCCGACCCGGCCCGCATGCCAGTCTTCTCACCTTCCTGCTTTTCTTTTTTTTTCTTTTCTTTAGTTTATTTCCTTTCCATTTTTAGATTATTCTCTTGCCTATTTTCAGAAAATTTCTTTCCTGGTTGGCCATTGTTTTGGATTTCAAAAGCAAGCACTCCTTTTTCCTTTTATCTTCTCTATCCCATACGAGAAGCAAAGTCAAAATTCTCCAAGTTTCTAAGTCGTCTAACAGGTATGCTCAAAGATCATCGCTTCTTTTCTTTGGTAAGAAGTGGGAATGATTTAAACCTTGGTTTTCAAGGGTATTCAGTAAAAGTATGGCAAAACATTATGTGAAAGCTGAAACTAGGGTTTACAATTCTGCACTGAGCACAAAAATCTAAAAGCTCAGCCCAAGAATATAACCCCATGGGTGTTGAGAAAGAATTAGGATGATGATCATATTAAAATTGACCTAGGGATTGTGTTATGAACTGACGACATGGCTGATAAGTTATCATAAATGTGACGGCCTATCAGACCATGTCATCATATGTATAAAAAAAGGGAGCCTTTCCTATTTAAGGTTGATGACATAGCTGATAAGCTATGAAAAATATGACGGCCTATCAGACTATGTTGTCACAACTTTCTTCAAAGGCACTAATAAACCCCTTTCGAGACATTTTTAAATTGATAAGCATTCTTGTGTTCTTTAACCCTAGGTATTGAGTATTTGTTTTCTCTTGTTACAGAGTTCATTATGCCACCAAAAATAAAATCAACTAAAGTAGCAAAGAAAGTTTCTAAGTGAAGCATACCTCGGAAGATCTTTGATGAGTCCTACTATGAAGAAAAGGAGCCACAACTCAAAAGGTACAAAAAGAAGAAGAGTCCAAACGTAGCTTCACCTTCTCCACAATCGGAGGAAGAAGTGGATAAACAAAGTGAGACTAAAAAATCATCATCGTCTTGACATATACCCTCTTAAAAGATAGATTCTAAGCAACCAAACTCTACCTTTGAACATACATCATCTGCACAGTCTAACTCTGAAGAACCTTCATCAGAGAACCCTTTTTCTATGCAGCAACTGACCAGTGAAGATTCTCTGATACAGGGAAATCTAATCAAATACAAGAACACCCCAATGTCAGAGAAAGTGCTAAATGGCAAATTCCCGAGGCAAAGATGATTTTCTATGACGGGCTTCTCAGAACTCAAAGAAGAACTATTAAAAGGCAAATTTTTGAAGAAATGAGAATCATTACTACCGGGTTGAGCAAATATCCTACAATGGAGAAGACATTCCAAGACTACGATTTGGCATGGACCATAAAATAAGGTAATTCATTCTGCCTTTCACTAGTCCGTGAATTCTATCCAAACTACCAGGCTACCTTGAAAAACATGTGTAAGCAAAAGGAAAAAATGGTAGATAAGCCTATATTGGAGAAAGTTTCGGTGAGGGGCATAATGGTAAATCTCTTAGTAAGAACCATCAATAGATTCCTTTATGATCCCGACTTCACTCCTCAAGTTACTTCACCTACATTTTACTCTCAGTTAAAGGATCATGAAAAGCAGCGTCCTTGGTTAGACAACATCATAGCTGAAGGAGAACCGAAATGGTTGACTAACCCAAATGAAAGAATAGTCAAGTCCTCCCTTAATCAAGAGAAAAGGTTCTGGTGGGGTGTAGTACATCCCTGGTTAATGACTATGGCGACAGATAATATTCTTCGTGATGATAGAGCAGTGTTAGTCGTGAGCCTCATGACTAAGCTTTATTTAAAATTTGGGGAAATTATTGCTGATGAAATTAAGATTCAAGTATTAAGACCCGACACTGCTATCCTTTCCCTTATCTCATCACAAAGCTATGCCGAGCTGCTAATGTACCAGAGATTACAGGGATAGATAATGAACTTCATTCTAAGAAGACCCACGACCCCATGAAATACGATGAAAATCACCCTAGGCTGGTACTAGACAAGGGAGCAGGGGTTGTATTAGATCCAGTCAAGGTTGCTAAATTGCAAACATCTGCTATGGGTACCCCCTCAGTACTAAATATAGAGGTACAAACTTCCAAATATATACAGCCAATACCCCCTGCAGGGGAACCTTTAGTGCATGAGAATGAATCAAACCCTACAGCCGCAGCTCAAGTATTGGTGTTGACATTTAATGCTCTTAATTTAGGAGAGTGGCAAAACAAGCAAGGTGATGTGAGGCACAACTACAACAATTTGCCAACCAGTTTTCCTCGGTTGTGGATAAAATGATCAGGGTATCCCCTGAACCCTTCCAGGCTTTGCTTGGTTGGGTTGATGAGTTGGAGAACCATTTCAATGCACAGTTGAGTTAAATATCTACCGCAGATCTTGCACTATTTAGAGAAACACTGGACAAGGTAAAAGATGATGTTGGGGCATTGCAGCAACACCAACTTATTGTTTTTGTGGATCCATTTGCTGATGAGTCTGAGGATGAAGTTCCCTTGCTTGATCTCAATAGGGAACCAGTGAAGCAAAGAAATATGAAGGGAGAGAAGAAATATAAGGGTAAGAGAAAAAGGCATGATAGTGACAAAGATAGTAAAAAAAAGAAGTAGGCGAGAAAGAAGGATGAGAAAGCAGAGATGAAAAAGGAGATGCAGGCATCTCAAGCATACAATAAGAAATGGGAGGAGGCCCTACGAGTGAGGGTTGTAGGTGCCTCAACTATTAGGCGACAAACAACTACTAGGCCATATGTTTTAGAGCAGAGGGAGGCTCCTGATGGAGATGAGGTAGCTGAGGATATAGTAGTAAGATCATCTACCCATGATTCACATGATTGAGCTACTACAAGTATTTTCTAACCTCTATGATTTTGGTCTCATTTTATATTTACATTGGGGACAATGCATGCTATTTTATATTGGTGTGGGTATTTTTTTTTTATTTTGGTGGTTTGCTCAGTGTTATGTTTAAGTAGGAGAGTTCGTATGGTAGTCATCATTTTTGATTTTGAAACATTTCTTCAATGGTATTTTTTATAACTGTGTAATGTGCATCCATGTGTGACCACTGTGCATCTTGTTATGGCATTAGTACTAGTAACATGATAATCATTGCTAATAAATTGAATGATCCTGCTAGGTAGTAGCGTGGAATTTACCTGGGAGCTATGTGTGTGTGATACATTACTTGGTTCCCATTGTGTGTAAATCCAAAACTTGCCCGGTTGGTCTTGCCTTGGTTGTAGGATAGTGGTTAGGAAAGGATCATAGGCCATTGTTGATGTTCGTCCACTTTTCACCTAAATAACCTTCCTTATGTGAATGATATCCCTTGATCCTGATTTTGAGCCAAAATTCCTCTTTCTTTATTTTTATACCTATCACCTTTCGATTTTTATCACAATAAACCTGTTTTGGCCCGGGTCCTTCTTGGAAATTGTGCACTTTGACTTAGAAAAATAGCCAAAGTTGAGGGTGGCTATAATAGGGGTGTATGATGCAAAATGAGTATGAAGAAAGGTAAGATAAGAGAAAAGAATAAAAGACTGGGTGCGGTGGAAGAAGAATAAGAAAAGAAAAGTTAGGAAAAAGAAGGAATAATTGACGAAAAGACCGCAACCATCTGAAATATATTGTGATCAAGAAAGGAGAAGATTAGGTAAAGGTTAATAAGTGAGACCCCAAAAGTTAGTGTAAGTTCCAAGGAGTATTAGTCACTTTAAATATCATCGAGTATCATACCATCCCCTAGCCTACATAACATGCCAAAGAAAAAACCAATAGTGATCCTAGCTAACGCGTCTTAAAGCATCGGTAATAAAAATAAGGACAAGCTTATGGTATTTCGCATACATTGACTGGAACTTCTTTCTGAGAGTGAGTGTCTCTTGATTGTCCCCACGTTTACATACGGGATTTCTTATATGAGTGAGGAGGGACTTCTTTTCTGTGAGGGCACACTGGTTATATTGCAAGTTGATAACTTATTTGGGTAAGTTTAACTTGTACATATGCATGGTTATTGTTGCTAGTTCGATGCCATATCTTAATTCCCTTGTGTCATACTGCTGATCTTTATTAAGATGCACAGTTGGGTTTAAAAGTGCTTGAACTTGGAGAGGATAATATGTTTTGTATTAAGATTGATTATTGACTGCCACACGTACTTCAAATTCTCTTGGTTGAACATCGTGGCACTATTATGTGTTAGTTGCTTAAGGACAACCAATTGTTTTAAGTTGAGGGTGTTGATTGCAAGCTTGATGCTAAAACATTTAAGGCATTTTACTCGAAATAATTAAAAATTCTTAATAAACTTTTATGGTTTTTGATTATTTTTCTCTGTGATAGTGCAGGTGAGCTAACTATGAAAACCAATAACAACTTAGTCAAAAGAGATAGATTTTGAGTAAGCATCCATGAAGAGTACAGTTGACGACTTATCTGATAAGTTGTCAACTTTGTGAATAGCCATCAAGAATATCATCGATATAAGGCAGTGTGTACGAGTTACAGTAAAGAGTTGATGACACTGTCTGATATGTCTTCAACCACCATCAGGTTGTGATGCCCCAGAAATTTTTTTTGTTAAGATCTCGGACGAAAATGTGTTGAATTCTATTCTTTATCATGATTAATAATTTTTGTATTTGGAATTTCTGGATATACAACCCATCATCACATAGAACATTGAATAAGCTTTCCAACAATATGTGGATCATCCAAAACGGACACTCGAGCGATGAGTTATGATCATTCCGATCTAACTATGAATAGTGGTGAACAGTAAATGTGCAGGAAAAAAATACTGAGCCCAGACAAATTTTAGGGTAAACTTCAAACGATCATAACTCCTTGTAAATAATGATCTGGGTGATCTACAATATATCAATAGAAAGATCTGAAAGTCCTCTTTCCAATGAAATTGGTTTCATCCAATTTGGCCATAGGAGCAAAGAGTTATGGTTGATCTACTTCAGCCTATCAAAACAGTCCACCAAAGGACAGATTTGACATTATTTGATTTTAAGGGTATTTTGGTCATTCCCACTCCAATCCATCCCGGTAAACCATGGATTTAAGTTCATTAAGAGCATTCAATAGCTTATTTTTCTCCAAAATTTCCTAAGGCTCAAACCCTAACCCTACTACTCCAAATTTCATCCTTCTATGTCTCTTGATTGAACCGTAGAAATTTCAAATTAATTTGGGATACGAGTTGATCATGTTAAGGGCTTCAAGAAGCACCCTTTATTTTTGTGAAAAAAGTTCCAGAGTCGGAAGTTCATATTGATCTTCCATTTTTAGGTATGTGGGGCTTTGAACAAGATCATCCTTTGGATCTTATGCTCGGTATTTTTGTTGAATTACATTGACATGAGATTTTACATGTTTTACCATGAATTGAAAATATAATTTTATATCTTATATTATTGTCCATGAGCTATGGGATTATGTCATCCGATATGTGTATGATGTTGAGATGGAATTATGTCCAAAAAGTATTTGATTATGAGAGTATGATGATTTAATTTGTTAAGACTTGATTTATACTATCATTCCACTATTTACTTATTATGAATTTATAATTGATATTGGAAATTCTATATTCCTACTATAGGTTGATGTCTCAAGTACCTTAAATGAGAGTTGGATGGCAAATTGAGAAATATTGATATTGAAGTTGCAATGAGTCTTGGTATTTTCCGGATGGTTTTGATGAGTTAAATTGTTTAAAATATTATGTATTGAGTCTTCTTCATATTCTTGTCCAAATGTCGAGTCGATTATGGTTTAATGCATTGATACCTTGTTGATGTTGAGGAAGATTTAAATATTTTGAGCTAAAATGTGTTGAGTTAGGAATCCACAAATTGAAATAATTTGATAAATGAGAAAGAGATTTGATTTGGTCTTTATGATAGACCCTTGTGATGTTGTGGTGGATTTTCTAATGCGTTCTGAGCTTGTCGGGGAGTAGTACTTAGCATCAAAAGGGAAATATGGTATTTCCCCAAACCTATGTGCCACCGTAGGTTTGTTTGATGATGATATTATTGGCCAGAAAGGACGATTATTATTATTATTATAATTTTATGGTCGTACTCTCTGGCAAAGAGTATGACACTTTTGCCAACAGGGGTTTCAAATATTGGTATTCCACGTTGCCCACGTGGGGTTGTCGGTTATAGGAAACTCCCCTGTCCATAAGAGTCATATTAATTGAAATACCGAGTCACTCCGAGTTTTGATATGGTAAGTCAAGTTGCCTATGATGATCTATAATGATTTATGAGGGTTTTCTCCTATATTTCCTATCTAAGATGTTATGAGTTGCATGATTCAATGTCACTCAAGCCAGGTGTGTCATTATGGTCCGTATGTATGTTTTTATGAAATTTAAGATATTATTTATATTTTGCATGCGCCGTCACATACTCAATACGTATCTTATGCTGACCCACATATTTCTCTATGGGCCACATTCTTGCCATGATGTAGGTTTAGGTACTCATCCGCATCCTTGACAGTGATATCCGAGTGTTGTATCTATGTTTCTTCAGTGGTGAGTCCTCACGATTCGAGGACCAAGTTGCTAGTTTTGGTGCTGTTATTTTGTGATCCCTTTGGTCTATTGAGTCAGTTAGGGGTTTGTCCCAATGGCTCATTGATTTTGCTGTATAGAGGCTATGTCAGATTAGTGTATTGTTGGGTTGGTTTTGTATAGACATTCCATATATTTACAGTCTAACGATATTCCGTGTGATGTGCGATGTGATATGATATGTACTTATATATCTTTGCTTAGCGTAGCGTGTATGTTGTTGTGTTGGAACCCAAGGGTAGTGTTTTGGCTTAAAGGGTTAGCTTGAGGCTACGCGTATCCTTGGGCACCGTGTGGCATCTTGGGATGATATTTTGGGGCATTACAAACTTGGTATCAGAGCCTAAGGTCGTGAAGAGTGCTAAGGAGTCTGACAAGCAGCGTTATGTAGAGTCTTGAGCATTGGTGTGTTGCGCACCACACCTATGATCAAGAGGCTGCGGGGCATTCTAGGATAAGTCATTTCTTTCTTTCTGCAAGAGTCTCTCATTCTTACAAATGTTTTCTTCTGTTGTTAATTCGTGCATTCTTATGACAAAAAATGCCTCCATGTCGAGCTTGCGGAAGTAATAACAAACCTCAACCCGTTGATCCGTTACAGGAGATGGTATCCTATGCCAAATTTCAGGCACATTTTTAGATGCTAGCCTTAGCAGTTACCACCAATAGTCAGGCCAACGCTCCACCTCCATAGGAAAATAATACAGCAGCAACTTGAATTCGTTACTTTATGCAGATGAATCCACCAAAGTTTCATGGGTCGACAGCAGGTGAGGACCCGCAGATGTATATTGATGAAATAAAGAAAATTACCCAGATTATGCACGTGATCGAGGAAGAAAGTGTGGAGCTGGCTTCTTATCGGTTGAAGGATATTGCCTATCACTAGATGCAGATGTGGAATAAGGGTAGATAGGAAGATACCACTCCGGTGACTTGGCAATATTTCCAAGATGCTTTCTTGGATAGATTCTTTCCTCTTGAGTTATGGGAAGCTAAGATAGAGGAGTTTATGAATTTGACACAACGCTCCATGCCGGTTAAGGAGTATTATCTTAAGTTTAATCAACTATCGAAGTACACTCCCAATATGATAGCTGACTCGAGGACTAGTATGAGAAAGTTTCTAACTTGGGTATCGAGTTATGTGGTAAAAGAATGTAGATCTTCTATGATAAACAGGGAGATTGATCTTCGTAGGTTAATGATTCTCGCCCAACAGATTGAGTCAGACAAGATAAATGAAAGAGAAAGAGTAGGAGAGATTAAGAGAGTCAGATCGGAGCAATAGGGGTCTGGTCAAACTAGATTCTCTAGAGGGAGTCACCCTCAGTTTCAGAGATGTCCATTTATACCTGCGCCTTCCTCAGCAAGTGCTCCCGTATATCAGGGCAGGCAGAAGCTCAGGAATAGGTCAGTACCTTCCAGATCTCAGGACAGTGTAAGCAATCGACCTTATAGGTCCTTCGTGTGCTAAGTGTGGTAAAGACCATTTTGGGGAGTGTTATATGGGGCAGCGGGGCTATTTTAGTTTTGGCAAGTTGGGCCACATACTTAGAGACTCCCAATATGCCAGATTGCGGAGTCGTGATGCCCGTCCCTAGAGTTAGGCTACCAGTGCCCCGCCTCCCGCTGCCCATCCAGTTTTTCCTCAGGGTGCTTTATCTAGTACTGCTGGCGGTCAACGCCAGAATTATTTCTATGCTATACCACCTCGTTAGGAGCAGGAGGACTCTCCTGATGTTATCACTGGTATGCTCTGTGTTTTCTATTTTGATGTCTACGTGTTGATGGACCCCGATTTAAGTTTTTCTTATGTGACACCTTTGGTTGCTATAAATTTTGAAATGGATCCTGAACTAATTTCTGAGCCTATTTTGGTTTCTACTCTGGTAGGAGAGTCTATCATTGCTAAGCGGGTGTATAAGAAATGTCCCATTACTGTCTTTCATTGGTTTATGTATGCTGATTTGATTGAGCTAGATATGGTTGACTTTGATAACATTCTGGGTATGGATTGGCTTCACTCATGCTATGCATCTATTGATTGTCGTGCCCGTGTGGTCAAGTTTCAATTTCCTGATGAACCTATCCTCGAATTTATGGGAGTTTTGTGATTCCTAAGGGTCGTTTCATATCCTATCTCAAAGCTAGGAAGTTTATTTCCAAGGGTTGCATCCACCATTTGGTTCGGGTTAAAGACACTAAGTCTGAAACCCCGACCATTCAGTCAATTAATGTTGTTAGTGAGTTTCTTGATATCTTTCCGGAAGATCTCCTTGGAGTACCTCTTGATAGAGAGATAGATTTTGGGATTGACCTTCTTCCCGATACTCAGCCTATTTTCATTCGTCTGTATCGCATGGCTCCCGCAAAACTTAAAGATTTGAAGGAATAATTGAAAGATCTTTTAGACAAAAGCTTTATCAGACCTAGTGTGTCCCCATGGGGTGCACCTATTCTGTTTGTACGTAAGAAAGATGGTTCTTTATGGATGTGTATTGATTATTGGTAGCTTAATAAGGTTACTATCAAGAATAAATATTTGTTTCCTCGAATTGATGATTTATTTGATCAATTGCAAGGTGCGAGAAACTTTTCGAAGATAAACCTCAGATTCGGTTAATACCAACTTAAGGTTAGGGAATGTGATATCCCCAAGACAACCTTTCGAACCCATTACGATTATTTTGAATTTTAAGTGATGTCTTTCGGGTTTAATAATGCTCCAGTGGCTTTCATGGATCTTATGAACCGTGTATTCCGGCCATAGCTGGATTTATTTCTAATAGTGTTCCTTGATGATATTCTTATTTACTCCTGAAGTGAGGGTGATCATGCGGATCATCTCCGAATCGTGCTGGAAACTCTTTGAACTCATCGGTTGTATGCCAACTTCAGTAAGTGTGAGTTCTGGCTGAACTCTGTAGCCTTTTTGGGTAATGTAGTTTCTTCTGAAGGTATTAAAGTTGATCCTCAAAAGATAGAGGCTATAACGAGATGGCCAGGATCTATTTGTCCTTCTGATTTCCGAAGTTTCTTAGGTCTAGCTGGTTTTATCATCATTTTGTTGAAGGTTTTTTTATCTATTGCGTCTTCTATGAACCTTTTGATCCAAAAGAAAGTGAAGTTCCTATGGTCCAAATCTTGCGAGAATAGTTTTCAGGAGTTGAAGACTCGACTCACTTCCGCCCCTATGTTGACTTTGCCTGATGGTGTTGATGATTTTGGGGTGTATTGCTATGTTTCTAGAGTCGGTTTAGGTTATGTATTGATGCAAAAGGGAAAGGTTATAGATTATGCTTCCAGGCAGCTAAAGCCTCACCAGAAGAATTATCCTACCCATGACCTTGAATTAGCTGTCGTGGTTTTTGTTTTGAAAATCTGGAGACAATGTTTGTGTGGTGTCTATGTCGACGTCTTCACAGACTATAAGAGCTTGCAGTATGTATTTACCCAAACGGATTTGAATCTTAGGCAGAGACGATGGTTAGAACTATTGAAAGATTATGATATAAGCATGCTATATCATCCGGGCAAGGCCAATGTAGTAGCAGATGACCTTAGTTGGAAGTCCATGGGTAGCGTAGCACATATGGAGATTTATAAGAAGGAGTTGGCTCGTAAGGTACATCATTTGGATAGATTGGGGGTTAGGTTGTTTGGTGATGCTGAGGGTAGTATAGGAATGCAAAGCGGTTCTGAATCCTCTTTAGTTTCGGAAGTGAAGGAGAAGCAAGACAGGGATCCTACCTTGGTCAGGTTAAAAGAGTCAGTTAAAGACCAAAAGGTGGAGGTTTTCTCCCATGGGGGAGATGGCATTTTGAGACTCCGAGAAAGATTATGTGTTCCTGATGTTGATAACTTGAAGAAGAGGATTATGGGGGAAGCGCATGGTACACGATACTCCATCCATCCTGATGCTACCAAGATGTACCATGATTTCTTGGAAGTCTATTGGTGGAACGGTATGAAGAGGAACATAGCAGAATTTATGGCGAAGTATTCCACATGTCAACAGGTTAAAATAGAGCATCAAAGAACCAGTGACATGATGCTAGAGTTTAGTATTCCTACTTAGAAGTGGGAAGAAGTGAATATGGACTTCATAGTTGGTTTTCCTCCTTCTCGTCGCCATCATGATTCGATTTGGGTTGTCGTAGATCTGCTGATGAAATCAGCTCATTTCTTGCCTGTGCATTCATCGTATATAGCTGAAGTTTATGCTAGAATATATATTTAGGAACTCTTCAGACTTCATGGAATCCTTTTGGCTATTATTTCTGACAGAGGTACTCAGTTTACCTCTCAGTTTTGAAAATCTTTCTAGAAGGGTCTCGGTACCTAAATTCGTTTTAGTTCTGCTTTCTGTCCGCAAATAGATGGTCAGGCCGAGCGGACCATTCATACATTCGAAGATATGTTGAGGGCTTGTGTGCTTTATTTTAAAGGTAGTTGGGATGAACAAGTAGCATTAATCGAGTTTGCTTACATTAACTGTTTTCATGATACTATTAGAATGGCCCCTTTTGAAGCTTTGTATAGGAGAAGGTGTAGATCAGCCATTAGTTGGTTTGAAGTTGATGAGGCTGCCGCGACTGGAATGGATGTGGTGTTCGAGGCCATGGAGAAGGTTAAGTTAATTCGGGAAAGGTTGAAAACCGCCCAAAGTCATCAAAAATCATACACAGATGTAAGGAGGAAAGACCTTTAATTTGATGTTGGTGATTTAGTGTACTTGAAAGTTTCACCCATTAAAGGGGTGAAGAGATTTGGGAAGTAAGGGAAACTAAGTCCCCATTACATTGGTCCCTATAAGATTGTGGATCACATTGGGAAGGTAGTGTATAAGGTTGAATTGCCCGCGGAGTTATCTAACATCTATCCGTTTTTCCATGTTTCTATGCTTAAGAAGTCTATTGGTGATTCTATTGTGATTGATCCTTCTGAAAGCTCGGGTATTCAATATAGTCTTTCACATGAAAAAATTCCGGTTGAGGTTTTTGACTTTCAAGTTCGTAGGCTAAGAAACAAGGAAGTTCCTTTGGTTAAAGTGCTTTGGCGAAATCAATCCGTGGAGAGTGCTACTTGGGAAGCCGAAGCGGATATGCACGCCAAATATCCCCACCTCTTTCCTACGAATCATGAGCATGTCAATAGTATAGTTCTCTTTTGATTTAATCCTTATTGCTATGTTTATCTTGGCTTGTGTGTTTTCTACGATATCCAAAAAAATCTAGAATGGAGTATATGCTTGGGCAAAATGATTTTTTTCTATATACTCATTTTCATAGTATTCTTAACCTATCTATCAATATTCGAGGACAAATGTTTCCAAGGGTGAGATGATGTGATGCCCAGGAAAATTTTTTTCGTTTAGATCTCGGACGAAAATTTGTTGAATTTTGTTCTTTATCGTGATTAATAATTTTTCTGTGTGGAATTTCTTGATATGCGACCCATCATCCTATAGAGCATCAAATAATCTTTTCAGCGATATGTCATCCAAAACGGACACTCGAGCGGTGAGTTATGATCATTCCGATCTGACTGTGAATAGTGGTGAACAGTAAATGTGCAGGAAAAAAATACTGAGGCCAGGAAAATTTTAGGGTCAAATCAAAACGATCATAACTCCTTGTTCATAATGATCTGGGTGAGCTACTATATATCAACAGAAAGTTCTGAAAGTCCTTTTTCCAATGAAATTGGTTTCATCCAATTTGGCCATCGAAGCAAAAATTTATGGCCGATCTACTTCAGCCTATCAAAACAGTCCACCAAAGGACAAATTTGACATTATTTGATTTTTAAGGGTATTTTGATCATTCCCACTCTAATCCATCCAGGTAAACCATTGATTTAAATCCATTAAGAGCATTCAATAGCTCATTTTTCTTCAAAATTTCCTAAGGCTCAAACCCCAACCTTACTACTCCAAATTTCATCCTTCTATGTCTCTTGATTGAACCGTAGAAATTTCATATTGATTTGGGATTCGATTTGATCATGTTAAGGGCTTCGAGAAGCACCCTTTATTATCGTGAATAAAGTTCCGGAGTCGGAAGTTCATATTCATCTTCCATTTTTCAGTATGTGGGGCATTGAACAAGATTATCCTTTCGATCTTGTGCCTGGTATTTTTGTTAAATTATATTGACACAAGATTTAACATATTTTACCATGAATTAAAAATATGGTTTTATATCTTATATTATTGTCCATGAGCTATGGGATTATGTCATCCGATATGTGTATGATGTTGAGATGGAATTATGTCCAAAAAGTATTTTATTATGAGAGTATGATAATTTAATTTGTTAAGCCTTGATTTATACTATCATTCCACTATTTCCTTATTATTAATTTATAATTGATATTGGAAATTCTATATCCCTACTATGGGTTGATATCTCAAGTACCTTTAAATGAGAGTTGGATGGAAAATTGAGAAATGTTGATATTAAAGTTGCAATGAGTCTTGGTATTTTTCGGATGGTTTTGATGAGTTAAATTGTTGAAAATATTATGTAATGAGTCTTCATATCCTTGTCCAAATGTCGAGTCGGTTATGGTTCAATGCATTGATACCTTGTTGATATTGAGGAAGATTAAAATGTTTTGAGCTAAAATGTGTTGAGTTAGGAATCCACAAATTGATATGATTTGATAAATGAGAAAGAGATTTGATTTGGTCTTTATGATAGACCCTTGTGATGATGTGGTGGATTTTCTAACGCGTTCTGAGCTTGTCGGGGAGTAGTACTTAGCACCGACAGGGAAATTTGGTATTTTCCCAAACCAATGTGGCACCGTAGGGTTGTTTGATGATAATATTATTGGCCAGAGAGCCCGATTGTGATTATGGCAGTTTTAAGGTCGTACTCCCTGGCAAAGAGTATCACGCTCTCGCCAATGGAGGTTTCAAACGTTGGTATTCCACGTAGCTCATGTAGGGTTGTCGGTTATAGAAAACTCCCCTGTCCATAAGAGTAATGTTTATTGAAATACCTAGTCACTCTGAGTTTTGATGTGGTAACTCAAGTTGCCTATGATGATCTATAATGATTTATGAGGGTTTTCTCCTACATTTCCTATCTAAGATGTAATGAGTTGCATGATTCAATGTCACTCAAGCCAGGTGTGTCATTATGGTCCGTATGTCATTTTACGAAATTTATGATATTATTTATAATTTGCATGCGCCACCACATACTCAGTACGTTTCTTGTGCTGACCCACATATTTCACTATGGGCTATATTCTTACCATGATGCAGGTTCAGGTACTCAGTTGCAGCCACGACAGTGATATCCGAGTGGCGCATCTATGTTCCTTCAGTGGTGAGTCCTTATGGTTCGAGGACCAAGTTGCTAGTTTTGGTGTTGTTGTTTTATGATCCCTTTGGTCTGTTGAGTCAGTTGGGGGTTTGTCTCAATGGCTCGTTGATTTTGCTGTATAGAGGCTATGTCAGACTAATGTATTGTTGGGTTGGTTTGTGTATAGACATTCCATATATTTACAGTCTAACGATATTCCATGCGATGTGCGATGTGATATGATATGTATTTATATATACATCCTTGGCGTAGCATGTATGTTGTTGTGTTGCAACCCAAGGGTAGTATTTTGGCTTAAAGGGTTAGCTTGAGGCTACACATAGCCTTGGACACCGTGTGGCATCTCGGGATGATATTTTGGGGTGTTACACTGGTATTATCGTCAGCCAAAGGCAGCAACACGTGAAACAGGAAAAGGAGTCAATGATATGTCTGATAAGTCATCAACATTTTGATAAGCCATCACATGTTGTCATCACCTGTGCGAGGAAAAAAACTGTGATATATGATTTTCTTCAAAAATTAGGCTGAGTATTTAAGGTAGAGTGGAGGGTTTTCTAGGGAATTTTGAACTTCACAATTTTCACTAGTGGGTCGAGATTCGTTAGCTTTTTGGGACTTCTTGATAATTTCTTTGCTGTAAACGTTATCTATTGGTTACAAATGATAGATTATGCCTAACTAGTGATTTTCTTGAAATAAAAAATCAAATCTAGTGGGAAGTGAATTATCTACATGGGCTTGGAATCATTAAACTTCTATTTAATAATTAATGTTGTAACAAGGTTAATTAACCTAATAAAATCTGGTTCATAAATATGAATTCCCTAAGTTCAAAAGGATTAGGTAATTGAATGCCTAAATAGGTTTAGAGAAATTTAGGCATTGCTTGGATACAGATGATCTATTATTCCTATCTGTAACAAGAATCTTGAATCTCTACTAGTGTTTGTTAAGCTCCAACACCCATAGTGAACACAATTCTTGTTTCTTCGATAACATTAACTTGAAACACTGAAATACTAGTAACAAGTGATAAACTTTAAGTGAGAAATAACTACCTGTTTAATCTCGAAACCCCCCCATTTTTCAGAAACTACTAACTATCAGTTCATTGACTCACGAATAACTTAATTTAACACCATATTCCCTGTGGTATTTGACCCCATCCTAGTTGAGTTATGTATTTGACAACGACCACTTACTCTCTCATAAGAGAGGTGTAATTTGGGCGTATTAGAAACCGAAGGAAAATAATACCAAAAGGCAAGGGATGGAAGGAGAAATACTTAGAAGAATATAGGCATCAAGTGGTAAATTCCAGTGAGCTTACATATTTTGGATGTGACATGCCTCTCCCTTCATGCGATTACCAATGCCCTCAGAGATTAGTCCACTAGAATATGAAATGCATTCGTGTCTTAGCCCATATGCAGCGACCAAAGCAACATGGACCATTTCCCACACATTGTCAAATAGGTGTCTTATAAACATGACTTATTGCACTTGTTCTATTCACTTTTGGACGTCTTTGGGAGCTTGAGGAGGATATTGCACATATTTTTAGGGTTCATGTTCTTTAAATTTAGTTGTTAATATATTTAAACATGTATTCAAGTATCTGGTTCTTATTCTTTTATAAAATAAGTAATTTAAATTAGAAGCTAGGAGAGAGATACATCTAGAAGCCTTGCTTGGTTCGAATGTAGAAGAATATCTTGAAGCACTTAATTGGATTATTACATCCCTGCTTAATGATGTAATTTTAATGACCAAGTTAGGTAGATGATTAGAGGTTGGGAGAACATGATAATGCGATAAACCCTATGATTAAATAACCAAGATATGTAATCCCAAGAATGTAGTTCAATGGCATAGTATGATTGTTCATAATCCTTAACCTTGTTCTCTATCCATTGATTGTCCAAAGTCATTACTTTTTTGCATTAGTTAATTTATTTTTAGTTTACAACTCTGAAACTCTTTGGGTTACTTTATCTAAATAGTTGAACTATAAGTAGATAGTTGTCAACACAAGTCCCTGTGAGATCGATATTCGTCTTTATTTAAGGCTACTGTATTACTTGGTGAGACCAAGTACATTTGCGTGTGTGCTTTGGCATAACAAGTTTTTGATGCCGTTGTCGGGGACTTTGAATTAGGTAACTATCTTATTTTAGTTTTACATAGTTTAGTAGTTTTTTCTTTTTATTTCCTTTTACTTTCTGTTATGTCACTTGTTGACATGGTAGTCTTGGATAGATGGTTTTTGAGCGATGATAATTCTTGTCATTTTTGCGGAGTACCTCACCACGAGGATTTTTGTCCAGATTTTGATGCAAGCATTTTCAGGGGACCTACTTGTTTTCGACCTGTAAAGTAGGCCACAAGATGGTGCGTGTTTTGTGGCAATATGTATCACTTTACAGATATGTGTGGAGCTAATCCTGATTCAGTCATGTTTGAGAGAAATTCTCAAAAGACAACTAAGCAGGTAGATGCAAAGTTAACTCCCCAACCAGTTGTAGATAAAGTTACTAATAATTTAAGGAAGTTTGAATCCTCAAAAACTAGAGTGGATTAATAGGTTAAGGAGATACTACCACCACCATCTCCACAGATGCTAAGAAAAGAAAAATATGAGGAGGATACTAGCCCATTTGTAGAACAGACATAAAAATTTCAGTCATTCAACTATTATATTTCTTTTGAGACTGAAATAGAGAAGGTGAATAAAAGTGAGTGTGTTGTGGATAGTGTAAATTTAGAGTGGGATTTGTTGGGCTTCATTCAAAGAAATTTTCTACATTATGTTTAGATGATGTCTTTTTTGTGGAATTATTTTAAATAGTGGAAGAGTGTGAAGATGACGAACAAGAATCCTATACTCTTGATTTTGTACCAGAAAAAAATCATAAAAACACACCTCACTTTAAGGCCGAGTGGTTTACCATGCACCAACCATAACTCCGTTCCTTAATCTTTGTACCACCACCCCATGAGCGAAGTAAGAAGATGGATGAGCATTTAGGGGTGAAATTTATATGCTTAAGGTGGAGGAAAAAGTTGATGTGGGTTAGGCCACGACACTAAATCAGGACCTTCTTGGGAGACAATTGTAATACCTCATATTTCCCTAGAATAAATTAATACTCTGTCCATGAGTTATCCTATATAAACTTTTGAAATACTCATTATTTGTTAGTTAGAGCCTACCAATGCATAGGAAATTTATCTAGCTTTGAAATGATACAAAATTCGCCCAAATCCGACACTCGGGCAAAGAATTAGAGCCAATTTAGTAAAGCAGTGTACTAACTGGCACTTCAACGCATTGCGGAGGCCAGCCAAATGGAAATTGTAAAATTCCAGTATTGCTCTCGATATTGGGACTTTCAACCATAGACCCAGTTCAAAATTGTCAAAATCTAGTAAGGCAACGCGATTATGGCGCATCGCGCCAATGATGAAATTCATATCTAGTATTGCTCCACAATTCGACCGCGTCACGCCACCAGCCACATTCCCAGTTATCAATTTCCAGTGATGTGGTGCGATAGTGCCGCATCGTTCCAGGGGCCTAGGTTAGAAAATTTTGAAAAAAATTAAAGGTTTCATGCAGGGTTAAATTAGTCTTTTCCCATGATTTTAATACACTAAAATATGGGATTTAATCCCTAAAAACATTTTAAAGTCATTCATTTTTAACTTTTACTCAAATCAAAAGGCATTATTTCTCAATTTGCAATCTCTAGCTTCAAGAAACCAAGAGCAATCTTCAATAAAAGTACCAATAACTCCATGAACATATCAATTCAGGTATGTTAGGTGTTATCTATGGGTACCTTTAACCCATAGAGTCCAAGAATCTCTTTTTAAAACTACAAGTTTATGGAATTATGAATTCCCATGTTTGAAGTTGATTTTATGCATGTATATGATGTTAATTGGGTTTTTAATCCATGATTATTATAAGATTCATGAAGTTAGAATAGTATTTATGGGGAATTATGTGCTAAAACAAATGAATTTGCAAGTTTAGGGATTTTATTTGAAATATTTATATGTTATCCATGATTGTGTGCATTAAGTTGTGCTCCCCTAGTGTTTGATAGAAAGAACATGTGAATTAATTGATGAAATCATGACATGCTAGTATATGTTCAAGCTTATGCCCTACAAGTGTTTGATAAAATGTCTCTATGGATGAATTATGGATAAGTGACAATTGTTATGTCTTTCATGATTATGCTATGCTTTATTTTTTATGCTATTGAGTCCTGGGAGTATGTAATACCCGACAATCTAGCTTTTTACCTAAATCCAGTGTTAGTTATAGAATAGTTTCATTTATGACCTAATCAGTAGAATTTAGTCAGCTACAGAACTCAGTAGAACTCAGTCAGCTATAAAACTCAGGAAAACTAATTAAACTCAGTCTCAGTCTAGTCCAATTTGGTATACTTAGTTCAGTGTCTTTCAGTTGGGATTAGGATTCAGCACCGAGTGAACCCAAGGATGGGGGCGCACCTGCCAATAGAGGGTGTGACCCGTAGGAGCAGTCCTTGCATTCCAGAACTATGTAGCCAGCATAGGTTGAGACATTATACTACCATTTCAGGGTTGATGAGGTGTTTTAATCTACCAGTTAAGGGTTCCAATGTTCTTATTAGAGTACCTACCATATGAGGGTAACTCTTCAGTGTCTTTAACCATGGCACTCTACTGACACCCTTACAACTGGGGTTACAGATTAGACCCCAGTTATCTTATTTGGGGCATATCAGTTAGATGATTACTTCCCACAGTCTCAGTTTTAGTTTCAATATAGAACTCAGTTTAGTTCTACAGAAATAGGACTGCCAGATACAGTCAATCAATTTTAGTAACTCAGTTATCAGTAATCTCAGACATCAGTTACTCAGTTATCAAAGCTTAGAACTTAGATTTAGTAAAAGCTTAGTTACAACATACACGTAAATGCATAATATTGCATACTCAGTATTTACAATAGTTTCAATTATCTATGTACTCTCATGTTCAGTTACTCTATATCATTCAGTCAATTATTATTTATGCATATGAACCCTTGTATTCAGCCTAACCTTATCTAGCATACCAGTTCATTCCGCGTACTGACACATACTCTTTCTTAGCGCTATGATGTCTCACATTATAGGTTTGGATGCTCATGTTCCTGACCGCACATAGACAAATCCAGTTATCAGCTATAATTTTAGTAGCGAGTCCTTATCTATTGAGGGCATACTTTTATTTCAATATTTTAGTTTATGAGTAGTTTAGTGGTCGAGGTTAGTTGTGGGATTGTCACATCAACTCTGCTTTCAGACAGTAAAGTTAGAGGTTTTTCAGACTAGACTTTCAGACAATATTCAATTTTGCAGATATATTATTTCATTAATATACTTTATTAGTATTTTAGATTTGGAACATTATGGCATTTCAGCCTATTTTCCATATTTATTTTAGTGTTATTATTCAGTGCTCACACTAGATATCAGTCATGAGTTGGTTTGTGGTCCTTCGGGGTCGTAACCACCATGTATCATTCGGGGTGCAGACTCGGGGTTCTACAAACTTGGTATCAGATCCTATAGTTCAATAGAGTCCTAGGGATCTAAATGCCACTTCGTGTAGAGTCTTGTGCATGTTTGTGTAGCGTGCCACACTTATGGACAGGAGGCTATGAGATGTTTTAGGAAAAGTTTCCCTTCTTTTAGTATTCATGTCATGCGAGTGAGTATGAGATCAAGTTAAAATCTCCATCTAATCCTATTCTTTCTTCTATTTACAGAACATACCTCCCAAAATGACTAACAAAAGCAGTACTAGAAATCAGTCAGCACCTCAGCCCATTCAGGCAGATCCCCTGGATGAGCATGTCTCTTATGTAGAATTCAGAGTTGTGTTCACTACTCTAACCAATTCAATGGCATCTCAGAATGAATGGACAACTACTATTCAGGACAACCCAGTGGCCAATACTGCTGCATCCAGGATTTGGGGCTGCATCCAGGATTCTTCACCTGAATGAATCCTCTCCTATTCGCAAGATCTAAGTTAGAAGAGGATCCATAGGAGTTCCTCGATCAGGTTCAGAAAGTCACAGATATTATGGGAGTGACTTCCAGTTAAAGTACTGAGTTAGCTTCCTATCATCTATAAGATATAACTCATACGTGGTTTAAGCAGTGGAAGGTAGACAGGGGCACATATGCAGAGCCTACAAATTGGGAAGAGTTTTCTATTATTTTCCTAGATAGATTTTTTCCCTTAGTTCTGAGAGAATCCAAGGTGTTAGAGTTCATTAATATCAAGAAGGGAAGTATGGATGTTAAAGAGTATTCCCTTAAGTTCAATCTGTTAGCCAGGTATGCTCCCCATGTAGTAGCATACAGTAGGTATAAAATGAGCAAGTTCATATTTGGGGTATCAGATTGTATGGTTAAGGAGTGTTAAACTACAAAGTTGATTAAGGAGATGGACATATCCAGGATTATAATCTATTATCAGCAGATAGAAGAGGCTAAGATTATAAAGAGGGAGGAAGAACAAGAGGGCTAGAATAGGTAGATTCAATTTCAATCAGCCTAAGTTAGAGGGCGGTAACCATTCCCTGCTTCGTCCAAATTCTTAAGTTCCAGCTCTGTCCTTAGCCAGTTCCCCAGTACCTAATTTCAGAAATGGTAACAAAGATAGGATACCAGGCTCTAAATCTCAAGGTAGTGTCAGCAGTGCTATAACAAATCCTCTTTGTTAGACATATGGCAGAAATAATCAGGGTGTCTGCAGAGCTGGCCGTGATGTTTGTTTTGGGTGTGGCAAGCCCAGCTACAGAGTTAGTGATTGTTCATTTTTAGGTTCTCAGGGTCAATATAATCATCCTTCAACTTAGTATGGTTTCCCGAATCAGCAGGGTGCCGATTCTAGTGGCACTAGTTGGCAATGCCAAAACAAGCTCTATGCACTTCAATCCAGGCAAGATCTAGAAAATTCTCCTGATATGGACACTGGTATGTTACATATCTTTCATTTACATATTTATTCCTTGCTAGTTCCAGGAGATTCTTTATCTTTCGTAACTCCTTATATACCCATTAACTTAGTAGTTAGTCTAGAAATCCTAGTAGATTTTTTCTCAATTTTTGCCCTAATGGGAAAATATATCATAGCCCGACGGGTATAAAGGAACTTTCCAATTATGATATCTCAGAAATTTATTTTAGCAGACCATGTAGAGCTAGAGATGGTCGATTTTGATGTCATTCTCGGCATAGATTGGCTCCATTCATGCTATGCCTCAGTTGATTGTAGAAACAGAATTGTTCATGTTCAGTTTCCAAATAAAGCAGTCCTTGAATGGAGGGGTGGTACCACAACGCTTAAGGGTTAGTTAATTTCATACCTTAGAGCGAGGAAAATGATATCCAAGGGAAGTGTCTACCATTTTGTGCGAGCCAAAGACTCTAGTTCACAGATTTCTAGTATTGATTTAGTTCTATTAGTAAATGAATTCTCTGATGTGTTTCCTATAGATCTTCTTGGAGTTTCTCCCGGAAGGGAAATTTACTTCAAAATAGACCTTCTTCCAGACACTCAGCCTATATCTATTCTACCATATAAAATGGCACCAACAGAGCTTAAGGAATTGAAATAATAGTTAAAGGACCTTTTAGATAAGGGGTTCATCAAACCCAGAGTTTCCCCGTGCTGTGAACCAGTCTTATTCGTGCATAAGAAAGATGATTCTCTTAGAATATGTATAGACTACCGTTAGTTGAACAGAGTCACAGTTAAAAATAAATACCTACTTCCTAGAATCGATGAATTATTTGTTCAACTTTAGGGAGCCAGTTACTTTTCTAAGATAGACCTCAGATCAGGCTATTATTAGCTTAGATTTAGGAAATATAACATTCTAAAAATACCTTTTTGAACTCGGTATGGGCACTTCGAGTTACTAGTCATGTCCTTTGGTCTTACAAATTCCCCAACAACTTCCCTGGACTTGATGAATCACATGTTTAAGCAATACTTGGACATTTTCATTATAGTTTTCATCAATGACATTCTTGTCTATTCCCATAGCAAAAATGATCATGCAGATCACCTTAGGATTATACTTCAGTCTCTTAGAACTCATTAGTTGTTCGCCAAATTCAGTAAGTGGAAATTTTGGATAAGGTCAGTAGCATTCCTTGGTTATATTTTTCCGCTGATGGCATTAGATTTGATCCTCAAAAGATTGAGGTGGTGATAAAATAACCTAGACCTATCTCTCTACAGATATGCAGAGTTTCTTGGGTTTAGCGGGCTATTCCATCAGTTTGTTGAAGGGTTTTTGTCTATTGCATCCCCCATGTCCATATTAACTCAGAAGAAAGTCCAGTTTTAGTGGTCATATTCTTGTGAGAAAAGTTTTCAGGAGTTGAAGACTCGACTTACCTCATCCCCAGTCTTGACTCTACTAGATGGTTCAGATAGGTTTGTTGTGTACTTTGACATATCCAGAGTAGGTTTGGGTTGTGTCCTCATGCAGAGAGGTAAGGTCATTGCCTAAGCCTCCAGAAAACTTATTCCCCATGAGAATAATAACCTGACTCATGATCTCGAGTTAGTAGCTATAGAGTTTGCCTTAAAGATTTGGAGGCATTACTTGTATGGGGTGCATGTGGATATGTTCACACTTTACTAAATCTTGTAGTATGTGTTATCTTAGAAATATTTGAACTTGCATCAGAGAAGGTGGTTAGATTTATTGAATTATTATGATATAAGTGTTCTATATTATCTGGGCAAGGACAATGTAGTGGTTGAATCTCAGTTGATTGTCTGTAGGTAGTGTTGCTCATGTTGAGAATGCTAAGAAGAAGTTAGTTTAGGAAGTTCATCTGCTTTCTCGACTTGGTGTTTGCTTAGTCGATTCAGCAGAGGACAGTGTATGAGTGCAGAATAGTTCAAAATCATCTCTAGTTTCCAAAGTGAAGGAAAAAAAGGATAGAGATCCCAATCTTATTAAGATGAAAGAGTCAGTCAGAGATCAGAAAATAGAGGTTTTCTCCCAAGGAATAGATGGTGTGTTGCATTACCAGGGTCATTTATGTGTGCTAGGTGTAGATGACTTGAGGAAAGGAATTCTTGTGAAAGCGCATGGTGCGTGATACTACATTCATCCATGGGATACTAAGATGTACCACGATTTGTGGGAGATCTATTTGTGGAGTGGGATGAAGAGGGATATTGCAGAGTTTGAACCTAAGTGATCTACGTGTCATTAGGTTAAGATTGAGAACCAAAAGACTTGTAGGTCTATGCAGGAGTTTAGTATTCCCATATAAAAATGGGAGGAAGTGAACCTAGACTTTGTTATAGGTTTTCCTCGTACTCGTCATCAGCATGATTCTATTTGGGTTATTGTAGATATGATGACTAAATTATCTTATTTATTGCTACTTCATACTTTCTATTTAGCTGAGGACTACGCCAAACTCTATATTAGAGAGTTGTTAAAGTTACACGGAGTCCCAGTATCAATCATCTCAAATAGAGGTACCGAATTTACCTCTCATTCCTGGAAAGCATTCCAAATGGGTCTTGGTACCGAAGTCCATCTAAGTACAAACTTCCATCGTCAAACAGATGGTTAAGAAGAAAGGACCATTCAGACTTTAGCGGATATGTGAAGAGCTTGCATTGTCAATATTAACGGTAGTTGGGATGACCACTTGACTTTGATTGAATTCGTATAAAATAACAGCTATCACTCCAGTATTTAGATGGCTCTATTTGAGGCTCTCTATGGTATGAGATGTAGATCTCCAATTGGTTGGTTCGAGGTAGGTGAGGCCACAATAGTATGGCCTGATTTACTGTTTACTGCCTTAGAGAAGGTTCAGCTGATCGGAGAAACACCTAGGCTACACAGAGCCAATAGAAATCGTATGTAGATGTGAGAAGAAAAGACCTCGAGTTTGAGGTCGGTGACTTTGTGTTCCTAAAAATATCTCCCATGAAGGGGGTAAAGAGGTTCAGCAAGAAGGGAAAGATCAGTTCCCAATATGTCGGTCCTTACAGAATTCTCAACCATTTTAAAAAGGTAGCTTATGAGCTGGAGTTGCCTTCAGATCTAGCTTCAGTACATACTGTATTCAACGTATCCTTGCTTAAGAAATACATTGGTGACCCATTAGTCATTGTGAATTTAAAGGATGTAAATATTTAGAATAATCTTTCTTTTGAAGAAGTTCCAATCTAGATCCTCGATCGTCAGAGTCACAGACTGAGGAACAAATAAGTTCTCTTGGTCAAAGTTCTTTGGCGGAATCAGTCCATTGATGGAGCTACTTGGGAAGTCGAAGTAGATATGCAGACCAAATATCCTCACCTCTCCTCCGCAAACTCAGATTTAGATCAAGGTAATAGTCTTCCTTAGCTTTGCTCAATTTAACATTTAGTTATAGTTATAATCTTGGTATTCCTTACCGTTGCATATTCAGTCATGCATTTATGAATTAGTTCAGGCATGTACTCATGCATCAAATATGCATGTTCAGTATGAAAACTCAACTTGTCAGTAGCTTTAGTCATATACCCATGCATCATATATGCATGTTCAGTGGGTAAACTCAGTCTATCAGTGTTCCTTAGCTTAATCACTCTCATCCAAGGATGAATGTTCCAAAGAGGGAGATTGAAATACCCCGTATTTCCCTAGCTTAAATTAACTCTCAGTACATGAGTTATCCTGTATAAATTTTTTGAAATAGTCAGTATTTTTCAGTTTAGAGCCTGCCAATGCAAAAGAAATTCAGTTAGCTTTTCAATGATATAACATTCGCCCAAATCCAACACCCAGGAGAAGAATTAGAGCCATTTTAGTAAAGAAGTGTGACAGCTAGCACTTTAAGACATCGTGGAGGCCATCCAAATTGGAATCGTCAAATTCTAGTTTTGCTCTGTGATATTAGCGCATCACACCAAAGACCCAGTTCATAATTATTAAAATCCAATAAGGCAATGCGATCATGGCGCATCTCGCCAAGGGTGAAATTCACATTCAGTGTTGCTCCGTGATTCCACCGCGTCGCGCCACCAGCTACATTCCCAGTTGTCAATTTCCAATGACACGACACAATAGCGCCGCATCACGCCAAGGGCCCAGGTTATAAAATTTTGATTAAAATTAATGGTTTCATCCAGGGTTAAATTAGTCTTTTCCCACGATTTTAATACGCTCAGATATGGGATTTAATCCCTAAAAATGTTTTAAACTCATTCATTATTAACTTTTCCTTCAATCAGAAGGCAGTCTCTCTCAATTAACAAACCCTAGCTTGAAGAAACCAAGAGCATTCTTCTAGAAAAGTACCAAGAACTCCAAGAACTTATCAATTCAGGTATGTTAGGTGTTCATCTATGAGTAACTTTCACCTATAGAGTCCAAGAATCTCTTTTCAAAACTATAATTTTATGAAATTGTAAATTACTATATTTGAAATTGATTGTATGCATGTCTATGATGTTAATTTGGTTTTAATTCTATGATTATTATAAAATTCATGAAATTAGAATAGTATTTATGGGGAATTGTATAAATTGCATGCTAAAACCCATGAATTTATAAGTTTAGGCATTGTATTTGAAATGTTTATATGTTATCCATTGTTATGTGTATTAAGTTGTGCTCCCCTAGTGTTTGATATAAATTCCATGTGAATTAAATGAGGAAATAATGACATGCTAGTATATGTACAAACTTATGCCATACAAGTGTTTGATAAAATATCTCTTTGAATGAATTATGGACAAGTAACTATTGTTATGTCTTTCAAGATTATGCTAAGATTTATTTTTGATGCGATCGAGTCCTGGGGGTATGTTATACCCAAAAGTCTGGCTATTTACCTTAATCCAGTGTCAGTTATAGAATAGTATCAGTCATGTCACGATTAGTAGAATTCAGTCAGCTACAGAACTCCGTAGAGCTCAATCAGTTATAGAACACAGGAAAACTCATTAAACTCAGTCTCAGTCCAGTCCAATTTGGTATACTCATTTTAGTGTCTTTCAGTTGGGAGTAGGATTCAGCATCGAGTAAACCCAAGGATGGAGTCTCACTTACCCGTAGAGGGTGTGTTCCTTCGAAGAAATACTTGCATTTCAGAAATAGGTAATCAGAGTAGGTTGAGACATTAAATTGCCAGTTAAGGGTTGATGAGGTGTTTTAACCTGCCAGTTGAGGGTTCCACCGTTCTTATTAGAATACCTACCAGATGAGGGCAACTTTTTAGTGTATTTACCCATGACACGGTACTAACACCCTTCCAATTAGGGTTACAGGTTTGACCCCAATTATCTTATTTGGGGCATGTTAGTTAGATGATTATTACCCCCAGTCTCAGTATAGAACTCATTTTAGTTTTACAAAAATAGGACTATTAGATACAGTCAATCAATTTCAAGAACTCAGTTATTAGTAATCTCAGATATCAGTTGCTCAGTTATCAGAACTCAGAACTTAGCTTCAGTAAAAGATCAGTTACAACATAGACATATATGCACACTATTGCATACTCAGTATTTACAGCAGTTTCAGTTATCCATGTACTCTTATAATCAGTTACTCTATATCATTCACTCAGTTATTGTTCATGCATATGAACCCTTATATTCTTCCTTACCTTATCTAGCATACCAGTATATTTCACATATCGACACATATTCTTTCTTTGTGCTATGATTGCTCATATCATTAGTTCGGATGCTCAGGTTCCTAACCACCATAAACAAATCTAGTTATCAGCAACAGTTTTAGTAGTGAGTCCTCATCTATCAAGGTCATACTTTTATTTCAGTATTTTAGTGTATCAGTAGTTTAGTGGTCGGAGTTAGTTGGGGGCTTATCCCATCAACTCCGTTTTCAGACAGTAAAGTTAAATAATTTTCAGACTAGACTTTCAGACAGTATTTAGTTTTGCAGATATATTATTTCAGTAATATACTTTATCAGAATTTTAGATTTTGAACCTTATGTATTTCAGCCTATTTTTCATATTTATTTTAGTGTTATTATTTAGTGCTCATAGAAGATATCAGTCATGGGTTATCTTATGGTCCTTCAGGTTCGTAAGATCCATGTAGCATCCGGGGTGCAGACTCGGGGCTTTACAGCAACACAAGTAAAGCATATTTTATTTTCAGTATTTTTAGTTTTTACTTCACTAGTATTTTAAGTATTTTTAGTTTTTAGTTCTCTAGTTTTTGGTTATGATGAGTCATTGGTTGATGGGAAGTCTGAGTACCAAAAAACCTGAGATAAGAAGCACGATGAAGACTAAGTGTGGGGTTCCCCAGACCCTCTTGATGTATAAAGATGCTACTAGCTAGGCCTAGAGGCCTCATGGAGTATTTCTATTTCTACCTTTTAACTTTACTTTTTGGACAAAGTAGATTTTTAAGTGTGGGGTGGGGAATCCCATTTTAGAAGTAATTTTTAAAATTTTGTATATGTGGGATGTTCTTGTTGGTGCAATTTATGATTAAATGATGCAAGTGTTTTGGTTCTAATAGCATGTTGATTGTGTGAATTACTACTTTTTAGACTCCTAGGCTCATGATTATGAATTTTTTACTTGTTGGCTTAAAGTTGAATTCATCTGATTGTTTGTTTAAGAGTTTATGATGATCCTACTAGAGTTGAGCACCATATTTGTGTAAGGTGTTTGTATATTCCTTGTTGTATGTGATGTCTAGAATTTTCCTGGTGTGTGTACAAAGTAAATTATAGAGTGTGGGTTTAGGAGATGATATAGGCATTTCATTGATAGCCATGTTCATACCCTTTTAAGCCTTTAGCATATTTTCTTTTGCTATTTTCTTTTGCAGCCACATATGTAGCCCATATCCCCTTCTTTGATTGACGTTGACTTGATCCAGAAAGCTCCTAATAACTTTAGAGCAAAATTAATTGAGTTAAGGAGTTGGGAATTCAAGAATAAGAAGGTGAAGTTGAAGCCCCAAAGTAATAACTATTGGTGTTAAAAAATATGATCTATGTGGTTGTTGGGAGTTGAGTAGTGAAAAGAATAAAAATTAGTTCAAATAGAATAAGTTGTGTATAGAAAACTCTCCCACAATAGTGTATGTAAGTGATCTTAATGAGATGGGGCAAAATGAAAGAATAGGGTAGAAAAAAGGGGTGTAAGGGTATTATTAAAGATGTGTTGAATGACATGTGTAATGTATTAAAGCATGTAGGGAAGATATTTACTATTACTGGCAAGAATTTTTCCTACCCGTCCCTTATACTAAATTACAAAACTTAAAGACCTTTTTGATCCTAAGCTTCAACATTTTGATATTAGTGTAGCACTACACTAACGGAGAGCATATGGTTCATTATGTGTAACTTGTGAATTCCTTGCGAGAGTGAGCGTAACTTATTTTCTGTACCCATTATGTTACAAATTGCATTTATATGAGTGATTATGGGTAACTCTCTTATGGTGAGGGATCATGTTTGATGATAGCTAGGTGATTTGTAACATTTATTTGATTGAACAAAATAGATGAGTTTTCTAACTAGGTGAGTCAATTCTTGAGGCTAGGATGTTTTGGAGTAGTGTTCTTGAGCTTTCAATTCTGTACGTAACATGCTTAGTGTAGAAATTTGCATTCTACGTAGTCATTGTAGTACTAGCTTGAGTTTATTGCATTTATTAGAAGTTTGGATTCTCCTCAGCTTATGATGTTTAGAGTAAAGAGTTGTTCGAGGACGAACAAGGCTTTAAGTTTGGGGTGGTGATGCTAGGTGTATTTATGCACTTTAGTGTTGCTTTCCTAGCTCATTTAGCCTTGTTTTGTTGAATTATTGAGTGATTTATTTGTTAATATTGATATAAATAAGTATCTAAGTGTTTAAGATTGAATTATAGTGTGTAAATGTGTTTTCAAGCAAGTTCGTACATAATTGGACCATTTAGAGTTCAACCGAGAAAACTAGTTTTATTAGCTTGAGCTAGGTGTTGTTCTAGTCTATCGTGATAGATTCTAATGTATTGAATGAGTTACTAAAGGTTTTAATGTGTAATTATATGTTTAAAATCTTGTTTATAATTTTTAAAGTGCAATTGAAATAAGCCAAGAGTCAAAACATGAGTTAAAGATCAATGTAGGCAAGCCTTGTCTTAGCTCGAGTTTTTAGTTCATTGTTATGAATGTTTTGTTGTTTTGACCTCTAATATTTAGTGTTTTATCATTTATAATTCTTGGTGAGTTGATAATGGTGATATATTGATGAAATACCATCTGAAAACCAAAGGAAAATAACACCAAAAGGCAAGGGATGGAAGGAGGAACACTTAGAAGAATATAGGCGCCAAGAGGAAAAGTCCAGTGTGCCTACGCATTTGGGAAGCGACGCGCCAATACCCCATGTGATTACAAACTCCCCACATGTATTATTCCACTGGAATAATAAATGAGTCACATGTATTATCCCATAGGCAGCCACCAATGCGACGCATGCCACTTCCCACAAACGGCGAAATTGGTCTCTTATAAATAGGACTCGTTGCACTTGTTTTATTCACTTTTAGACGTCTTTGGGATCTTAAGGAGGATGCTGAACACGTGTTTTAGGGTTCAAATTCTTTAAATTTGGGTTTTAGTAGATTTAATCATGTATTCAAGTATTTGGTATATGATTATGTTAATTAGTGGCTAAACGCCCTCTTTCCGGGGATAAGGCCAAGAACATGTTTGCTATCATTTTGAATAGAATTTTCTTGAATTTCTTATCATATTTGGTTGTTTATTCATCATTGTTTAAAATAATTTGAGTATTCACGACCCTTAGAATATATGTATTGTCGACCTTATGATCTCGGGAGGGGGAATTGGAAGATAGAATGTGAGGATGAATGGATTAAGGTTCTTATTATCTATAAAATAAGGAATTTAAATTAGCATCTAGGACATGGATGTACCTAGAAACCTTGATTTATTCACATATAGGATGATAGATTTAAGCACTTAATTGTATTATTACATCCCTGCTCAATGATGTTGTTGTAATGTCTAAGTTAGGTAGATGATCAGATGTCGGGAGACCATGATCATGCGATAAACCCTGCAAATCAATAACCAATATAAGTAATCCAAAGAATGCAGTTCAATGGCGTAGTATGATTGTTCGTAATCCAAAATTTATATATTTTAGTTAGGGGAGGGTTTTTAGTTTAGATCTGTGATATTTTTGTCTTCATATTTTGTTCTTTTGATACATTGTTCATGATAGTTCTTGATATTTATTTTAGTATGTGGTGATGACTTTGATTTTGATATTTTATTTCTTTTAAATAATTGAGTGTGTGGTATGTGATACTTCAGTTTTATTTCTGCACTTTTTTATTTTAGCTTTTAGCATACTACTTAAAAGAAAAGTTCACTAGTAATCGAATATTATGACTCAAATAGTATTCTTGGGGAGATTTCACTTGCTCACCTCTTAAATACGATAGAGAAGCCGTGATACCCAATCCTTCCAAAGGAACAAATGAAGAAGGATCACCAATGCACTTCTTCAACATGGAAACATGAAAGATCGGATGAACCATACTCAACCTAGAAGGCAAATCCAGCTCATAAAAAACACTACTAAGTCTTCGAAAAATCTCATAAGGACCTATGTACCGGGGACTGAGGTTTCCCTTCTTGCCAAATTGAATTACTCCTTTCATAGTAGATAACATGAGGAAAACCCAATCCCCAACCTTAGACTCCAAGTCTCTATGCCTAAAATCCGCATAGTACTTTTGGCAACTTTGGGAAGCCTTAAGCCTATCCTGAATCACCTTGACCTTCTCCATAGCATGGTAAACCAAGTTGGGACCAAACATATCCACCTCACCATGCTCAAATAAACCAATAGGAGATCTACACCTCCTACCATACAATGCCTCAAAAGAGTTTATACCAATACTAGAATGATAACAATTATTGTAAACAAACTCCCCCAAAGGTAGATGCTCAACCCAATTTCCACCATATTCAATCACAAAAGCCCTAAGCATATCCTTCGATGTCTGAATAGTTCTCTCCGCTTGCCCATTTTTTTGCGGATGGAAAGCAGTACTCAGACTAACTGTAGTCCCCAACCCTTTCTAAAAAGATCAATAGAAGTGAGACTTAAAATTTGTGACACGATAAAAAATTATCAAAATAGGTACCCCATGCATCATCTCAATCTCATAAAGATATAGCTTCGCATACTCCTTTGGTAATAAGTTAGTCCACACTGGCAAAAAGTACACAGTCTTAGTCATCCTATACGCAATGACCCAAACCAAATCATATTGATTACAAGACCGTGGAATACCAATTATGAAGTCCTATTGATCACTTCCTATTTATATTCAGAAAAATCAATTTCTTGATATTACCCTCTTGGTCTCATGTAACCTTAACCAGTTGACACAACACATACTTGGCAAAAAAATCAGCCACATCCCTCTTCATGCCATTCCACTAATAGATCTCCTTGAGATCATGATACATCTTAGTCAAGTCATGATGAACAACAAAGCGTGACTCATGCGCCTCATCCAGAATCCTTTCTTGCTAATCGTCGACATCTGGAACACATAGCCTCCCTTAGTACCATAAAGTACCATCACTACTAATCTCAAACACCATTACCTTTTGCCCAATAACACCTCTCTTGATTTTCATCAATACAGGATCTAGCACTTTCTTCTCCTTAATCTCTGTGCCAAACACGATCAAATCGCTTTTTTCAGCACCACACCACCATCTTTTGAGTCTAAGAGGCGAGCTCTAAGATTAGCCAAGCGTTGAATATCTTTCACCAATTCCCATTTTCCTTCCTTCTCATGAGCCAAGTTACCCATGGATAACTTTATAAGAGCATCAAAAACCATATTAGCCTTACCTAGGTGATAGTGAAGACTCATATCGTAGTCCTTGAGAAGCTGAAGACATATCCTCTACCTGCGATTAAGCTCCTTCTGAGTGAACACATACTATAGGATTTTATGGTCAGAAAAGTTATCCATGTGGACACCATAAAAATAATGCCATCATATTTTCAAAGCAGACACAACTGCCAACAGCTCCAAATAATTAGTAGGATAATTCCTGTCATGCCCTCTCAACTGCCTTGAAGCATAGGCAGTCACCTTCCCATGCTGCATCTATGCAAAACTAAGCCCTACTCGGATGCATCACAATAAACCACAAATCCATCATTGCCTTCTGGCAAAGTTTGAATTAGAGGCAAAGTTAACTTATCCTCCAACTTCCAGAAAATCCCTTTCCAAGCATCCAACCATGAAAACTTGACTTTCTTCTGAGTCAACTTAGTTAAAGGAGTAGCTATCAATGAAAAGCTTTCCAAAATTCTCCTATAATATCCATCTAAACCCAAAAGATCCAAATGTTGGATGAAGTAGTGGTTCTAGGCCACATCTTCACCACAACAACCATTTACGGATCCACTATGATCCCTTCACTATAAATAATATGACCCAAGAAAGTTATAACATTCAACAAATACTCACATTTAGAGAACTTGGCATATAATTGTTGTTCCTTTATGGTCTACAACACCATATAAAGGTCATTAGCATGATACACCTCACTCTTTGAATAGACCAGAATGTCATTAATAAACAAAATAACGAAGAGATCCAAATATTGACAAAAAACCCTGTTTATCAGATCCATAAATGCCACTAGAGAATTATTAAATCTGAATAACATTACCAAAAACTCAAAGTACCCATGCCGAGTACAAAAAGCCATCTTAGAGATATCTACCTCCCTAATCTTTAGTTGATGGTACCCAGACCAAAGATATATCTTATAAAGAACTTGGAACCTTACAATAGGTCGAACAGATCATCTATCTGAGAAAAAAGTTACTTGTTCTTGATGGTCACCTTATTCAACTGCCTATAGTCAATGCACATCTAAAAGGAACCATCCTTCTTGTGCACAAACAATATCGGTGCACCCCACAGAGATACACTAGGATGAATAAACCCCTTATCAAGAAGATCCTTATGTTTCTCCTTGAGTTTCCTCAACTCAACCGCAGTCATTCTATATGGATGAATAAAACTTGGACGAGTGTTTGAAACTAGACCAATGCCAAACTTGATTTTTATATCTGAAGAAACACCAGGAATATCATTCAAAAAGACCTCTAGAAACTAATTAACCACTAGAACTGACTTGAAAGAAGGATCTTCCTAGTTAGAATCTTTAATTCAGACCATGTGATAAATACAACCTTTGGAGATTAACCTTTAAGATCTAAGATACTAAATAAACCTCCCCTAAGAGGTAAAGAACCACCTTTCTATTCTATAACTGGCTCACCAGGGAACCTAAACATAATCATACAGTTCGACAATCCAAAAATGCATAACAAGAGTACAACCAATCCATACCCAGAATAACATAGAAGTCCACCATATACAACTCAAATAGATCCACCAAGGTCTACTTGCCACCGACATATACCACATAACCTTATAGATAATCTTAGAAATAACTGAGTCACCTACTAGGGTAGAAATAAAAAAAGGAATGAAATAACTTCTGGATCAAAAACAAAAGATATAGCCATATAAGTATTCACATAGAATAGAGTGGACTCCATATCAACCAAACAATCTACGTCATGAGAGAAATACAATAACATACCAGTACATACAACAGGTGATGCCTTTGATTCCTATCGCGATGCCAAAGCATACAACCTATTTTGACCAATACTAGACCTAGCAGTAATAACAGAAGTAGATACAACATCACTAGGTGTAGGAGCAGAAGATGAATCCACAAGAATCTTATTCACCCCCGTAGCAACCTTATTAACTGGAAAATCCCTGAGCCGATGTATTTCCTAGATACCGCTGAAGCATTGATCCCTTCCTACATCGCAATAACCTCAATGAAGAAGATCAAAGAACCAACAAAGAGGGAATGAAGAAACTGACTGACCTTTACTTGCCTTAGATTAGGCACCCAATACTTGGAAGTTATTACCTCCTTGATGATGCCTATCGCCTGACTGGTAAGGAACACCAACAGAAGAGTAGGAACCAGAACTCCTCCATTTATTTTTTTGCCATTTTCTACTATCCCAACCACCCTGACATTGAGAACCTCCCTAGTCAGAAAACCTACTCCTTTTACCCTGCCTATCTCCAAGCTCTACCTATTTTTTATTCTCATCTTCCACATACTACATATGAATAGTCAACCTACAAGTGTCCATGTCTTTAATCAACAAGGCAGTCTTGATTTCCAAAATCAAATCTCCATTTAACCCAGCAGTGAACTTTGCCATTCTTTCCCGCATATCAGCTACTAAATTAGGAGCATACCTTGACAATTCATAAAACTTCAAGGCATATTCTTTTATAGGCATCCTCCCCCACTTGGGGTTCAAAAACTCTTCCATCTTTGCTTCTCTTAACTCTTGGGTATAGAAATAATCTAAGAAGTCCTAAGAAAAAGTATCCCATAAGACTGATTCTTCCACATCACCCCTATTCCTGTCCCACTCTTCATACAACTGATATGCAATATCTTTGAGCTGATAAGTTACAAAGTTTACCCCCTCAAAATTGGTATACTGTATCAGCCAGAATATTTTTTCCATTTTTATGAGAAGTTCTGTAGATCTTTCTCAACCTTACTCCAAAAAATATAGTAGGACCCATCTTGATAAATTGTCCAACCCTTATGACCTCAATAGACAAAGCACTAGATGTACCCCACTAAGCTAGAGCGATGACCATCTGAGCAATTATATAAATAAATTAATGGAATTGCACATTAGTTACCTCCCCTTGAAGAGGACTAGTAGCAATCTGTAGAACTTTAGAAATATCATAGATAGCACCGTAAGACTGAAGATAAACCCCAAAAGTAGGATTCAACCCTTCGGCATTACCCCTACATAGGACTGAAGAATTTCCTTTTGTTCTAGTTCATCAGGCATGATATTAAAGATGAACAAATAAGGATTAAAAAAGATTCCAGGACTGAGACTTCCAAGCTTCAAAATATAATACAAAGAAATTAAAAAATTTCTCAATGCCTTATAGCCTCTCTCTTATGAGAGTGGCGCTCTACACACCCCTAAAGAGACTCTACTCGACACGTCTTTATGGACTCCCAATGACCATGAAACTAGTCTCTAATACCAAATTGACAAGACCTATCGGAGGGCCTTGTCGTAATGTTCGTCCTAAGTTTGACCTAAACCAGAGACCACACTCGTTGCCCAACCTAACCTGCAACCGCCTGCCCTGAGTTGGTTGAATTTTAGCATATAACAAGATAGGGTATTAGGTCACATAAAGACTCTGGGATAAGATCACAACTGTGATAAGCCCAACTTAGTCCAACCATACCACCCCAATCGTCGAACCGTACCAAACCATACCAAAGGTCGTAAACCAAGCCATAACCAAATAAGTTCCAAAACATAGTATAATCAATTCCAAAATAAAATATGATAGAATAACCAATACCATCCAATGATGTCAGCCCACCAACTCATTCCAATGCTAAGACTGACACCAATGCCGATCCCACCCATACCAACTCATAGTAGTACTGATGCGCTGACTTTGTGACAACACATTTAGGGCTTTTAACTTGAAATAATTGTAAGTTCTTAAGTAACATTTATTATTTTTGATTATATTTCATGTGATATTGCGTGGAATTCGAGTTTCATGGAAACATATGATAACTATGTCAAGAAGGACAAGTTTTGATTGAAGTAGCTAGGGAGATGTTAGTTGATGAATTCTCTGATAAGTCGTCAACCATCTAATAAGTTATCATAGCTGGCCATCACCCATAGGCAAAATGTAAGAAATAGGAAGAAAAATTGATGACCTGGTCTGATAGGTCATAAACTATGTGATAGGTCATCACAGAAGGTCGTCAACTATCTGATAGACCATTATAGGAGGTCATTAACGATCTGATCTATCATTATAGAAGGTCGTCAATTATGTGATAGGTTATCATACTAGGTCATCACCTATGGACAACATACAAGAATTTGAAGGAATTATTGATGACTTGATCTGATAAGTTATCAACTACGTGATAAGCCATCAGATGAAGTCGTCACATATTGTGCAAAAATTTTGTGTTTTCAAATTCTGAATTTTGAAAGTTACACATATAAGTATCAAGTTTTAGGGTTTCATTAGCATCTTAAACTTACTGCAAAACGTCAATTTCATATTTTGGTTACTTTAAATTTTGAATTCAGATTTGAATTATTGATTGATTTTTGGGAATTCTTTGTTGAACTTGGAAGAGAAAATCCTTTCATTCAATCTTTTGTAAGTTTATTTAATTTGAATTATGGATTCAATTTATGCTTTCCCTTTTTATTTCATGAGGAACTAAATTCTACAACTAGAGTTGGGGGAGCTATGGGTATTATCTTATTGATATTATAGTTGGTTATGATTCGAGTGATTGTGGGAACATCTTGATAATTTCTTTGTAATGAATGTTTTATCTTGGTTTCAAACAATAGATCTAGCCGTATGTTGGTTTACTTGAACTGATAAATCAACTAAAGGTAGTGAATTATCAATCAGGATTCGGAAAGGTTAATTTTCCAATTAATGATTAATGCTATAACAAGATTAATCAACTCTAGATAAAATTAGTATGAATAGAAGCTATTTCCTAAGTTCGAGAGAATTAGTAAATCAATCATCTAAGTAGGTTAAAAAACACTAGGATAAACTATCGATAATGATAATCTAGTGCTTCCCACAAGTATTGAGAATCTAACACCACAACTATTACTCATCAAGAATTAATACTCATAATGATCACCACTCTAGTTTCTATGTATCATTGATTTGAAATACTACAATTTTAGCTTTGAGTTTCTAAACCAAGTTGAAATGTTAACAATAGATTGATTGATAAAAACCCTCCATTTTAAAAAAATGATTGACTATTAGTTGGTTTACTCATAATAGACTTGATTAATACCAAATTCTCAGTGGGATTCGACCCCAACTTAGTTGGGTTCTATATTTGATGATGATCGCTTACTCTCTCATAAGAGAGGTGTAATTTGGACGTATCAATTACCATAAAGCCTCTAACCAAAAGAGTAATATAATTCAATTGGGATATCCCCAAACCATGGACAGAACCAATATCTAAAATAAAATCAAGTGTCTAGAAATATCCATAACATGAAATGGATACTTATGGAAGGATAGAAGCTCACCACTTCAATCCAAATACTGATACCTGGGATAACAACATGTAGGAGGAGTAGAATGGTCATTTCTTGCATAATGTGGGTATAGAACCTCCAGTAGACTGGTTAGCGGGTGAACACTAGCATAATATCTGGATAATAATAAAATAATGCCATTTATAAAGCCCAGTAAAGCCATTTATATGAAGACAACGATACATATATATATCACCAAGACAGGAAAGGAGATCAGGTTTAGCATGAATTTAAAACCTTTACCTGGGCTCTATACCTTTCTCATCCTAAATTACCCTCGGGTAATATGGGTTCAGAGCCCTGCAAAAAGGGCCCCAATGCGAGTAGTGGCACGACCAGGGAAGAAAACCTGGGATGAATAGTACATCCCCCAAAATATAGTGTGACATCATGAACACGGTCACCAAGACCAAACTTCACATCGACGAATATGAGTTTCCAGTTTTGGTCCCCTTGAGACCTCCACCTTCCAGGACTTTGCTACACACCCCACCATTATTGCTCAATTAAAACCAGTTATAAGCAACCATCAAATCTATTTACCATTTATTAACCAAAGCCATTTAGTGGTGGTATCATCATATCGATCATACTTGCAAGTACTATCCATAGCAAACTACTATAGGTTTAAGGGGACTTCCAAGTGCCCTTCCATTTACCATATTTTAAACCACTCGGGGGATTGCATGTATTCCACAAGAATAACCATTTAGTCATTTACCTTTCTAAGCCATTTAAACCATGCATAATTCCTTTACCATGTTTAAAATAAGCAAGAGTTCCATTAAAAGTAATCAATGCAAAGAAAACATTATTATAGGAATTTTGTCAAACACATTGTGGCCAGAATATAACCAAAACCAATTCCAATTACCAAAACCACCATTAATGCATATAAAAGAATAATTAAAACCATGGGAAACCATAACCAACAATTTAATATCAAAAACCCCTAATTATATTTGAAAACAAAAATCATACAATCATTGAAAGATTCATAAAACCATACCTTTAGTCAGAATTAATAATGAGGGATGAGAATATGTCTTAAACCAAGATAATGATGGAAAAAAATTGCCAAAACAAGCCCTAAATCAATCCTCTAGTTGAAACCCTAACTTTCCTTGCCCAAAGGGTCTTGAGAGAATTATGGAGTGTTTTAGAAGAGTTTTAAAGTGTTAATGAGTGGAATATTAGGGTAAATAACCTCCCAAGTAGGTTACAAGTTGTAGGACCTTATTAGTATAACTGGGAAAAAGTCCAGAATACCCCCATTTAAGTTGCATAAAATCCCATCCTAGTGATATAACTGACCCTCATGAGTCATACCCTTTAATATTATTGATACCCTCCACTCGTATTCAAGCCTAAAAATTTTGATTGAACACTATCCAATATATAAATTCATACCTTGCAAATTCATATCAAAAGCATAGAATTCGTACCCTTGGCAGATTAAACACTGTCCACCCTATGAATCCTGAGTATTACTCAAACATGATCTTATGACTCATGGTGAGCCACTCGTACTCAGACCCAACCTAAGTAAACAAATAATCTTTAGGAACCAATCCAAACATACCTCAAAGTTGTATCTATTCGAGTAACCAAAATCCATCCCACCAACCAAAACTGGTTAGTATACGATAGGGACATACCATTCATGCCACATCATACGAATTGTACCCATGAGTTGTATTGGGTCTAGATACCAAAATTCTAGAAAATTTTCTATGGGTCAAAACCTAGGGTGTTGTATAGAACTAGCGTTAACTAGAGTCCTTAAATCAAAAGAACTCTTCACCTGCTAAGTGGAAGCTATGAGCTATCTAATTATGATGTGCTACAACTGGTACCTATATTATAGGACAATATAGCACATAGACATATATGTATATCAGTACTTATGGAATGTACTGATTATGTGGGGGTGAATGCATAAGTAAATTTATAATTGAATAATTGTATAAACTTTCAAATGATGCATGCTAAGTGTAAATGACTCACCTTGATCTTGAATAAAATGAAGACTTCAAAATTATAAACATGAGTAATAAAATATAAGTACAAACTTTGTAAGCCATAACACTTACTTCTAAAAACTTTACTTTTATTCTTACTTAGGGAGGTTCTTGTAACCGACATAAACCATTTGACCTATCATGGAGTCCAACGTCTTACCCACATTGGGGAGAGCTTTTCTACCCTTTCCATTGGAATAGAACCTTAATTTTAGTAATTACTTATCTTAACCCATATCGGGAATTAAACCTATAGTTCCTCATAGTTTTGGAGCATATGACCTCAGACTCGTACCTAACTCAGTGCTAAATACTACTCCCATGTTACTTATATGCTCCTACTTTAGGAAATTCACCTTAAAATAGCATAAGGGTTTATAGGATGAAAACCATTTATGCTTCTCTTGTTTTAAATCATAATTAGGATGAACAAATGTTGATTTCATATCTTATCTTAGGATCAAAAGATCAATCTTTGCTTTAGATCATAGTATCAAACTTATCAATGGAGCTTAAGAGCATAATATTCTTGTAAACTCAATACTTGTACTTAGGACTTATAATAAATTCTTAAATTCTTCAAAATTCATGATCAATAATCATTTTGAAGTTTTTCTACAATCTTAATAAAAATAATGAAACTAACATCACAATATGAATCTTATAAGTTAAAACATGAACATAAGAAATTCTTGATATACTTAAAGCTTTCAATTTCATGGTAATAACATGCTCCAAGAATATAACAATTTGGGTATGAACCCTAATTCCAAAAAGTAAATTAAATCTTAAAATCATGAACTTTGGGCACAAGTGTGAAAGGGTACCCTTGTTCATAAACCCCACAAACCTTAATTGACCAGATTCTTGAAGAAATATTAAAAACGGGACTTAAATACTTAAGTTCTTTCAAGAAAAAGCTTAAAATTTGTTCTTGGGGAAAGAGGAGGGGTTTTATGTGAGTTATTTTGAGAAAGATGGGAAAATAATGCCCCTTTTTGAGTAATAAAACTTGTTTGGACGATTAGGGTTGAGGGGAAAGGACTAAACTGCCCCTTAGCCTCTTTTTCCCATGGGAATAGACATCGTGGTGTGATCCCTGGTTAAGTGAATCATACCTCATGACACGACCCCTAGTTGGGTGGAATATCCCTCACGGCGTAGGGCTATTGCGACCCCTTACTTTCTCTCACAAAAGAGGTCATAACTTTTTGGTCGAATATCAGATTAAGTCAAAATTGGTATAGTTGGAAAGCTAACTCTTTTATCGATAATTTGGTTTTATTTAATAAAACCAATTTTAAATATGTCACAAGTTATGCACATTAAAAATTGACCCTTGTAGAATCAAATACCAAAATTTGGCCGAATCAAAGGCTCTTAGCTCAACTTTGCTCAATGTGATTCCTAGGAACATTTTTCTCCTTAAAAGATTTCTCAACAAATGGATAATGATCATGACACATATATTTATATATAAAACCTAGGATTAGAGATTATGTACATAGGAATAGTGGTTCAAAGTCTATATAAAAATGCAGGGTATTATATTATCTCCCCTTTGGAATCGTTCGTCCTCGAATGGTGGATAGAAATTTATTAAAGTATTATGTGTGGAATGATTTACACATGACATGTCATATAATGAAGGATGTAGATGAGTTAAAATTCTCGCGATATGATGACTGATGCAATAGAATTCCAAGAGCTACTATAGATGGAATAAAGTATGTAACTTCTCATTAGGAATTGTTCCTTAACAAAGCACATATAGGAATAAAAAGAAAGGGATTTATGTCATTTCCAGGAACATTATGTAATCATGAATTATGAGATAACAAGATCAAGGTTGTACAATGGGTATCACAATGTCTAAGATGGAATACTTGGAAAACTGAGATCATGCACTGAACACTTATATACTGAGTCAAGACTAAATAATTGAATCTGAAACATGATACTTGGACTAAACTAAATTTGTAACTGGCATAGACATGAATGAATTACCTAATGGAATAGCCATAATCATCAAACTTTGGTTATTAAGACTAGATGGAAAGATGGAAAATCATGGAAACTTGTCTGCATGACTGCTAAACTTAATTGCTGGCTATACGGACTGAATTATACTAAAAGTTCATATTTAACTGGAGTATTTCTTCAACACTCTTTACAATAAGTTCTAATAACATTAGGGAGAAAAGAATTTAGGGCATAGTATAAATAAGTTATATGAGTAAGGAATCTTAATATGGCTATACTCTGTAACATAGAATATAGACCTATGAAACATAAGATATGAGAGAATTACTATGCCTCAGGCAATGCAACTGCTAACTTTCAAGCTTAGCCACACCTCTAAAATACTCCCTCAACTATCCCCTTAAATATTATGCTCATTTGATTCAACTTATAATCCTTACATGGGTACAAATAACTACTCTATCCAAAGTCAAAGTCGAGCTACATACTCTTTCCATGTTCAATCCTAACTCGAAATTACAAGGTACTAGACATAACACCATAACACTAGTATGAACCATGAATTCAACATCCCATGAATTTTCATTGCTCAAATCTTAAGAATAATTCTTATTACAACTTCAATAACAAAATTATACCTCTTACTAGGAATTCACTAGTGCACAATGAACCCATTTACTTATATACCAACATGACATTCAAGCCTATCATTAGAACCACATATGAACATCTAGGCAAAAACCCATAAAAACATCTATCTCTTATTATCTAAAACTCTATTAATAATAAATTTCTTGCACAATTCTTAATAAGACACACATGCAATTCCCAACTACTCATGACATATGCCAAAAGCTTTGTGTCGATCATCCGTCAAACTTATAGCCTTAGATAAAAAAAAGCATACAACAATGTTTCCACAAAAAGAAACATTTAATCTTTCCCATATAAACAATTGGTCATCAATTTTTCATCACCACTAGCTTTTCATAAGGAGAGGTCACTGAAAAGGCTAGAACATGAGATCCTGAAGCATGGAAGGATACTATACTTAACTTTATCACTTAACTGAGGCCTGAGGAATAGAATATAAAAGGCATAAATTCATTAAAGAGATCAAAATTGATGACATACATGACATAATCTGTATTTCATTAATTATTAAGAGTGCACCATGAGTTGTGTGAAATGAGCATATAGTAAAGCATGAGTACATTAGTCGTGAGCTACGTGACCTGATTTTGGAGTTCATAAATTCATGGAATATGATTCGTACTTCTGAGTGAACTGTAACTACTTATATAGGAATTAGAAGCGTACATAATTCTATGGAAAGTACATGAATATGAGCTATGATCATGGTGTTGACATGTAAGGCATGAGTAGATATTGTGATCGCTGAAGTACAAAACATTGCACTAAGATAAGAATTGGTTGGGAATTATCCTCCCTTACTAGTGTTCTATAACATACTAGCATCACTACTAGAATCTGAGAGCCTGACTTGGTTAGTTATTCTGTCATATCCCCCGTAGCTTTAACCCATCATTCTAAGTCTGTGGACCCCTTTGATAAACTCTAAACTTAACTGCACCCATTCTACTCTAGAGTCTGAGATATACTAATACACATAAATAATTAAAATCACCCTGAAAGACTACACATAAAAATGTAAAACCCACTACTAATACTTCCTTTTGAGATACAAGTCATAACTTTCTATAGCTGTAATGGTCATCATATAATAAATTGAAAACTTACTAACTTAGAATCTTCATGAGTATCACCATACCTTGAGTTCAAAGTATCTAAAGCTTCAACTTTTTTTTCTATTCGCTCATTCTTCAAAGATTCTAAATTAGATTCTAGCACTTTACATAGATATCCAAAAACCTTTAATGAACCATACACACTTCCTTCATAGCCTACTAATACCATATCTATAAATTTATATTTTTCCCAACATCATGAGAATTACCATTACACCAACATATCCAAAATCAACAACATATAATTTTGAATTAACAAACTTAAATTATTGCATACACTATTCCAAGTATACTGATTTACCTTTCATACAACTAGCCCCATGGATACATAATCTACTAAATCCAGACAAACACTATCCCTACTTTACAACTGCTAAACTTCTGGATTCATGCTTCTAACTATAGGTCATATGCTTTCATAGGGTTTTGAAAAGGGATCAAAAAGCACATCTAACTTTGACACAATGCAGGATCTCTCTTGATCATGAATGAAATATTTCTAACTTTAGAACATAAAGGAACTTATGGGATACTTTTTGAGCCAGTCTGTAATACCATAACTGTCTGTGGGGACTGTTTGAGAAAGATTTATTTGTAGAAATTTGAGGTTGACTATTTCTATTACCTTAAAACTAGGAAGAGTTGGCATGAATGGAGCATGATGAGAATTTGTGTAAGTTTCTTTAAGAATACTTCTACTGCACGATCTAAGACATGAAAAAAGGGAAATATGTTTTAAATTCCATATAGCCTCTCGAAGAAAAGTATAGACATCTTCATACTATTTCGCAAGACTATACTAGACACGACATCATAGACACCCTAGGTCACTTGAACTCTGTTCTCTAATACAAAGTTTGTAATGCCACAAGACTACCCTTGGATTTCATATGATGCTTAGAACCACAACTGATACCAAGCTAACCCATGATACTTGAATAACTCATGAGCAACTGAATATGTTACATAAATCTGAAAGAAATATGAGGAAGAGATGTGTTTTCTAAATATGTTCAATACAAGATTGTTTAAAACATACTTTAGTTATAGAAAAAAAATTGAAAGTAAATACATCAACTCTGAATGACCATCTATGAAGCCTCTACTAATATTGATTATAGGTAGCTGGGATATGACCCCCAACTATCCCTAATCAGTAGGACTAAATAAAAAAATAAACTGCTATTAGAAATAGAGTTAACTTGAGTGCTCCAATCTAAACAACTCTTCACTTGGTAACTGGAAGTTATGAGCTGTCTGATTATTATGTGCTACAACTGGTAACTATATTATGAGAGAATGTACCATATAGATATATATGTGGTTCGGTACTTCAAGAATGTATTAACTATGTGGGGGTAAATGCATAAGTAAAACAATAAATAAATATTTATGTAAACTTTCAAATGATGTATGCTAAGTGTAAATGCCTCACCTTGAGCTTGAATAAGACGAAGACTGCAAGATCATAGCATGAGTAATGAAGTATAAGTATAAACTTTGTGAGCAATAAGACTTAGTTCTAAAAGCTTTACTTTTTTTCATACTTAGGGAGGTTCTTCTAACTGACATAAACTATGTGAGCTATCATGATGTTTAAGATCTTACCCATGTAGGGGAGAGCTATTCTACCAGAATAGAACCGTAATATTAGTGATCACTTATCTTAACTCATATTGGGAGTTAAACCTACAATGGTACGTATTTCTGAGGCATGTGACCTTAGACTCATACCCAACTCAATTCTAAATACTGCTCCGATGCTACTTATATGCGTATACTTTAGGACCTTATAAGTTTATGGGTTTATAGAATAAAAACAAGTTATGCTTCCCTTTTCTTAAATCATTATTAGGATGAACAAATATGGATTTCATATCTTAAGTTAGGATCAAAAGATCAATCTTTTCTTTAAATCATAATTTAAAACTTATCAACGGAGCTTAAGAGCATAATTTTCTTGTAAATTCAATACTTGTACTTAGGACTTATAATATATTCTTAAATTCTTAGAAATTCATGAAAAAACATCAAGATCAAATATCATCTTTAAATCTTTAAACAATCTCAGTCAAAATAATGAAACTAAAATCATAATATGAATATTATAAGTTAAAACATGAACATAATCAATTCTTAATATACTTAAAACTTTTAATATCATGGTAATAGCATGCTCCAAGAATATAGCAATTTGGGTATGTACCATAATTCAAAATCAAGTAAATTAAATCTTAAAATCATGTACATTTGGAACAAGGGTGAAAAGGTACCCTTCTTTATAAACCCCACATACCTTAATTGAACGGATTCTTAAAGAAATCATGAAACCGATACTTAAATCCTTGTGTTCTTGAGAGGAAAAACTTGAAATTTTTTTATTGGTGAAAGAGTAGGGTTTTTAGGCGAGTTGTTTTGAGGAAGATGGGGAAATAATTCCCCTTTTGGAGTTATAAAATGTGTTTGGATGGCTGGGGTTGAGTGGAAAGGACTAATCTGCCCCTTGGCCTTTTTTTTCCATAGGAATAGACCTCGTGGCATGTATCCTAGTTGGGTGAATCAGCCCTCATGACGCGATCACGAAAAAGTTATAACTTTTTGCCCGGGGATCGAATTGAGGATAAATTGGTATTGTTTATACACGTTAAAAATAGAGAATTGTAGAATTGAATACAAAAATTTGTCCGAATCAAAGGCTCTTAGGTTAACTTTGTTCTCAGTGATTCCCAGGAACATTTTAATCCTAAAAAGTATTATTAACACTAGGATAATGATCATGAAACATATATTCAAATAGAAAACGTGGGATTGGAGTTTATACACATAGGAGTGACTGTTCAAAGTCTAGCTCAAAAATGCGAGGTGTTACAATTACATTACTTGTTCACTCTTTGATCTTTGTTGGAGTCCATGATTATGTGCAAGGTATGGTAAGATTTAGTAAATATGTGAGACTTATCATTCATAATATGAGTATTTAATAGGAAGGACTTGTGCCATTATACTAAAAATCAATTTGGCAAATTATTTTCACAAAAGAGGCATGTGTGTAATATCCTTATTAGTACCATTCAAGGTATTGGTGATTTTGTTATGTGCAAATTCATTTAATCGAGGAAAAGAAAATATTTAAGTTGGGGATGTTGATGAGTCGGTGAATTGCGACTCATTTGACCTAAAAATTATGAGAGATCATATCCTCAATGCTTATTTGAATGCATTTTAATACTGCTTTGGTTTAATTTTAGGTTTAAAACCAAAAAGTGCTAGAAATTGCATAAGGTAGCAAACAGATGGAAAACTAGAGCTAAAATCACACAAAATCATAACAAGGAAGAATTAGAATATCACAAAAGGTGTAGTCCATAACCAAATATAATAGTTTAGGTTAGGTACAAAGTGAACAAAACAACGATAGAGGATACAATCATCCCATTGCCAAACTGATTAGCTAGACTAAGATCCATCATCAAAAGTCGTAGGTACTAGCTGATGGAGCTTAAATTCAAAGTCGAATTAGTGATATTTGAGCAATTCAACATCAAAAATAACATTGCTTGGTCAAGTTTCATGTGATAGAATTTCTATAATTTTGTGGCTCATATTTGCTGTACTTATTTAAGCATTTTTAGCCAGAAAATCCATCATTCTTAAATTTTTTGAATCTTAAGCTTGTAATTAAACCCTTTGGGATATTAACTCTTTCATTTCTTGAAATTTTGATTCTTCTTGTGAAACATTCGGATTTTATGGAAAATATGCTAGAATAATTAGGTATATCTCCTATTTCTTTTATTATGAGTAGCAAATTTTCCAAACTTGGGGTTATGCATTAATGCGTATTGGTTTTTGTGATGGAAGTAACTATATACCTTTATACTTTATTGCATGTTATGCTTTAACTAAATCTCTATGGATTAATTTATAGATTGAGATTACAAACATAGTTTGTGTTTGGATCTGTTGTCTTCTTTGACAGAGGTAAATCTCTATGAATTAGTTTATAGATTGAAGTAGCAAACTTAGTCTAGGTTTGGATCAACTGTATTGCTTAAAAGAAAATTTTATAGTAATGTGATTAAGTTGATGAAACTTGAGTAATACTCATTTGAGAAGTAGTGCTAGGGATAGACCACTAATTTGAGGTTATTGGTTACTTCACAGTGTAGGACTGTAGTGGCATGACCCCAAACCAGGCCATATCATATAGGCACCTCAAGCACACATGTACCGGAGGTCGCCTCATAGCCCAACATATCCAATAACAACAACCCACAGGGGTGGTATACAATCCAACTATAATACTAAGATAGTGAAAATATGACTATGTGTCGTGGTTAACAAGACCAACCATTCCATAATTATAAACACACTAGCCCAATAGGGCCAAGTCCATAGTCATCCACAACACCTCTGTACAAATCAAAGTTTAGAAATGTGTACATCAGAAAAAGCCCCCGAAGATAGCCAAACCAAGTCAAAAGTCCAAGGGTGAATGTCTTCTAAAGTAAGGGACCTTACCACTTCAAAGTCAATGCACGAACTGCTTCAATCCACTAATTAGTGAATAGGAAAACAAGATGATGCTCCGGATCCTATGTCGCATCAGGACATAGCGTCTGGAGATGATTAGAGGTTGGAATGCTAGAATGTAAATCAAGGGTGAGGATAAAATAACATCATAATTTAACAACAAGTCAAGACATTATCAACATTCATATTGATACAAATATCCTTACGTTTAGGTATTTCACATGCTAATCAAGAGACCAAGGCTTAACATCATTCTTGAACAGATACTCATACACTTGGATATACACAACATGATCATATTATGCCACAAGGGAAAATGACTTAACATGCATTCTCAAATCCATCAGTTATGTGATATGGAGTAAAGAAATTTCAAACAAGTTAGCTCATCTGACCAATCTCATTGCCATTTCATTTGGACTAGGAAAACAAATTAGTAGTCATTTCACTAATCTATGAACTCAAATCACTAGTCATTTTATTTCATTGGACTAGGAATTTGAATCACTAGTCGTATCATTGGTTTAGGATCTCAAATCACTAGCCATTTCATTTGATGAGGTTTTATAACCTCAAGATATGTCTTTGGACTAGGAGTTTTAATCACTAGTCTTATGACAAGTCTAGGAAATCAAACCACTAGCCGTGTCATTAGATGAGGAACTCAAATCACCCATCGTTTCATAGGACTTGGAACTCGAATCACTAGTCATGTCATTAGATGAGGAACTCAAATCAACTCTCGTTATTAGTCACCATTTAAACTTTTGACCCATTAGTTCATGCATTTATACTCATATAATTTAACTCACATTTAAGGGCTTTGGCTCATTTGACCAATTCAACATTATAGATAGCCACATGGTCCTAGTGGGAGCCTTCATTGCTCAACCATCTCAATAGTACAATGCCTTCATTCAAATTATCATACCATACAATATGTGGTACTCAAGACCCACACAACTATTCATAATTCATTAACCATAATATATCACATTTTCACCATACTTGGTTCAATACACAATTTAAGTTCATCTCTATGTCTAGGGCCTTACCCTTTCATTAGTAATCAATTAACAAGGTTATCAAATTCACAATACATGGCCCATAATTACTCCACAATGTCATTTAAAAATCTTTCATAGCTAGTGGATAATTGCCCTAGTTTAATGCATCACCAATAATATTACTAGTCATTTTACGTAGACATTTTCACAAACACCTTATGTACTTACCTTTTACAAGGCCATTTTCATAGAGAAAATCATAAAGATTAGGGTTACTAATGAACCACAAGTTTTACTACATACAACAAGAACCCATATATTCAATTCATCATCAATAACATGAATAAACACGAGACTAAGTGAGAATCACCATTATTCATCATTTAGCAGCAAAACCCTTTTAATTAAATTTCAAAACCTCCATGAACACTTACTAATACAAGTGTGAAATACATGGGTTTAGAGTAATTTAGAAAGGGGAAGAGCCACATGCCTTACATAACTTGATTCACCAAGAATGTTGACTCCCTCTTGGCACTAGATGACCACCCTCCAAACCCTAGCCTCTAATTTTGCTTCAAGAAGCCTTTAGAGTGTTTAGGAGTCTTTTAGTCTTGTAAAATGAAGACATAGAAGGCTATAATGACTTATATTTTAAGAGTGGCTAGGATTTTAGGTGATGGAAATGACCAAAAGGTCCTTAGTTAAAAGTTGAAAGGTGAGCTAGTGCAGGGGTACGACTCTCCCATATGATTCCCTTAGTGATCATACCCTAGGGTATGAGTGGTACCCTAAATCTTACCCTAAGCTTCTCCTAGGTGACACATACTGGTAAGGGTATGATAACTCACCAATGAGTCATTTCAAAAGGGTACAACTCACCCCCTTGTCATAAGCTGCAACCGTATGCAAGATAGTTTACCTCAAGCTCAAGTGACTCTATAAAATTTCCTAAGATACAACTTGTATACATAAGGTACGATTGAGGAGGGGTCACTCATACCTAGGATAATGTTCGACCCTCAGCACACTGCCTTGTATATGAGAGGGGATGGAAAGGTAGGTACGAGTCATGACCAAGGGTACGACTCAAGTCTCCAGTCGTACCCAACTCAGAGGCATAAATATGAAGTTACTCTTCAATGGTTCAAAATCTAGGTGTTTCTATTCTCCCCTACTTGGATCATTCATCCACGAATAAAGGGTAAGGAAAGAATAGACATGGGTTAACACTTTATCGTATATCAAAGAAACTTTCATCAAGTTAGAATGAGCACACAACAACAAGAATGAAACACAACACATGTAAAGATTATTCAATCACTCATTCATTCATTTTATTCACTAGGGGATTCAAACCCCTTTTTTATTGAGAGCACATGGATCCTTCAAAGATTAGGGAATCAAACTCCTTAGCAGTTCAAGACAAAAGTTCAAACAAGAATATTTGAACATACCTCAATCAAATATTTCTGGGACGGAAAACAAATGCGGATACTTGGACTTTATGTCCTCCCCCGCCTCCCAAGTAGCCTCCTCGTACTTTTGTTTTTTTTATAGAACCTTCACAAAAGCCATTTCTTTCATTCACAACCATCAAACTTGATGATCTAAGATCCTCACTAGACCTTATCATTGGAAAAGGAGTCTGAAACATCGACATTTTCCAAAGGAACAACCAACGAAGAATCAACCACACATTTATTCATCAAAGAGACGTGGAAAACCGGGTGAATGGACTTCATACTAGAAGGCAACTTCAAATCATAGGAAACATTTCCAACCCTCTTCACAACCAAGTAAGGACTAACAAACCGTGGGTCTAAGCTTCTTCTTTTTACCAAACCACATCACTCCCTTCATTGGAGACACTTTCAAGAACACCCAATTGCCAACACTAAACTCTAAGTCCTCTAAGTCCTTACGCCTCACATTCGCATAAGACTTTTGGTGACTTTGAGTGGTTTTCAACCTATCATGAATCACCTTCACCTCTTGAAGTCTTGGTGAACTATATTGGGGAAAAGTAACTTACCCTCGCAAACCTCATACCACCATATTAGATATCGACATCTCCTACCATACAATGCCTCAAAATGCGCCGAACCAATACTAAAGTGGTAGCTATTATTATAGGCAAACTCAATAAAAGGTAAGTGGTCATAACAACTACCACCATAATAGATTACACAAGCCCGCAACATATCCTCTAAGGTATAGATAGTTTTCTTTACTTATCTATCCTTTTGTTAGCAGAAAGCGGTACTAAGGCACACTCTAGTACCCAAACCCTCTTGGAACGACTTCAAAAAGTGGGATGAAAATGGAGGACCATGATATGAGATAATAGTCACTTGAGAACCATGTAACTTCACGATATTTGCAAGATACAACTTAGCTTAATCTTCCATTGAGAAATTTGTCCTCATGGGCAAGAAATGAGCGAACTTTGTCATTCTATCAACAATGACACAAAGAGAATCACATTGATTTCGTGATCTAGGAAAATCGGTACCGGAATCCATATTAATTACTTTCCACTTCCACTCGAGCAAGGAAATCTCTTAATACAAGCCACTAGGACTAATGTGTTCAACTCTAACTTGTTGACACACCAGACACTATGCCACATTCCTAGCTACATCACGATTCATACCAATCCACTAATTAAACTCTGTAAGGTCATGATACTACTTAGTGAAACTGGGATGAATAGCATACCGAGATTCAAGAGCCTCGACCATGATCCTTTCCTCAATTCATCAACGCCGAGAGCATATAACATATATTGGTATCTCAAGATACCATCTCCACCAATCACAAAGTCTGCAACCTTATATTGATCCATATTACTCCATCTCTTCACCAAATTAGGTCCAAGACTTGGTTTTTCTTTATCTCAACAATAAGAGACGATTAAGATACACGATGCACAAATACACCACCATCCTCGGAATCTACAAGTTGAACTCCAAGATTTGATAAGCAGGTGAATATCCCTCACCAATTCTCGCTTATCTGTATCTATACTGGCCTAACTTCCCATGGACATTCTTTTAAGAGCATTAGCGACTACATTTGCCATACCGGGATGGTAATGAAGACTCATATCTTAGTCTTTCAATAGATCAAGCCACCTTATTCATCGAAGATTCAACTACTTTTGAGTAAACATGTATTGAAGGCTCTTATGATCATAAAAGATGTCGACATGAACACCATAATGATAATGTATCCAAATATTTAACGCAAAGACTATGACTAACAACTCTAAGTCAAGAGTAGGGTAATTTTTTTGATGAACTTTCAATTACCTAGAAGAATAGGATACGACACTACCATGATGTATCAACATGCAACTAAGACAAACTTAGGAAACATCACAATTAACCATAAAACCCTCACTACCCTTGGGCAAAGTCAAAACCAGAGCCGGAGTTAATTTATTTTTCAAATTTTCAAAACTACCCTCACACGCATTAGACATAAGAACTTGACCTTCTTTTGGGTCAACTTGGTCAACAGGTTAGCTATAGTAGAGAAACTCTCCACAAACCTATAATAACGGTCTAGATCCACTTATTAACTACCCCAACCTTTTGTGGATCAACCATGATTCCTTCATTAGAGATGACATGACAAAGAAAAGCCTTGACTTTTAACAAAAACTCACACTTGGAGAACTTGGCATATAAACGATGATCCTTCAAAGTTTGTAATATGATATAGAGGTGGTCTACATGATCCAACTTACTGTTGGAATACACTAAGATATCAATAATGAAGACAATGACAAACATGTCCAAGAACAGACGAAAGAGCCTATTCATCAAATCCATGAATGCCACCGAGGCATTGATCAACCTAAAGGACATGACAAGAAACACATAGTGACCCTACCGTGTTCTAAAGAAAGTCTTATATAGACCAGCTTCCCTAATCTTAAGCTGATGATTACCTGATCTAAGATCAATCTTAGTGAAATACTTTGTACTCTGAAGTTGATTACAAAAATCATCAATCCTAGGAAGAGAATATTTGTTCTTTATGGTCACTTTGTTCAACTGACAATAATTATTGCACATACATAGGGATCTATACTTCTTGTACATGAAAAACATGGGAGCACCCCAAGGAGACATGCTAGGACAGATAAAACCTTTATCTAAGAGGTCCTTCAATTGGCCCTTAAGTTCTTTCAACTCTATCAGAGTCATTATATTAGGAGGAGTAGAGATCGGATAAGTGTCTAAAACAAGATCAATCCTAAAATCAATTTCCCTATTTGGAGAAATACCGAGTAGATCATCGAGAAACACCTCGGGAAACTCATTAACCATGAGGATGGATTCTACAGAAGGTTCTTATGAGTTAAAATCTTTAACTCAAACCAATTGATACAAACATCCCTTTGAAACCAACTTTTAAGCCTTAAGATAAGAGATGAACCTTCCCTTAAGCACTAAGGAACCACCTTCTCAAATAATGACTGACTCATTAGGGAATATGAACATGACCATATGGGTTCGACAATCTTAGGAAGCATAGTAAGAGCACAACCAATCCATCCCCAGAATAACATCACAATCGACAATGTCCAACTCTATAAAGTCTATAAGAGTATCCCTACAACCAACAGATATCACACACCTCTTATAGACTCTTCTAGAAACCACACTATCTCCTACCAGGATAGAAACAAAATAAGGAACCAATAGATTAATAGGACCATAATCAAGATGCCCAACCATATACGGGGTCATATAAGAAAGAGTAGACCCTGGATCAAGCAAATAAAACACATCACAGGAGAAAAGTCTCAATATAATCATGACAACATCAGACACGCCTCAAAATTCTGGCGAGTAGCAAGTCCATACAAGCGTTTTTGGCCAGCGTCAATGCCAAAAATAGAAGTAAAAGCAGACATAGCACTTTTTGGTGCGAGAGTAGATGAAGTAGCAATAGGGGCCCTTTTGGCCAAAGCAGCCATTCGAGGGGGGCACTCTCGCTACATCTACGTGAGCTGAACCAAATAAAAATATCTACCTCTCCCATTCTCGCATTGACTACTTGACTTTAACCACAAAATCTGCAAGAAGGGTAGGGTAGAGCCGACTAGGCACCACTATTCTTAAATTTGGCATCCTGTGCTCAGGACCAAGCACTAAACTAAGGAAGATAACCACCCAAAAACTTCAGGTAAGGAGAGCAAATACTAGTTGAGGAGAACAAACCCAAATCCCTCTTCTTCTTCTTATCTTCCACTTGTTGTATATACATAACCAACCTAGATATTTCCATGTTTGCAATCAACAAGGCCGCCTTGCTTTCAAAAACTAGCTCATAAGATAAACTTACATATTTTAGCCCTCATGCTAGAAACCATCTCGGGAGCATACCTTGACAATTGATGGAATTTCTAGGCTTACTCTTGAGCGGACATCCTCTCTTATTTCAAATTCATAAACTCTTCTGTCTTTGCCTCCCTTAACTCTTCAGTAAAGAAGCAGTTAAGGAAAGGCTTGAAGAAATCCTCCCACCTAGCAAGGCTAGCATTAACACCCTTAGACAACTCCTACCCTTCTTACCACTGGTACGCTATATTTTTATTTGGTAGGAAGAAAGCTGAGTAACCTAAATCTCCTAAGCATGCATGATTTGGAAGATCTTCTTCATTTCATCAATAAAGCCTTGAGGATCTTCCACAACCTTCATACCAGAGAGCATAAGAGGGATCAACCTCATATATTAGGTAATTCTTATGGCCTTAGAAGAAATGGTAGTTAGAGTACCACACTCTACTTTAGAGGATACCAATTGAGTTAAGAGATTGATAGAGCGATAAAACTCGACCTTAGTAACATCCCTTTAAGGTGATAGGACAAGAGGGTCTCTCTCATAGTTGGGGTTAGTGGGGGAAGGTGCAACACCACAAAGATGGTTGGATTCCACATTCCTAACCTAGGTCTTAACTCTAGAAATTGGATGAGCTTCGGCCATAGGGCCCTCAGAAGGGTTTGACTGAGCCTCTGATCTTCTTGGAGGCATGATCTGAAATATAGCAAAGAGAAATAAGTGAAATCTAAGACCCTAGACTCTATAGCTTGAGATTGAAACAAAAGATAGGGTAATGTTTCCTAAAATATCTCATAGCCCCTCTATCATAAGTGTGTCATGCTTCGCACCCATAAAAGAGATGCTACATAACACAGAATTGTGGACTCCCAACTGACCATGATCCTAGGCTCTGATACTAACTTGACATGAATTGAAATAGTGCCATGTCGTATGGTCACCTCAAGCACACATGTACCAAAGGTTTCCCCATAACCCAACCTATCCATCAACAACAATCCATACGGCCCAGATACAATCAAACCATAATAATAAGACAATGGAAATATGACAATTTGTCAAAGCTTAACAAGATCAACTATTTCATAACTATCAACACACTATCCCAATATGCCCAAGTCCACAGTCATCCATAACACATCTATACAAACTAAAGTTTAGAAATATGTACGTCATGACAAGCCTCTAATGATAGCCAAACCAAATCAAAGTAAACTAAGTATTAAGATTGGAGATCAAGGGTGAATGTCTTCTGAAATAAGGAAGATTACCACTCCAAAGTCAATGCATGAACTAATTCAATCCAGTAATCACTTCACAGGAAAATAAGATGATGCTTAAGCTCATATGTCACGTGGGTTCAGAGCGTCCAAAGATGGTTAGCAGTTGGAATGCTAACATGTAACTCAAAGGTAAAGATAGAATAACATCATCATTTAATAATAAGTCAATACATTATCATTATTCATATTGACATTATCCTTACAGATAGGCATTTCACATGCTAATCAAGAGACCAAGGCTTAATATCATTCTTGAAAATATACTCATACACATAGATATACACAACACGATCATATTGTGACACAAGGGAAAATGACTTAGCATGCATTCTCAAATCATTCATACATATGATATGGAATAAAGAACTTTCAACCAAGTTCTCTCATTTGACACATCTCATTGCCATATCATTTGCACTAGGAACACTAATCATTGGTTGTTTCATCGCTCTAAGAACTTGAATCACTGGTTATTTCATTTTTTTAGACTAGGAACTTTGATTACTAGTTGTATCACTAGTGTAGGAACTCGAATTACTAGCTGTGTCATTTGACGCAATATTCTAACCTCAAGAGATCTCTTCAGACTAGGATGTTGAATCGCTAGTCATATCACCAGTCTTGGAACTGTAACGCCCCAAAATTTGGGTTCCGAGATGTCACATGGTGCTTAGGGGCACAAGTAACCCCAAACTAACTCTCCTACTGGATTAATTCGTAAACAATTGGATAAAATACTTAAATCTATATAAAATCTGTGAAAATATAGAACTTCTCTGAACTTGATCAATATAAACATGAACTTTACAAGATTACAACTCTACTTTTACCAAATGAAACTAAAACTAAATATGTCAACTTTTACTAACTATCTATGAAGCCTCTACTATTACTGACTTTAGATAGCCGGGTCATGACTACCAACTATCTAAGATCAATACAAATAAAATAAGAAAAATACAATACTTCTCGAACTATTTAACTAACTCAAGCCCTCGAATCAAAAGGACTCGTCACCTACTGAATGGGAGCGGCAGACAGACTGAATGCAGTATTTGAGCTACAACTTGCACCTACATTATGAAACACTGTAGTATATTGAAATATATGGGGGTCAGTACTTTAAAGAATGTACTGAGTATGTGAGGTGCAATGCAACGTTATAAATAATATCATAAATGATTATGAAAATCATGCATGCTGACGATAACAACTTTCTTCACTTGAATTAACTGAAATATATTCCTTGTAAATCATCAATAATAGTACACACATTATAAATCTCATAAATCATTATACTCAACTCAAACTCTTTAAATCATGACTTAGAGTGACTCAGTAACTCATGAAAACTTGGACTATTATGGACTTGGGTGTTTCTTATAATCGACATAACTACACCATGTGAGCCGCATGGAGTCCAATGTATTTCCCTCCTAAGAAGAGAACCCCACATTGGCGGGAGCGTCGTACTTATGCCAGGGAGTACAACCTCAATTTCACAATCATAATTCCACACTCGGCCTTTGCCCACAATTATCAACATCAATCCTACGGTGGCATTTAGTTTCAGGAAAATACCAAATTTCCTATTTGGTGCTAAATACTCCTCCCAGACTAAGCTTAGAACGCATTAGGAAATCCACCTTAATCAATATCAATTAATGGGTCTATCATGAAGACCAAAATGATAATATATCTTATTAGTAAATCATATACAACTGTGGATTGCTAACTCGACTCAAAATCAAATAATCTTTCTCTACATCAAGATGTATCAATTCATTTAGTCATGGCAACATCAATAACTTTGAGGAAATATCAAGACTCATTATAACAACTCAATATTATGAATTAATATGCTCAATAATTGAATTTGTCATAAGAAAGCTTAAAGCTTGACACATGTCTTGAAAGCTCTTGAAATACCAACTGATGGTAGAACATGAAATTCACAATATTAAATATCAAGCCATAATTTGGAAATTGTAAAATAGTCATGTTTCAAAACTTCAAGAAAACATCATATAACTCATTCTTGACTCTCAAGCGTGAATATTAATATATATATCCAATAATCAAACTTCTCATAGAAAATCTTAAATCATGACTCTTATGTCAAATCATTCGGAAATTATCAACTCATAATAACATTATTCAACTCATGGCATAAGTTCTCAATTTAAGAAATAAAATGATGAACTAGTCATGTGTATCAATCTTGAATAGCTCAACTATCATAAATCATTAATAAAATAATTTGGGTGTAAACCCACTTTCCAAAATCATGGATTTCAATAGTAGAAATTGAGTCTTTGGGCACAAGAGCAAAAGAAGTGTTCTTGTTCAAACCCCACATACCTTGGATTATTGATTTAAGATGAACAAGATTGATTGAGAACTCTTCTTCACACTTTTGAGCTAATTTTCTTGATGCCTTTGACTTGAAAAATTTGATTCTTGGACAACTTGGTGAAATCTTTGGAAGATTCTTACATTTCTTGGAGAAGATTTGATTTTGGATTTTAAAAGAAAACCCTAGTTTCTTGATCTTTTCCTTGGCATAGAATGAGAGATAATGAAGGTTTTCATAGAGGCTAAAAATGAGTGAAAAATACCAAAATACCCTTTTAAAAATGTCCTTGACTTGCAGAAAAAATATACTTGACGCCATCCGTGACAGGTCGTCAGGTCCGTGATAGGCCGTCATGAATGGTCTTCACAAAAAGGGGTCAAATTCTTGATTTTCTGTCCAGGGATGATGTCGTCGTTAGAAATGTCATCAAAATGTGAGGACGTCGTCAAAAATGGCATCAGAAATGTGACAACCCATCAGAACCGTCATCACCATTTTTCAACTTGACATGCTGGAGTAAAATGGGCATAACTCTTTGCTCCGATATCGTATTTTTGAGAAATTAGAATCGTTGGAAAGCTAATTAAATTATCTATATGTTGATAGGTCGTGATCTGAAAAATTATGATTATAATGAGGGATATTCTCGTTTGAAGTTGACTATACAAATATCCTTCCCAAGAATTCAATCGATAAGGAATGTTTTGATTCGCCCAATCGTTAGGACATATCTAAGACCTTAATACACACCATACTTGATTAGAAAACAACAAAATCACTCTAATTTATTTCTCAAGTGCTTGATTCATGATTGAACTATTGGTTAGAGTCTCAGGGAATTACAAAATGGCTTTAACTTCCTCACCGGGTGTCCGATTCAGGTGAATCTTATGTCGATGGAAATATTATCCAATTCTCCACATGATAGAAAGTAGAATTTATGGAAATACAACATGAGATAAACAAAAATAAATTTGAAAGTCATCCATATTCACTCAAAATATGGATTTAGGATTAAGAAATGATCGGGGTATCATAGGAACGGGAATCACTAGCCGTGTCATTAGATGAGGAACTTGAATCACTCGTCATTTCATTAGACTAGGAACTCAAATCACTAGTTATTTCATTATAAGAGGAACTCAAATCACTCATCGTTATTAGTTTCTATTTGAACTTTTGACCCATTAGTTCATGCATTTACACTCATACAATTTATATTATATTGAAGGGGTTTGGCTCATTTAGCCAATTCAATATTATACATGACCACATAGTTCTCGTGGGAACCTTCATTGCTCAACTATATCAATAGGCTAATTCCTTCAGTCAATTCATCATACCATATAATTTGCGGTCCTCAAGATCCAAACAACTATTCATATTTCATTAACCAAAATATATCACATTTTCACCGCACTTGGTTCAATACACAATTCAAGTTTATCTCTATGTATAGGGCCTTAGTCTATTATTATTCATCAATCAATAAGGTTATCAAATTTAGAATACATGGCCCATAATTCCTTCACAATATCATTTATCAATAATTCTTAACTATTGGACCATTTTCCTAGTTCAATGCATTACCAATTATTTTATTAGGCAATTCACTTAGAAATATTTATAAACACCTTATGTACTTACCTTTTACAAGGCCATTTTCATGGTGAATATTGTCAAGATTAGGGTTACTAATGAATCATATGTTATACCACATACAACAAGCACCCACATATACAATTCATCATTAGTAACATGAATAAACACAAGACTAAGTGAGAATCATCATTATTCAACATTTACCAGCAAAACCTTTTCATTAAATTTCAAAACCTCCATGTACACTTACTAATCCATGTGTGAAATACATGGGTTTAGAGTTATTTAGAAAGGGTAATAGGTACATTCCTGAAACAACTCGAATCACCATGAATGTTGACTCTCTCTTGCCACTAAATGATCACCCTTAAAACCCTAGCCTCCAATCTTGCTTCAAGAAGCCTTTAGAGTGTGTAGGAGGGTTTTAGTCTTGTAAAATTAAGACTTAGGGGGCAAAAATGCCTTATATAGTTATAGAGGTTAGTTTTTTTGGAAAGGGAAATGAATAAAAGGTCCTTAGTTAAAAGCTGAAAAGTAAGCTCGTGCAGGGGTACGACTCCCCCATATGATTCCCTTTATGATCATACCCTAGGGCATGAGTGGTACCCTAACTCGTAGCCTAGGATTTCCTAGGTGACACACACTGTTAAGGGTACGAAAACATGACCATGAGTCATATCCAAGGGGTACGACTCACCCCCTAGTCATAAGCTTTAACTGTATACATGACCGTTTACCTCAAGCTTAAGTCTCACTCTATACAATTACCCTAGATACGACTTATATACATAAAGTAAGATTGACGAGGTGTCACTCATACCTAGGATAGTGATTTACCCTCACTACATAGCATAAGATATAAGAGGGGAAGGCAAGGTGGGTACGAGTTGTGGCCAAGGGTATGACTCAAGTCTCTTGTCATATCCTACTCAGAGACACAAAAATGAAGTTATTATTCTATGATTCAAAGTCTAGGTGTTTCACATAGGATTTTGAAATAAAATCATGTGAAATTTAGTGGTAGATTGAGAAATTACCACCAATACCTAAAACCCAGCCTAGTTATAACTAGAAATTGAGCTTTAAAGCATTTTTATTCACCCACATATATAGTCATTCTCATGAAGGCATAACCCTAATTAATTTAATTAATTGATTACATCCTTTACCATTCATTTTTGATAACCCAAAGTTAAACTTAACATTTCAAACACAAAATCAATTGTACAAAATCCCCATTTTACTCTATTACAATATTTAAAGCATTACAAGCTAAATCATTGTCATTTGTGACACTTAAAAGTGATGTTACTTCTCTGATTCCCTGTTGGTTTGACCTTGACTCCTAAGTTAGGTAAATGTATTGATGATGATCACGTACTTTATTTCCTAAAGTGAATTTTTGTGCTATCTTTTAAACATAAATATAACCACACTATATGGAAGAAAATAATGTTTTAAAAGGTTTGTAGTTATACCAAGAGATTTTCTTAGCATTAAAAATCAATTCTAACTAAAGATATTTCAATATCAATTTTGAAAACACAATCTTTGATAAAATGATAATTATTATAAATATGCTTTGGTCTACAATGATGTAGAAAATTTTGAGATAGACAATTATAACGATAATTAGCATAGAGTTATTTTACTGGTTTGATAGATAAGTCATAGTCACTAAGTTGATGAATCATCCAAATATTATGATCACAACATAAACTACTAGAAATATTTTCATTCTTAGTGGTAGAAAGAGAAACATAATTTTTCTTCTTTCTATTCCATGAGATAAGTTATTTTCCCATGAGTTGGAAAATTCCGCTTGTGCTTTTTTTATCACTTTCATCATCTAGATAATCTACATCTTAGAAATCTTTATGCAAAAAATCACATTATTTAGGATATCATAATCCATTGAAAGTAGTACCCGTGAGATATCTAATAATACATTTAACGTTAGTCAGAGGAGACTCCTTAAGAGCTAACTGAAATCTAGTTCATTTGTAAACACTAAACAAAACACCTTGTCGACTGGTAGTTAGATATAAAAGAAAGCTAATAATACCATTCTATAAAGTTTATTCAACATTTTTGCCTTTATCATCAGTTTCCAGGACATATGTTGAACTTGTAGGAGTTCTAATGGCTTTAGCATTACTTATGACAAATTTTAGAATGAGTTCTTTAGTATACTTACCATGGTAGATGAAGTTTCATTCGATTGACAATGGATTTTTAGGTCCACAAAGAAAATTAACTCAAGAAGAAAGTTAACTTATCAATTATACACATATTGAATTTACTTTTCATTAACTCAGAGATTTCTTTGCATAAATCAACATTAGTACTTCCAACTCTAATATCATCAACATAAATATGAATAATTAGATTCCCAGAGGAAGTTATTTTAATGAACAAAGTAGTATCAATCTTTCCTTGAAAGATGTCATGATTAGTCAAGAAGTTACATAACATATCTTACCATGCACGGGTTCTTATTTTATATTATATAGAGCTTTCAATAATTTAAACACATGATAAGGATACTTCAGATCTTTAAAACTGGGGAGGGGGGGTTCTTTTACAAACACTTGCACTTGAATAAAGAATTTTAGAAAAGCACTTTTTATGTACATTTGAAATAGCTTAAAACTTTTATGAGATGCATATGCAAGTAAAATGCAAATAAATTCTAACTTTTCTAGGTGCAAAGGTTTCATCATAGTCAACTCCCTCCTGTTATGAGTAGAATTTAGTTACTAGATGAGCTTTATTTCTAAACACATCATCTAATTTATTCATTTTGTTTCTAGAAACCCATTTACTTCCAATGATAGAAGTGTTTTAAGGCTTTAGAACGAAGGTCCACACATGGTTTGCATTGAATTGCTCAAGTTCTTGTTTCTTGGCTTTAGCCCATCTTTCATCATTCAAGGTTTTATTTATATTTTCTTGGTTAAAGTTGAGATATCAGTGCAATATTTGCCCTTATTTTACTGGAAGTCCTCATTTTTATTCATTTCTAGGGATCTCTAATGATGAATTTTGTTGGATAGTCAGGCTCACTTCTCCATCTATTTGGGATAAGTTCAATTAGTAATTGATCATTATCTGAGATAAATGACTTCATTGCAGAGTTGACTTCCATAATAATGGTCTTCTCTATTTTAAATTTTACATCCTCATCATCTACGTTACAAGCATTGTCAACCATGCAATTAGAGTCATTAAAAGTAACCTGAACATATTCTTTAATGCAATGATTATGATTATTGAAAAATCTATAATATCTACTATTATTGGAATAACCCATGAAAATGCATTTATCACTTCAAGGATTAAACTACTAGTGTTATCCTTACCATTATTGTGGATTGTAAGTTGTTAATTTGATGACTTAGTAGTACCGTATTAGGCTTAAATTATCATGCTTTTTCATTAATTTGGTGTTAACCTCATTTATAATGCATGTTTGTATAGGGAAAAGTTAAAAATAAATATGAGCAAGTCATTCAAGTCAATGAAATATCAAATATGAAAGAAAAAAAAAGCCTTAAAGATCACATGAACATGTTAGGAGGCTACTCAAATAAGTGGGTGGCCAAAATAACCAAAACAACCCCATGTGTGCCCCATCTGCACTGAGTCTGCTTTAGATTTGCTTAGGATATACTTTAGATCTACTAAAGTAGAGCAAGAGTGAGAGGGAATTTTTATTAATCTAGTAAAATGTGAATTTGGGGTTAAATTAGTGATGTTTAGATCATTTCCACATTATTGAACATCATAGTACTATGAACTTATCTATAAAATAAATTATATGCTTCTTTATCAAATAGTTTTTACAAATATCAAGAAAGAGTGATAGAGAGAGAAAGATAAAAACTCCATATCTGATATTGCTTAAGTTTTTTTGCCATATGTATGACAGATAAAAACTCCATATCTGATATTGCTTAAGTTCTTTTGCCATTTGTATGTGTTTATTTAGAGAGTGTCTTGAGTGATTTCTGATTTGTAGAATAATTACTCTTCATGTAAGAGTAATGATCTTTTATCATTGTTTAGAGAGAGCATAGGTAGAGTTTCCTAAGTCCAAAACATAGTAGAGGTAAATAGTTTAGATAGTACCTTCGTAGATTTGTAAAGATGATCTTGTAGTAGAGTTATTACAAGTAAAAAGAACCTAGATTTAGGTTCATTGAAGGTTGTAATCAAGAGTTTGATTATAATGAATTTTGAGATTCCTTTTAGGGCATGCCATGGTTTTTCCTTCCATGAGTAACAGGGTTTCCACGTTAAATTCTTGTGTGTTGTTATTTTCCTGAACAATCTTTAGTTTTGCTACACTTTAATATTTTATTGACTGTGATTAACTTTGAAGGACCTGGTCCCTCACTGTGTGGTGCAAACCCCAAGGTTTCAAAAATTGGTATTAGATCCATAACACTCTAAAAGTTTCTCACCTAGAGTGATTTTGTTAGCATGGATGCTCCACCTAACATTGTAGAAGGAAAATATACCATTGTATAGCTAGATTTAATGGATAGTACTATCAGTGGTGGAAAACAAACATGTTTGACTTCATTATGGCTAAGAATAGTGAGCTGATGGACATAATTCTTTATGGTGCTTATGTACCTTTAAGAGAAGTCAAAGAAGAAGATATCACAAGTATGGCTATCAAAAGTAGAAGGGAATTCAATAATGAAGATAGGAAACAAATTTAGAAGAACTAAAAAGCAAAGAAACTACTAGTGTGACAAAGAAACTACTAGTGTGACAAAGAAACTGCTAGTGTGTTGTATATGTATAGATTAATATAACATGATTTCTGCATGTGAACATGCTTTAGAAATCTGGGACTGATTGAAAACTACTTATGAGGGACCTATAGATGTGAACGATTCTAAAGTTGACATGCTAAAAACACAGTATGAAACCTTAATATGAAAGTAGGAGAGATAATATAAGAAATGCATATAAGATTCACTTACATAAAAAATGAGCTACACTGCTTAGGAGAAGTGATTCCATTATATAATCAAGTGAGAGAGATTCTAGGTGTTCTTCCCAATTCATGGGAAAGCAAAGTTGATGCCATAAATGAGGCTAGAATTTGGAAGTCCCTCACTATGGACGAACTTATTGGGAACTTGAAAACCCATGAACTCAAAAAGTAACAAGGAGAAGAGAAGAAAAAGGTAAAAATAGTTGGCATTAAAAGCTTCAATGTCAGTTTCAAATGAAGAAGACACGTATGTTCCCTAATTAGCAAAAAGAATCATTAGAGCTATGAGAAAAAGTGATCATTTTCAATGAAGTGGAAGTAGCAGTAGAAAAGAAGCCACTATGGAAATTTGTCACAGATGAGAAAGTCCTAAATATTTTATTAAGTATTGTCCAATGTATAAAATAGACTATCAAGATTATATCAATACTGGAGATGAAAATGCAAAGAACATGGACCAGGTCCCTGTAAAATAAAAAAGACATGCTTCAACTAATCTTGCAGTTAAACAAGCCTTAACTGGTTGGGGCGACTACTCTAGTGAATCTGATGAAGTTGAGAAGTCTATATACATTTTCACACTTGCTGTGAAGGTTAGAAATGTGACATTTGATTCCCTATTTGATTTTATGGAAAACACTAAAGATGAAGAAGAAAATGAGGTCACACTTTTTGAGCTTAAATAAAACTTGGACAACTATTTAGCTAAAAAGATAAGAAGGCTTGCAAATGTGTTGATTGAATCTATGTGTGTAATAACTGAGAAAAAATTAGCTCTATAATAAAAGTTGGAAAGTCAAGAACTTAAGTTAATTTCTTTAACACTTAAAATGTTTGAAAGTGAATAGTTGTTTACCAAGTTAAAATATAAAAATCTGAATTTTGTGAGTTAATTGGAGAACAGAGATGATGCTTGTAATAACGAAAAGATTAATTATTTAGGAGAAAAAATAAAAGATCAAGAGCTTGAGCTGATATCTTTAAATCTCCAGATATCTAAAACTGAGGAATCTATTGCTAAGATAAAATTTGGAAATATGAGTTTCGCAAGTCAACTAGATAAAGTAGATTCTTCTGAGTGTAAAGGGAAGAAAGAAGCTTCAAAGTTTCAGGTTGAGCTTGAAGAAAAATTTGAGGATTGTCAGTCATCTCATGATTGCACTTCAGAAGAATAAGGAGTTAGAAAAGGACCTAGTCCATCTAAGGTAAGAACTCTAATAATCCCTTCAATGGAATTCAACCTCATAAATGTTTCTAACCTAATAGGTCAAGGAGTCAATAATGGTAAGGTCCTTGGGTATCAACACAAAACTCATTGATATTGGTCACATGGCAAGGTTGATCAAACTGTTAGAAACAAAGTATATAAACCCTTATGCACGCACTATAGAAAAGATGGACACCTTAAATAAGAGTCACAAAGCAGGCTTAAAGAAATAATGACAAATATTAGACATGTCCACCAAAGGAGCACCTAACCCAAATGTTTGAGACCTTAGAAAAACATGATGAAGCTCACATTACCTAGACAGACAAAGAAGGATTAAATCACACCTCTATCGTACTAATGGGAACACAAACTCAAATGGGTTCCTAAGTATAAAAAATAATTGTAAGTGCATGACGGAGAAAGGTTTTATAATTAGAACAATCTTTTTAATATGTAATTGCTCAAGGGTATGAAGGGAACTTCTGATTGTATTCTTTTTCCTAGCACATTTCAAGGTGAAAGTGTATTATGTGATTAGGTATAAACGGTATAAATTATAGTTGATAGGAATAGTCTAAATCCTAATAATGAAGAAGAAAATGATGAATGATAATCCAAAAATCTCAATCACCAATGTTAGCTCAAGTAGAAGAACTCTAAAGAAGTGTCCAGTCAGAATTTATAGGGAACTGGTCCTAGTGGACCTCTCCTCAAAAGGAATAATTCATTCCTATCCTAAGAATGAGATCACAAGGATGTGGAAAAGGCTGGCAAGTTTAAAGCATTACTGTAGGAACTCTGGACATTTGAAGAATAAAAAGTCTAGGAACTGCTCCAAAGACCTATTTCCAGAATAAATTGTGGTATGATATGGTGTAATGAATCTAACAAGCTGATGATGGGATTGATTAAATTAGCCTAGCCTACTATTAAGATAATTAGTGTCTCTTAAAAAATTGGCTATGTTTAGAAGGAAGGTGTCCTTGGTATATTAGGTACATGTTAGTCTAAATCAGTATTATACCCCATGTACGTATACACCCATGGGAACAACTTTGTAGGTGGATAGATGTGACAAGCATAAAGTTAAAGATTCACTCAAACTAGAGAGAGACCTGGACCCATCTCTCAAGTTAGTATCTTGTATGTGTAAATTTTGTCTATTCTATCAAGATAAAACAACATCCTCCTCCTCCTTGTGTTAGAAAAAGTTATCATATTCTAAAAGGGAAGATGAGTCACCTAAAACCTAAAACTGATCATATCTTTTTCCCATAGAAAACCTTTCCTAGCACTCATTATTACTTAAATCTTGTTGCACCTACTCCTTCTCTAATCAAAGAGAAAAGTCTCAATCCCAAATAGCCCTTCTAAGAAAAAGACATTCCAAATTGTTGTAGCTCTTCTATTTTTATGTAATTCAAAGGATTCTGAGCTTAGAATTCTTTAAAATCCCTTCACAAACATTCCTATAAAACATCCTTATTCTCCTACTATAAATCTAACTCTTTCATCATTCAACCTATTGATGAAAAGTCATCCCAGAATCGTCAAAACTATTCTGGTGGTGTTGTGATGGATAAAACCTGAGTTGTTCAAAAACTCATATTATTGTGAAATAGCCAAGGAAAGAGCATAGTTGATCTCAAGAAAAACAATATCAACAAAAAATAAGAAATCTCTGGAAAATAGCCTGGAAGTTTTACTGAAAAACATCAAACCCTTTAGAAACCTAGTCACAAGAAGAGGAAAGTAGCTAAAAAGAATCTATGATCACGTATACTAGAATAAAGAATAGGAGAAAAGTAAGGTTTTATCCAAGGAAGTTAGAATCATATTCTTGAATAATCAAAAGGTGTTAAATGGAAGGATTTTTTATTCAAATATGGTAACTAAACTTGGTATGGTGGAATTTGTTGGGCAAGTTTAACATCAAGGTTGGATGTATCTCTTAGAAGAACCTATTTCCACTGTTTTTAATGAAATAGTTAGGTAATTCTATTTCACTTTGGAATTATTAAGAGATTAGTTAAATCTGACTACACATGTCCAAGAAAAGAAAATAAATCTGAATAAAGAAACACTGGGATGAATTTTGGAAGATCTTATATATGGAGTGAGAACTATCTCAAAGGAGCTGTCTTCAATAGAATTCTTAGCAAATTCTTCAAAGGTCAATGGGAAATCTGTGGTTGTAGTGAATAGGATGTCACTCAAGAGTGCATTTAAATTGGTCTTTGACTTCGTGAACAAGGTGATATTGCCTAGATTACAAAATAGAAACATTACCTTAGTCACTAATTCGTATGTGATGAAAAGCCTTAGTAACTTTGAATTCATTAATCTACCTGCTTTACTGATGGAACACATTCAAAAAATTGTTGTTAGGAAAAATGGAAAACATGGCATGCCTTATAGAAGTTGGTTGAACAATGTATTTGATTAATTCGGTATTGTCTGTAAAAATGAAACCCAAGGAACTACTACAAATTCTTGGCATGAAGACACTGCTTAAAACTGAATGTCTTAAATCAGGTAGCATTTCTCAAAGGGATCTCAACAAGGAAATAAAATAACTAAAGTTCAACCTGGCTGCAAAATATAAAGAAATTAGCAAGCTCCATGTGACAATTAAACATTTCTCCAAAACAAGCCCATACGACTCTGAAATTCTCAGAACTGAGTCTGCTACGCTGATGTAGAGGGTATCAATCTTAACTAATGAGGTCCTTAGTCTTAATGCAGAGATATGTCATCTCAATAATAACCCGACCCTACTCTTTCAAAATCTGTTAATCCTTCTTGCTGTTGTGGCTTTTTCCCTAGAATATTTAAATTATGATTGCAATGATTCTTATCCTCTACTAATGAATGAATCTTTGCTTTTTGTGTTACATTTGTTCCCTTTAGATTGCAAAGTTATTCTTAATGTTAGTGTTGCCCCAGTGGTAATGAGTTAACCAATTTCTGCTTATTTTAATTTTAGTTTACCATACTCACTTTTTAATGATGCCAAAAGGGGGAATACTGACTGTGTAAGGAACATGCGTAGTGTAACTAATTAAGATGATTAAAATGAGTTGAGTTGCAGACTTAAAATGGAATGCTGGTAGGGGGAAAAAGTGATATGTTGAATAGATGAATAAAGTTTGCATGATGATAGAGGGAAGAAATTAAAACTTGATAAGCAAATGACAAAAAGGGACTGGGTCCCTATGTTGCATGATGATGGAAACATGTGATAGAGGGAACATTCATCTTTAGAGAGGTAATCCCATTGATTAAATGTTATGGATGGTTATTGATTCTCAAAGCTGTGTGGTTTATCTATCATTATCAAAAAGGGGGGAAATTGTGATATGTAGTTTTGATGATGAGCAGATGACTACAAGGGACCAGGTCCCTCGATGTTCAAGGCAATAATGTAGTTGGTACATGTCTGCATAACTTTATCCATTTTTATAAAAAATTGACAGGTGTTGCTTGTCCTAACTAGGTCACCTAGTCCAATGACATTTAAGCCCTAATCATCACTCATCTATAAAATAAAAAAGATGTTTCTTAATTAAATAGTTTTTGCTAATGCAAAAAGAGAGTGTTGAAGAGAGAAAAAGGTAAGAACATTATATATGATATTAATGTGCCATAGGAATATAGCACCTGGAATACTTAAAATATGAGAATATGCATGTACTTAAGGCTATGCTGTTATATTTGATGTGTTTTGGGCAGTGTTTTCTAGAAAATTAGGTTTGGGATGCTAAATTCAAGAAGAACTATAAAAGGTGGCTTAATCCATAATGAAAAACCCATTTTTAGACTTTACTACCCAAGGTATTACTTCCTCCTAACAACCAATAAGGAGACTGTACGATTCGTATGTTGGACAGTCCTTGGGGTCGTATCTCAAACAAATTCAAGACAGCTTCTATAGTGCTTCTGTATTTTGGCCATATCTTTTTACCCTAATATCAGATTAAGGAACATTTTGAATTGTTGGAAAGATAATCTAATTTTGTATCTGTTGATGGGACTTGAGATTAAAATACTAAGTACGCAAAAAGTTATGCTCGACTGAAGATGATGATAGATATATTCTTCACCAGAACTTAATCATTAAGGATGTTTTCACTTTCCGATAAGCTAAGAGATAATTGTGATGCCAATATGCACTAAAGTAAACAAAAATCTCTTATAAAGTGTAAGTTTTAGAAGAATACAAGTTGGAAGTCTGAGTACGACTCTTATGGTCCAATCGTACTCAGACCAGTGGTCAAGTAAAGAAATAAAGAAGTCATAGGTGGATATGAGTCAAGGACACGATTCGTATGATCAAGGTTCGAATCATGAGCATAATTTATATGAATAACAAAAATTTTAAGCCTAGAAGACCATTACTAGAATGGATACGCAAGCCTTGGTATGACTAGTATGATGATGCTATGAGTTGAAGACCGAATTGTACCAAGTGCCTAAATTTCTCTTACTATCCCATTTTAGTTAGGATTCGTTTCTTGGGGTTTCCATATATCAAAATTACACTCCTATTATTTTTTTAAGTCCTATTATGTATGGGTAATTAAGTTTTCCTATTTTACTTAGGATTTGATTTCTAGTGTTTTCCTATTTTACTTTGGAGTTGATTTCTATGGTTTTCCTACTCTAATTAGGATTTGAATTTTGTAATCTGTAAATACCCTTTAGGCTTTGTTTATTTATCAAAGAATTCAAGACATTCAACTATTCACCAATAAATTCATATATTAATTTTCATTCATCTATTATTGGTTTGTTCTTGGTTTATTATTCAATTTAAGACTTAGGGATTTATTCCATGCTATTTAGTGGATGATTTTGTAATTTTATCTGTGGATTCCATGATTGAACTCATAAATACGAGAGGCTAATTTCCTTTGATAGGGTTGTGGAAACCCTGGCGGATTAGCTACGTAGAGAAAGTGTGATATTCATCTATTCTAGGGTTTCATATATCTTAATCTTCTTTACAATAATTAAATCTCAAGTAGCTACAGTAGCTTGAGATAGCTTGTATTCGTGTCCATCCCCATAAACTAGTTTCTGATTGTGAAAAGACGATTAAGAAAGTGATTTAGGAGTTTTCTCTACCATTTAGTCCCCGCCATATTATATAATCACTTGATCCCACAAGGTGATAGTGAATTGAGGTCTTAGCAAGGAGCAACAAGGAGATACCTTGAGACTTAACCAGTATAGGATGAGATTTATCTTCACACCCACAAGGCGGTTGATAATACCTATCTTGTAGACTTTTCATATAGAATAAAAGAATAGCCGGGTTGATCACGAGAAATTTACGGAATTGTGAATTAGGGAGAACTCAAGCCTAGTGTTAGTCTTATATTCTTTACAACTAATAGCAACCGATTCTTTTTTTTCTATTTAAACAAATCCCCCACTTTTTATTTTTTATGCATTACTTAGTGATTTCAATAAATTCAAGATAGATTTCATACGTATTCCCTTGGGATTCGACCCCAACCTAGTTGAGTTACTATATTTGAAAAATTCCTCTTTATACTTTTATGTGGAGTGTAACTTTGCACAATATCAAACTTTAGCACCGTTGCTGGGGAATACGATCTCTAAATTCTTGATTGAAGTTGTTGGAGTTATTGATTTTTATTTTACTTTATTTTTTCATTTTTTTTTGTTATCTCAATCTTCTTGAAATGATAGACTGGCCAGAGGAAGTATTCGAGATTGAAAGACTTTTGAAAAGCCAACTTGAGAAACTGATATTGGAGGAAGCTTAAATTGCTCATGCTCTTATGGATATCGTCACTCTTAAGAAGAGTATACTAGAGTTATGTAAGGATGTAAAGAAGACAACATATCATGATTTAGGGTGTATTGGACCTCATTCTAAGCATTTTCCACCTATTGTTTGGATGGCCAGATCTTGATTGAGCCATTTGAGCCCTACAAGAATGCAAAAAGGAGGAAACTTATGCCTATATTCTTGAATTTGTTGAGCCAGAATCAAAGCACTACATTACTCACATAAGGTTCAAGAAGTACAACATGCCAAATCTATTTATTCGGTTCTTTCATTTCATACCACCACCCAATGAGCATAATGGAAAATTAGAAAAACTATTAGGGATGAAATTCATACGTTCAAAGTGGAAAGAGAAATTTGAAGGCCAACATTTGGCTACATTGATGATGTTTGAGAGATCAAGGTACCCATGGATTTGTTAGGGAAGTGTAAGTACCCAATAAAGTCATATCATGCTACGACATGAAATCAGGCGCTGCTTGGGAGGTAACCCAAGGAATTTTATTTTTTGTATTCGTATTGCATGATTGAAGTCACATCTCTGCACTTGTGGGTCCACAAGTATGTTTCTAACTCTCTTGTTTCGGTTTGATGTATTAGGGAAAATGAATGATTTTAATTTGAGGGTAGGGCGACTTATAGGTCTTGATGTCCTTTTAGTTTTTTTTTACCTTGTCTCTTTTCCCCGGGGTCCTGTTCCTAGTAGAGACAACATGTATAGGCATGTTGTACTTTGTTTTGTGATGTTTTGTTGTTAACTAGGAGAAAAATAAGTATCTAGGATAGTCGACATATTTTTGTTGATTTTTGAGATCAATGATAAATACCTCTCTAATTGTATATTTTTTTAACTGTGTGATATATATATATATGCGACTTTTGTGAATCTTTTTATGGCATTAGTATTAGGGACATGATAATCATTGGGAACTTGTTCATGAATCTCTTAGGTGGTAGCTTGCAATATTGGCACTGTTCCATGCATGTGTGAGATGCTACTTAGACAGCTTTGTGTGTTAAATTCGGAACTTGCCCGGTTAGTCTTGCTAATTTGTAGGATAGTGGTTAGGGAAAGGATCATAGGCCATTTTTTAAAAGTTGTACACATTTAGCCTAATTGACCTTCCATGTATAAATTTTTTCACTTGATCCCTGTTTTAAGCCTTATAACCTATTTTTCTTGTTAGACCTATCACCTATCCATTTGTATTACAATGTACTTGTTTTAGCCCTGGTTATCCTTGGACAGTCTGCCCTTCAAATTAGGTAAATCGCCTAAGTTTAGGGTAGCTATCATAGGGATGCGTGATGTAAAATTTGTATGAAGAAGGGTTAAATAAGAGTAAAGAAAATAAGACTGGGTGTGGCATAAAAAGAAAATAAAAGAAAAAGAAAAGAAAATTTTTGAAAAAGAGGAAAAAAAGACTAAAAGACCACCCCCAATCTGAATATTACTTAAAATTAAAAAAAAAGAAATAAGGGCACAAATAAAGAATAAAATGGTTAGTAAGGGAGACCTCAAAAGTTAGTGTAGTTCCATGGAGGCTTAGTCACTTTAAATGTCCATATGTATCATACTATCCCAAAGTCTACATTACAAGCTGAAGAAAAGTCCTATAGTGATCCTAACTTAACTGTCTGAAAGCTTAAGTAGAGAAAATAAGGGCAAGCCTGTGGTATTTGACATGCATTGATTGGAACTTCTTTCTGAGAGTGAGTGTCTCTTGACCGTCCCTACATTGACATGCTTGATTTAATATATGAGTAAGGAGGGACTACTTTGTAGTAAGGGCACATGGGTTGTATTTCTAGTTGCTTACTTGTTTGGGTAGTGTAACTTGTATATAAGCATGGTTGTTTGTTGCTAATAGAATGACATAGTTTGATTCCTTTATTTCACATTGTTGTGCTTTATTAATACACATATTTGGTTTTAAGGTGATTGAACTTGGAGAGGGTATTATGTTTTGAGCTATAATTGGTGATTGACATCCATAGATATCCTGCATTTTTCTTGGTTAAGCATTGTTGTATTGCTTTGTTATATTTTGTTACTTGGATACATGTAATGTTCTAAGTCAAGGGTCTTGATGTGCTATATCAATATAGAGATTACGATACTTAAACAATGAGAATATGCATGTACTTAAGGCTATGTTTTAGATTTGAAGTGTTTTTGGGAGTGTTTTGCAAGAAATTAGGCTTGGGATGCTAAATTCAAGAACAGTTATGAAAGGTGGCTTAATCCATAGGAAGAAACCTATTTTTAGACTTTATCACCCAAGGTACGACTTCCTCTTAACAACACAGCTTCGATAGTGCTTCAGTATTTTGGTCAAAACATTTCACCCAATATCGGACTAAGGAGAAATTGGTATCGTTGGAAAGATAATTATATTTTCTATCTGTTGGTGGGTGTTGATATCAAAAATACTTAGTACACTAAAATTTATGCTTGGTTGAAGATTATGATAGTTATACTCTTCACAAGAACTTAATCATTAAGGGATGTTTTCACCTGCCTATAAGATAAGAGCTATTTGTGATACCAATTTGCATCTAAAGTCAACAAAAATCTATGAGTCAAAATTCTGAGTATGAAATTTATGGTCCAACCGTACTATAACCCCTAAGAGTACACCTTGAACGCCAAACGGTGCTTACTATCTGAAAAGACCACAAGCTAACCCATGAGCTGGTACTTACTATAATCATTGAACAATATACTGGTAATTAGAAGACATATGCAGAAATAACTGAGAATTCCATAATGTTTTTAAATGCTGAAAGATAATAAAATTTAAAAAAAATACAAATTTGAATATGTCTGTCTAAAGCTGATTTAAACTAAAAAAACTAACTGGCTGTATGAAAGTATCTGAAAAGCCTCTAACTAACTGAGGAGTTGATAGGACAAGCCCCAAACTAACTCCGGCAGACTACTAAACTAAAAGAATGTAATAAACATAAACAGTTCTTGAATCATGAGGACTCACCACTTTTGTTGCTACTGACATACTGGAATATCTAAGTATGGTCGGGAACCTGAGCGTCCGAACCTTTTATATAAGACATCATAGTGCATCAAACGAGTATGTAATCATTACTTTGAATGTACAAGTATGCGAGTTGAGGTTAGGCTGAATGCATGGGCTAATTGTGCATGAAAATAGTAATAACAGACATGTGTGGAAATACTAAAATCTTACTAAGAAAGACTAATAACTAACTGACTGAATAGCATGAGATAACTGATTCATAGATACATGGAAACTATAAAATCTGAGTATTCATGACCAAGCATATAATGCGATTTTGGAATAGTTCATAAATTGATATATTGAAATCTGGTAACGGAATAACTGAGAAATAAAAACTATGGTCAAGTAAAACTGAATGATGTTCTGTATTGAATACTGAATCTCAGATTATGGGAGGTATCATCTAAATGACATGCCCCAAATAAACTAATTGGGGTCCAACCTGTGACCCCAGTTGGAAGGGTATCAGTACTTTGCCACACGTATTAACACATGGCTGCATGGATCCACTAAAGTGTTGTCCCGAGGGACTAAGAGTCACCCTCTACTGGCAGGTGCCCTAGTGAGATATGTGTCAACTTATTTAAGACTTACTATAATGCATTCAACTTTAAACAAATTATAATCTTAACTTGAAATTTAAATGGCAAGAAAATCATGGGCTTAAGCATGGGAATGAGTGAAACATGTGGGAATAGCATGATTGCAATACTAAAACCATACTTAGGGATTTAACAATAAAATTTCATGCTTCAAATGTGTAAGGGAAGCTTTCAATGAAACTAGATTGTAAAGATCATGTATAATCAAAATTCATCAAAGCTTCATGGAGATAAATCATTATAAACATGTAATTTCACAATTTAAAACATGAAAGATGGATTCTAGGACTCCATGGGTGAAAAGGGCCAATGGATGAACATCTAACATATCTTTAAATTAAATATTTTAAGGGAAAAACTTCCTTGAAAGATTTCTTGGAGTAGAACACTTGAGTTCTTGTTTTTTTTCTTGAAGGAAGGGCTTGAATCTTGAAGAGGCTAGGATTTTGTTCTTGACAGAGAATGGTTTCTTTTGAGATGATTTGTGAATAAAAGGGCTAATTCTGGCTTTTGGGACCCTAAATCCCAATTTATGGACCAATTGGGTGAAGGTAAAATACCCAAATACCATTAAAACATGAAATCCAAAAGATGTAAAATAGGGGTGGCCGATGGAGCATGCATCGTGGGCTAATCACGCACCCTCACTGCCTCTCTCACAAAAATGGCTATAACTTTTTGTTCGGGTATCAGATTAAGGCAAAATTAGTATCATTGAAAAGATGAATGAATTTTATACAATTTTATGGCTTTTTATATTAAAAATACCACATATATAAGATGTTATACTCGTTCAAAGTAGACTCTTGTAGAATAGACAACCAAACTCTTGACAAATAAAAGGATCTTAGCTCAACTTTGTTCTAAGGGATTATTATGAACATTTTTCACCTTGAAATCACTTCACACACTAGGATAAATATAATGACACATGAATTCAATAGAAATTCATAGAACTAGAGTCAACACATGTAAGAACAATATTTCAAAGTCTAGCCCAAAAATACAGGGTATTACGTTATCTCCCCCTTGAAATCATTCATCCTCAAATGAGACTGATTAGACTAAGATTACTAAGGCAACTGAGATCATATTCTTAATATGCATGACTGCATAATTGAGTTTGACCAAAATACATGAACTGAACTGATTTCATTAATACTTGTAATGACATGAGAATAGTTATAAGGCTGAGACAGAAATCAAGGAGTCAACTTATAAGTAACCATTAGCTCCGATTAGATTAGGTTTCTTGAAGAAAAGATGAGATATTTTGAACATAAAAAACTCGAAGGTATTACAACATCTCCCCCTTGGGATAGTTCGTCCCCCAATTAATACTTGGCTGAAATACTAATAAAAAACTGAGATGATGCACGGACACTTATGAACTGAATCATGACTGAATATCTGGAATTTGAAATTGATGCATGATGCATAAACTAATCTGAATTCACAATTTTCATGAATGCAAATATTTTACCTCATGGAATAGCTATATTTATGAAAATTTACATAGTAAGGCTAGATCGAAAGATAGAAAATAATACGAACTTATCTGTCTAACTGATAGGATAGATTGTTGGCTTTAAGGACTAATTCATACTGAAAACGCATATTCAACTGTAGCATTCCTTCAGTGCTATTTCTAAGAAGTTCTAATAACGTTAGAGAGTAGAGGATATTTGGCACGATCTTAATAAGATATCTGAAGAAAAATTTACGATAAGGCTAGAATTCTATAACATAGAACATAAGCCTATGAAAGATAAGCTAGGATAGAATTGCTATGCCTTAGACCATGCAACTGTTGTTTTCAAGGTTAGACATACTCCTCAAATAATCCATCAACTATACCTTCTAAGTCACTACTGCACTTCTTCTAAGGCTTCTAAAGATATTCACATGAGCATTGATAACTCTACCTACTAAAGTCTGAGCTGAACTGAATCCTCTCACTTTATTCAAGCCTACTTGAATCTACAAAATGCGCATATAACCGCGTAATACTAGTATGAATAATGAATTTAATACACCCTATTTTTTCAGAACTTCTTACCTCATGAATAATTATTACCACTTCAGCAGTTACATTCAACCTCCTATGAGACATTCACTCACGCTCAATGCTTTCATCCATATATATACAAACATGACATTCAAGCATATCTTCATAACCACATATGCTTCTAGAGAAACAACCATAAAGCATATTCCTTATATCCTCCAAACCTCTATCACTAACAACTTCTATGCACTACCTCAAAAAAAAAAACACTTCAACTAACCATGACGTGACTGCAAGTTGAAAATTCAGAAGGCCATAATAAAGCATGCGCCACGGGCCTTAGTTTACCAGACTAGAGCACGCGTCATGGGCTCTCCCGTGGGTACCCCTACCAGTGGATTGGGGTATGCGATGCAGGCTTATCCTGGTGGTGAAACTATTTTTAAAGTCTAAACACACCCTCACGCTGGTTTGAAAATTCTAAAACTCACCCAAGATGTACTATTGACCGCCCAAATAATGAGTTAACTTAAAAATTAATGTTTTGATGTCGAGAAGGTTAAAATTAAATTATCGAAGTTTGGGAGATTTATAAATGTCAAAGTCACAACACTTAGTGAAGTATTGTATGTCTTGGACCCCTTTTTACATGTAATAGTAAGCTGAAATGAGTTTTCTTAACAAGAAATGTTTACTCTCTCCCATCTAGCAATTGCTCATTACTACTATCATTTCATAAGGAGAAGTCACTAAAAGGTTAGGACACGAGGACCTGAAGCATGAAAGAGTAACTTTGAAACTCAACTAAGGCTTGAGAAATAGAGTATCAATGACATGAGTTCATCAAATAGGTCTGAACCAAGGACATACATGACATAAATCTAGATTTCTCTGATTATTGAAAGTGTTGCATGGGTACTGGAATTGAAAATACTATAAAACATGAATACATGAGTCATGAGATACATGACCTGAGGTTTAAGTTTTCTATATTCGCAAACCATAGTTCTTATTGCTGAGCAAACTGGAACTCCTAATACTAAGGATTGGAAGCGTACCTGATTCTTTTTTGCGGTGCATGGACATAAAATATGATTATTGAACTGACATATAAGGCATGAGTATATGTTGTGATGACTGAGAAACTTTGCAATAAGGTAAGAATGGGTTAGGTATCATCCTCTCCTACCGCTTTTCTACATATACTGGCATCACTAATAGGATCTGAGAGCTTGACTTGGTTACTTGTACTATCATCTCCCCCTTAGCTTAAAGACATCATTCTAGGTGTGGGAACTACACAATAAATATCTCTAAAATGAGTTACCACCACTTTACTCTAGAATATGGAGTAAAATAATATGCATAAATGATAAGCTCACCTTTAAAGACTACACCTGATAAAGTAAAACCCACTGCTAGTACTTTCTTCTGAGATACAACTCTTGGATTTCTATAGTCCCCAACAATCATCTTATAACAACTTAACTATAGACTAACTTAGAATTTTTAACTCTCTTTTCTATTATCTCAATCCTATAAGATTAAAACTTAGATTCTAACACTTAACATCGATATCCCAAACATGCAATGAACCATACAACTTTCATCATAGCCTACAATTATCACTAGTCCAAAATTATATTTTCTCTACACCATGGGAATTACCATTACACCAACAAACTTAAATTCTTTTTTCTCATACGCAATTTCAAGCCTACTGATTAACCTATCCCCATGAATGCAAAATCTATTGAATTCATATAAAGCTATCCCTATTTTACTGCTGCTAAATTTTTGGGTTCATACTTCTAACTCTAGGTTATATTCTTTCATAGGATTCTAAGGAGGGATCTAAAATTCCATCTGACTTTGGCTAAATACATGATTTTAATAAATCATGAATGAATTCTTTCATACTTTGGAACATAAAGTCACTGATAGGATACTTTCAAGCCTACATACAATCCTATGAACTATTTGTGGGAACTATCTGACAAAATCTCTATCTTTAAGGATTTAAGCTTTAGTGTTTCTGTTATCTTAAAAATAAGGTAGGGCTGGCATAAATAGAGAAAGATAAAAATCTGTACAACTTTCTTAGAGGACCTTTCCATAGCATGACCTGAGATATGAAAGAAGGGAAACTTTTTCTAAAATGTTTTGTAGCCTCTTGTCCATAAGTGTGGTGTGCTTCACACCCATTTACAAGACTCTATTAAATACTGCTTCAGAATCCCAAGGATACTTTAAAACTTTAGGCTCTTATACTAAGTTTGTAACACCCTAAGAGTATACCCTAGACACCACACGGTGCTTACGATCCCGAAAGACCAAGGGCTAACCTATAAGCTGGTACCTGCTGTGAGCACTAAATGATATACTCGTTGTAAGAAGGCATATGCAAAAATAATTGAGAATGCCATAAGGTTTTTAAATGTTGAAAGATAATAAAACTAAAAAAGGGAAAATCTAAATACGTCTGTCTAAAACTAATTTAAACTGATAAAATTGACTGACTATCTGAAAGTGTCTTAAAAGCCTCCAATTGTATAAGGAATTGATGGGACAAGCCCTCAACTAACTACGACTGACTACTAAACTGAAATACTATAATATATATAAACGGTCCTTTAAATATCAGGACTCACCACTTCTATTTTTATTCACATACTGGAATGTCTAAGTATGGTCGGGAACTTGAGCATTCAAACCTATGATATAAGACATTATAGTGCAAAAAATGAGTATACGATCAGTACTTTGAATATACCAGTATGCTAGATGAGGTTGTGCTGAATGCCTGGGCTAACTATGACTGAAAATAGTAATAGCAGACATTTGTGGAAATACTAAAATCTGGCTTAAGAAGACTAATAATTAATTGAGTGAATAGTATGAGATAACTGATACTTAGACACATGGAAAATATAAAATCTAAGTATGTATGACCAATAATATAATGTGGTTCTGGAATAGTCGGTAAATTGATATAATGAAATATGGTAACTAAATAAGTAATAACTTAAAGGTGTGGTCAAGCAAACCTGAACGATGTTCTGTACTGAATACTGAAACTGAGATTATAGGAGGTATTATCTAACCAACAAGTCCTAAATTAACTAATTGGGTCAAACTTGTGGCCCCAGTTGGGAAGGTGTTAGTACCAAGCCACGGTACTAATACATGGTTGTGTGGATCCCCTAAAGTGTTGTCCCAAAGGACTAAAAGTCACCCTCTACTGGCAGGTCCCTAGTGAGATATGTGTCAACCCTCAACTATCTAGTTCGGTTAATATATCAACCAATAATGGCTACAAAGTTCTCGAACACTGGGATTGCTACTAAAAGTAACACCCTCAACTGGCAGGTGAGCTCCATCCCTGGTTTCGTTCGGTGCTAAATTCGACTTCTAACTGAACTAACTCGAATTACTGAACTGATCTAAGACTGACTGATATGTTAACTAAATAAACTGATAATGTTTATACCTTATCTACAACTATACTTACACTATTGAGACTAAGAAAAAAAACTAAATTTTTGGTATTCATAACCCCCAGGACCCAATAACACAACACTAGAAACACTTGAAGACTTTGAAAACCATAATAGGAAATCACTACTCAGAATCCATCACTTTGGCATTTCATTAAACACTTAGGGATCAAGACTTTAACATAGGGTTACATTTAAACATGATGAGATTGCACAATCGTATGATAAAATAATAAACAGAGGATTTATTCTGAATTCTCATAAATATGATATGGGAACCACAATATTTAAAACATAATATCATGCATTCCATTTGAAACAAATTATAATATTAACTTGAAAATTAAATGGGAAGAAATTCATGGACTTAAGTATGGGAATGAATGAAACATGTAGAAATAGCATGAATTTAATACTAAAACCATACATGTGGATTTAACAATGAAATTTCATGCTTCAAAAATGTAAGGGATGCTTTCAATGAAAATAGATTGTAAACATCATGTATAATCAAAATTCATACAAGTTTCATGGAGATAAATCATTATAAACATATAATTTCATAATTTAAAACATAAAGATGGATTCTTGGACACCATGGGTGAAAAGGGCCCATGGATGAATATCTAAGATACCTTAAAACTTAGACCTTGAAAGAGAATACTTTCTTGAAAGATTTTGTGGTTTGGAACACTTAAAAGGCTAGGGTTTTGTTCTTAAGAGAGAATGGTTTCTTTTGAGATGATTTGGGAATAAAAGGGCTAATTATTCCTTTTGGGACACTAAATCCCCTATTATGGACCTAATGGGTTAAGGTAAAAGACCCAAATACCTTTAAAATATGGTATCCAAAAGCTTAAAATAGGGCCAGGCAATTGAGTGTGTGTCGCAGGCTAATCACGCACCCTTACTACCTCTCTAACAAAAATGGCTATAACTTTTTGCGCAGGTATAGAAATAAAGAGAAATTGGTATCGTTGGAAAACTAACTCAATTATATAAAATTTGGTTTGTATTACGTATATAAAAAGTTATACACATGCAAAGTAGACCCTTGTAGAATCAAATTCCAAACTTTGGATAAATAGAAGGATCATAGCTCAACTTTGTTCTAAGCAATTCTTACGAAACATTTACACCTCAAAATCACTTCAAACACTAGGATAAATATCACGAAATATGTATTCAAAATAAATTCATGGAATTAGTGTGGACACCCGTAAGAACGATGATTCAAAGTGTAGCCCAAAAATATAGGGTATTACACATACACAAACCTGTGTTCGAAGAAAGAAAGAAAGAAGTATTAGGTGTATACGAGTCAAGGACATGATTCATGTGAAAAATAGAAAGTTGAAGCCTGGAATATAGTCACTAGAATGGATACGATATGAGTCGTACCAAGTGTCAAAATTATTCTTCCTATCCCATTTTAGTTAGGATTTGTTTCCTGGGGTTTCTATATAGCCCAATTACACTTCTATCATGTTTTTAAGTCCTATTATGAATAGGTAATTAAGTTTTCCTATTTTATTTGGGATTTTATTTCTAGAAGTTTCCTATTTTATTTAGGATTTGGTTTCTATGGTTTTCCTACTTTAATTAGGATTTTGTTTGTGTTGTCTATAAATACCTTTTAGGCTTTGTTTATTTATTGAAGAATTCAAGGCATTCAACTATTCACCAATAAATTTAGATATTAATTTTCATTCATCTATTACTGGTTTGTTCTTAGTTTATTATTCAATTTAAGACTTATGTTGTTTACAACCAAGAGTAATCGATTCTCCGCTTTTTTTGTATTTAAACAAATCCCCTTTTTACTTTATATGTATTGTCTGGTGATTTCAATAAATTTGTGGTAGATTTTTGACGTATTCCCTTAGTATTAAACCTTAACCTAATTGGGTTACTATATTTCACAATGACTGCTTTATTCTTCAATTAGAGGTGTATTTTGGGCATTATCAGATAATGCTCAAGCTCTTTTGCCATATATGTGTTCTGACTTAGAGAGTGCCTTGAGTGAGTTCTAGTTGTTTAATGAATTACTCATGATATAAGAGTAATGATCTTTTCTTTTCGTTTGGAGTGAGCTTATGTAGAGTTTCCTAAGTCTAAAACTGATTAGAGGTAATCAACTTAGAGAGTGCCTTAGCAGAGTTATCAAGATGATCTTGTAGTATAGTTATTAAAAAAAACCTAGAGTTAGGTTCATTAAAGTATGTAATCAAGAGTTTAATTATAGTGGATTTTGAGGTGCTTGTAAGGGCAAGCCGTGGTTTTTTCCTTCCCGGAGCAAGCGGGTTTCCACGTTAAAGTCTTCTGTGTTGTTATTTTTTGCATAGTTTTTAGTTTTCCTGCACTTTGCTATTTGATTGTCTGTGATTTACTTTGATGGCCCTGGTCCCTCATTGTATGGAGAAACTCCCAAGGGTTCCAACAATTAAAGATTCATTGTAATTAAAGCTTGGATTTTGCATTCTCTTTATTTGCTATGGATTAATTTGATGAAAATCTTTGTATATCTCGACCTTCTCTCTCTCTATGAGTAGCTAATTCTTCTGTATGGGATTATTCTTGAATAGGTTGTGATTAGTGAATGGCTTTAGTTTATTTGTCCTTCTAATTAGCTATTTGAAAGTGGGTTTTCATGCATTCCATGTTTTAACAAAGAAGTGGGGGATGCAAACCCCAATTATCTTAGAACCTATATCATCCTTGAAAGAGGGGATATGAGTGAGGAATGAGTGTGAACAATAACTTGAATTAGTCATTTAATAGAGTTTCTTAGACATAAGTATGATAATTGAGGCCACATATTGATACTTGTTTTACTTATGAGGTGTTCAAAAGAACCCATTTGTGATATTTGGTGTCTTATTGAAAAAAAAATACTAATACTTCTAGATCTAGCCTACCTATGACTTCTAGCTAAATTTGGACAAATAATAAAATACTCATGCGTGAACCCAAACTGAGAAAGGAATAACCCAAGACCCATCAACACTTGATTATCTCTAATTTTTTCTAGCTTTGAAATAGTAGTCTTAAAATAAAAAAATTGTTAAATTTAAGACAATTCTAACAAACCCATCATTTTACTTTCATGTTTGTTTATGATACATTGAGGGTCAACTCCTAGTTGACTTCTAACACTTGACAGTTTTGAAATGGTTGTCTTCACTTCTTGTGGATTCGACCCCAAATCTATTGGTTACCATTATTATGATGATCTCTTACATTTCAAGGGTGCAGTTTGCGTGTCATCAAATTCTGGCACTGTTGTTGAGGTGTGAAACATAGTTTGTATACTTGTAGTATTTCTAGTAATGTGGGTTTGTCGTAATTTTCTATTTTACATTGTTTGTTGTTTTGTTCTTTCTTAGGTGAGGATAATAATATTCACGATTCTATGAGTCAACACGGTAACAATACTGGTACTTTTAATGGGCATCTCGAGGATGAGGATCACCTTAGAGATTTGGTCGAGCTACTGCTATTTGTATTTCATCAGTGAAAGAAAATGAAGTGTTTAACATTACTAGCGTGATTCTTTATTTTTTTCAAATAAAAGGGTTGTTTGGAGGCCAAGAACATAAGGATACCAATCTACAATTGAAGAATTTTATTGATGTGTGTTCTCTATTTGACATGGCCCACATATCTCAAAAATCAATCATTTTGAATCTTTTCCCATTTTTTTTATGGGATAAATGATTTTATGGTTGTGGTCTTTTCCCAGGGGATCTATAATTTCATGGGTTGAGATAACGAAAGTATTTTTGGATACTTACTTTTCTCCTTCTTGGATTTTGCAACTAATGGATGAAATCACTATCTTTCTCCAACATAATGGCTAACCATTATATGTGGCTTGGAAATGATTCAATAATAAGATAATGAAATTCCCAAATCATTAGGTTTCAGATAAAATGCTTTTTCAAATTTTCTATAGGGAGTTGGATCAATTGAACTAGATGATAGCCGATAATGCAACTGGAGCATGTATTGTCAAAGAATCTTATGGTGTTGTGGCTGATTTATTAGATAGATTGACCAAGAAAAGTAGAGATTTGGGCATAAGAGATATTGAGGTGTATTTGGGGGATACGTCTGCATCTTTGTAAGCCAAGATCAAAGAAAAAGGATGAGGAAAGAGATGGGAACATAGCTAAAATGATAACCCAACATTATCTTCTCTCCAAGCATACAATGGTAGCTCTTTCAAAGGTGGTTAAAGTTGTTACTTCTAAGTATTTAAGATTGTGATGATGAGGAAGTCGATTCTCTGGAGTAAATTCAATTCTTGTCAAACCAATCAAGGGATTCTCACCCTACCCATCAAAGGAAATATGGGTGTAAAGGTTGGAAGGAAAGGGATTGTGGTAGAGATTAGCGTGATAGAGATCATGATAGAAAATTAAATTAGGGAGATAAGGATAGAGAATATGATAGGTACATACCTCTACATGATAGGGCTAAGGGTCAAGAGTCAATCTACATTGATCTAGAGAAGTTCAAAAGTGAAGATGTCTTTGTTTATATCTAGACGCATGTTGGGGGAAAGAACTAAAAAGTTGTTTCTCGTAACTTAATAAAATGGTGATATCTCATTCAACCACTATCAATCAACTTGAAACTCAAGTTGGTCAAATCTCGGGTTATCTCAATGCAAGGAAAAAGGGTGGATTTCTTAGTGACATGGTTACTAATGCTAAGAATGATGCTTACGTCATGGCCATTGTAATTAGAGGTGGTAGGACTCTTGGTGCAAATGTTGCTGATTTTTATTAATATCCCAATGGAAAGGGAATGATGAACATGCAAATAAAAGGACAAAATGGCTAAAGAAGTCTAATGATGCGGTTAAAAATATCAATGAGTCAATTATTGAAACATCGAAGGTCGTTGAAGAAAAGGGTGAAAGTGAGCAAGCTTAAAAAGAAGTTGAGGGTAATACGCCCAACCGAAGAAAACTCCGGTTGTTCCTTTGTATCAAATTAAAATTCCCCCCTCATTACCAAAAAGGCTGAAGAAGAAAGAATATGATACCAAGTTAAACAAATTTGTTGAAAAATTTAAGGACCTATCGATGAATATTCCATTGTTAGAAGCTTTACAAGAGATTCCTAAGTACACTAAATTCATGAAAGACTTGGATACAATGAAATGAGTCATGGATGTAGAAACTTTAGAGAAAATTGACAATTGTAGTTTGATAATGTCTAGCACAATGGTAGTGAATAAGGAAGACCTGAGATCATTCACTATGCTTTGTTCTATTAGGGTGCACAAGTGCGGAAAAACATTGTGTGGTCTTGGGGAAAGCATTAATTTTATTCCATTTACCATATTAAAGAATTTAGGTTTGGTTGTCTCGGCACCAACCACAATGAGTATATTAATTGAAGATCGTTCAATCAAGAAATATGTGGGAGTCCTATGTGATATTCTTATAAAAGTGGATCGGTTCATCTTTCCAGCTGACTTTGTAATCCTGATTGCGAGATGGATAATGAGGTCCCCATTATTTTAGGAAGGACATTATTTGATATAAAAAGAGACATAATGGATGTTGAATGTGGTGAAATGATGTTCTGAGAGACTAATAAAGAGGTCTCTTTCAATGTATCTAAGTTTATGTAACAACCTAAGGATTTATAAGTTATTTCGGTGGTTGATATGGTTGATGATGAGGTGAATAAGACCATAAAGGAGAATCTTATAGATGACCTCTTGGTGGATGTATTACGAAACTTGGAGATTGATGAGATTGAAGAGAAGGACAAGGTGGTTAGTGTGATGACGAGTCTTGACTCTTACATTAAAAACCCTTGAAACAACATTTTTCCAATAGTTGTTGAGGATGATCTATTTCCTCGATGAATGGAAGCATCTAAGTCTATGGTGAAAAATCTCATACATGCTATTGGGAGGCTCGTAATAGACATACAAGGGGTTTTCCCAAATGTTGTTCAAATAAAGCCAAAAATAAGAGGCGACATAATGTTAAAATATATAATTGAGAATTTCATAGCGGTGAATATGTGTTACTCTTCAAATATAGGATGAAACATTTAATAGGAAAGGTTTAAACTAAGTGTTCGGGCCCATGCATGGTCTCTAATGTGTATTCAAGTGGAAAAATTTAATTAGAATACCATGAGATGAAGAAGTTCATGGTGAATTACATGGATTGAGGCATTACCACGTGGATGGATTCAAAGTGGCTACAGTTGAGTTTCTTCGGTTCAAAGACCCAAAATAATAATAAATTGATGTCTTGTCATGACTATAAATAAGGCACTTCTAGGGATGCAGCCCAAGGTTTATTCATGTTGTTTTGTAGTGTTTTGGATTTTAATTTTTAACTTATTTTGGGTTTTTATAGGTTATATCCCAAGAATGGGATACGTGAAGGTTCGTTTAGAGGGTAAAATCTATTCTTTTGAAAACAAAAATTTAGAGCAAAAATCATGTTGCCATGCCGATTGCTTAAACCTATGTTGGACCTGCTTGAGTAGTCCACGCGTAGGTCACTCGCAAAAGAAATGCAGGTCAGCCAAGAAGTAAGCTAAAATCACTGGAACATACTGTTTAGACCTGTGCTGGACCTGCTTGAGCATTTCATAAATAGGTCAAGTGCATAGGGCACATAGATGAGATCACATTTGAGCCAAAAATTAAAGCAATCTATTTCGACCTGCACTAAACTTTCTTGAGAAGTCCAGACTCATGTCTTGCATAATGTCGTCAAACTATCCCTCTAAGAAAACACAATGTGGTTACCTTTAAATAATAGTAACCTAACTAGGTTAGGGTTGAACCCTCTGGGAATAGGTCAAATCTGTCTCACGAACTTGTTAAAGTAGCCAGATGTTCTGGAAAGTAAATGGGTGGAATTTGTAGTAAACAGTAAATACTAAAAAGTCTTGATTGTTTTTTATTGTAATTAATCTGAGATGCATACTAGGAGTATCTCACACCACACATACAGAATCTAATAAGACAGGTCTAACCAATTATCTTGTGAATGACTTAGTAAATTTCACTCAACACCTTATGATTCTTAGAGTGCTGCCTTTCAAATCCTATTCTTTGATCCCAGTTTAAATATTACCTTGTAAGTGTCAAGTTAATTAGACGAGGGTTGGTAGCCTATAATCACTGTTGTAATATTCCTTTCCAATCTTTTCTTCTCTTATGAAGATAATCTAGAATATAGGAAAGTCCTTAACTTCTGTAGTAGTTAAGGAAGCAAAAAATCTGAAGAAGATCACAATTCATGCATAAACAATGATCTAGAAGAACCTCACACTTCCCCTACTGTGCTATTCTGCCAGGATTCCAACAACCCTATTTAAGAGGTTTAACCGCTCGTAATTTCACAAAACTCCATGAAATTCATAAAAGAATGCATTGAAATAATCTCATAAAAATTAAAGAAGAAAACCTGAAGTCTCAAATTAATAATCAACTAAATAGTAAAGAACATAAGGATTCAAAGATAAGAAGTCAATCTATAGAATAAAATATATGTTTGTGAATATAATGAGTGCATAAACTGACTAAAAAACATAAAAAGAGTATTTATAGACTACATAAAAATCCTAAGAATCCAAACCAAAATGAACAAGGAAACTTTGATTGGTGGCCACTTATGGCCCACTTATGGCCCACTAACGAGTTATAAGTGGCACTTACTCTCCGGAAGTGACAAGAAACTTTAGAATCTCATCATGCTGTAGTACTTGTACTTTTGATGGGACTTATAGGGAGTAAGTGGTACTTGTGTACTGTAACTGTCTTCATCATAGGTATGTGACACTTCTTCAGGATTCAGCTTCTGAGTACTTGACTTTCCTGCAACTTATGTGCCATAGCTTCTTAATCGTAAGTAACACTTATGTGCCATAGGTGCCCTATCGTCAGTGTCAGATCAAGACTTCACTTTCAAGTTCTCTAAATTTTCCACCTCTGGGAATTACGATGCTACTTACGATTGAATAAGTAGCACTTACACTACCTAGGTGACTTTGTAAGTATGATTTTATATAGCCTTTAACTAATTTTGTTCCTTTGAGCTCCGAAACCTAGTTTATTTACAAATAGACATAAAAACACATCATATCTACCAAAACGAACCTAAGAACTTTCATATTTTCTGGTTTGAAGCATCAAAAGTTCCATTAAATCATGGCATAAAAACACCCTCAACATAGAATGTTTACATGTCCTCAGGAAATAAAAACCTAATAAACACAACATGATGCTTAACTAGGAGAAACCGAAGATACCTACGATAGTCGGTTTTAATTTTAGTTCAAAACACATCAGCCCCGTCTATTTTTTACTTTCTAAAACAACTTTGGAGATCTATGTAGCACATAATGTGACACGAGAGAATCAAGCTACGATATTACATTTGAAACACATAATCAATCATATGTACGAATCACACTACCCGAACATATAATCAGCTAACAACACAAACCCTATACCTTGATGACAAATAAGTACCACTACTTAGAGAATCATGTATGTGAATTTAGGGACTATAACAAGACACTCACATTCTTAATATAAGTTCCGAAAATATGCATAACATACCATAGACTTTTCTTTATTTTCTATACCCTAGTTCTTTTAGACAGTTAGGTAAGGATAACTATAAGTTTTTATTAGGCTTGTAATGTAGGATTGGGGAAGGTATGGTATATTTGGTCCTTTTAAGTGACTAATCCTCCTTGACACTATAATTTTTGGTTGGGGTCTACATCTCAAACAACTTTTCTTTCCTTCCTCCCTTATTTGTCCCTTTTTCTTTTATTGTTTATTCAAGTTGGGTATGGTTTGTTTTATACTTTCTTTTTCTCTTTTTTCCTTTTCAGTTTTCTCTTTCTTTTTGCTTTTCTCCTTTTCTCTTTTTTTTCTCTTTGTAGCACACCCAACCCTACTATATTTTTATTATTCAACCCTTTTGCATAACTAAGTCTAATTACACATACCTATATTAACCACCCTCAACTTAGGCAATTTTCTTGAATTGAGGTTCACGGTGTCCAAAGAGGGACAACACCCAAAATAGGTTCATTGTAACTAAACTGGGAAGGTGAAAGGATAAAACAATAAAAATAGTCTATTAGGATCAAAATTGGAATCAGGGGATATATATTTTTATTTGAAATGTCATTTAGACTAAGAGTGGACTAAATCAAGAATGACCTATGTTCTATTCTAAACCGAGTATCCTACAACCTAGGAAGGACTAACTGGGTAAGTTCTAGATTCAATACACAAGGGAAACTAAGTAAGCATCTCTCACACACCTGGCTTAGGGTGGCATTACAAACTACTACCTATCTAGTTTATGTAAATACTAGCTATGATTATTATGTCCCTAATCCTAATGGAATAACAAGATTCACAACTGTCACACATATAAGCATATCACAAAGTTCAAAATAATTTTTTAGAGAGGTAACATTTTTTAAAAATTCTTAAACATAGAAAAAAAACGTCAACTACCCTTAGGTACTTTTATCTCTTAGTTAAACAAAAACAACACAAAGCAACATGAAACTAAACACTTTATAACCTAGATATGCCATTTCTACTATGATAGTGTGCCCGCCGAGCAAAGAAGCACGACAACAAAAACCCTCAGCAGTTGTGGTACACCCCTACCCCTAACTAAAAGATTATGGATTATCTATAGTATGTAACTACAAAACAAAGCAAGGGAATAATGACATACATAGGATGCTCTAGGAATTTATTTCATGCTCTCCCTTATCTGGGGCATTTGGTACCTCAACTTGCGGAGGTGGTGGTGGTTAAGGTGCGTGGCTAGAGAGTGTACCCACTCTTATCTTATGGTGTATCACCTTATCACCTGCCGTGTAAACCCTAGAATCAAGTGTGGCTCTTTTTGGGGACTGATCATATGTAATGGTGCGGTCTTATAGCTCCCTATCTCTATCTCTCTTGGTCCCAACCTTTAGGACCATTTCCTCCACAATAGATAAGTTGATTTTTTAGAATAGAATAAAGGCATCGACTGAGTGAATGAAGGAATAATTGGAGAAATGATCAGAACCTAGCTCTCAGTAAGAAAGTGAACCTCTATCCGTAGTGTGGCTACTTTTTCCCAAATCCTATCAAGATTAGGATCCTGTATATCTCTAAATCTTATCCCGCCACCTGGACTTCAAAAACATCTATTTAGGTGTGCAACTCACTCATTATATCTAATATGTCATCCAAAATCAAAGATCACATTCGAATCTCAACAATCATTAAAATCATCTGGACCCAATTCTTGATCTGTCCATACAAAGAAGCAAGTTTAGAGTTTACATCAGTCAGGCAGGCAGTAGTCTCATCCTGCTGCTCTGCTAGATGCTGCAAGAAATCGTGTAGTACCCCAATTAAACCTATCTATATAGAAGTATAAGTAGGGTGAGGGGACATAATAGATTCCCCAATCATCTCATAAGTGGAGGCTGAGGCTGAAATAAAAGTAGCTGAGGCCCCTTCCCCTACTGTCGCAACCTCGGGCGCATCTCACTACTCAGCCAAATAAATATCAAAATTGATTTCTATCCTATCAAAATGCTTTTTCAGAGATGAAAGTACCTTAAAATAGATAAGAATTATTGTTGGAGGTGCTTGAACTGTCTAGGTAAAGATTGAGTTTGCTAAATCCTTGATTATGATCGTCACCTCGAACCTCCTATCAGCATATAAAATCTCAGACACCCCTTTATTAGCACATAGATGATGGATAAGGCAAGGCAAGGAAAGGGTGGTCATGTCTTTGAATGCATGCTTATGTATCTCAATATGATTAAGGCTGCAAAGTCAATATCGTACCCGCATAAGCAAACTAGCAACTATTTTGGACTAATCATATATCAAAATATTGTCTAACTTAGACAGAAAAAATTTGAAGCTTACCATTATCCACAAAATCTTAGATGTAACGTATAATGCAGCTTTATTAATCTACCCCTTACCGTTGATCCAAGGGGCATCATGTCCTAAAACTAAAATTTAGCTGGCGATCCACCTCGCCAACTCAAACATATGTCGTTAGAACTTAAAATATATCATAACATGCCTACCCTACACAAATCTCATCCTAAAATCACACTCTATAGAGATACTGGGGCTACATACTCTGGCCCATTAAAAGTCGGTGGATAACCGCTGTAGAAATATTAACATGAACTCATCTCACAAAAGTGTGCTCCAACTGGGTATAACCAGATAGATTGAGTAGGCGTAGGAAGTATAAAAATACCTGACCTAGACCTGTCTGGAAGAACCCTAGGTTCTATAAATCCACCCCAACTGGTATCGATTAAATGAGGATCGCAGTTCTATTACCCTTTCTAGCCCTGACAAATCTATCCTCTTCACGGATTTATGCTCCTTTTATGGTAACTTATCATTGTAATGAAGCTATCCTCGTAAAAAATGCACTGCATCCCCTCTATATATTATCTTAGGTTTGTCTCATCTATAGGCACAACCGAGATATGTGTAGAGTCAGTTGGTGATGGAATAGGAGATAGGTAATCTTCTTTAGGTGGTGGCACATATTATGAAAAAGATGATAAAATCTGATATGGCACATGAGTTGTAACCTCCTTAGGCAGGGGTACAATAGATGTTGACTCACTCTCCATACCAGACTCATCCTATGACCCCTCTTTTCAGACTGGGGGTTCTATGCATCCTCCTACGGTACTAAACCAAAAATTTATTCTAAATCAACCTTATCTTTGGACCCTGACTCCTCTTTGTCCTCCACACCATCATATGAACCATGCTCTCCATCCTCAGAATAGGGAGAATGTGGAGGTAAAGTCTAGACCGCCTTTCATCCTCGGCTTGGGAATTAATTTAGATATCGTCGTATGGATCTCATCTTATGTAAATATGGGTTAAGTTCCCAATTGAGTCTATGGTGGGATAGGCTGTGTGCCTTGAATGCTGAAATTGGCTATGATGACTACTAAAGTTGTAGCCTATCTTTGACCCCTTATGTTTGGGGCCTCTGGTCGGCTCGGGTCAACCATTTATGCCTCTGTTGAGCCACCATTCTTAGGAGACTCACCCAAAAACCTCAACTAAACTTCTTTATTTTTCTTACCTTTGGTTTCATGGAACCTAAAAAAGTACTTTTAACGTACAAAATAAAAGATGGCAATAAAAAAATGTCGATAAAAATCAAAACTCTCAGGGTAGGACACTTACAACCCCAGTTACAGTCTGTAATACAAATTAAAAGGATGTATATACCTTGTAATTGTTAGAAAATACCTTGAAACTTCAGGGCTTCAGGTTTGACACCTATGAAGGCACAAACGACCCATAAGTTCTACTTGTTTGTCACCGCAAGTTCCATCATAGGTACCCTTCTTAGAGTACTTTGAATTTTTATAATTTCTCATCCCCATAGAGTATATTTTTCATATTTAAGCCAATATTGCACATAAAAACATTTATCAAGTTTAAAATCACAGGTATTGGACCAAAAAATTGGGTTTTCATCTACCATTTCAAATTCTACTTCCATTTAAGGCATGATCATAATTTTTTATTCATTTAATAATAATGCAATTATTTGTATATTTTCACTATTCTAGGCTCCTACTATCAAGATTTTGGAGTTTCATGCAATTATTAAATATTTTCAAGTACCAACTCATAGTGTTTGCATAATATCACAATATTGTAATAGTAGTAGCCAAGAAATTTACCTTATTATAGTGATAGAAGTAGAAAATTTGAAGAAGCCTGATGAAACCCTAAGAAATTTTCATATGCATGCAAGTTAATGACCTTTGAGAGAAGTCTTCCTTTTATGAACTCAACCGAAAGTTGGAAAGTTTGTATTTTAAGAGCGAGTTACTAAGATTTGAGAAAATTAGGCATGGAAATTAGGTTTGAGGATTTTAAATATGACGGTATGGTCGAATCGAGATAGGTTACTTGGGCACAACCTAGATTTCCAAAATTTGAGAAAAATAATTCAGCCACTAACAACACCCGTAAGTGGCATATAGTAAGAGATAGAAAATTTGGGCCCTCCTCTAAAATTTGATTTTAAGTTTAATGACACCATTTACGAGGTTGCAAGTGGTACTTACAACCCTCGTAAGTGGGTACATAAGTGAATGTTCAGAGACCCAAAATTCTTAGATTTTCCCTTTGACATATACTACATCACTTACTTGTCTTAAGTGGGACTTATGACCCCCATGAGTAGGTCAATTAGTCCCCTTACCTGGAATTCTAAATTTTTCAATGTTTTACCATGTTCTATGTATTTCCTCATGCTATATATCTATAATAAAGAAAAAAACATGAACAATAACATAGTGTTTCCTCCCACCCAATACTTGATTGAGCTTCATGACACAACATGGCTATGTTGTTACTAAAACTTTACCAATAGGCCCATGGGTTGCCTCTTGTGAAGAACATAATTTAATGTTCCAACATGACTCGGTTGCCTTGGCTACTTAGACTTCACCAATGCTTACATAAACAATCACTTTTACCTCATCGGTATTACCCAAATAATGCTTGACACGCTGCCTATTCGCCTTGAATGGGGCTTCACTATCTCTTTTCATCTCAATAGCACCATGACAGAACACCCTAACCACGTTGAATGATCCATAGCACCTAGAATTAAACTTTCCAGGCAATAAGAGGAGTCTTGAATTATATAATAAGACCATGTCACCAGGCTCAAACAGTGTTTTCTCGATCTTCTTGTTATGATGTAGCTTCATTATTTCTTTGTATAGAGCTTCACTCTCATATGATCAAACATGGAATTTGTTTGACTCATTCACCTTTGTTATCCTCAACTTAGTTGCATTATGCCACTCCAAATTTAGCATTTTCAACGCCCATAGTGCCTTGTGCTCAAGTTTAACTAGCAAGTAGCATGCCTTGCCATACACAAGCTGATATTAAGAGGCACTTATAAGGGTAATAAAATTTTTTTGACCAGACCACAAAGCATCATCTAACTTATTTGACCAATCAGTAATATTAGAATTCACAGTCTTTAATAATATAGACTTGATCTGCCAATTAGAGACCTTAACCTACCTTCTCATTTGTGGATGGTATGGTGTTTCCACCCTATGATCCATACTATATTTTTGAGTAAGGCCTTAAAAAGACGATTATAAAAGTGAGACCCACCATCACTAATAATAGCATATGGAGTGCCTAATAGGGAAAATACATTTTTCATAAAAATGCAGTGAAACATCAGTGATCATTGTTTTGAATCACAACCACCTCCACCCATTTAGAAACATAGTCAACCACCACTCGAATGTACTTAATCCCATAGGAGCTCACAAATGGACCCATGAAGTTAATCCCCCATATATCAAACAACTAAAACTTCAAGATTGGTATTATGGGGAATTCATGTCTCCATGAGATGTTTCCTTTTCACTGACACTTATAACAGCTTAAGCAAAGTCATGAGAATTCTTGTGGATATTTGGCAAATAATAACCACTCTACTAAATTTTGTGGGATATGTGGGTATCACTATGATGTCCCCCAATATGTGATGCATGACAAGCCTCAAGGATTCTTATCATCTCTAACTCATGTATACATCTCCGAATAACTCCATCCAAAAAAAATTAAAAAGAGGTAAGGCATATCCAAGAAAAAATTTCTCACCTCATCCATGGACGTCTTATGCTGCTAAAATGGCAAATCTTTCAGAACAAGATCACTTACAAAAAAGATAGCAAAGTCAATTAACCAAGGGATTAAGTCTTGAGATATTTCCATGACTCACTCTTCTAGAAAAGTAATATCTATATAAACCTTATCCCTTCACTTTCACATTACCTCCTCTTCGAGGTGAGATAAGTGATCTACTACCTAGTTCTTTGTGCTTTTTCTATCTTTCACCTCAAATTAAAATTCTCGCAACAAGAGGACACAATGAATCAATCTCAATTTTGAACCATTCTTTGATATTAGATATCTTAATGCTACATGGTCTGTATGATCGATGAATTTGGTCCCAATCAAATTGGATTGGAATTTCTCAAAGGCAAAAACAACCACCAGTAACTTATCCTCAGTGACAGTATAACTATGCGGGGTTTAATTCCTTTCTAGAACAATAGATCCAGTGAAGAATGTTCTTATGCTCCTAAGACCACTTAGCTAGAATCACACATAAACTCAAATGATAAGGACCACTTAGGGGATACAATAATAGGAGTCGAGACCAAACACTCCATAAAGCACTTAAAGGACTTGAGACATGCATCATCAAACACAAATTTCACCTCCTCTAAAATTTGGCATAATTTTAGAGAAGTCCGTGATGAACCTCCTATAAAAGCCAACATGACCCAAGAAGCTTCACATACCCGTAACTATGATTGGAGGAGGACATTTTCAATCATTTCTATGTTTTCTATATCCACCTCAATACCCTACTTTGAGAATTGATGACAGAGAACAATACCTTTCTTCACTGTAAAATGGTACTTCTCCCAATTCAACACCAGATTACACTGCTCATATCTCTTGAGTGCATTGGCCACATGGGCTGAGAAATCATAGAATGAGGTCCTAAATACTAAAAAGTAATCCATGAATAACTTTATAGTATCATCCACCATGTCAGAAAATATTGACGTCATACGTCACTGAAAAGTGGCAGGAGCATTGTACAGTCCGAACGACATCCTTTTGAATGCAAAAGTCCTATATGGGAAGGTAAAAATAGTATTTTCTTGGTCTTCGGGGTCAATGAAAATCTTACTTTACCCTGAAAAACCATCAAGAAAATAGTACCAGCCCCTTCTTGCAAGTTTGTTTAGCTTCTAATCCATAAATGACATAGGAAAATGGTACTTTTGAGTCCAAGTATTCAACTTTCTATAATCCATACATATTCTCTATCCAGTAATTGGTCTCATGGGCACTAATTGGCTATTATAATTTGGTACCATAATGTTCCCACCCTTCTGAGGTACATATTGAACCAGGATGAACCACTTGCTCTCTACAATAGGGTAAACACTTTTAATATTTAACTACTTAATGATCTCTTTCTTTAGTACCTCCTACATAGGCGGATTCAATTGATACTAGTGTGCAATATTGGGTACATAATCCGATTTAAGCTATATATTATGAGTGCAAATTTCAGGTAGAATCCCTAAAATGCCTGTAATAGTCTATTTGATAGCCCTCTTGAACATATACAACACTAAGATCAATGATTCAACCTGTTCTCTAATAAATCAGTTTTAATAATGATAGATAAGGTATTATCAACCCCAAAAATGCATAAGACAAGTGATATGGGGGACTTTCAATCCCAAAGTCGGTGGCTGATCAATTGATGGTCGAGCTGGAGGAGTGGTTCTATTTTCATATCAAGATCTAGCTTCTTCAGAGCATAAGTGTAAGAAAATCTATCATATATTACACTTACCATTGCATCATACTCATCAATGCCATCATTATTGAAGTTCATAATAACCTCCGCTAGTGCCTCAACCCCAAGTCTCTCCTTAATAGGAATACTCAATGCATCATCATTAATAGTGTCTATGATAGACACCACAGTTGTATCCTTCGGTTGTTGCATTGACTGACACAAATTAGAAGTTATAAATTTTTCATTAAGTATGAATTTCATCTTCCGCATCTCTATATCAACCAGTGCCATACCCCTAGCTAGTAAGGGCCTTCCCATGATAATAAGGACTTCAAAGTCCACCTCATTGTAAAGGATCACGAAATCAACTAAAAATATGAAGGACTCTATCTTAACTAACATATCACATAGCACACTAATTGGTTTCTTCATAGTACGCTCGACCATCAATAACCTCACAGTGTCGATTTAGGTGCCCCCAACCCTAACTGCTTATACACCACTAATGACATGAGATTGATATGATCTTCTAAAATCATATAAAGCTCAATATGAATTATGAGATCTAATAGTATATGGATTAGAAAAGGCTCTGGGATCCTTCTTTTTCTTTAATAAGGATTGGGAAGTAACGACACTATAGTGGTACACATTATCAGTAGGCTCAAAAGTCATCATCCACTTCTTAGTAACCAAATATTTTATGAACTAGACATGTGCCTAGACTACTTAATAATGTGCAGCTTAGGTCAAAATAGACTTCCCAATGATTTTTTATCTCCTACATTCTGACGTGCCTGGCCTGTTCCTGGACTTCTCAAGCACGTTCATTGCATGTTCAGGCAGTGTTCCCACTGCCATTTGTGTTCCATATACACTTGTTCTATGCTTAAACTAGTCCAATATGTCTAGGCTGTGAAGGTCATTGCCAGATGCATTCAGGAAGCTCCTAACCTGCATATGGATTGCTTAATTATTTCTAGTGTAGGTCCAGTCTAGAACAACTAGATTTTGAGTAAAACTTTGAATACAAATTGGTTTGGCATAGTTTTGAGCCCCCGAACCTTCCTTCACCCATTCTATCTTATGTTATCACAACTAAAAAGAAATTAAAATTAGCATAAAAAGCACTATGACATAAAAATAATAAACCTTGATTTGCCTCTCAAGAAGCGCCTTAGTTATTTTTATGTCATGACATTAATTGATCATAAATTTGGATCCTTAAATTGAAGTAACTCAAACGTAGATGCTCTGAATCCATCCATATGGTAAGTCCTCCATCCTTTTCCATTCACTATGAACCTCCTTTCTCATGGTCTTCTAATTTAATTTTTCCATTTGAATAGATATTTGAGACCATGAATCGGCTCAACCAGTTAGCCTTAATCTTTGTCGTGAAACATTTCAACCCATAGTTGAAGAAGGGCACATTATCAGCACTATGAAATTTTTTATTCAATGTCTTAACATAAGGCCGCTTCTTCCTTTTGTCTTTATTTGAAAAATTATCTGGAAAAATTCTTTTTCTATGGTCCACCCAAAAACATGAATGAACATTATCATCATAAATTTTAAGGATTTTATTTGCAGAGGTGATAGATCGTTTAGAACAAAGGTTGGCAAAGTGTTGTTTTCACAAGGGTTTCTATTGTAAGATCAAGGAATCAACATAAAATTAACCACCTCATTCATTTCTTTAACAACCTCACCCCCTATATTCAACAATGCACCCACCAAGGAGGACATCCACAAGAATCACTATTATTGTGTTAGTCACTTCATAATTATCCATATCAATTACCAAAACAACTTGCAAATACTTAGGTTGTTTCATAGAATTACACACATTTAATGAAACCTCTTCATTGTCCACTTGAACTTCATTTTTATGACGCTCAAACTACACCCTTAATGTGTATGCAATCTTCATCAGTATAGTAGCCTATTAAAGTTGGGGTTGAATCCATAGGGAGTAAAGACAAGGATTTCAATACTTGAGAGTGTTAGAAGTAAACTAGGAGTTCACCCATAATCTGTGGAAAACAAACATGAATGTAAAAATGGGGTTTTTTCAAATGGTTTTGAATTTAACAACTTTGTTGTTTTAAGAATACTATTTAAAATCTAGAAATAATTAGAGATAATCATGTGTTGATGGGACTTGGGGTTATTCCTTCCTAAATGTGGGTTCATGAATGAGTATTTAATCCTTTTTCCAAATTTAGCTAGAAGTCATAGATATCCAAGCTCTAGAGTTATTAGGGTAAGTTGTTCAATAAAACACCAAATATCATAAATGGGTTCTTTCGAACACCTCATAAATGTAACAATTTTACCAATCTATGGCCTCAATTAAAATTCTTATGTTTAAGAGATGTTATTAAATGAATTAGTTCAAGTTATTGTTCACATCCATTACTTACACATATACTCTCTTTCATGGATAATATGTGTTCTAAGGTAATTTGAGTTTCCAACCCCCAATTCTTAGTTAAAACATGAAATGAATGAAAAACCTATAGCAAATAGATAATTAGGAGGAAAAATAAATAAAACCAATACACTAATCACAACCTAATAAAGCATAAGAATTAGCTACTAAAATTTCCATTAAATTGATCCATAGAAAATAAAGAGAATGCAAAATTCAAGCTTTAATTTCAATAAATATTCAATAAAAAACACTAATTCTTCACTTAAGAATCCCTCTAATATGTTCTTCAAAGATTATCTCTATCTTCACAATGCAACTTACCCAGTCCATTTACCCAAACCGGGAGTAAGAATTTACCCTTACCCAAAAGTATCGATGCAACTCAGATTCAAGAGTTACCTCCATATACACAAGAAATGTAGATTCTTAAAGTATCTCAAATAATGAATGAATTCATGCTCACTCTCGCACACAAATTCAATTACAATGAGTAGAACCATTGGCTTACCCTTTGTGTTTTTCACCACTAAGGTAGACTTACCTATTTTGGGATCATTAAGGTCTTGCAAGTGGAGGTAAATGTTTAACGTGCAAGAAAAAATATATGTATCAAATGTCTAAAATACCTCCTTCAACACAATCTCTCATCCCCTTCTACCCTAAATTTTTCAAATTATCCACCTTATTCATCTTAAAATTAATTCATTTGCTTAACTTAAACTTTAGCTTAATATTTACCAAAGAAATCTAACACAATATTTTATTTCTCAATTTTTTGAATTTTTGAAGAGAATATCTATATTTAAGCTCTTCTAAACCCCTCATTTGTCTAATATTTCCCTAAGTTCTGAGGGCTAAGCTATTCACTATATCATCAAGCATATCTCTTATATCTTAATCACATGATTTGACTACCTTAAATACACTTATTGTGGATCATCTTAGTATATCACATTCTTCCCAAAAACTAGGAGTTTGAACCACTCTTACATTATTCTCCCACATACACAACCCCCCAAACTTAGGCTTTCACCTATATTTCATTATTTAGAATTGTCAAATTTGTGTAGGTGTTTTAGCATGGTTATCATTTAAAGAAGAAAATATGGGCAATGGATTCAAAGGGGTTAACTAGAGAACAAACGTTAAGGTGGGAATTTGTCTATGTGATGGGTTAAAAATGGCCTTGGGTCATCCTCCAATCCAAGATTTCCTATGATTTTTGTTTTGTATGCACTCGGGTTAAGTTCTAGGCTACACATATGTACAAGAATTATTCAAAAATCTCACCACAGACGCATCGTTACTCCTAATAGCTCACTAGGCCTTTACGTCCATGTCAGTGGGTGGTCGTACTATCTTAGTAGGAGCCTCATTTGACTGGGTTACTCTAAATAGGTTTAATACAAAAAGCAAACTCATCTTGGTTTGCACTTTCGTTCCTTGTTGGATTACTTTAGAGGTTGGTTCTTTGCCCCTTATGGATTTATCTTGTTTCTTATCCTTATCCAGAGTGCTTTCCTTCTTAGCACGTCGTGGAAAATTCATCCTTAGAGACAAACCTAGGAAAAAAGGAAAAACAAAAACTAATGTAAAAGAAGAAGAATAAAACAGGTTTGTGTGATTTTCATGTACTAAGAAAGAAAATAAAGCTAAAGAAAAATAAAGGTGGATGCAAGGTCACATCATCATTATAGCTCATGGGATTCTTTCATCACAACACTAACATATTTTAACTCTACATTGTTACACATTCTTTGCATTTAACCATTCTAGCTCATAGCACTTCCATAACCCCCAACGGTAACAAGAATGACCTAATACCCTTAAGAATGGTGTAACCTAATCTATCATAGGGAAAGGAAAGCATTCATGTCTTTCGGGTTATTCAGACTTTACCTGTGAAAGTTGTGATAAGCATATTTACCAACCAAACCAAGAAAGCATCATTTATCAACAACTTCACCCAAAAACAACCAATTTTTTACCATTAAGGAGCAATTGGACTCATATTTTGCCATAAGAATGAATACATTATCCGTAAGGAACATCGAATACATCCTTTTTTCATTGATGTTTTAACAAACATATGTTGTCCGTGAAAGATAAGAGCTAGGAATAATAGACTCAAATCACATATGAGCAAGCCCAATTCATTATGGCAGCACTAAACACATCATTGGTACTTATATTGACCCTATTAGATCACCCACCACTCAATTTTTCAACAAAATTTCAAGTGGATATTTCATTGAACACATGGCGCACTAGTTTAAAGAAGTAAGACTTTCTGATTTAAAATGTAAAACGAGGTGCAGATTTAAAACTATTCACTTCAACAATCATAATTTACCCAAAATAAGCTCAGCTAAATCAAATTCAAAGCAAAAGGACCATGGGACATAAAGCACCATTTTAAACCTAAAGGTAATTCAACAAGTATATTACAAAAGAACATATCTTTTAAGTTTACGTAAGAAACAAAAAATGAAATAAAAGCCCAATGTAATTATCCTGTATTGCATTCTTTAGATAAGAAATTGAGATATTTTAAATGAGGTTGATGGAATTTGAGAGTGTGAGAAAAGGAATAAAAACCAAAATTTGCATTATAGAGTATAACAATTTTTTAAGCTCACTCAAAACCTTATTTGCGTGCAAGCTCCATGATAAATGTTTGGTGATTTGGCTCAAAAGTAGTCCAACTACATGCAAGATGTACTAAACCAGCGCATGGACTGCTTAACCGGTCAAAATAGGCTTCTGAATGATTTTTTTGTCTCTCCTACATTCAGGTTGCACCTTTTCTTCTCAAGCATGTCCATTGGATGTCTAGGTAGTGTTACCACTGGCATCTGTGTGTCATATGCACCTACTCTATGCTTGGACTACTCCAACATGTCCAGGAAGTGAAGGTTACTTCTAGATGCATTCAAGCAACTCCTGACCTGCACCAGGATTAATCAAGCATATCTAGTATAGGTCTAGGCTACAACAACAAGATTTTGAATCAAAATTACTTTGGGGCATAGTTTTGAGCCCCCGAACCTTCCTTCACTCATTTTGACTTATGTTATCACCTCTAAAAACCAATTAAAATTAGGATCTAAAACAATACGACACAACAAGAATAAACCTTGAATTACCTCTCAAAAAGTGCCTTAGTTATTGTCGTATCATGACAATAATTGATCAGCAATTTGGATCCTCGAGTCGGAGAAACTTAACCATAGATCCTCTAAATGTACCCATATGTTAAGGCCTCCATCATTTTTCATTCACCATGAACTTCTTTTCTTGTGGTCTCATAAATTAATTTTTTCATTTAAATAGACATTCGAGATATGGGGCACATTATCACCACTACCAAATTCTTGATTAAATGTTTTTACCTAAGGCCGCTTCTTACTTTTGTCTTTATTTGAATAGTTTTCAAGATAAGTACCTTATATGACCTCTATTGGCTAACCAAAAACATGAATGGACTTTTTCACCATAGATTTTGAGGCTTCCATTAGCCGAGGTGATATATCATTCCGAACAAAGGTTGTCAAAGTGTTGTTTTCACAAGGGTTTCTGTTGTAAGATCTAGGACTCATCATCAAATTAATTGTCCTTTCTATTTATTCAATAACCACACTCCCTAAGTTCCACAATGCACCCAACAAAGAGGACATATACAAGAATCACCATTATAGTGTTAGTGACCTCATCATTATCTATATCAATTACCAAAACAAATTGCAAATACTTAGGTTGTTTCATAGACTTACAAATATTTAATGAGACCTCTTTATTGTTCACTCGAAACTTTATTTTGATAATGATCAAACTACTCCCTTTATGTGTACACGATTGCATCAGTATAGTAACCGAATAGAGAAGGGGTCGAATCCATGGGAGTGAAGACAAGGATTTTAATAATCGATAGTGTTAGAAGTCAACTAGGAATTTCCCCATAATGTGTTGTAAACAAACAAAAATGTAAAAATGGGGTTTTTTTTGAATGGTTTCGAATTTAACAATTTTGTTGTGTTAAGACTACTATTTCAAAGCTAAAAATATTTTTAGATAATCAAGTGTTAATGGGACATTGGGCTATGCCTTCCTAAAAGTGGGTTCATGCATGAGTATTTGATGTTTTGTCCAAATTTAGCTAGAAGTCATGGGTACGATAGTTCTAGAGGTATTAGTGTCAGTTTTTCAATAATACACTAGATATCACCAATGGGTTCTTTCAAAAACCTCATAAATGTAACAATTTTACCAATCTACGGGCTCCACTAAAATCCTTTTGCCTATAAGATGTTATTAAATGAATTAATTTAAGTAATTGTTCACATCCATTCTAACCCATATCCTTTCTTTATTTAATAATATGTGTTCTAAGGTGATTAGGATTTGCAACTCCCAATTATTAGTTAAAACATGAAATGAATCCAAAACCCATATAAAATAGATAATTAGGAGGAAGAATAAACTAAACCCAAGCACTAATCAGAACCTATTAAATAATAATCCTAAGAAGATGAATTAGCTACTGAATTTTCCATTAAATTGAGCCATAAAAATTAAAAAGAATGAAAAATTCAAGCTTAAATATTCAATATAAAACACTAATTCTTCAATTGAGAATGCCTCTAATGTGTTGTTAGGTCAAGAGTAGTACAATAATGTTCACTAATGTGGAAATGAGCTGAAATCCTCCAATTTAGCCATAAATTCACTTTTACTGGAATTTTAAAAAATTCAACTGTACTCTTGATCTACTTGAGAAAATCTAAAGCTGATCCAGAGTAGATCAAAAGTAGATATACAACAAACTTGGCACAGATGGTATGCACATGAGGCTGCTTTGGCATTTTTTCCACCCACTTTTTCCATGTGATCTTTAAAGCTCTTTTTCTTTCATATTTTTCCTTACATTGATTAGAATCACTTTCTCATATTAATTTTAAACCTTTACCTGTACAAATGAGCTTTATACATGAGTTTAACACCAAATCAATGGAAAAGTACAAAAATTTAAGCTTAAAAGGGTGCTAACAAGTCATCAAATTGACAATTTATCAACCCCCAATCTTGACCTATTGCTTTCTCTCAAGTACCAAAGAATAATCCAATGAGATAGGGTATTTACAATTGAAAAAAACTAAAAGGTAAGATATATTAAAGATCATGGCTAACAAAGCTCTACAAAGACATCTCAAACATGTCATGGCAATAAGTAAACTAAAATTTTCAATAAGCATATATCTATGAAGAAAGGATACCATTTCCTATCAAATGAACCTTTAAAATTAACAAAGCATCTCAGGAAGTGACACGAAATTTTAAAAGATCATCTCTATCTTCACAATGAAACTTACATCACCCATTTACCCAATCAGGGAGTAAGACTTCACCCTTACCCCAAAGTATCGATGCCACTTAGATTCTAGAGTTAGCTCCACATACACAAGAAATGTAAATTTTTCAAATAGCTCAAATAATTAATGAATTCATGCTAACTATCGCAAACAAATTCATGTACAATGAGTAGAACCATAAGATTGTCCTTTGTGTTTTTCGCCAATAATGTAGACTTACCTAGATTTGAATCACCAAGATCTTGTGGGTTTACATAAATGTTTAACATGAAAGAAGGAATATATGGATCAAATGACTAAAATACCTTTGTTAGCGCAATCTTTCATCCCCTTCTACCCTAAAATTTATAAATTATCCACTTCATTAACCTTCAAATCAATTTCTTTGTTTCACCTAACCTTTAGCCTAACATTTACCAAAAAAATCTAATTCACCATTTTATTTCTTCCCTTTTTTATTTTTTAAAAAGATTCTCTATCTTTAAGATCTTCTAAACCCCTCATTTGTCTAATTTTTCTACAAGTTCTATGGTCTAGGCTATTCACTTTATCATTAAGCATATCTCTTGTCTCTTAATCACATGATTTGACAACCTTACAAACACCTTTCGTGGCTCATATTAACATATCACAATTTACCCCAAAACTAGGGTTTTGAACTACTCTTACATTATACTCCCAAATACACAACCCCCAAACTTAGGCTTTTGCCTATATTTCATTATTTAGAATTTGGCGATGAATAAAAGGAGATTACGTGCCAAAGGAAGATTTTCAAAAGTTTTAAGGTATTTTAGCATATTTATCATTACAAGAAGAAAGAAAAATGGTCAAAAGGCTTAAAGGGGTAAATTAGGGAACAAATATTAAGGTGGGAATTTATCTATGTGATGGGTCAATAATGTCCTCGGGTCATCCTCCAATCCAAGCCTACCTAGGATTTTTCTTTGAATACACTCGGGGTAAGTTTTATCCTACAGGTATGTAAAAGAATCATTTAAAATTAAAACAACACACGCATTGTCCTCATGGAGTAAAAAGATAGTTTTCTAACAAATTTAAGCAATCTGAGCTTAGTAAGTTACTCAGAGCCAAAGAATCATCCTTGCAAAGAGAGCAAAAATTTGAATTTAGTGGCCTCACTCAAGAGAAAGCTCATAAACATCCTTGCCTTTTTTCCAAAAAGAAAACTATATTTTTCAACATCATTTCATTCTTTGCTAATGACATTTTGATCACTTTTCAAACTTTTGCCTTTTCCGAATAAGCTCAAAAGCCTAGATAATTTACCTAAGGACGTCTACTTATCATTCATCTTGGGTGAATTGTCACTAAATTAGACAAAGAAACTGAACCTAAATAAATACAAAAGATCAAAAAAAGAGAAAACAAACATTTTCTCCATTGGAAAGAATCTCGTTTCAAGGAATACCCTCGGCGTTTATTACATATATACAAAAACAGACAAGAACAACGCGTAACAAATCAAGTGTCACATTAATATTAAGTGTTTGACACAATACTAAAAATGTCACCCTCCGACATTATTATTAATATACCCAATAAGGGCCAATCAAAATCCATGTCAATAATGAGAAACAATCCTTGTAAGGGCTAACGTAAACAAATGTAAAATTGTATGTCCCACGAGGGCTAAAGTAAATAAACAACACAAATGTAAAATGTAAATAGATATTAAAATGATAAAATTAAATATCAAGTGTGTGTAAGTATGTACAGTCACTAAAACCAACTCCGTCAAATGAAATAATAGGTACGGACCATCAAATAAATAATAAGAATGTCTCACTATGCCCAACCCCTACTAAAAATCATTGCATTATCCCTCATTAAAAAATAGAAAGAGAGAAGAGAAAGGTAAAGACTCTCTATGGTAGACTAGGTGCTTGGATCCATCTCATTTGTTGGTCATACTGTTATAGTAGGAGCCTTATCAAACTGGGTCTATGTAAGAGAGTTCACTACAAAAGGTAAATTATCTTGGTTTACATTGTCGAGCCTTGTTGTATTACTTTAGAGGTTGGTTCTTTCCCTTTTTGATTTTAGCTTGTGCCTTGTCCTTATTTGGAGTGGTGCCCTTCTTAGCATCCAATGGAAAATTCATCCTTGGAACAGTACCAGGAAAAAGGAAAAGACCAAAACTAATGCAAAAGGATAAAAAATATTTTTGATATGTTAACATATTAAGAAAGAAAATATAGCTAAAGAAAAATGAAGGTTGATGCAAGGTAGCTTCATAGTAACAACTTATGGGACTTTTTCATCACAACACAAGCCTATTTGGACTCTACATTGTCACACATTCTTCAAATTTTACCATCCTACTGCATAGAACATACATGATCCCTAAAGGAAATAAGAATGACCCAAATACTCTTAAGAATGGTCTCATCGAGTATATCATAGCGAAAGGAAAGCATTCATGTATCTTGGGTTACTTAGGCTTCACTGGTGTGTTCCATACTATGGATGTTGATCAACAAATACCATGGATGCCATATTTCTTAGAAAACTACTTCAACCAACAACTACAGGCTTTTAAACAATTAGGACCAATTGGACTTAAAATTATGGTTCAAGAATGATGACATCATGCCCCACGAAAGATAACATTAACGATTACAACCATTCAAGGCCTTTATAACTTATTGACATTTCAACAAATACATGTCACACATGCAAACTAAGAGCTTAGTTAAAGAGAATAGAAAAACATATGAGCAAGCTCATCTCAGTAAATCATCTCCAAACACATTCCTGGTGCTCATACTATCCTAGTTGGGCCATCCACCATACTAATTAGACAAGAAAGTTTATTTGGATGAATTTCTAAACACATGGAGTGCACTAGTTTCATAAAGAAAAAATTATGAATTAATATGTAAAACAAGGTGAAAATTCAAAAATAATGACTCCAATAGGTATAAACCATCCAATTAATCTCACACAAATTTCATTCAAATGAAAAATAAACATCATGGTGTATGAAACACCATTTTTTACTTTCAAGAGAATTCAATGATAAAACCATAAAAGGTGAAACCCTTAACTTGATTGAAGAGAGGATAAAAATGAAATAAATGTCCAATTTGAGTACCCAGAGCTTAGAACTTATGAAGAAAACAAATTTTGAGTTGTGAAAGAGTGAAATTTTCTATGACAAAAGATCAGCCTGGCGGATTATTTCTTTTTGAAATTGATAGATATTTACATAATATCTTGGTCCCCATGGTCTTAGATATGTCTTTACGTAGAGAAGTTACTTTGTCAGCCCCAAACCAGTTTGCAGCAAGTTCTAAGTGCTTTTTACTTCTGCCTGGACTGTTCAAGTACATCTACCTCAGGTTGAAATAGTACTTGTTAGTGATTTTGGCTCATGAGCTGGCATTCCTATATCCAATATCCATTGGATCTTCACCTAGACTGTAAAATCAAGTCCAGAGCAGGTTGAAAAATATTGATCTTGTCACTCCTGAGTTCTAGATTTGATTGACCTACATCTGTACAACTAAACAAAGTCCAGCACATACCGAAATAGTTTGATTCAGTTTTTGGCTATAAGGTAAGATCATGTGCATGCCCTATATGCTTGACCTACCTGGATTACTCAAGCAGGTAGAAATAGTATGCTCCAGTGATTTTAGCTCACTTCTTGTCTGGCTTGCATGCATTTTGGGCGTGACCCAAACCTGAACTACTCAAGTAGGTCCAATATATGTCTAATAAATAGGCATGGTATCATCATTTTTCTCCAAATTTTTGGTTTTAGGGCATAGTTTTGAGCCTCCAAACTGACCTTCACATATCCCACTCATGTGATATTACCTACAAACACCCAAAATAAGTTAAAATTAAAATCCAAAACACTATGAATCAAAAAGAATAAACCTTGGGTTGCTTCCCAAAAATCACGTTAGTTATTGTTGTGGCACGATATAAATTTATCATTATATTAGGTCCTTGAATTAAAGCGACTCAACTGTAGCCTCTCCTAATCTATCCATGTGGTAATGCCTCAATCGTTATCCATTCACCATGAAATTCAAATCATGGTATTTTAATTCAATTTAACATTAAAATAGACATTAGATACCATGAATGGAATGTACTACTTAGATTTAACCTTTTCCACAAAAAGTTTCAACCTATAATTAAAGAGGAGTCCATATTCACCACTACAAAATTCTCGGTTCAATGTTTTAACATCATGTCTCTTATTCTTTATGGATTTATTTGAACAAAAATTGAGAACAACATATTATATGTCTACTATTGGACTCCTAATAGCAAAAATGAACTTTTTCACAATAGACTTTAAGGATTAAATTCTCGAGGTGACAGATTATCCACAACAACGGTTGGCAAAGTATTGTTTTAACAAGGGTTTCTATTGAAAAATCCAAGACTTTTGATGCCAAGACTGGTGGTCAAATTGACTACCTCATCCTTATCTTCAATTACCTCACTCCCCAAGTCCACAATGCACCCACCAAGGGGTCAACCATAAAATTAACCTTTATGGTGTTATTTATTTCAACATCAACCATATCAATAACCAAAAATGCTTGCAAATCCTTAGGTTGTTTCATAGACTTACACACATTGAAAGAGGCATCTTCATTATTGACTTGGAACTTCAATTCTCCACATTCAACATCTACTAAGGCTCTTCTGGAAGCCAATAATGGCTAACCTAAAATGATGGGGACCTCATGATCCATCTCGCATTCAAGAATAAAATAGTCGGCCAAAAAAATAAACCTGTCCACTTTCACAAGAACATTTCATAGCACTCCCATATTATCTTTGATAGACTGATTGTTCATTAAAAGACTCATTGTGGTTGTTGGGTATCCAAGACTATCTTTCATAATATGGTAAATTGCATCAAATTAATGCTTGACCCAAGATCACACAATTATTTTCCAAACTTGTGCACCCTAATAGTGCAAAGAATAGTGAATACACCCGAGTATTTCTTCTTCACCACCATTGCGCTAGACATTATGGCAAGAACATTATCAGTTACCTCTATAGTTTCAACTTCTATGACTGGTTTCTTTGCAACCAAGTATTTCTTGAATTTAGCATAACCAACATCTCTTGTAAAGCTTCTAACACAGTGATAGGTTGCTAAATTTTGAAGGAAATATCTTGAACTTGGTGTCATCTTCTTTATTCTTGAACCTTTATTAAATAGGGGAGGAATTTAGATTTGAGACAAAGGAACAACTAAAGTCACCTGTGGTTTTAGAGCATTACCCTCGACCGCTTTGGGAGCTTTCTCACTTTTACTCTTTTATTCAACTATATTTGGGTTTTCAACAATTGAGTCAGTGGTTTGTGAAACCGCATCGTTAGACTTCTTTAGCAAAATTTTCTTTTCATTGACTTGTTCATCACTTTCCCTTTCAGTGGGGTCTTCATCAAAATTAACAACATTTTTACCCAGAGTTCGACCACTCCTACTAACAATGGCCATGGCGTGAGCATCATTCTTAAGATTAGTTACCATGTCACAAGGCAATTCGATCTTTTTTCTTGCATTGAGATAAGCTAAGATTTGACCCACTTGAGTTTAAAGTTTCTTTATAGAGGCCAAATGAGATATCACAATGTGATTGAGTTGTGAGAAATCACTTTTTGGCTCTTTTACCATTTTATCAGCCCCGTCATCACATATCACGGTATGAGTAAGGACATATTCACTTTTGGACTTTTTTTTGTCAATGATGTTTGACACTTCATTCTTGGCCTAATAATGTGGAGGTACATACTTGTTATAGTCTTTATCCTTAAATCTCAAATCCCACTCTCTATCATGATATCTCTCATGCTAATCTATATCATAATCCCTTTCTTTCAAACTTTTTATTCCTGTCTTGCATTTGATAGGTAGCACGGGACCCCCTCCCAATAATTTGGTTCTACAAGAACCTAATTTTATCATCAAGAGAATCCACTTCCTCATCATTATAAGCTTTAACATTTTTTGAAGCAACGATGTTAACCGCCTTTGGAGGAGCTCCCATTAAATGCTTGGTTAGAAGATCAAGTTGAGTCATCACTTTAGCTATGTTCTAATCTCTTTCCTCATCCTTTTTTATTTTCTCTTTGCTTATAAGATATTCAAAAGGAGCTCCCATGGCTACATGGTATCTCTTATGTGCAAACCTCTACTTTTCTTTGTCACTTGATCCAATAAAGTCGCTGTAACACCATAAGATTGTTTGATAATAAATTCTCCAACCGGATTATCTGATACTATCTTGTTCAACTAATCCAATGCGCTAAATAAAATTTGAAGAAGAATTTTATTTGGATCCTTAAGATTTGGGCACTGTATTATCTTATTGTTGAATCATTTCCAAGCCTCATTTAATGGTTCACCATTAAGGTGGCGGATATAGATAATTCATCCATTAGTTTCAACATCCGAGAAAGATGAAAGTACCTATCCAAAAATGCTTTCATGAGCTCAACCCATGAAGTGATAGACCATGCGGTAAAAGACAATAACTATGAGACCACTTCTCCAATCAAAGAGAATAGGGAAAACTAAAACGTATTGATCCTTGAAATATGTGGGATATGTCAAATAAAGAACAAACATCAATAAAATTATTCAAATGCAGATTATCTTACTCATGATCTTTCCCTCCAAACAAAACTTTTATTTAAAGCAAATGAAACATCATGCTAGTAAAGTGAAACATTCCAATTCTTTCCATAGGTGGAATATGAATAAAACTATCTTGACCTATATATTTGAGGTGATTTTCATCCTCAAGATGCCCCTCAAAAGTACCAAAATTACTACTGCGTTAGCTCATACCATTGGGAATGCTATTATCCTCACCTAATAAAGAACTAAAACAACAAATAATTCTAAAATAAAACACTACGACTAATCCAAAGGTAGTAAAAATTCTACAAGAATGAATACTATGTTTCACTCCCCAACAATGGAGCCACAATTTGATGACGCTAAAACTACACCCTTAAAGTGTAAGCGATCATCATCAGTACAGTAAACCAATAGATTTGGGGTCGATTTTGTAGGGAGTGATTAAATGGATTTCAACACTCGAGAATTTTAGAAGTCAACTAGGTGTTGACCCATAATGTGTGGTATACAAGCCTGAAATTTAAAATAGGGTGTTTCTTCGAATGGTTTTGAATTAAACTATTTTGTTGTTTTGAGAATACTATTTTGATGTTAGAAAAAACTAGAGATAATCTAGTACAGATGGGACTTAGGATTATAACTTCCTAGGTGTGGGTTCATGCATGAGTATTTGATTATTTGTCCAAATTTTTATAGAAGTCATGGGCAGGCTACATCCAGAGGTATTAATGTCAATTTACCAATAAAACATCAAATATCACAAAAGGATTCTTTTGAACAACTTAAAAGTGTAACATATTTTACCAATCTATGACCTCAATTAACATCCTGATGTCTAAGAGATGCTATTAAATGAACTAATTCAAGTTATTGTTCACACCCATTCCTCCCCCATATCCCCTCTTTCAATGATGATATGTGTTCTATGGTAATCGAGTTTTGCAGCCCCTAATTCTTAGTTAAAGCATGAAAAAAATGTAAAACCTACATCAAATAGATAATTAGGAGGACAAATAAGCAAAATCCATACACTAATAACAACCTATTGAAGCATAACCCAAAGTAGAAGAATTAACTACTTATAGTGAGAGAAAGTAGAGATATACCAAAATTTCCATCAAATTGATCAATAGAAAATAAAGAGAATGTAAAATCCAAGCTTTATTTTCAATAAATCATCAATAGTAATCACAAATTCTTCACATGAGAATCTCTATTAGGTGTTCTTAGCAAAAGAGTAGTATAATATTGTGGAAATGAGCTAAAAATCCTTAATTTATCCTTAAATTCATGTTTTCTCGAATTTACAAAAAGGTCCTCGTACTCTAGATTTGCTTGAACAGATCTAGATCAAATATAGTGAATATTCAAAGTATTATCTTCGTACTTCCTTCCATTTGATATGGCAGTGCTAGTGTTTTGTATATTTCTTCTTGAAATAAGTCATTATATGTGGTGACAGGATCAAAAGATTAGCTTGAGGCTACTTTAAGCCTTAAGCACCGTGTGATGTCCCGAGACGTGATTTTGGGTCGTTACAAGTAATGGTCTACTCAAAAGAATGGAAATAAAAATGTGGGGAAGATTAAATAAAAGACTAACATACATAAGATAATCCCAAAATCTAGTGGAATCAGTACAAGAGCTTTTATCATAAGAAGGACACAAATGAGGTACTAATTGAATATATAGATACAACCATCTCTAAATACAACTTAAAGAATGTTCTAGTACATAAGAGGGAGAAAGGTGATACTCTAAATGTCAGGAGGTCACACTATATCTCCAAACCATACCTGATCTGCATGACGCACACAACATTGGTCATAACTTGTACTATGATATGCAGGCTGCAAAAGTGTTATATGTGTTCCAAACATATGGTACTCAATACGCAACTACATATTGAGCTCAAAACATAATGCAGATACATGTAACATATAGATATAATGGAAACTACACCTAAATGTCCACAAACAGATAAGAAAGCCAAAGAGATAATAAGGATAACTATCCTCTTCCTAACTAAAAAACTAGCATACTAAGACTAAGGAAGTTTTAAGGTTGAAGTATCCTATTCCATCCATACTCAGGAAAATCAACACAATACTGTATATTATTGGCCAATATAAAAAGTAAGGGCAAAAGCAAGATATATATGAATATACAAGTCCAAGAAATTAATATATAATCTGAATAAATAAAAGAAAAGGGATATACTGTAACACCATAGTTACATATATATATATATATATATATATATTAACAAGGACAACTCGAGGTACAACATAAATCATTAGTCTAGCATTTTTCTGGCCTCATAATCATAGCAACAACTAGTTCTATAATACATCAGGGTTACACATTTATACGTCTAATCATAAGATAACCATGCATAGTAGTATATTTATACAATAAAAGAGACAGAATCATACCTCAAATATGGCTACCGAACCCTTAACCAATCTGGCACAAACAAACCATAATAATGATGATAACAATAATAATAACAATAGCAACGATAATATGAGTAACCGACTAGTCCAAGCAAACAAATATCTAACTGAGCCTTTCACGAACCCCCATCACCCATACATAGAAGATTCAATAAGCATATAACACACTACAAGCCATACTCATCAGAAATACCTATGAAACCCCTATAAGGGTGATAGATACAAGCACATATTAGTGATAGGCAATGCGTGTGCAAGGATGAATTCAATTGAATCCACAATACCATATCCGATTCAAGTATCACAAAGTGTATTTGGACTATAATCGGTAATTATAATCAATATCATAATCATCACAACCATCATTGTCATAATCAACCTCCAAAATCAAATTGGGTATATATGATCAACATCTTAATCATCCTCTAAAATAAAATCGAGTATAAATAATCAAAATCATAATCATCCTTTGTCCTTGCCGGACATATAAGAATATCATCATAATCATCAACATATATATATAACCTTAATACTTTGTTTTGTCTTTAGTGTTTAATAAGAATTTATATCATCACTACATCCTTTGCCTCCTTCCCATGCCAAAGAGGTATGTATATAGATATATAATAGGTACACGGATTTAAACTATGGCTAACAAGAGTGTAAATCTATAAATCTATTTCCCAAGGTAAACTTGGGACTAAATTAGAATCTTTCTTGATCAAATTTTTAAGACATCATTTTCCATCTCTTAATATGGATTTAATCCATATTTAGGAAAAAATAATAATAAAATCATAATTTAATTTGAATCATATCATATACTGATTAAGTGATCACAAATGTATCAAATCTATGCATGCCATCATTAGTATTCAAACAATGCAACGATAAGCATTAATATATCTATGAACTACAACCACATACTTTACAAAGATAAACACTTCTTGGATGTCCATCCGATAACATAACATGACCTTGGGCCTGATAATATTTCTTAAATAATCAAAACATTGTGATTGTGACCTTAGGATCATATACATTTCCGAAATCCACATTAATAATCATATTCATAATCCCTCTCGTATCTATAAATCATAGCATAAATCAATCTATAGGTCATATTTCATAACTATATCTATGGTTATATTATTGAGCATACCATCAACCATATCACAGATCAAATTTGTAAGTGATTCCTTGATACAAGCCATTAACCATAATTCGAGGAAAACATCAGCATTCACCAAGTCATGAACTAACCTTATACTAAAGGATCAATAGTCTCAACTATGTCTAACACACATAAATAAGTCCACAAGGGCTAACACAAATCTTGGCCTAAGGTGTTCCATAGGAACCCATTTCTAATCCTCGAGTTCTATATTACTCATACTTTGTTAAAGTGTCTATATTGACCTCTAGTTTGCACATAAGCCATAATCAATCCTATGATGGGAATTCCACCTAGAACATGAGAAACTAAGTCAACTCGACCTAAATTATTATTTCAAGGTTGCTAAAAAGTCCAAATGAGTATATCATATTAATCACGCTTCCAACACTTAAACTACATCCCAAATCTAGTACAACTATTTAATGAATTAGGTCAATCAATGAATAAAACAATAGGATCTTAAAAGTGTAATAAGCCCTTATGGGTCAAACACAACAACAACAAGAACATACCCAGTGTATTTCTACCTAGTGGGATCTAGGGAGTGTAGAGTGTATGCAGCTTATACCACTACCACAGGTGAAGTAGAAATGTTGTTTCTTATAGACCCCCGACTTAGAATCAATACAATATAAAAATGTATATAAACTTGTACAATATGAAAAATAAACTAACAACGCTAGACATAAGATAATACTAAAACTATAAATCTGAAACCATAGACAACACTTAATACCTATGAAAAAGAAACTTCAGACATAAATATAAAATACTCCCCTGCTATTATCGACACCCTTCCACCCCTAACCTTCTACCCTAATCTACGTCCTCCATACCTTCCTATCAAGGGTTATGTCCTTCATTATTTGTAATTGCTCTATATTATATATAATAACCTCTCTCTAATATTTCTTTAACCTACATCGTCCCTGCCTTAAATCATCTATAGACAGTGTCTCACACCTCCGTACAGGTGCATCAGCGCCCCTTCTTATCATGTGCCCAAACCAATGTACCCTTACTTCTTGTATCTTGTCCCTAATATAATCCCAAACATTTAATAATCAAGACTAAGTCCCAGTGTTTTACCCATAATCAATCTTAATATTCACACTCACATGTAGCATATAAAACACATCATCTTCTAAAGAAAAGTAGACAGAAGCATATCTCGAATCCAAACCATAAATCCTTGAATAATCCACAAAATGTCCATCTTCACTCCTCGATCTCAAAATACCTCTATGTTATCATAATCATAAACTAAATATCATTAGAATCCAAATGAGACCTAAATTTCCATATAATATGTTTGATTAAATTTTGTGTCAAGAGAGGGACCACAAGGTCTGTAAAAGAAATCCAAAATTCAACACGTCCCGAGTTCCCTCGAAGAAAAAGAAAGTTGTGCTAAAAAATTGAGCACAAATGGAACACAAATCGAGTCTCAAATCAACCCTTAAAGTTGAGGAATTAGAAGACCTAATTTAAAGAATTTATCAAGAAATCAAAGGAATCATACCATGAATTAAAAGGAAAATCACATAATAATGTTAACCAAGCTCCCCAAACAATCTACAAGCTTTAATCCGACTTCATTTGGCATGTAGGGTTTTTAGCTCTGAATATATGGGTAAATAATAAGAAAAATATAACAAAAGAGGTCAGTTTATACCTAAACTAGGTCCTTGAAATTCTCTATAGCGACGTGAGGATCCACAATTGCGGTATTTCACTACTGGCCAGCTTATTGCGAATGCATACATATACCGCGACCATACTATCTAATGACTGCACAATGTGTCGTAATTGCGACATGTATCCCATGATCAAACCAATTTTCCTACCAAGGCTACCTTGATTTTGACCACTGGCTTGTGATAGCAGCAACACCAACTGGCAACTGAAACTTAGAAAATCTTCTAAGTTTTAGCCAAGCCTTCAGGATTTATCCAAAATTTTGTATACACAAACAAACTAAGTAACTATACTAAATTTGATATTCTAGACCCAATATCATAAACAAATATTCCATATGAGGTCGTTTTAATGAAATGTGGGCCCTACACCTAATTTCCTATTTCTTAACTTCTTGACCGATAGCTCGAAATGAGCCCAGGTGCCTCAGGACCCAAACCAAGTGTCTACCTAGCCTAAAATCAGCATTCTAGAGTTTATGACACTGTTGGAATTCTTATCCGTGGTCATGTACTAGGATTTTTAGTCCGAGAAAAAATCCTAATCAACTAAGGCTCCAAAATAGGGAAATAAGCCTAAACTCAAGACATACTTTCTGATTAGTGAACCAACAGTTTTGACAAGTCAAAAATGACTCATATCCACTATAGGAAGGCTCAAAATACGAGAAGGACATACAAATCAAGGAAACAACCTAAAGGGTCATAAAACTCTAAGCTGAAGGAACAATAGCTCTACGATGGGGGGCACACTTTTTAGAAAAAGCCAAAGTCCTAACAATAATAACATGCCCCAGGCTATAAACTAAATCTAGAAAATCTGGCTCACTCAAAATAACTACCACGACTAGAATAACCAAAAGACAAACCCCTTAAAGGCTAGACATTATTTTGCTAAGATAAACAATGCAGCTAGACTGACTTTCATTGGTGATCAGAAGTGTTACATCAATATGTCTACTTAACTAACCATGACACTAGTATGGATTATGCATAGGGTACCTACCGTGAGAACAACTATGTCTGAATAATGAGCCACTACGACTTTCACTAAAACTACCTTGATATCATGACATCGAACCCCTTCTCCTTTCGGCCTTATTGTGTACCTCTTCTATAACTTTGTCATAATAAAAAAAACTAAGAAAAATATCTACTCGCAATAACCAAACTTTGTGTATTCATGTAGATGGGAGTCCCAACCCACCAACAACACAACACACCCTCTTATACTAAGTTATAAGAATAGATGTTGCATGCCTAGAAAACTTATAAAATTGAGCATCATACTCCACAATAGTCATCAAGCCCAGATAAAACCTTGAGATATGATCTCACAATTGATCCCTAAAATTCTAAGGAATATACTTCTCCAAGAAGAACACAAAGAACTGAATCAATGTCAATGGGGGAAATATAGCTAGCCTAGAATAAAAATAAATTCTCCACCAATGCCGAGTTTCCAAATCCAATTGAAAAGTAGTGTAATCAAAACCAGGAGTCCTAACTAAGCCTAAATTAGAAAGTCTATCCTTACAAGCACTCAGTAAGACATAAACATCCTTGCCCGATGTACTAGAAAACCCAGGTAGAGCAAAACTCAATAATATAGCTAGTATATTTTTCTTCTCAACAAATATATCAGGTTGGAAAATTATTGTTTGAGCAACTGCTGGTGCAGGAGGGAACACAACTCTGGGAGCCATAACTATAAGTTGTTCCTTTGCCTCAGTACCACTCTGATTCACAGATAGTGCACCATCAAATGGTGTACCACTAGTTAGGCAAAAAGAATCTCTAGCTCGAAAATATTAGGTCTGGTAAAGGCGCCCTGTCCTGGACTCTAGATGGGGCGGTATATTTAGTCTTTTCTTGACCTGCAGGTCAATAATGGACTATGATAATATCCTTAAATACAAATTTAGGGTACTCATTTCATGTAGCAATAGCACATGCCCTAGTAATCTTCAAAAGACTAAAACCAAAGAAATTTTTCGAAACCAACTCAGACTCTTAGCATAAAATGAGTGAATTAAGTGAGGAACTTATAAGAATTTCATATAGCCTCTCTAAGATAAAAAAAATGGATAACATCATTCTGACCCACAAAATATACTCTTTACTTGCTCTTATACCAGTAATACTGGTGAGCCTAGTGCTTTGTTACAAGTTTTTCATAATCTAATTTACTAGTCATGATGGAAGTACCTTATACTATGAGTAGGCAAGCGAAACTATAGACCAGAGCTAGAACTAATGGGCTAGTTAGGTGGGAAAAAGGCATAAGATCTTGAAATTAGCATGTCAAAACTTACAACAACAATTCAAATAGAAATAATGGTCTAAAAGATAATAAAACAACATCTCACTACCTGGTAGTGTTGCTAGAAAATCCATTAGCAAGAAAAAGTGTAAGTATCGTAATAGTCACTATACATCAATCTCAAATAATGAAAGACTAAGAAAAATGGGATAAGGAGAAAACGGAAACTATGGCTGTGAGATCTCACCCTGACTCCGACACTAAGAAGCATGATCATTATATTAGTGGTGCCCATTAGTACCCGGATCTACACCAAAAAGATATAAAAGTGTAGTATGAGTACCAAAACTATGGGTACTCAATAGGCATCCCTGACCGACTAGACTAAATGATAATGTAGGTCTAATAAATATGCAAGAAAAATAATTAGGTTAAAGTAAAGGAAAAACTTTGAATAACACTTCAATAGTGTACATAAATAACCAAAATAGTTATACTATGAAGATAGTGCAATTAATACTACTAGACAAACCCCCTCCCCCCCATACACCAATAATTGTAGAAAAATAAATAACCCAATACGGGCCTCTATAAGCTCGGGGGTGCAATCAAAGAAATCAACGGCCAAAATTTCATTAATTAGTCATATCTTGCGCCATAATCGTGGATCCATCCATGATTTAACATATCATATATAATCTCTTAATTGTAGACTCAAAATAGAACACATATAATTATCATTATCATTATTTTTTACATTTGAATCAGAACTCATGTCATCCATTGTCAGACTTTGTTCGAAACTTACACCAAATCTAAAGTACCAATGTAGCATAAACATCAAGAATCCAGTCTTTTCAATATCTACAATATGCATTTTACAGATATCATACGCCCAATAAGTCTACAATGAGCTAACATAGCCATGGCTAAAGTAGGTCGGAGGCCCCCACTTCTAATCCCAAAAATCCATTCTATGAACTACCCCAGACTAGGCTATGGTATATGATTCTTTCACTATAAGATAAATAATACACTTTTAGCCCCAAAAAATAAATTCCACCCTAAACATGAGCAACTATGTCGATTATGCCTTATGTAAGGTTCCTTGACAGACTCAATATTTCAAATAATATTAATTGTATCTCCAATACCTAATTCAAAACCTATATATAGATATCATATAATTTGGTTCAATGTATGAGGAACATAAATCTAGCCTACTTGGACACCGAAGAAAAGCCAAGTGAAATAGGATAAATTGTTGATTTCTCCTTTTGAGAAGATTCGGCATGATCCTATGCTAAAAAAATGATAATCTACTCATAAAGTACAAGAAAAAAAGTACATATTGTGCATTTTCATACTTTGGGTCAAAAATTACATAAAATTCCAAGTAGGGCCCGCTTGTGAAATCACACTATAAAAATTAACAATATGTCCCTCTATTCTTAAGGAAAATTTACCCTAACGAATTGGTAAATTCTGAGATCAAATGGTGCTATAATCAATACACCAATATTATACATATTATGAGAAAGTAACCTTGGAATTGACAAAAACATATCGAGAATTTTGGAGAATAATTAATTGATGCTTATGAAAACCCCAAAATCACTTATTGATGTTTCTCCTAACTTTTCACATAGTATAGGGTTTGTCACACTTGAACTTGGGTGAAAATGGGAGAAAATAAGACTAAGTGGGGAATTTATAGGGATACAAGTGCCACTAAAGTTGAAATTGAGCTTCTTTAGCGGTCAGTACTAAATAGGCATCTCTGACCTGCTGGGCTAAATGATAATGTAAGTACAATAAATATGCAAGAAAAATAAATTAAGTTAAAGTAAAGTAAAAACTTGAATAACACTCCAATAGTGTAAATAAATAACCAAAATAGTTATACTATGAAGAAAGTGCAATTAATTCTACTAGACTTCCCCCCCACCCCATACGCCAATAAGTGTAGAAAAGTAAATAACTTAATATGGGCTTCTATAATCCATGGAGTGCAATCCAATAAATAAATGACCAAAATTTCAGTATTTAGTCATATCTTTCGCCATAATCATGAATCCATCCATAAAATATCATATCATAGATAACCTCTTAATTTTAGACTCAAAACAGAACTCATATAATCATCATTATCATTATTTTTTTCTTTTGAATCAGAACTCATATTATCTATTGTCAGACTTGAACTAGAATTCAATATCAATAAATCATTGGACTTTGTCTAAAACTTACACCAACACCCAAGTACCAATGTAGCATAAACATCAAGAATCTAGTCTTTCAATCTACAATATGCATTTTAAAGATATCATACGTCCAATAAGTCTAAAATGAACCAATATAGTCATGGACTAAAGTAGGTCGGAGAGGCCCACTTTTAATCCCTAAAATCCATTCTACAAACTAACCCAAACTATGGTATGGTATAAAATTCTTCCACTATATGTTAAATTATCCACTTTTATCCCAAATATACAAATTCCTCCCTAAACGTGAGCAACTATGCTGATTATGCCTGATTTTAGGTTCATTGATAGGATAAATATTTCAAATAATATTAATTGTATCTCCAATACCTAATTCAAAACCCATATATACATATCATATAGTTTGATTCAATCTATAAGGAAGGTAAATCTAGCCTACTTGGACACTGAAGAAAAGCCAAGTAAAATATGATAAATTGTTGATTTCCCCTTTCGAGAATCTTCTGCATGATCTCATGCTAAAAAATGATAATCTACTCATAACATACAAGAACTAAAGTACATATTGTCCATTTTCATACTTTTGGTCAAAAATTACATAAAATCCCAAGTAGGGCCCACTTGTGAAATCATACTATAAAAATTAATAACATGTACCTCTATGCTAAATGAAAATTTACCCTCAAGAATGGATAAATTCTAAGCTCAAATGGCGCTACAATCAATACACCAATATTATAGTGATTTTGGAAATATTATGTGAAATAAACCTTGGAATTTTATGAAAACTTATCAATAATTTTGGAGAAGAATTAATTCATGCTTATAGAAACCCCAAAATCACCTATTGATGTTTCTCCTAAGTTTCTACATAGTCTAGGGTTCGTCACTTTTGAACCTGGGTGAAAATTAGAGAAAATTAGACTAAGAGGGAAATTTATAGGGATAAAAGTGCTGCTAAAGTGGGAAGTGAGTTGCTTCAGTGGTCAGCACAAAATATGCTTCATTGACCAACTGGGCTAAATGATAATCTAAGTAAAATAAAGAAGCAAGAAAAAAAATAAGTTAGAGTAAAGGAAAAACTTGGAATAACACTCCAATAGTGTAAATAAATAACAAAAACAGTTATACTTTGAAGAAAGTGCAATTAATACTACTAGACTTACCCCCTACCCCATACACCATTAAGTGTAGAAATGTAAATAACCCAATGCGTGCCTGAATAAGCTAGGGGGTGCAATCAAAGAAATAAATGACCAAAATTTCATTAATTAGCCATATCTTTCGCAATAATAGTGAATCCATCCATGAAATATCATACCATATATAACCTCTTAACTCTAGACTCAAAACAGAACTCATATAATCATCATTATCATTATTTTTTGCTTTTGAATCAGAACTCATATAATCTATTGTAAGACTAGAAGTAGATTTTAATATCAATAAATCATTGGACTTTGTCTGAAACTTACACCAACTCCCAAATACCAATGTAGTATAAACAACAAGAATCTAGACTTTTTAAGATCTTCAATATGCATTTTAAAGACATCAGACACCCAATAAGTCTATAATGAGCTAGCATAGTCATGGCCTAAAGTAGGTCGGAGGGGCCTACTTCTAATTCATCAAATCCATTCGACGAACTACCCCTGACTAGGCTATTGTATATAACTCTATCACTATATATTAAACAATCCACTTTTAGCCCAAAGATACAAATTCCACTCTAATATGAGACACTATGCCGATTATGCCTGATTTAAAGTTCCTTGATAGGATAAATATTTCAAACAATATTAATTGTATCTCCAATACCTGATTCAAAACCCATATATAGATATCATATAATTTGGTTCAATCTATGAGGAAGGTAAATTTAGCCAACTTGTACACCGAAGAAAAGCCAAGTGAAATATGTTAAATTGTTGATTTCCCCTTTCGAGAAGCTTTTGCATTATCCCATGCTAAACAATGATAATCTACTCATAAAATACAAGAACAAAAGTACATATTGGGCATTTTCATACTTTGGGTCAGAAATTACATAAAATCCCAAGTAGGTCCCGCTTGTGAAATCACACTATAAAAATTGACAATATGTCCCTCTATGCTCAAGGAAAATTTACCCTAAAAAATGGGTAAATTCTGAGCTCAAATGGGGATACAATCAATACAGCAATATTATAGATATTATGAGAAATTAACCTTGGAATTAATGAAAAAATATCACGAATTTTAGAGAAGAATTAAACCATGCTTATGAACACCCCAAAATCACCTATTGATATTTCTCCTAAGTTTCCATATAGTCTAGGGTTTGTCACTATTGAACTTGGGTGAAAATCAGACTAAGTGGGGAATTTATAGCGATACAAGTGCCGCTAAAGAGGGAATTAAGCTTCTTTAGCGGTGAACACTAAACAGGCATCACTGACCAACAGGGCTAAATGATAATGTAAGTAAAATAAATTTGCAAGAAAAATAAATTAAGTTAAAGTAAAGGGAAAACTTTGAATTACAATTTCTATAGTGTAAAAAAATAACTAAAATCGTTATAATATGAAGAAAGTGCAATTAATACTACTAGACTTACCCCCACCCCTTATGCCAATAAGTGTAGAAAAGTAAATAATCCAATACGGGCCTCTATAAGCTCGTGGAGTGCAATCAAAGAAATAAATGACCTAAATTTCATTAATTAGTCATATCTTGCACCATTATCGTGAATCCACCCATGAGATAACATACCATAGATAACCTCTTAATTCTAGACTCATAATAGAACTCACATAATCATTATTATCATTTTTTTTTGAATCTTAACTCTTATCATCTATTGTCAGACTTGAACTAGAATTCTATGTCAATAAATCGTTGGACTTTGTACATAACTTACACCAAATTCCAAGTACCAATGTAGCATAAACATTAAAAATCTAGTCTTTTCCAGATCTACAATAATCATTTTAAAGATATCATACGCCCAATAAGTCTATAATGATTTAACATAGTCATGGCCTAAAGTAGGTCGGAGGGGCCTACTTCTAATCCCCAAAATCAATTCAACAGACTACCCTAGACTAGGCTATGATATATAATTCTTCCACTATATGTTAAATAATCCACTTTTATCCTAAAGATACAAATTCTACCCTAAACATGAGGAACAATGCTGATTATGCCTGATTTTAGGTTCCTTGATAGGCTAAATATTTCAAATAGTATTAATTGTATCTCCAATACCTTATTCAACACACATATATAGATATCATATAATTTGGTTCAATCTATGAGGAAGGTAAATCTAACCTACTGGGACACCAAAGAAAAGTCAAGTGAAATATGATAAATTGTTGATTTCCTCTTTCGAGAATCTTCTGCATGATCCCATGCTAAAAAAATAATAATCTACTCATAATATACAAGAACAAAAGTACATATTGAGCATTTTCATACTTTGGGTCAAAAATTAAATAAAATCCAAAGTAGGGCCCACTTGTGAAATCACACTATTAAAATAGACAACATGCCCCTCTATGCTCAAGGAAAATTTACCCTAAAAAATGGGTAAATTCTGAGCTCTAATGGTGCTACAATCAGTACACCAATATTATAGTGATTTTGGAAATATTATTACAAATTAACCTCGGAATTGATGAAAACTTATAAAAATTTTGGAGAAGAATTAATTCATGCTTATGAACACCCCAAAATCACCTATTGATGCTTGTCGTAATTTTCCACATAGTCTAGGATTTGTCACATTTGAACTTGGGTGAAAATTGGAGAACATCAAACTAAGAGGGGAATTAATAGGGATAAAAGTGTCGCTAAAGTGGGAACTGAGTTGCTTTTGAAGTTAGCAATAAATAGGCATCATTGATCGACTGTGTTAAATGATAATGAAAGTACTATAAAGATGCAAGCAAAAAAAATAAGTTAAAGTAAATGAAAATTTTTGAATAACACTACAATAGTGCAAATAAATAACCAAAATAGTTATACTATGAAGAAAGTGCAATTAATACTACTAGAATTACCCCCCCCCCCAACAATCATATGCCAATAAGTGTAGAAAAGTAAAAAGCCCAATGCGGGCCTCAATAAGCCCGAGGGTGCAATCAGAGAAATAAATTACCAAAATTTCATCAATTAGTCATATCTTTTGCCATAATTGTGAATCCATACATGACATATCATTCCATAGATAACATCTTAATTCTAGACTCAAAACAGAACTAATATAATAGTCATTATCATTATTCTTTGCTTTTGAATAAGAACTCATATCATCTATTGTCAGACTTGAACTACAATTCAATATCAATAAATCATTGGACTTAAACCAACTCCCAAGTACCAATGTTGCATAAACATCAAGAATGCAGTCTGTTCAAGATCTACAATATGCATTTTAAAGATATCATACGCCCAATAAGTCTATAATAAGCTAACATAGTCATGGACTAAAGTAGGTAGGAGGGCCCCACTTTTAATCCCCAAAATCCACTTTACGGACTACCTGATGATAGGCTAATTTACACGCCTATAATGCTATATTTTACCCATATTTTAGCCTAGTTTTGAGAACAAATTATATATTTCATGCACTTTTAGTACTTTTGCCTGTAAGTGAGCTAACGAACATGATTAGCAAAGTTTCAGGTATAAATGATGCAGAATTCAGCATTTTATGGATTACTTGACGCCAAAGAAAGCTTCACGAAAGGAGAAGATAGAGTCTTGGACGCCTAAGGACCAAAAATGATGAATGGAAAATCTTTCCCGGGCTAAAACAGCATTTCTGAAGACTTTAGGGACTAGCAGTAATTTATTAGGATTAGGATAATGATACATTAACCTAGTACAATTGGGTTAAGTATTTCATTAGCTTAGTAGGATTTGGTTAAGTATTTCATTAGCTTAGTAGGATTTCGTTAAGTATTTCATTAGCTTAGTAGGAATAGGATATGGGTATTATAAATACCCTATCTTGCTAGAGATTTTTATTAATTCCTCATTAATTCTAGTTTTAACTCTCATCTTACCTTACAACTCTTATAATCTTTCCATTAATTCTACTTTTTATTCTTCTTCTATTCATCTATTCTTAATTTCCGCAACAAGAGAAACGTTACTTGCAAGAAATCACGCCTAACGCCTACCACACTTGGGATACACGAAATTCTTATTGTGGTACAATAACAATGTCAATTGTGATTTCCTTCGCACTCATGGGTAACTAAACTTCTCTGTTGGGGTTATGGAAGCTGAATGAGATACTATCTATTACTATAAGTTTGTGAGTTCGTGACACGTATGCTGCTTATATCATTATTCTCTTCGTCTTAACCTAAATTCTTTGTGGTTGCAAATGCAAGAATACGCCAGTATAACATTTAACTTGTTCAAAAGAAAGGTTATCTTTATGGAAAAGAGATAATGTCAAGGTAGTAGGGTCCCATCCCTATTTAAAATGTTAATGCCGTAACTGGATTAACCTCTTGGAGAATTCGTATAACTCAGAAGGTGGACATAACCCCAACTCCTCAATTCTCATTGGTTACAACTTAATAACTATTCTTTCTTTTTAATTTGCTATTTTCAGTTTTTATTTTATATTTTGGTTACATATTACAATCCCCCTTTCTACGAGACTTGCACTAAAAGTCTAGTAATCTTTGATTACTTGTTAACCAAGCTATTCCCTGTGGGATCGATACCCAACCCAGTTGGGTTCTAAATTTGCTAACGACCGCTTTACACTCCTACGAGAGCTGTAGATTGAGCGTTATCAAAAATTGGCGCCGTTGCCGGGGAATACGAGTGTCAATTAAGTTTGTGATAATTTCTAGACCCTTTGGTCAAAGATTCTCGTACTTTTACTTTTAGTTTTTTTTTGTTTACTACAGGTTTTTATTCAGTGCATGCCCCATACTCGAAGTTTTGGTCAACCGTTATTACCTATCAATACTGAACCACAACGAATTGGCAGAATGGAGGTACAAACGGAAATCGAAAGAATGGCTGCTCAACAGGAGCAGGCGAGATTAGCTACTCTTGTCGCCGCTCAAGTACACCAATAAAACATTGATAACCCTGGGCGAGCAACAAATCCTGACAATGAGGATTTAGGTGATGAAGAGTTACTAAACCCAAGGCATGATGCTGAAATCGCAACACCTGCCAACAGAAGAGGTCGTCAAGCTCGGTTTAGGTATGATCGCTAACCCATGCAACCAGCTTTTGACGACGATGATGATGATCTTGATGAAGCTGGAGCCACTGGAGCCATTATTCCTCCACCATTAGCGGCAGGAGCCAAGTTCAACATCATAATAACCATGATTCAGTTATTGCAACTCAAAGGATTATTTGGTGGACTAGCAGGCGATGATCCGAATATGCATCTCATCAATTTTATTTCTACATACAAGTCGTTTGACAATCCTGGTGTTGGTCAGAATGCAATTCGATTACGTCTATTTCCATTGTCTCTGTCTAGGGAGGCAACTCTATGGTTGAATGGGCTGACTCCTGATTCTATTACAAATTGGAGGCAATTGAGAGACGCTTTCCTAGAAAGATTCTTTCCGCCATCCAAAAGAGCACAATTGAGAGACGAAATCATCAACTTTCGTCAGCTTCCTACTGAAGCCCTTCATGAAACATGGGAGAGGTTCAAGACAAAGCTAGCGAGATGCCCAAACCATCACATGACTAATGTTCACCTAATAGAGATATTATAAAGAGCCTTGAATTCAATAACTAAACCAGTGGTGGATAATGCGGCTGGAGGATCTTTTATGGACCTCACCTTTGGTCAAGCAAGCAATATTCTAGATCGTATAACAAAGCAATGTAGAGCTTGGCATACCAGGGATTCTGAGGTAGCAAGCCCCACTTTATCTATTGGCATGACTGCAGACCAAAGAAGAAGAGAAGAAGAACGTGATCAAGATTTGGTGCACATGAAAACACAAATGGATCTTCTTACAAAGCATTTATTATCAGGGAAGACCAAAAAAGTGAAAGTTATTACGTCAAAAGGAAGAGATGAATCTCATTCGGAAGAAGAGGCCAACTACTTGAACAATCAGGGGGGTTTCCGAGGTAATACCCAAGGAAACCAAGGTCGGAACTATTATGATAAATCTGGAAACAAGGACCAAGGTAGTTGGAAGAACAAGAATGAAAAGAGTGGTTTGTATGTTCTCCCTGGAAGACGTGACGCCACCACATCTAGTTCTGGAAGTATGGAAGACATGATGGCTAAAATCTTGAAAGGAGTGGAAGCAGTAAGTGCGAGAGTAACGGAGGTAGTTAATGATGTGTCCACTATGAAACAAATAGTTGATTCTCATTCCACTTCAATAAAGCAAATAGAGCAGCAATTGAGCCAACTTTCAGCAGCACTCAATCAAAGAAAGGCTGGCACTTTCCCTAGTGATACTGTGCAAAACCCAAGGAATGATGGGTCATGCATGGCCATCACTACCCGAAGTGGTAAGATGCTGGAAACTTCAGCAATAAGCAAGAAAGTGGTTGACGAAGTAGTGGACATTGATGATAAGGCGAAAGGAGAAGATGCCGCTTTAACTAATCCTATCATTAACGACGTCAACCCCAACAATTTGCGACCAGAAAAAGTTGAAAAACGGAAGCAAGAGGAGAAGAAAGCCGTGGAGAGAACAATTCCATACCCACCACCACCTTTTCCTCAAAGATTGAAGAAGGTGGCGGATGACACAAAGTTCAGCAAATTCATGACTACGTTAAAGCAGCTGACCATTAATGTTCCATTGGTGGAGGCACTTGAAAAAATGCCTGGGTATGCAAAATTTATGAAGGATCTTTTGACAACGAAGCGGGCAGCAAGTTATGAGTTGAAAGATGATGTTCATCACTGCAGCGCAATCGCTACCCGATCAATAGTTCAGAAGAAGGCTGATCCCGACGCTTTCACTATTCCTTGCACCGTTGGATCTTTGAATTTTGCCAAAGTATTATGCGACTTAGGAGCCAGCATCAATTTGATGCCATTATCTATCTATAAGAAGTTGGGGTTAGGTGATCCTACTCCAACTAACATGAGGCTTGTAATGGCGGATAGGTCGGTAAAACGACCTATTGGTATTCTATGTGATGTTTTGGTAAAGGTTTGTTCATTTATCTTTCCAGCAGACTTCGTTATTTTGGATTGTGAGGCAGAATCAGAAGTTCCCATAATCTTGGGGCGTCCTTTCCTTACTACGGGAAGCGTGCTTATTAATTTGAGAGCTAATGAGCTTTCGTTCCGAATAAATGACGAAGTAGTTCGCTTTGATGTTTGCAAATCAATGAAGCAACCCAAATATCTGAGTGTATTTTCGGTGGCTGATGTTTTCTTTGATAATAAGAAAGAATTACTTGAAGAAGAGCAAATTATTGATGACCCTTTGGAAGTTGTGCTCATGAATGGAGAGAATGAGGATGCTGAAAATTGTGAAGAAGTTATTGGTGCTCTATCAGGATTAGGGACATATCGCTATGCTCCCAAGAAACTGGACCTTGATCTCAAGAATCGACCCACACCACCAGCTAAGCCATCTATTGAAGAGCCACCCACTTTAGAATTGAAGGAGCTTCCAAGACATTTAAAGTATGCATTCCTAGGAAGCGGAAACACACTTCCAGTCATTGTTGCAGCAGATTTGGGTGAGCAACAAGTTGCAGCTCTCATTGCTATTCTACGGAAGTATATTAGAGCCATTGGATGGACCATTGCGGATATTATTGGTATTCCACCTGGGATTTTTACACATAAAATTCAGCTTGAAGAGAATTGCATACCCACCATTGAGCATCAAAGATGTCTAAACCCACCTATGAAAGAAGTGGTGGAGAAACAAATTATCAAATGGTTAGATGCGGGGGTTGTGTATCCAATCTCTGATAGTACATGAGTAAGCCCGGTACAATGTGTTCCCAACAAAGGAGGCATGACGGTGGTCGCGAATGCGAAGAATGAGCTTATTCAACTCAGACCCGTCACTGGATGGAGAGTATGCATGGACTACCGAAAGTTGAATTCTTGGACACTCAAAGATCACATTCCAATGCCATTTATGGACCAAATGCTAGATCGATTAGCGGGGAAAGGATGGTTTTGCTTCTTAGACGGTTATTCAGGCTATAATCAGATTTGTATTGCACCCAAAGACCAAGAGAAGACAACATTTACATGCCCATATGGTACGTTTGCCTTCAAACGTATGCCATTCGGGCTATGTAGCGCACCAACCACCTTTCAACGTTGTATGATGTCAATTTTTTCTGATATGGTTGAAGACACTTTGGAGGTATTTATGGATGATTTTTTAGTTGTTGGTGAGACTTTTGAAGCGTGCTTGGCAAACCTAAGTATGGCATTGCAAAGATGTGTAGAATTCAACCTAGTTCTGAATTAGGAGAAGTGCCACTTCATGGTAAAAGAAGGAATCGTTCTTGGGCACAAAATCTCCGAAAGAGGAATTGAGGTTGATCGAGCGAAAATTGAAGTCATTGAGAAGCTACTGCCTCCAATTTTGGTGAAGGGAGTTCGTAGTTTTCTCGGCCATGCAGGTTTCTATCGTCGGTTCATCAAAGACTTCTCCAAAATTGCTAGTCCATTGTGCAAACTCTTGTAGAAAGATGCGAAGTTTGACTTCAATAAAGATTTCTTAAAGGCATTCGAATGCCTCAAAGGAAAACTCATTGAAGCCCCTATCATGGTAGCACCAGATTGGTCTCTCCCATTCGAAGTCATGTGTGATGCTAGTGGTGTAGCCGTTGGAGCTGTGCTTGGTCAGAGAAAGGAGAAATTATTTCATCCTATCTACTATGCGAGTAAGGTCCTAAATGAAGCCCAAAAGAACTACATTGTGATAGAACAAGAGCTCCTAGTGGTTGTGTATGCGTTTGAGAAGTTTCGTGCCTATCTATTGGGTACTAAGGTGATCGTTCATACAGACCATGCAGCTCTTAGGTATCTAATGACAAAGAAGAATGCAAAATCAAGATTAATTCGATGGGTATTGCTGCTGCAAGAGTTTGATTTCGAAGTTAAAGATAGAAGAGGTTGCAAGAACCAAGTGGCCGACCATCTATCTAGACTCAAGAATGAGCATGTGGCGCAGCCTGATATCGAGATTGATGATGCATTCCCTGACGAGGAGATCCTAGCGACGATAACAGAAAAGTTACCATGGTATGCTGACTTTGCAAATTTCGTGGTGAGTAATGTAATACCTGCCAATTTATCATACCATCAAAAGAGAAAGTTTATGCATGACGTACAACACTACATTGGGATGAGCAATATTTTTTTCGACGATGTGCGGATGGTATTATTCGACGATGTATATCCCATGTAGAGGTGCCTACTATATTGGAAGCATGCCATACTTCCCAAGTTGGAGGACATCACGCAGGCAATCGGACGGCAAGAAAAGTATTACAAAGTGGATATTATTGGCCTTCGATATTTAGAGATGCCTATGACTTTGTTAGATGATGCGACCTATGCCAAAGACAAGGTGCTATTTCGAAACACCATAAGATGCATGTCAAAAATTCTTGAGGTAGAACTCTTTGATATGTGGGGCATTGATTTCATGGGTCCATTCGTGAATTCGTTTGGAATGAAGTACATCTTGGTTACTGTAGATTATGTCTCAAAATGGGTTGAAGCTGTAGTGTTGGCCGACAACGAGGGAAAGCCTGTTGTAGCATTTTTGAAGAGGAATATCTTCTCTCGCTTTGAAGTACCACGTACTATCATAAGTGATGGAGGATCTCACTTTTGCAACAAGCTATTCAAATTCGTGTTGGCCAAGTATGGTGTCAAGCAACATAAGGTAGCCATGCGTTATCACCCACAAACGAGTGGACAAGTAGAGGTTTCCAATCGGGAGATCAAGAAAATCCTTCTGAAGACGGTAAATGCTAATAGGAAGGATTGGTCTCGGAAGCTAGATGATGCACTATGGGCATATAGGACTGCATTCAAAACACCCATCGGCATGTCCCCTTATCAACTAGTTTATGGGAAGACTTGTCATTTACCCATTGATCTCAAACATAAGGCATTATGGGCGTTGAAGCAATTGAATTTTAATTGGGGTGATGCAATGAATCTGAGGTTGGAGCAGCTGAACGAATTAGATGAGTTCCGTCTTCATGCATATGAAAGGTCAGACCTATACAAGGAGCGGATAAAAAGGTATCATGACCAGCGGATTGTTTGACGAAACTTCTAAAAGGATGATATGGTACTTCTCTTCAACTCTAGATTGAAGCTGTTCCCAGGTAAGTTAAAGTCTAGGTGGTCTGGTCCATACAAAGTTATCCAAGTCTACTCGTCTGGAGTATTTGAATTGGAAGACAATAATGGTGTTGTCTTCAAGGTGAATGGTCAACGTGTTAAACCTTATATCGGTCCTCTTGACTCGATGAATTATATGGCCATCACTTATCTCAACGAAGTCTAAGTACTCGAGGTAACTATGTTGAGCCACGACAATAAATAAGGCGCTAGATGGGAGGCAACCCATCGTTTATCGTTTATCGTTTATTGTTTATTGTTTATCGTTTTGTCTTTCTTTCGTTCTAGTACTTGTTTTGCTTTTGATAAATGAAAATCCAAAAATAAGAGTCGTGCCACGACCAAAAATAAGGCGCTAGATGGGAGGCAACCCATCGTACTAATCGTTTTCATTGGTTTTGAGTAAATGTAGGTGCAAGAGGTATTCAACGAGGAGATTGATTTCAAATGACGATTTGGACGTATTGCATGGTAAAGGTGGTAAGTTTGGAATTAAGATGCATAAGGATATGGATTGAGCATTGCTCATGACAAAATAGGCATCGAGCAAGGCTAGGCCTAGGTGAAACTAGGCCACGAACAAGGCAACGCCTATACTATAGCCCAAGGTCTCGGAATCTAGTGTGCAAAGGCATAGGCGCCGCCCATGCTCACGTATACTATAGCATAGGCGCCGCCTATGCTAAAGCATTTGGTCTCAGAATATCATATGCCATGCTAAAGGCTCCGCCTATGGTTACTAAAGGCATTGCACTAGGCGCCGCCTATGCTAGCAAATGCTTTGCATTAGGCGCCGCCTATACCATGTATAGGCAAAGCTAAAGGCGCCGCCTATGGTCACTTTTTGTCTCCAAAACCAATTTTAAATGGGTCAAAACCCGACCCATTCTTTTCCTATATAAAGGGGACTTAGTCTTGAAACATAAACACATTGGAAACTTGACCTAGGCGCCGCTCATACTCTCCAAAACATCTCAAAATTTTTCTTTTTGCTCTCCCACTTCACAAGAACATCTCCAAAGGCTTCAATCACGTAAGTACTCTTTTATTCTTCATCTATTTTTCGTAAGTACTACGTTGCTATGTCTATTATGAATTTCTACATCTTGAAGAAATATTGGTGATGTTAATGTGTTTGAATTATTGATACAAAACCATGTGAATGAATATATACGTTAGGATGATCTTAAACTATTTCCGACTTGAATTTGATTTTGATGCATTGTTATACTAATTGCGGAATCGCTATAGTCATGAACATTGCATAACCTTGTCACTTTAATACCTACATGTTAGAATATCCCGTTCATCGGGATAAGACTTATAGTTGCCTACCGACATAGGAGGTTGTGATTATTGATAGAAACTATACCAGGATGTAATCCCTATGAATTAGTCTTGTTATACCTAACATGAAAGTTTTGCTAAGGTTGCAAGAAGTGATACATCTCTGATTTTCTTTTCGGAATATAGCGCCTAAAATGCATTTCGATGAAGTCTAAGTAATCGACTACTTTCACTTCACTAATTTGTATCAACAACCTAAGTGTGGGGTGGTACCCCTACTGTTTGTGTATAGATTGTATATATCGAGCTGATGCTAATAGGAACATTGTTTAAATCTCAGGTACACTGGCACCCAAAGCAAGACAAGATAAGGCTACCACTTCCCAAAAGGGCAATAAAAAATATCGCAAGGACCAAGGAGAATCATCCTCAATGCAACTACCACGCCGCATGTTTGGAATAAAATGGGTTCTTGAGGAGGAAGCCAAGGAATGGACTAGGAACAACAAGGAAGGAAAATACGTTCATGTCGACTTAATCAACAAGGACAGCCGAGCGAAGATGGAGCCGCGCATGTTGGCAAAAATCATGGCACTAAATCTGGATTTCATCTTCCGCGACATGGGATAATGCAATCTTGATTTGACACGAGAATTTTATGCCAACTGGTCGCCGAAAATCACAGGCAGCGAAGTCAAGATTCGGGGCCATGTTCTACAACTCAATGCGGATTTGATCAACTCCTTTCTTGGCTTACCTTCAGTCGATCCAGCACCATTCAAAGAGCTGTACAACAGACCTCCTTATAGAGCAATGCGACACACACTTTGTGGAAGTAGATCAATGGCACGGTGGAGCAGACATAAAGACACCGGATGACACATCACCTTCCCCTATGCTCTTTTGATTAGGGAAGCAAGAATATGGTTGCGTGTTGTCAACTCTTGCCTTATTCCTGGGACCCAGTACACCAAAATAACAAGATATAGAGTGTGTTTGGTCTATGCATTGATGACGAATGTCCCTATCAACATTGGGGCAATCATTCGTTCTACAATGCGGAAGGCCAGACTATACAAGCGGTCCACTTCACCTTTGGCAACCTGTTGACAGCAGTCTTGCGGAAGGAAGACATCGAAGAGGAACCAGCTAATCACAAACTCCCACATAACCCGAAGAAGGTTGACCTCACAAAGGTCAAAGATGCTGAAACAACACATGGCGTCAACCTTACTACTGCGGAGAGACATGCTCGAGATGAGAGTTTCTTCCGTCATCTTTATGGCATGACATGGTTCACCATGATGAGCGGAGGTCGTGTTCCAACTGCTGCTGAGCTCCAACAGCTGGACCATGACTATCCAATGAATATGCATGCGAGGGAGATGTGTGGAGTAGGTACATACTTTGAGGAACCTCTTGATGATGATGTGCCGACCGATGATGATCGACGCATGCCAGACTCCGACGTGAAAGAGAATTCTAATGACGACGACTCTATTGATGATTCCGACGAAGGGGGTATGACCCCCGACATAGAGGAGGAGTCCGACTGACCAGGTTCTTCGTATTTATTTTCCACTGCGGGCAGTGTCCCATTTAAGTGTGGGGCGGTGGTATTTGCATACTTTACTTCTCTATCCGCATTTGCATTTATTTATGTTTGTTTCCTTAGTTTGTTGTTTATAGAAATTGGTTTTTTTTGTTGTTTTTTTTCAATTTTTTTAGTAGTAAAATTTTTCTTACTTAGCTTCACATAAAATCATTCTAATAGGCAGCATGAGATTATAACAAGAGTTTGTGCTAACATCATGACTATTGAGACGTTTAGGCTCTAATTGTGACTCACTATGTGATATTGTGTGGTTCAATTCCTTCATCTGTTGGGGCAAGAGTCTATACTACTCCCAATAAAGTCGACCATGTGCCCTGCGTGTGTGAGGATATTGTATATTCTATGTTTGTGGCTGATGCTAGAACTTGCCTGGTATGTATGTAAAGAGAAAATAAAGAATGCAAGTTTAGGAGATGATTTAGGCATTTCTTTGGCAACATATGATTATTTACCTTCATTTTTACCTACCCATGAACATTATCCTTGTTAACCCTTTTGAGTCTTTAGACTATTTTCTTTGACAACCTCATATGTAAGCCTAATCCTTTTTTTTTTCAAGACCATAATTTGATCCAAATTCCTAAGTGCTTTAAAGTATAAAGTCATGTGACAAAATAAGAGGAAATTGGGTGAGTATGATGCTTTAGAATGTATTGGTGCTTGAATGTGTTATGAAAAAGAAAGTGCTATCATAAGAGGTATGTTATGAAAAGAAAAAGGAAAGGAAAGCTGAAAAGTTGCTTAAAATTGAAAAATAAAAGAGGAGAAAAAAGGTGGTAGAATAAAAGAAAGTAGAAAGGTTGTTTGAAAGAAAAGTGTTAATGATACAATGTGATGTATTAAAGCTCTTAGGAACATAGTCACTATTTCTGGCCAAAATAGTCCTACCCGTCCCTTAGTCTACATTACAACCATCAAAAGACCTACTTGATCCTAAGCTTAGTATTCTGACATTTAGTGGAGCATTACACTAAGGGAAAGCCTATGGTCATCAGTTGCTGCATATGAATTCTTTGTGAGAGCAAGAGCAAGGATATTTTTATACCCATGTTTGATAAATATACTATGCTTGAGAGTGATTATGGGCAATATATTGTGAGACACACATGTTTAATGAGTTTTGGATAGTTGTGTATGATTCTTTGTGCCTTAACTTTTGGATATGAATTAACTACCATCACGAGTCTATGTTGGAGGTTGAATTGTTTCTACGAATGATTGGAAAACTACTCTTTGTTGGTAATTGTTGTGCCTGTCTTGATGAATATTTTGTGTTGTTGCTGTGAAACCTTAAGTTAATGTTTAAAGGGACATGATATTTTGTTCGAGGACGAACAAAGCTTTAAGTGTGGGGTGTTGATGATAGGCGAATTTACACGCCTATAGTGCTATATTTTACCCATATTTTAGCCTAGTTTTGAGAACAAATTATATATTTCATGCACTTTCAGTACTTTTGCCTGTAAGTGAGCTAACAAACATGATTAGCAAAGTTTCAGGTATAAATGATGCAGAATTCAGCATTTTATGGATTACTTGACGCCAAAGAAAGCTTCACGAAAGGAGAAGAGGGAGTCTTGGATGCCTAAGGACCAAAAGTAATGAATGGAAAATCTGTCCTGGGCTAACATAGCATTTCTGAAGACTTTGGGGACTAGCAGTAATTTATTAGGATTAGGATAATGATACATTAACCTAGTACAATTGGGTTAAGTATTTCATTAGCTTAGTAGGATTTGGTTAAGTATTTCATTAGCTTAGTAGGATTTGGTTAAGTATTTCATTAGCTTAGTAGGAATAGGATATGGGTATTATAAATACCCTATCTTGCTAGAGATTTTTATTAATTCCTCATTAATTCTAGTTTTAACTCTTATCTTACCTTTCAACTCTTCTAATCTTTCCATTAATTCTACTTTTTATTCTTCTTCTATTCATCTATTCTTAATTTCCGCAACAAGAGAAACGTTACTTGGAAGAAATCACGCCTAACGCCTACCACACTTGGGCTACACGAAATTCTTATTGTGGTACAATAACAATGTCAATTGTGATTTCCTTCGCACTCATGGGTAACTAAACTTCTCTGTTGGGGTTATGGAAGCTGAATGAGATACTATCTATTACTATAAGATTGTGAGTTCGTGACACGTATGCTGCTTATATCATTATTCTCTTTGTCTTAACCTAAATTCTTTGTGGTTGCAAATGCAAGAATACACCAATATAACATTTAACTTGTTCGAAAGAAAGGTTATCTGTCTGGAAAAGAGATAATATCAAGGTAGTAGGGTCCCATCCCCTATTAAAAAGTTAGTGCCGTAACTGGATTAACCTCTTGGAGAATTCGTACCGTTAGACACGCTTTAAGCTCGAAAGAGTTAAAGTGAAATAATCCTCGAATAGGTCGAAAGAAGCCTGGATTTACCATCGAATACAATTCTCTATAAGCACATGCATGTCGGAATTCAACACACTCATAGCCAATAGAGACGTATAACTCAGAAGGTGGACATAGCCCCAACTCCTCAATTCTCATTGGTTACAACTTAATAGCTATTCTTTCTTTTTACTTTTCTATTTTCAGTTTTTATTTTATATTTTGGTTACACATTACAATCCTCCCTTTCTACTAGACTTGCACTAAAAGTCTATTAATCTTTGCTAACTTGTTGACCAAGTTATTCCCTGTGGGATCGATACCCAACCCAGTTGGGTTCTATATTTGCTAACGACCACTTTACACTCCTACAAGAGCTGTAGATTGAGTGTTATCACTACCCAGACTAGGATATGGTATATAATTCTTCCACTATATGTTAAATAACCCTCTTTTAGCCGAAAGATACAAATTCCACCCTAAACATAAGCAACTATGCCGATTATGCCTGATTTAAGGTTCCTTTATAGGATAAATTTTTCAAATTATATTAATTGTATATCCAATACCTTATTCAAAAACCATATATAGATATCATATAATTTGGTTCAATCTATGAGGAAGGTAAATCTAGCCTACTTGGACACCAAAGAAAAGCCAAGTGTATTACGATAAATTGTTGATTTTCCCTTTCAAGAAGCTTCTACATGATCCTATACAAAAAAATATGATAATCTACTCATAAAATACAAGAACAAAAGTACATATTGTGCATTTTCATACTTTGGGTCAAAAATTACATCAAATCCTAAGTAGGGCCCGATTGTAAAGTCACACTATAAAACTTAACAACATATCCCTCTATGCTCAAGGAAAATTTATACTTAAGAATAGGCAAATTCTAAGCTCAAATGGTGCTACAATCAATAAACCAATATTATAGATATTATGAGAAATTAATCTTGGAATTGATAAAAATATAGTAAGAATTTGGGAGAAGAATTAAGTCATGCTTATGAACACCCCAAAATTACCTATTGATTTTTCTCCTAAGTTTCTACATAGTCTAGGGTTTGTCACTCTTGAACTTCGGTGAAAATGGGAGAAAATAAGACTAAGTGGTAATTTTATAGGGATACAAGTGCCACTAAAATGGGATTTGAGGTTTTTTAGCGGTCAGCATAAAATAGGCATTACTAACCGAGTAGGCTAAATGTTAATGTAAGTACAATAAAGATGCAAGAAAAATAAATTAAGTTAAAGTAAAGGAAAAATTTGGAATTACACACCAATAGTGTAGATAAATAACCAAAATAGTTATACTATGAAGAAAGTGCAATTAATACTGCTAGACTTACCCCCCCACCCCATTCGCCAATAAGTATAGAAAAGTAAATAACCCAATGCAGGCCTCTATAAGCTCGGGGGTGCAATCAAAGAAATAAATTACCAAAATTTCATTAATTAGTCATATCTTGAACCATAATCGTGAATCCATCCATGAACAACATACCATAGATAACCTCTTAATTCTAAACTCAAAACAGAACTCATATAATCATCATTATCATTATTTTTTGCTTTTGAATAAGAACTTATATCATCTATTGTAAGACTGGATCTAGAACTGAATATCAATAAATCATTAGACTTTGTGCAAAAATTATACCAACTTTTAAGTACCAATGTAGCATAAATATGAAGAATATAGTCTTTTAAAAATCTAAAATATGAATTTTATAGATGTTATATGTCCAATAAGTCTACAATGAGCTAACATAGTTATGGCATAAAGTAGGATAGAGGGGCCCACTTTTAATCCCTAAAATCCATTCTATGGTCTACCCAGACTAGGCTATGCCATATAATTCTTCTACTATATGTTAAATAATGCACTTTTAGCCCAAAGATACAAATTCCAGCCTAACCATGTGCAACTATGTTAATTATGCCTCATTTAAGTTTCCTTGATAGGAAAAATATTTCAAATACTATTAATTGTATCTCCAATACCTAATTCAAAAGATATATATAGATATCATATAATTTGGTTCAATCTATGAGGAAGTTAAATCTAGCCTAGTTGGACACCGAGTGAAATATGATAAATTGTTGATTTCCCCTTTCGAGAGGTTTCTGCATGATACCATGCTAAAAAAATGATAATGAACTCATAAAATACAAGAACAAAAGTACATATTGTGCATTTTAATACTTTGGGTCAAAAATTGCATAAAATCTCAAGTAGGGCACGCTTGTGAAATCACACTATAAAAATTGACAACATGTCCCTCTATGCTAAAGAAAAATTTATCCTCAAGAATGGGTAAATTCTAAGCTCAAATGGTGCTACAATGAATACTCCAATATTATAGTGATTTTGGTAATATTATGAGAAATTAACCTTAAAATTGATGAAAACTTATCAATAATTTTGGAGAAGAATTAATTCATGTTTATGAACACCCTAAAATCACCTATTGATGTTTCTCCTAAGTTTCCACATAGTCTAGGGTTTGTCACTCTTGAACTTGGGTGAAAATTGGAGAAAATCAGACTAAGTGGGGAATTTATAGGGATACAAGTGCCGCTAAAATCGGAACTGAGCTGCTTTAGTGGTCATCATTAAATAGACATCATTGACCGACAAGGCTAAATGATAATGTAAGTACAATAAAGATGCAATAAAAAAATTAAGTTAAAGTAAAGGAAAAAACTTGGAATAACACTCCAATAGTGTAAATAAATAACCAAAATAGTTATACTATGAAGAAATTCCAATTAATACTACTAGGCTTACCCCCTCCCCCCATATGCCAATTAGCGCAGAAAAGTAAATAACCCAATGCGGGCCTCTATAAGCCCAGTGGGTGGAATCAAAGAAATAAATGACCAAAATTTCATTAATTAGTCATATCTTTTGCCATAATCGTGAATCCATCCATGAAATAACATACCATAGATAACCTATTAATTCTAGACTCAAAAAAGAACTTATATCATCATCATTATCATTATTTTTTGCGTTTGAATAAAAACTCATATCATTTATTGTCAAACTTGAACTAGAATTCAATATCAATAAATCATTGGACTTTGTCTGAAACTTACACCAACTCCCAAGTATCCATGTAGCATAAACATCATGAATTTAGTTTTTTCAAGATCTTCAATATGAATTTTAAAGATATCATACGCCCAATAAGTCTACAATGAGCTAATATAGTCATGGACTAAAAAAGGTCAAAGGGGCCCACTTTTAATCCCCAAATACATTCTATGGTCTAACCCAGACTATGTTATGGTATAAAATTCTTCCACTATATGTTAAATTATCCACTTTTAGCTCAAAGATATAAATTCCACCCTAAACATGAGCACTATGCAAATTATGCCTGATTTATGGTTCCTTGATTGGCTAAATATTTCAAATAATAATATTTGTATCTCTACTGCCTAATTTAGAACCCAATATAGATATCATATAATTTGGTTCAATCTATGAGGAAGGTAAATCTAGCCTACTTGGACACCATAGAAAAGCCAAGTAAAATATGATAAATTGCAGATTTTCCCTTCTGAGAAGCTTCTGCATGATGCCATACTAAAAAAAATGATAATCTACTCATAAAATACAAGAACAAAAGTACATATTATTTATTTTCATGATTTGGGTCAAAAATTACATAAAATCCCAAGTAGGTCCCACCTGTGAAATCACACAATAAAAATTGACAATATGTCCCTCTATGCTAAAGGAAAATTTACCATCAAGAATGGCTAAATTCAGAGCTCAAATGCTGCTACAATAAATACACCAATATTATAGTGATGTTGGACATATTATGAAAAATTAACCTTGGAATTGATGAAAACTTATCAAGAATTTTGGAGAAGAAATGAGTAATTCATGCTTATGAACACGCAAAAATCACCTATTGATGCTTCTCCTAAGTTTCCATGTAGTCTAGGGTTTATCACTCTTGAACTAGGGTGAAAATTGGAGAAAATCAGGCTAAGTTGGGAATTTATAAGTATACAGGTGCCGCTAAATTAGGAACTGAGCTGCTTTAGTGGTCAGCTCGATATTGATCTAGTGACTATAAAGCAATACCTGTCTAAGCTTAGTAGGCCGCTAAAGCGAACAAGCCAGTGCTAAAGAGGCATGAACTTTAAGCAAACAACTTTCCACTAAAGATACTCAATGAGCTATATAGAGCTACTAAAGTTCCTAAATCCTGCAAAAGTGACCTCTGCCAAAGTGCCTCAATGGTCGCTTTAGCTGTCACACCAGCTCAATGCACTAGGTGGAGACTTGATATGTTCCAAGTATCCATCGAGTCCTTGGGATTATTTAAGAGTCCCATATACATAAATGAGCTATATTACCTATCAAATTCAACATACCAAACTCAATGACACAGTTGTAATTTCCCTCTAAGGTTGTTTTAAAGAAAAATTGGTCCCACATCTAAGTTCCAATTTTTGTAACTTTTGGTCTATAGATCGGAATGAGTCTACAACTCTTGGCTCCCAAACCAAAGCTCCATCGATCCTAAACTCAATTTCCCAGAGCTGTTGAAACTATTAGAACTTTCATATAAGGTTGTTTGACTGATGTTTTAACCCGATATCCAATTCTAACTAGCAAAGAGTTCAAAATATTTAATTGTCTCTAACGACTAATGAAATTGCATGATATCTTAACTGTTACCTCTAGCAAGTTTTAAATGACTTAGGGAATCTATAAGAAAGATATAAATACAAAAAATGAGTGGAAATGCAAAAAATGACATGGAGGGTCATTACAGTTAATGTTTGAGATAGTTATTTTATTATTTGACCTATGTGGGGGATTATTTGAGTATTATTCTTGACTGGAGATGTTGTAATTATTGTGAGGTCCATTTGAGGTCATATATATGCATTATATTTGACTTGAGAAGTGATTATTTGGAATGAGCTTCGATCGGGTCACAAGTAAAATATTTTATTCTTGGTTGAAGTGATTATTTGCTATCTATCTTTATAGTAATGCTCAACTGAGAACTGAAATAATATTTTAGATATCTTAGATGAATATTATTGATTTGGTTCTATGAAATAAATTATATCATAATTAATTGGAATGTTGTAATGAACTACCATGTTGTTTCCTTGATTTCTATGCATTTTCAATGTTTCAAGCCTTTACTTAATGGCTACAGGTCTTTGATGACTTGAAGAAACTATTGGATCAGTGTTCAAATAATTTTTTTAGATTTTAGGCTTATTTCCCTATTTTGGATCTTTTGTGGTATAAGATTTTTTCTCGAACCTAAACACGCAGCAGGTGATCTTGGATAAGAATTCCAACAGTGTCATCAGCTCTGGAACATTGATTTTAGGCGTGTGAAACCTTGGTTCAGGTATTGAGACTTTTGGACTCATTTTAATCTATTGGTTGAATTATGCAAAAAATGGAACTCTAGGTGTAGGCCCCACATGTAATCGAATTGATGTTGCATGAAAGTTTTGATAGTTCCATTTAGTCTGAAACATCAAATATGGTATGGTAGTATATTTTGTTTGTAGGCACAAGGTTCCAAACAAATCCTTAACACTTGATCGAAGTTTGATTGAAACTTAGAAAAATCTAGTATAGGTTGCTAGTGCAATCGTGATGATGATAGCCATAAATTGCGATAGCGAAGTGAGTTTTATGAAAAATTGTGATAAAAAATGTACACTCACAATCACCCTAAGCATTTTCTTCTCTTTTCTATAATCATAATCATTAAGGATAAATTGTGATCACTACATACATTTTACCATTCACAGGTCGCCATCGCAATTTTTGAGACACAATGATGACTTTCTACCATATATTTAGTCCCCTTCTTCATCCTAATTTTCCAAGACTCTTTCCATGAATTTTACACCATTTTGCAAGCTCAAAGAAGGTAAAAGAGTGGGAAATAATCCAATTAAGTTAAGGTAAGCTAGACTAATCTCTTTCGGTCATTTTGCCATTGATTTTCCTTTTGATTTCAACCTAAATTTTAGGTAAATTCTTATAAATTAGGTATTTAAATTCCAAAACCTTAAGAGATAATTTGAAACCCGAATTGTACACCGTCTGTGCTTAACATTTAAGCACAACTTCTTTGGCCTTCATGAGACCACATGATGGATTTAATTTTGGATTCCATTTACGCTCCTCATATGCTCATTATTAACCAAAAATTTAACTCAAACCATTATATAGATATATAGGTCTCGTTTGACTCCTAATGACTTGTAGATTATGATTTTGGCAGAATGGCTGAATTTTGAAATTGTAGATTAAAGATGGACATTTGTGGACGATTCAAGGATTTGTGGTTCGAATTTGAGGTAGGCCTTTGTATACTCTTCTTCATAAGATCATGTATTTTATATATTACATGTCAATGAGAATTTTAATATTAAATCTGGGTAGAACACTGTGACATAGCCTAGTAAATTGAGGTTGAGGATTAAATAGGTAAGTTGACCAGTATGGTGAAATAATTGTTATACTTTTGTAATCCTGTTATCGTCCTTATAGATAGATCTAGTTTGCAACATGTTTATGATGTTATTCTTGATATCAAATGAGATATAGATATTAGGATCATATATAGTATTATTGGCCATATTTGAACCATTTACGCAACTGTGAAATCATAAATAAGGAGTAAATGGTTTTGTTACTCATGTCTTAGGCAAATTTGGCATCGTGGATCATATTTGGAAGAGATGTGCCTTAGTTGTTACTATTTAGGTAAAATTGCCTTAGTTTCTCATGACTTAGGGGTAATTGTGCCTACTTACACTCAAGGAGTGGATATGGAGGCCTTAACCTAGTCTTAGGTGGAAATTGACAAAATATGGATTTTGAGGATTAAAAGTAGGTTTTGCCGCCCTATCTTAGGCCAAGACTTGTGTTAGCCCTTCTAGACTTATTTGTGCATGCTAGAAATAGATAAAACTAATGAGCCTTTAGTATGAGATTACTGCATGACATAGATAATGGTGATGGTTCTTCCCAAATTATGGTATATGTCCCATAAATATGATATGCCTCAAAGATATGATTTGATATATAGATATGAGATGGCTTACAGGTATGAATATTGATATAGATTTTGGATATGTTTAATGTTATAACTTATAGATATAAGTGTTGATATTCATTATATACGTGGAGAAGAATATAATTTATGATTATGCCAGATATACTTTTGGTCCTTAGGTCATGATTATAAGACTATACTTATTTCTGACAGATTATTAGGCCCAAGGCATTGTTTGTGATATTGAATGGCTTGAGTTTGGGAAATAGTCCATCTTTTTAAGGGAAATAGTTCTAGATAATCTACGAATTAATGCTTGTGATTTCCTTGTTTGAATACTGGTGATGGCATGCATAGATTTAGTACATTCATGATCACTAAATACGGTAAATGGTATGATGCCAACTAAAATCTGATTTAGTACTATTTTTCTAAAAGGGGGTTAAGGCCCACTTTTCACCTTTAAAATAGATTACTTCATAATGGTAATCGTACCATCTTAAGGTATAACTTATGAGCATCTTAATTGAGAATAGTGCTTTATAGATTTTGCCAAGGTAAATTTTCGTCCATGGATTTACTATTACCCTTTACTCTGGTTGAGAGAGATTTTGAACCTTTCCATATTCCTATGTTGATTTAGTCCCAAAGTACTCCGGGCAATTAATTTGAGGATTTACACTCTTTTAGCATATTTTTAACCATACAATTATATACATTTATACATATGAAAATCTGGTACTGAATGCATAGTCGATGGATGTATTGATACATATAAACATACCTATTTAAGTCTTGCGATTGATGATGATATTGATAATATGAGTTCCAAATTAAGTCCATCGAGTGATGATAATGATATGATGATGTTAAGGATATAATTTATAATATTAATGTTATATATATATATATATACATCTATTGGTTAGAGTCCACATATTGATTATAATATTGATGGTGATATAGTGGTTAAGATATTATGAGTTCACCTTGCATTCATTCATGCAGGTGCATTGCTTATCACCAGTATGCGCCTATATCTATCAACTATATCAGGGGTTGCACATGCATAGGTATGAGTTCTATTTGTACTATATTGCGTAGAACTTGTATCTATCATCCTTATGGGAGGTTGTACAGGTATGGGCTCAAACTATATTATTTGCCTAAGTGTTGATTGAACCTTTTGATCCCATGGCATTGGGAATTTATTAAAGACGCAGGTAGGTATTATTTGCTCGGACTAGCCAGTTACTTACATTGTTATTGCTATTGTTATTTTTAAAATAATCCTTTTATGGCTATATTGTGTTGGCTTGGTTAATAAATTGGTATGGATATTTAAGGTATTATTCTTGTTATTTTATCTTATGGTTATATTGTTATGCATGATTAGACATATGTATTAGAAACCTTAATGATGTTAATACTAGTTTCTTCTATGATTATGAGGCCTTAAGGTGCTAGTATGATGAATTAGGTTGTATCTATGAGTTGACCTAGTTTCTATATATGGTATTACTATATATTATTTCCTTCCTTCTTTTATTCAGATTGTATATGAGTTTCTTGGCATTGTACACTATTATATATCCTTCCTTTACTTATTATTCTTATATTAGTAAGCAATATACGGTATAGTTTTGAGGTTCCTGAGTATGTCTAGAATGGGATAGCTTATCCTTAATACCTTCTTAGCCTTACTATGTTAGTTTTTTGGACATGGATTGGATAGTTTATCCTTTTTATCTTATTAGCTTTACTATGCAGTTGTTGGATATTTGGGCGTAGTTTACATTTCTTCTTACATGTTATGTATATTTGCATTATCTTGGAGCTCACTCGGTAGTTACCTACTAAGTACCACATGTTGGTACTAATACTACACTTCTGCATCTTGAAGATCATAGTACAAATTATCATCATTTTTGTGTGCGTCATGAAAGCAGCTATGGTTTGGAGACGTAAGGTGAGCTCCTAGCACTCACAGTATTACTTTTCTCCTTCTTATGTACTGACTAGTCTCTATGTTGTATTTAGAGATGGTTTATATTAGTATATTCATTGTACTTCACTTTGTAATCTAGTTATAATATAAGTTCTTGTGCTAATTCTACCAGGATTTGGGATTATCTTATGAATGTTTGTCTTTTATTTCTTCTATTCTGCATTATTTCCTTCAATATTTTAGTAGTATGTTAATAGCAGTTCCAAACTACAAGATTAGTTTGTCTACTAGTGGGTAATAATAGGCACCATCATTACTTGAGGAATTGGGTTGTGACAGATATTAAAGATATTTGAGCTCATTTGATACTATCATTGACTTAATTTCATTATATGTGATATTGTATTAGTTATTGAGCCTGCATCATCATACAATTAATCCATACACATGGAATTGCTACCTTAGAAAAACACTTATTTTTAAAGAAATTTGAAACTCTTTATAAGACCTTAATAAAAGATTTTAACGCAACATTTATTTAAATTGTGAAAGTATATGGGTTTCAAACTCCAAATGGCTTACTTCATCATCATCCCACTACATTTGTATTGCATAGCATCATTTGCACTCCTATTAAGTGTTTGTTATCACCTGTCTAACCTTGTCTTACATATTCGTGAGTAGTTTTTCTTATATCTATCTCTTTCTCTCTCTCTCTCTCTATATATATATATATATATATATTTCTTCTAGTATTGTCAAGGATGAGACACCACTGACAATTTTTTTGTATGCTTGTGGAAGCTGCTCAAAGTATTCCTTACTTGTGTAGTATTCTACTTTGTTCAATTAGCCTATGATACCTATTGAGTACAAGTTTACTGTACCCACTTCTACTTCTATGTCATTTTGCCGATCTAAGTTTGAGTGCAACTCTTGATAGCTAATTTATGGTTTGTAAGTTAATCCGGAGTACTAGTGAGCTCCACATTTGGAGCCCTGTTCCAGCCTCCATCTATCTTATATGTCTTTACTTTAATATAGAGACAATGATGTATAATCTAATTTTTGTATTTACTTAGATACTCTTAGTACTTATGATACAATGATTTGTAATTATGTTTTATGTCAAATCTAATGATTAGTTTGGGCTAGCTCCATTCTAGAAGTTCTTATTGCTTTATTTTTTCTTGTTTTTGTATTTTTTTTTATCTACTATGGATTTTGTTGTTACTAACCAAGCTTGGGTTTGGGTTCATACCATTGTGACATGGGCTTCTATATTGTGATAAATTGGTATTAGAGCACTAGGTTCATCGATCTCATCAAATGAGCAGGATAACTAATAGATTTGTACGGAGTGACATGTTGATGCCCATATCTATCTTCAAGAGTCTATTTGACATTTTTAGAAATACTTCTCTAATATGATTCTATATCGTACATACTGTTTATTTCTAAAATCTAAACTTGTATTCAGTTCATTTTGCATAGATGGTGAGAGCTAGATCTAGAGTTATTGATGATGCTAAGACAACACCAATTGGAGCCCCAATCAGGGGGAGAGGTAGAGATCATGGCTGAAGTAAAGTTAAAGGTTGGGCAGGAAGAGTAGCTAAAGCTACAGGGTAATATAGGGTGTCCTCTTTTAAGCCTAGAATTAATCATGATTAGGAGGTATATCAGCCAAAGGATGTGGGACAATCTTAGGCCCCTTACGATTTCATTGTTACCGTAATATTATTAATTTTTTTGTTTGTCTTTTAGTATGCTTGGATGAGATTCTTCAGGCTGGTATTGTACTAGGTACACAAAATGATTCTCAAACTACAAGAGGTGTACAACTGCCAGGGCAAGTTACTATTCATAATTTTCAAACTTTGGAGGAAGAACCAACTGCTATAGTTGCCTTATGTAATATTTCCTTGCCTTCTAAATAGGTTTTTATAAATATTTCTCTAGGTTTTGTTATGTCTACTAATTTGAAGAAGGGATTAAAGAGATCTATAAGATCCTCCCTTCTAATGTTCAATGCTCCCACTAGTGTGGATGTCTCTACTTAGTTATAGACCATCTTGGTACCCACACTTAACATGGACCAAATTTGTTGAGGCTTTTCTTGAGTGTTTTATGCCCTTTATCTTAAGGGACTAGTGGAGAGGTCAGTTTGATCACTTGGAGTAGGTCTCCATGACCGTTGTTGAGTGTGAGGCTTATTTTTATGCCTTGTCCAATTATGCCATTGCTAGTATGCTTATTGAGTCTGATGGGCTCAGAAAGTTAGCTATAGATTATTCTAGTTATTACAAGTTGGAGACAACTCAATTTGTACTTTTTGGTGTTCTTTTCAGTGCGTAGTGTATTATGCCAAGAAGATAGAGACTCTTCACCATGGTATGTAAAGTGGTGATGCCAAGAGGGCATGATGGTAGGGTGATTTCTGAGGTTATGCATCCCAAGGTAGGTATTTCTTGAGTAGAATTTCATATAATTATCATACAAGACCAATTCAGGATGTTTTGCAGACTTCAAATAATAGGTTTGCAGCTTTGAGACTTTTGACATGAAGATATTGGTCCCTATAGGCAAAGGATCTCATCTAGTTCATCAGGTTATTAAGGCTGTTCTAGTTCTTTTAGTCACTATTTATGTGATTCTTGTAGTGAAAGATATTTTGTGTATATAAGAATGGTCACTTAGAGAGGGATAATCCTCATAGTATGATCGGTTCTTCACAGCAAGGGTCTCAAGTTCAGCTTTTTCTTATCTAGTTTCAACCGTTAGAGATGGTACACTGATCACGCTCACTTATAACTCTATTTGGGTATAGGACGATCATTATCAAATATAATAACCCAATTTGAATTGGGGTAGAATCCATAAGGAGTATAACTTGTATTCGTGTCTTATGCGTGTTGGGAGATACCGAGTATTTACTCACAATGTAAACATAAAGTAGAACATCAATTAAAATTTGGGGGTATGGTTTGAAAGGTAGTCAAACAAAAAACTACTTGACCTATTAATTAAGAGCAACAATTATGGATAAGATTTCAATATGCGAGTATTCTTGGAATTATGTTTCATAGGAGAAAATAGTGCATGGTACATGAGAATCAATTGCACACTCTATCTAATGACTATATGGGTAGGCTAGGTTAGGAGATTTGATGTTTATTATTCAACCAAGAACAAAAATCCCACCCATGGATCCTTTCGGATTCCTCATGGGTGTGGAAAATAAATCAACGCTCAACCACAATTGGGCATCCCTATTCCTGGGAAGATTCCCAAGATATAGCAAATTCACAATCCATCCTTATTTCTAAGACAAGGTAAAGGAATAAGATAATATCTAATTATTATTCACAAATAATTGTTACCCATATCACTCTTTCAAGGATGATATGGGATCTAAGTGAATACCCACATCCTTTTTCCAAGGATGATGTGGGATTTTTGATAAATGGGGGTTTCACCCACAAATTCCAATTCAACAATCAAGTATTAATGATATCCAACATCATTAACCAAGAATCTACACTAACAATATAAAAACACTAACACATTTGTACCCTATTCCAACATTACCTAAGATAGATATTTAGCTACTCATGACGTTTAAGAGAAGAATTATACCCAAATTCGCATTCAAAGCTTCCATTGAAGATGCTATCAAGAGTATTCTTCAATTTAGCTTCAAATACAACTATAATCCTTGAAAAATTTACCACAATAATATTTCCTAAATTAGAAGGGTTTTAACAATGCCAAAAACCTGAATTCTAGTTAATGATATGCCAAAAGTTAAAGGGTTATTGCTCTATAAGGAATTGGAACCAGCTGTGGGAAATTACAAAATTTCCCCAAGGTTATTTTCCACTCCATTGTGATCATCGATGCTTGATAGCGATCGCAAATCTTGCAATTGCATTGAGACTATTAAGATCACTATGTTGGCCACAATTGCGATCCACAGACTACGATTGAGATCCTCAGACCACTATTGCAGTAACCGAGATCGATCTCATCTCGGGATTTTCCGAATTTCGAACTCTATTTCCTGTTTTGTTCTCTTTTATTCTTACTTCACTTGTTTTCTTTCATTTACCCATGAACCTACAAAACATGGGAATTAGTGCGTTCCAATGATAATTTGTCTCCTTTAAACGATTTAATCATAGTAGTGAGCATAGATTTTGATGTATATGAGTGGTAAATTTACCACATATCAATACCATTAACTCAAATTTTTGCTATTCCTTAAGCAACACTACTTTTTACTCAATGAGACTATGAAATTTTTAAGCCCATTTCTGTGCCCAAATGATCACAAAGACTTCGAACTTGATTAACACCAACAAGTAGCTCTCAAAAAAGGGTAAAAGTATTCTCACATCTCCCCTCAACATGAAGCACAATCTCAAAGACACAAAATACTTTAAATAATAGCAATGCAATAATCACTAATTCTCTAGAAGTCACTTCCATCAATAGTGACTCAACTATAAACCTTTGCCTTATTTTTGGAAGATAACAATTTCACCCGCCTGAATTAGTCTATATGTCTCTTCACATAAAGAAAATCATGTAATCCAAATTAACAATTGTGAAACAAGGGATTTTAGTGCAAGCACTCACTCTCACAAATAATATCTCAATGCAAATGAGTATTATATCATATGCATTCACTTATTTTAAATCGCCATTACTATGAATACCCTGGATTGGAGATCCTGAAGTACATTTTCAAGCTTATAATGTAGGCTAGGGAAAAGGGAATGGTATCATTTGGCAACAAAGTGACTACACCCTCCTTGGATCTACATTACACTATTCAATTAAACTTTGAAAATGCTGCACTTCAATTGTTTCCAATTTCACATGTGCTTACTTTCACTACCTTGATTCACCCATCTCTTTGAAAGCATTGGCTTCTCAATCATTTCTTTTATACAATCTATGATTTTTTCTTTGTTTTCATGATTCCTTTCTTGTTCACTTTTTGACATACTCTCTTTCCTTATCTTTTAGGCATCCACTTACACTACCATGACCCAAGGTTACCTCTTTCAAAATATACAATCCCCATCTTAGGATTTTGGACTCAAGTTGCATTTTCCAGTTCAAGAAGCGTATGGTTCAAAAGAGGGGTAAACTTGAAGTGCTTAAAGGCTTCCAATGTGGTTGCCGCAGAAAATCTTGAAGGCTTAAAATGGGTGACTAAGTGTACTATTCAATGTATGGGGAAGCTATTTATGCTAAAGTGTGATCCTATGTTCACAAAAAAGACCTAAGATCATTTCACCAACCAAGCATGATCACAATTAGCTTTAAGAGACTAAAGAGGCAAGTTTTAGATGATACAAGCAAGCATGAGAGTTAAACAACTACGCTCACCGCACATGATATGCCAACTTTTTAAGAAGGCTCTATTTCATTTCCTACTAGATACAAAAGGAGGTATTTACCATGTATTACAAACTAAGGACTTTGGAGTCACAAATAGAGGTAAAGAATTGTTATAAAATTGTTCACATATGTGTCTTTTGTTTTCAAAATTTTTGGATAGAAGGACTGTTTAACTTGCATTTACACCATGTGAAATTTGTTATTGAGGGCACCAAATTGAGCCGCCATCTCACATTTTGGCTTTCAGAAGGGCAAACCATATAGACACTAAGACTTCACCATAGGTATACGTGTGATACCAAAACTCTAATGCTACAGGTACTTAGACTTCCCCTGCATCTATTACTCCAAACCCAATAACGATGATTTTCCCTTAAGAATATTGTAACTCACTCTATCATAGGGAAAGGCTCATCTGACATCATTGTAAATAACATTAAAAATAATATAGACTACAAATATAAAAATGAAATAAGACAAAACAAGTTATCCATGAAATGTAGACACCATCGGGGTGCGCAATTATTTCAACCCAAAATAAAAATCATCCAAATCAACATAAAGATTTCTAAGAAATATATCAATAATATAGACCAAGGAAAAATAAATGAATATAGAGAGAGGCACCCCTAACTAAAATCTTGCAGTAACCTCACAACATAATTAATAAAGTATAAGAAAGGGTAAAGGGTACTCCTTGTAACCACATCAAGGACTGTCCTCACCTCCTGTCTCTAAATCATCTTTGCACCTCCAATATCATCTAAATATAAACATGCTGCTCGGACCTCATCATCATTATAAGCTCAAAGAGAAAGATGTTTATCCTTAGGTTTTAGGACATTTTGAAGACCCTTCACCCACTTTCACATCCTTTTGATGAATTTATATCTTATTTTCTCCCACTTCTTCATCTTCTCATGAGAATCCCTAAGTCTCTATTTTACTATGCCAAATATGAGTAGGCCCTCTCAATCCTAGAAATAGTGGCTCCCTGTGTCTTCTTATCCTTCTGGTATTTATCATAACCAGACTGAGCAACATATAAGTGATGGGTGGTAGAAGGTTCTCCCAGCCCCATAGGAAACTCATACATAATCTCCTTTATCACCCTCATCTCCACCAAGATCTTCTTAAAAGGCCCTGTTATGGATGGCCTTCAAGAGTCAGTGTCCTTATCTATCATCTTGCCTAAGTTAATCTTCTTTTTCTTGGTCTTACTAGATGCACCCTCATCCCAAATCTTAAGAGGGTAAATAGGGGTCTTTGGATGCACCCAAGTATATCTGTGGTTCTTCTCAACCCCAAATCTCCTGCATATTTCAGTAATAAAAAATGGAAATAAAATCAAGGAACCATCTTTTAGCTTAAAATATTATATGTCTAGTAGAATAAAATGCCCAATATTCAGAAGAATGTTGTCCAAAGTAAATGAAATCATCTGGGCTCTCACATCAGGGACGTAAGTCATATTGATACAAGAAGAAATCTAGCTACAAATTATAGCCAACCAAATTCGAGCCTCAAGTCTTATATCCTGCAGTGGTATCCCTATCTTTGTGACAGCCTATGAAACCTCTCTATCAGGATACAACTTATCAGTAAGCCATCTCCCACTCCCATAACCCTAATCCTCATATGGCTTCATGACAGCATCTCTTAGCCTATAAATGTCATTTATCTACTGAGCCCCAAAGTAAACTACCTTTCCTTAAATCCTCACAACTTGGCCTAAGATAGAGACTGTTGAGATTAGAATAAAACTACCTTACCCAATGCTCATTTTCCCAGCATGGATTTGAGGCAAAGAACCTCTACTCATTTGCTCCCAGGCAGTCTTGAAAGGCCCTATGAACAAGCCCCTAGATATTTGCTCATGACCTTAGAACAAGTAAAAATAACTAAGGAATTTATTCGGGAATTTAATCAAATATTTGGTGTGCACATGCTAATTATATCATTTTGGAATAAATTAAGGTAGTCTGTACTTACCTAAGTGTGTGCTCAATAATTTCAACAGCGAACCACATCAACAAGCATAATTATGCAGAAATTTAGCATGAAATTTAATTCACAAGTTTAGGCCATTCCTAAGACATGAGTTCTAAGTCCTAAAATTACGTATGTAGAGAAGGAATTGGAAGCACAAACCGTATTGGAGGATACAGAGGGGATGAAATGTACAATTTGGATGCCCAAAGTACATTAAAAAAAGTTTCAATTTGAGAGAAAATTGCAAAAGAGTATGGGCAGAAATGATCGACTATTCAATTTTTAAAATTGACTTGACCGTGATCATGGTCAAAGTTCTGTGATTGTGGTTACGTGACAATCGTGATCATGATATCATGCGTACTGTGACTGCAGTCACTAAGGCCAAATTTTTGGTCCTCCATTTTCCTCTGTTCAGTCCATTACACAAATATACCACACTTTTCTTTTCTCAATCTCTTTCAAAACACCTTATAGCACCACAATTTCATTGATTAACCATAAACAAAAATTAAACCTACTCTAACAATTAAACATTAAAGGATAAAAGCCAGTTTTATTGCATTAATAGGTTGCCTCCCACTTAGCGCCTAATTTATCATCGTGGCACGATATTCTTAAACTTTTTAGTTAAATCCTTGAGGGATCCTTCATCCACCTTATTGTCTACCACATCTATGACAGACACCTGTTTAAGTTCCAATGTTTATTTTTGTATTTTATATGGATAAAAATTTGCGATTCACGAACCGCTTTAGCGATAGTCATAGCCAAATTAGCAATAATACTTCCATTTTTGTGATAATTAATTGTCAAGAACTTCTAGGTTTAATACTCCATCAACCAAATTCAGGTTCGAATCCCATGTTTGAATCTCTTAGGTCTAAATCACTTCTGAATGCTTTAAACGACTTAACAACTAGTAATCTACCTACATAGTTGCTTCTTAGTTCTTATGTTCATTTTAAATTATTCCCACTCATTCAAGCTTTTCTTGATTTTATACTTATTTTATATTATTGAATCCCTCATTTGAACTTTGTATTATCTATTTTTTGGTCAAACAAGAAGTCTCTCTTTATGCTCTTATTATGTGCCAAAAATCTATGGCATCTCCTAATGTTTTCACCGGTACATTGTGATATTTCTCCCGTGATGTGTACTATTTAGTTGATTTAGGGTCTACCCTTTCTATATTATCCCTTATGTTACTGTTCCTTCTGGTTTTGGTCTTGGGTGAATTTCTAGCCATTATCTATATCTACCTAGTAGGTGATTATGTTGTGGTTAGAAGGGTCTATAGGGTTCTTGTGGTATTTATTTATGATAAGGAGATGTTAGTAGATCTAATAAAATTAGATATGTTAGATTTGAATATGATATTTGGGATGGATTGGCTTTACTTATTTTATGCTTCTCTAAATTATCGAACCTAGAGGGTTTGTTTCCAATACCTGAATGAACTAGTACTTGAGAGGGAAGGGAGTTCCTTAGTACCTAAGGAAAGGTTTATTTCTTATCTTATATCTCAAAATTTTATTTCTTAGTGGTGTTGATACCATTTCGTTTGGGTCATTTTAGTTATGAGGTTCTCTTTTTACTATCTGTCCCTATGGTTAATGAGTTTCTTGAAGTGTTTCTCGATGATTTTCCTGGTATTCCTCCCGATAGAAAAATAGAAATTGGGATTGATTTCACTTGGATACCTATCCTATCTCTATCTCTCCATACAAAATAGCTCTAGTTGAGTTGAGAGAACTTAAGGTGTAACTATAGGATCTTCTTAATAAGGGTTTTATTTTTCCTAGTGTTTCTCCGTAGGGTGCCTTATTTTCTTCATGCAAAATAAGGACTGTTCCTTTTAGCTGTGTATAGATAATCTATAAATGAATAAGGTGATAGTGAAGAACAAGTATCCTCTTACAAGGATAGATTATCTCTTTGATCAACTTTAAGGTGCTAAATACTTTTCTAAGATTGATCTTTAGTTAGGTTATCATTAGTTGAAGATTAGGGTGGTGGATATACCTAAGACTGCTTTTTGTACCAGGTATGGTTATTATAAGTTTTTACTTATGTTATTTTGATTGACTAATGCTCTGAATGCATTTATAGATCTGATAAATTGGGTATTCAGATAGTTCTAAGATTTTATTGGGGTCGTGTTTACTGAGGACATCTCTCTATATTCTATGGGTGAGAAGGATCAATCGTATATTGATGAGGAGAGGTAAAGTTTGGTGAAGGATTTTCAATATTTGGCTAATCTTAGAGTTTGTCTTTTGTGCTCTAAGGATGGAGGTGTGATTGTGAAAGAGGTGTTGAAGTTATCTCTTAGTGTTGAGGTAGAGTAAAAGCAGATTTTATATTCTATCTTAATGCAGACTAAGGACAATATGGGCCAACAAAAATTCATGGTTTTTAAGATTGGTGGTAATGGCATCCTGAGGATCCAAGGTATATTATATGTTCTCGATGTTGATGGGCTGCGAGAGAGGATCTTTGTTAAGGATCATGAGTTGAACAACATAGTTCATCCCAGTTAAACAAAAATGTACCATGATCGAAAAGATACCTATTGGTAGAGTAACATAAAGTAGGATGTGGAAAATTTTATGGCATAGTGTATGGTTTTATCAATAAGTGAAGGTGGAGCACTTGATGTATGGTGGTTCACCTCTAGAAATTGAGTTGCCCATGTAGAAGTGGGAAATAATTAACATGGACTTCACTATCGTCCTTCCACGGTATAAACACTAGTTTGATTCTATTTGGGTAATCGTGGATAGGATGACTACGTCTACTTACTTCTTTCCTATGATAACTAATTATTTTTCTAAGGATTATGCTAAGCTTTTAAATTAAGAAATTTTCAAGTTATAGGGTGTGCCTATTTCTATTATATATGATTGAGGTATGCAGTTCTCATCTCACTTTTGGTGGTTATGTTAGAGAGGTTTCAAAAATAAGGCAAACCTTAGCACTGCTTTCCACCCTCAAATGGATGGAAAGTAGAGAGGAACATTCAGTCTTTGGAAAATATGCTAATGGCTTGTGTGATTAACTTTTGTGGTAGAAGGGTTGACCATTTGCCTTAAAATAAGTTTGAGTGTAATAATGGCTATAATTTTAGTATTTATAGGGCTTAGTTTAAGGATTTGTATTGTAATTGATGTTATTCTCCTATTAGGTAGTTCAAAGTTGGCGAGATTAGATTTTTTGGTCCTGACTTAGTTCATCAAGCCATGGAATAGGTAATAGTAATTAGGTATAGACTTAAGACTACCCAAGTATCCAAAAGTCCTATGTTGATATGAGGCATAGAGAGTTGGAGTTTGTTATTGGTGATTAGGTATTCTTGAAGGTATCTTACATGAAAGGGGTAGTGAGGATTTGAAAGAAGAGGAATCTCAGTCCCCGTTGTGTTGGCCCGTACTTGATATTAAAGAGAGTGGGCAATGTGTCTTACTGGTTGGAGTAGCCTTTGAGTTTGGGTTCTATCCATTTAGTGTTCCATGTTTTGATGTTAAACAAGTGTGTGAGTGATTCTTCTTTGGTCGTTCCTATAGAGAGTATTAGAATTTCAAATTCCTTGTCCTATGAAGAAGTTCCGATAGAGATTTTTGATAGGAAAGTCTACCATTTGAGGAGTAAGGATTTGGCTTCATTGAAGATTCTAAGGGTGAAGAAGGTACTTGGGAAGCTGAAGAGGATATCTAGTCCAAATTTCCATTTTTCTTCCCTACCTTGGATAGTTATGTTTAATGTATGTGTTCTCCTTAATATCTTTGTTTTCTGACTTTGTTAAAGGAAAGTGTGGTTGTATTTTTATGTTAAATTGTGCTAATGGATGCCTTGAATCATTAATCGAGGATGAATGATCCTAGGGGGAGAATGTAACACCCAAGAATTTTGGGCCTCAGATCTCTTAGTTTTGAGCTTACTACCCAACGTATGGCTCACCTTACAACTCGTAAGGTGTTATCATGGGTCGTACGACCCTAAATCATACAGTGACAAATGTGTTACCCAACTTCCCTGACCTGAGTAAATTTAGGACATAACGAGTCGTGGGATCCCTTAAGTAGCCAAACCAGTGTAATGGACCCTTATTTCTTATGTGTCTATAGAACCTCACATATCGTAATGTCTGAGCATGATTCGTAGAGTACAAATCATAATCAGACCAATATGGGTTCCTTGTGCTACTTTCTAGACTAAGAGTCATGGAGATGAGTCATAGTGTGTCCTCATGAGTCATAGGGTGACTCATCATTACTGGCGATAAATTTTCAACTTTTAGTTAATGGCACGTTGGACATGTCCCTTTTCCCCCCACTTAGACCCCACATCGATAAACTAATAAATAGGGGTTATTACCGTATTTTAACAAATCAAAACAAACTCTTTTATCTCTCAAATTCCTCAAGTCAAGAACACCAAGAATTTCAAGAGATTGGCAATTAAAACTTCTAACAGTTGATGTCTCTCTATAATTCTTGATATCTCAGGCAGGTTACTCTTCCCCAAATCTTATTTTATTAATGCATTTGTTTTAATTATAATTCAAGTGGGTTTAAATATTGGCTTTGGAATGTGGGTTGATGGTTTTGAATGATTGTTTTCATAAATGATGGTCCCATAGTTTACATATAATTTTTCGTACTTTAGTGATGGTTTTTAACACATGGGGTATATTCACATGGTGAATACATTAGAGGTTCATGGATTCCTCTAATTATGTGGATTTAATAATTAAATTCGTGATAACCTTAACCTAACCTTGTGAAACTTGCATTTAAAATAAGAACATACACATTTAAAATGCATTTGGAACTATTGCATAGCATAAAAGGCTAAAGAACCAACTTTTATTTAATTTAGTAGGTGGGTTATGGCATTCTCCCATACTAATTTAATGAAAAAGGGGGGTTTGGATTTCCCCCACATTGATTTAATGTACAATTGGAGTTATAGTATTTCCCTACACTAATTAAATGAACAAAGAGGGTCGAGGCATTCCCTAAGTTAATCGAATTGTAATGTCATAATTATAAGCTTACAAGAATAAAAGTATGACGATACCTGTGTTGTGCCTTAGTTGTCAGTACCTTGGTTAAATAAATGAGTTATGTAAAAGTTATTTTAATTGGGCTTAATGGGAGTTCTGTATCTAAGTCGTCAAGGTTGAGGTTTCGAAGGACCAATACTGGAAACTCATATTTGTCGGTTTGAGGATTGGTCTTGATAACCATGTGCCTGGTTCACACTACTAATACTTATTTGTAGCTTGGATTAATGTTGACTTGGTCCATTCCCTTGTCTTTCTCGATACATCTAGTTTGTTTGGCTATCATGGATTGGACCTCTTTTAGCAATGGGAGTTTAACTCATATAGCCTGTGGGTGCCTTTTATAACGGTTAAGCTACATAGTCTACTCTAATGTTTTACTTACATACTAAGACTTGTTCCTTATCCTACCATGTTTTATGTATGTATATTATCATTTACATTAGCTTTGAATGATTTTAGAATGTTGATTATGGCACTACTTTATCCCCTCCCTGATTTATATACTAGCGCTCAACACGCTAACCATATTTGGACGTTGTATCCCCATGCGATTAATGAACCAGAGACATTTCTACCATTTTAGTGCAATGATAGGATTTATGGGTTGTCAACAATCATCTATGAAGTGTTCACCTTCCATTCTTCAAAGGGATATCATTTTAAACTCTCATTTCATTTATGTCTTAGACAACTTCGATTGGACTCTTTTGGCAAACGTTGGGAGCCTATCTTGACTTGGATTTGTTTTTGCCTATTTAGAGGTTTTATGGATTACTATGGATTGTGATGGTTTTTGAAATTCATAGATTCTTTTATGAGTTAGTTAAGTTTCCTATCTTTTTATATGCTCGGAACTCTACCTGTCTTTTTATATGTTTGAAATTTATCCACTGTTTGTTGTATTGTGTTATTTTTACAAGGAAAATGAGGTGTTCTCCGTTCCTCAACGAACTTGGGGTACCTCTTATGGCCAGGCCCTAGTTCGGTCATGACACTAAGAAAAAAGTTGATCAAAGAGAGAACTTATTTTATTCAAGGTGTAAAATCATAGAAGGTGTGTACAGTAATCATTAATAGTGGGAGTTGCACTAATATAGTATGTGATATTGTAGAGAAGATTCAAATCACTATATGGAATCACCCTAACCGCTACAAACTGTAATGGCTTAATGATAATTGGTAAATAAAAGTCCTCAAGCAATCAACCATTAAGTTTAGCATTGACAAGTGCATCTTTTGTGATAATTTCCCTATGCTTGCATGTCATTTGTAGCCAGGGAGACATTGGTAATTTGATAGAAAAGAGGCAGATCATGGTAGGTCCAAAAAATATTCTTCCATGTTGAATGGTTGAAAGCATGCCATTTCACCATTGTCTTCTTACTACGTAAGTGAAGATTATCGAATCATGAAAGAGCTTGAAGAGGTGATAAAGATAGAAATGTGGAGAGGGTTGTTAAAGACTCCAAAATTTTTCTATGAAAGGATAATTGCTTCATTATGGTTAAAGAGAAAATGTGTATGATAGCCAAGCCAAGAAAGTACCTCAAGGGTGTGGATAAGGAACACTTTCTAGTGTGTCTTCTAAACTCCAACTTTTTATCATATGCTAACCAATATACTAGCACTTTGCCTATTGTTGTTTGTTAACTTTTAAAGATTGTGATAAGCTATTCCCAAAGGAGATGCATGAGGGGTTACCACCATGGAAAAAAATTAAAAATCAAAATGCCTGGTTACTAAATTTTTAATTGTCCATCTTATAGGAGCCATTTCAAGGATACTAGAGAGCTATAAAAGCAAATAGAAAATTTTCTGGAGAACGTTTATGTCAAAGAGAGCCTAAGTCAATATGTCTTATCATTCATTCTTGTTCCCAAAAAAGATTTTACTTGTCTGATATGTATAGATTTATCGAGAAAGTCATTATAATATATTGATATCCAATTCCTAGATTTTATGACATATTGGATGAACTATGTGACTCAAATGCAATTTCAAAGAGTGAAAATTGATGTTCTTACCATATAATTTGCATGAAAGTGGGTGATGAATGAAAGATAACATTAAAAATAAAGTTTGGGTTATATGAGTGTCTTGTCATGCCATTTGGTTTGGCTAGTAATCTAAGCACATTTATGAGGTTGATTAATCATGTCTTGAAACCCGTTATTAACAAGTTTGTGGTGGTGTACTTTGATGCCATCCTTATGTATTGCAAAATGATTGAATATCATGTGACCTATTTATAACATGTGTTTGATGTCTTGCTATGGGAAAAGTTGTTTAATAATTTGAATAAATGTTCATTTTATGTTAATAAATTAGCATTCTTAAGTTTTATGGTCAGTGAAAATGGTTTAGACCTTGATCAAGAGAAAGTGGAATAAATTAAGTCTTGGCCTACTCCAACTAATATGATGAAGGTGAGAAACTTTTATGCATTAGCAAGTTTATTGAAGTGATTTATAAATAATGTTCTTAAATTTCATGGGGTCCTTCAGACTATCATTAATGATCGGGATTCCAATTATTATAGCTACAGCTGGAAGATTTACTGGGTTATGCTTGGTACCAAACTATGTCTTCCACTTTATGGCATCCTTAAGCGAATCGATAAAAAGAGGTAATAAACCACACTCTTGGAAATTTGCTTAGTTGCATAGGTTTTAGCGCCCCATATTCCTGGGAAGACCTATTGCCCTTGATTGAATTTGCTTATAATTGGTCTCTCCACTCGTTAAGTAGTATGAACATGTTTAAAATTTATTGTGGCTTTATCCTCTTGATCCCTCTAACTGTGAGTCCTGTACAGAGAAAAAATATAGTTAGTCTTGGTGCTAATAAAAGAGATGCTGATATTTTGACAATTCACTTTAAGGTGAAGGAAGCTCTTGAGATGAACAACTCTACGTTTTCTACCGAATGGAATGTAGAAGGGCGAAGATGTTGTTTCAACCTGATGATTTTGTATGGGTCCAATTCTTCAAGGAGAGGTTCTTACATAATCGTAATGGAAAGATAAATCCTAGGGTAGGTGGCCTTTTCAATGTGCTTAAGTGGATCAATGACAATACCTATAAGATTGAATTGCTAAATGAGTATATTGTCGATAACATTTCAACAAATGTGATATGTTTTCTTGCATTATGGGTGCCTATTTTGATTTTAGGATGAATCCTTTCCAAGAAGGGGAGGTCAATATAAGCATGGGTAGAATATATCCATCATAAATATTCACTCAGAGTCAAGCAAAAGACATCAAGGCTTTACAAGCCATGTTTATGTGTTGAGGGAGCTTAAGGGATCTTTGACAAACCTACAATAAGACTTATAGTATGTGGAAGGATCAAGAGAGTGAAAAAAATTGAAACACTTTGGGTTTTGACCATTGGAAAATTATTGAGCTTTGAGATCACTGTGCTAGTCAAGACTCATCATACTGGTCGTATTGTGTGGGAACGGGTCAGGTAACCATAGTCATTAGGTGATAAATGGATGGTGGTAGGGTTTTTGTTCTTGGTAACGTCTTGGAGGTGTGAATCATTATGGGTAGTGATAATTTATTAGGATAATCAAAATTAGAAACATAGTATCTTGGCTTGGCTCTGAGTATAAGTGTCTAACTAAGAGTCATGAGGATAGGTTATGAGTGGTAGGGTTGAGTCGTATGTTGTTAGTGCCCAATCTCCTGGGTTCTGTCTTGGATACAAATAGATTATATGAGTTATATGGTCCACTAACGTATAGGATCATGGAAATTTATTATGGATAGTTCATGTTTTTCCAACTTACTGCCTTAGAGATAAATGAAGGGTACGAGTCTTATGTTGTGGTCACGAGTCAAGGCGGTCGACTCGCAACCACGAGCAACCTTTCTATAGCTTTTAAGTTGATGGAATTCGAGACATTTCCCACCTTAACTCCCTTTGATACTCCGCATGTTTCTAAGCTAGGAAGTGAATATGTATTCCTACGTATGAAATATCCTATACTGTGATTCATACTTGAGTACATGACTTACAATGAATATCCTAGTGATAGGATAGCTTATGATGCATTAAGCATGTTCATATGAGTCACTTAAGGTAACACAAGCTAAGAGTTTTTGAATCCATCAAGTTTTAGTGTTCAATTTTGCAAGGGTCATCATTGAATGAGTATAACTCGATGCTATTGTGGTATTTTAGCTGATTTAGACCCACTAAATTTTAGAGAATCGAATTAGCTTTTGAACGACACAAATTTTGCCTTAATCCAATACCCGAGCAAAAAGTTATGCCCATTTTTGTGAGAGACAATAAGAATAGGCGATTGGTTAGGCGCCGCCCAACCCAATCAAAGGCGATTGGTTAGGCGCCGCCCAACCTAGGTTAGGTAATCACTTGTTCTACGCCTAAGTTAGTTCCAGGTGCCAAAAACACTCCGTTTTGATTTATTTTAAGGTTAATTAAGTCTTTTCACACTCCTTGCACGTTCATAAACTTAACCATACAAAATATATAGCTTCTAAACATATTAGAACCCTATTATCATCTCAAAGCTCATCATCCAAGAGCACTAAAGGAGAAAAACAACTAGGGTTGTATAACTAATCTTGAAGATCCGATCTCAAGGAAATTCCTCCGTCAATCATCAAGAATCTTCCTTTTAAGGTATGCGTTAGTTGATTTATGGATCCCTTTTATCCATAAAGCTCAAAAACCCTCGTTTTCATTATAAAGTATGATTTCTATATTGTTGGGTGTTGATGATCATGTTGTTGATATTGGATGATTCCCAAAATGGAATCTTTATATGTTTTTTTGAATTTCATGATATCATATGCGTTGGAAACATGTAAATGTGGTTGTTCATGATGTATAATTTGATGATTTCACATATGCTTAAGATGTGCATGTAAGGTGTTTGATAAAATGCCTAAGAAACTAGAAATCATGAAATATAGCTAAATTGTGACTAAGTGAAGGATTCATGATATGCCCTTACGTTCTAATGACTTCTATGTTGATAATGTTCCTTGTAAATGTTGTTGGAATAGTCATGAACTATTGTTATGAGATTATGCTGTGTTTACTTGCAAATCCTACTTATGAACAAGATGTATGATAACCATGCAATCCACATGAACTTCCATGCTATTGATATGTGTTGCCAATATGATTATGCAATGAACATGATATTAAGATTGTTCAAGTACTTCCATGTGATATGAAATCCCTTACATACAATACATTATTGATAACCATTCTTAGTATGAGATCCCTACTTATGATATTATAAATTATGGACTCTACTCTTATGATGAAGTCAGTCATGTGTGTCAGTTTCCTTCCATCGAGTTTTGAGAGTACTTGTACCCAAAAACTATAGTTGTGTGCCTAGATCCATGTCATGTTTCACAATATCCGAACTCAAGCTTTGATTCCATAGACTTCAGTCAGTCATGTGACTCAGGAAAACCTCATGATCTTAGTCAGTTGTCAGATATCAGTAACATTCCGCCAGTCAACGGAATTCAGTAAGATTAAGTCATGCAAAGTCAGTTATTCATGTCCAGTCCCTTCAGATGGTAGTAGAGGTTAGCATCGAGTGAACCCAAGGATGGTAACTCACCCGCCAGTTTAGGGTGTGATTCTTAGTAGTCATCCTTGTGTTCCTGAACTACGTAGCTAGTGTAGGTTGAGATATCTTAACCCATCAGATTAGGGTTTATGAGGGGGCTTAACCCGTCAGTTTAGGGTTCCCACCATTCACATTGAGTACCTTCCAGATAAGGGTCACTCACAGGCTATCGTTACTCGTGGCACGGTATTGACACCCCTCTATTCGGGGCAGAGATTGGACCCCAGATTAGACATAATAGCATACATGGGGTATGTCAGTTAAACCTTAGTTCCCACAGTTTCAGTATCAGTCTCAGTAAAAGAACTCAGGGCGTTCTTCAGATTTCAGTATATAAAGGACTGCCAGATACAGTCTCCCATGTTTTCAGTTTTAGTATCAGTCATACAGTTATAAGTAAACCATGTATTAGTTTACAGGTCATACTATCACATATTCACGATCCCAGTTTCTATATATGTGTGTTTGCACTCCCACATTCATATTAGTCAGTCAGTGTTGTTTATGCATGAAACCCTTTATGTTCAGCATACCTTCCTCGTATACTCAGTACTCCAGTAGTACTGAAGAATTTGTGCTATGGTTCTTTCTTTTCAAATTACACTATAGGTTCAAGGACACGAGCTCCAGCCCAGCAGTAGCGGTAGAATTCCAGTCGCAGAGACACAGTGAGTCCTCATTGATTCGAGGACAATATGATTTGATTCATTTACTTATTTCTTCAGTTCAGTTTTACGGAGTTAGTTGGAGACATGTTCCTTCAAATCCTTATTCAGATAGTTTAGAGGCTTTCAGATTTATTTTAAGATTTACGTTCAGATTGAGTTGTTTTGGGTATTTTCGCCCACATGATTGTATTCAGTTGAACCTTATGGCCTTACAGTTCTATGTATTCCGTATTATTATATCATAATTTGTAGTATATAGGTAAAGATATCAGTCATGGGTTAGCTTGTCGTCCCTCGGGGTCATGAGAACCATGTAGCATTCCGGTTCAGTGAATCGCGGTGTTACAAACTTGGTATCAGAGCCTAAGGTTCAATAAAGTCCTAGGAAGTCTGAAAGCCGCATCTAGTAGAGTCTTGTACATGAGTGTGTTGCACGCCACATTTATGCGCGGGAGGCTATAAGATGTTTTAGGAATAGACCACTTTCTTCATTATTCATGGAATGCTAGTAAGCATAATCACAAGTTAAACTCGCAGTCTAATCCATTCTTCTCTTATTCCAGACCATAGCCCTATAGAGAAGAAACCAGCCAGCTCCTCAGCCCGAGGATTCTTTGGGCGAACATGTTCCCCAAGCGGAGTTTAGAGCCACATTTACCATACTTGCTCAGTCCATGGCTGCATAGACTGAACGGCCACCAGTCATTCCAGCTAATCAATTGGCCAATCCAAAAGTAGCTAGGGTTCGGGACTTCACCCGGATGAACCCTCTATCTTTCCATGTTTCTAAGTCTAATGAGGAACCTCACGAGTTCATTGATATCATGGGTGTTACCTCTATTGAGAGTGCTGAGTTAGCTACCTACCAGTTACAGGATGTTGCTCATGATTGGTAGAAACAGTGGAAGTCTGAGAGGTTAGATGATATAGGCCCTATCGAGTGGGAGGAAATTGTCACAGCCTTCTTATATAGAATCTTTCCCCAAGAGCTGAGGGAAGCCAAAGTTCTTGAGTTCATCAACCTCAGGCAGGGGAATATGACGATTAGGGAGTATTCTCTCAGATTTACTCAGCTAGCCAGGTATGCTCCTCATATTGTTGCATACAATAGAGCTAAGATGAGCAAGTTCATGTCAAGGGTCAACGATAGCGTGGTAAATGAGTGTAGGTCTGCGATGCTGATCGGTGATATGACCTTAGCCAGACTCATGACCCATTCCCAGCAAGTAGAAGAGCAGAAGTTTAAGACTTGGGAGAGAAAGAACAAGAGAGCAAGGTTAGGTAATTTCAACTTTGCTCATCCCAAGTCAGATAAAGGAAACCATTCTAATTTTTGCTCCAAGTCATCCGTTCCAGCTCCTTCCTCAGCCATCGCTCCAGTGTCGAAGTTCAAAGATGGCAATAGAGACAAAGCGCCAGGCTGTAAATCTCAGGGCAGTGTTAGCAGTGCCTGAACGAATCCCCTTGGTCAGACTTATGGTAAGAACCATAAGGGCATTACAGAGCTGGTAGTGATGTCTGTTTTGGTTGTGGCAAGCTAGGCCACAGGATTAGGGAGTATATGTAGTCAAGTCTTCAGGGTCAGCAAAATCATTCTACAGCTCCGTCCAGTCGCCCAAACTAGCAGGGTGCCATTTATAGTGCTACCAGTGGGCAATGCCCAAATAGGCTCTATGCTCTTCAGTCAGGGTAGGATCAGGAAAATTCTCCTAATTTCGTTACTGGTACGTTACAGATTTTCTATGTTCATGTTTATGCTTTGCTAGACACAGGTCTATCTTTGTCTTTTGTTACTCCATACATAGTAGGCAATTTTGGAATCAGTCCTGAAGTCCTAGCAGAGCCCTTCTCAGTATCTACCCCAGTGGGTAAAACCTATATTGTCCGGCGGGTATACAGGAACTGCCTAGTTATGATATCTCAGAAATCCACGTCAGCAGATTTAGTAAAGATAGAGATGACTGATTTTGATGTCATTCTCGGCATGGATTGGCTTTATTCCTGCTATGCCATAGTTGACTGCAAAAATAGGATAGTCTAGTTTCAATTACCGAATGAGCCCATCCGAGAATGGAAGGGTAGCATTTCAGCGTTTTGGAGTGAACTTGTTTGCTACCTTCGGGCAAGGAAAATGATTTCTAAGGGGTGTGTGTATCATCTCATGCATGTTAAAGATTCTAGTTCTGAATATCCCAGCTTCGAAATAGTCCCTATTGTTAATTAATACTCTGAGTCTTTCCTGAAGATCTTCCAGGAATTCCTCCCGAAAGAGAAATAAACTTCGGCATAGACCTTCTTCCTGATACTCAACCTATTTCTATTCCACCATATAGAATGGAACCAATAGAACTTAAGGAACTGAAAGATTAGTTGAATGATCTCTTAGATAAGGGTTTCATCAGACCCACCGTTTCCCCAAGGGGTGTGCCAGTATTATTCGTGCGCAAGAAAGATGGTTCTCTCAGGATGTGTATTGATTACCGTCAACTCAACAAGGTCACGGTAAAGAACAGATATCCTATTCCCAGGATTGATGATCTATTTGACAAACTTTAGGGTGCCAGTTATTTCTCCAAGATAAACCTCAAATCAGGCTATATCAGCTCAGAGTTAGAGAATATGACATTTCAAAAATAGCTTTCTGTACGCGTTATGGTCACTTCGAATTTTTGGTCACTTCGAAGCTTGTGTTCAAGCAGTACTTACACATGTTTGTCATATTCTTCATAGATGATATTCTGGTCTATTATCACATAGAGCGTGATCATGCAGACCATCTCAGGATTGTTTTTCAGACTATCAGGGATCATCAATTATTCGCTAAGTTCAGCAAGTGCGAATTTTGGCTAAGATCAGTAGCATTCCTTGGCCATATTATTTTAAGTGATGGAATTAGAGTAGATCCTCAGAAAACTGAGGCAGTAAGAAACTGGCCCAGACTCATATCTCCATCAGATATAAGGAGTTTCTTGGGTTTGGATGGCTATTACAGATGGTTTTTTGAGGGATTTTCTTCTATTGCATCTCCCATGTACAAATTCACTTAGAAGAAGATTAAGTTTCAGTGTTCAGATTTATACGAGAAGAGCTTTCAAGAGTTGAAGACTCGACTCACCTCATCTCCAATTCTAGCTATTCCAGATGGCTCAGACAGTTTTGTAGTCTATTGTGATGCATCCAGAGTGGGTTTAGACTATGTCCTCATGCAGCATGGTAAGGTCATAGCCTACGCCTCCAGACAGTTAAAGCCACATGAGAAGAATTATCCTACTCATGATCTTGAGTTAGCAGTGGTAGTTTTTGCCTTGAAGATTTGGAGGAATTATCTCTATGGAGTTCATGTCGATGTCTTCACAGACCATAAAAGCCTCCAGTATGTCCTTTCCCAGAAAGATCTCAATCTTCGCCAGAGAAGGTGGTTAGAGCTCTTGAAGGATTATGACATGAGTGTTCTTTATCATCTGAGAAAGGACAATGTTGTAGACGATGCTCTCAGTCAACTCTCCATCAGTAGTATTTCTCACGTTGAGGATAGTAAGAAAAAGATGGCTCAGGAGATCCATCAGCTTGCCAGACTAGGCGTTCGCTTAGTCGATTATTCAAAGAGTGGTGTATGTGTTCATAGTAGTTCAAAGTCATCTCTAGTTTCTAAGGTGTAAGAGAAACAAGACAGGGATCCTAGCCTTGTGAAGCTCAAAGAGTCAGTTCAGAATCAAAAAGTCGAGGTTTTCTCCCAAGGGGGAGATGGTGTTCTTCATTGTCAGGGTCATCTATGTGTTCCAGGTGTAGATGAATTGAGGCAGCGTATACTTACAAAATCTCATAGTGCGCGATACTTTATTCATCCAGGGGCCACTAAGATATACCATGACATGCGGGAGATCTATTGGTGGAGTGGGATGAAGAAAGAAGTTGCAGAGTTTGTGGCTAAGTGCTCTACATGTTAGTAGGTTAAGATAAAGCATCAGAAACCTAGTGGTTCCATACAAGAGTTCACCATTCCTACTTAGAAGTGGGAAGAAGTTAACGTGGACTTTCTGATTGGGTTTTCCTAGAACTCGTTATCATCATGATTCAGTCTGGGTCATTATAGATAGAATGACTAAGTCATCTTATTTCATTCCTGTTCATACTTCTTATTCAACCGAGGATTATGCCAAACTTTATATCAGGGAGTTAGTAAGGTTACACAGTGTTCCACTATCTATCATCTCAGATAGAGGTACCCAGTTCACTTCTCACTTTTGGAAAGCATTCCAAAAGGGTCTCGGTACCTAAGTCCATCTTAGCACAACATTTCATCCTCATATAGATGGTCAAGAAAAGAGGACCATTCAGACTCTTGAAGATATGGTAAGGGCATATGAAATTGACTTCAAGGGAAGTTGGGATGACCATTTGTCTTTTATTGATTTTGCATACAACAATAGCTATCATTCTAGTATTCAGATTGCTCCATTCGAAGCTCTCTATGGTAGGAGTTATAGATCTGCGATTGGTTGGTTCAAAGTTTGTGAGGCCTCAATCGTAGGTCCTAACTTAGTATTCGACACTTTAGAGAAAGTCCAGTTGATCAGAGAGAGACTCTAGGCTACTCAGAGCCGACAGAATACCTATGGAGATGTTCATAGAAAGGATCTCAGGTTCGAGGTCAATAACTATGTCTATCTTAAGATCTCTCCTATGAAGGGAGTGAAGAGGTTTGGTAAGAAAGGGAAATTTAGTCCCCAGTATGTCGGTCCCTTCAAAATTCTTTATCGCTTCATCAAGGGAAACTAGCATTGCGTAACAAAGCTTGAAGATCCGATTTCAAGGAAATTCTTTCATCAATCATCAAGAATCTTCCTTCTAAGGTATGCGTGAGTTGATTTATGGATCCATTGTATCCATAAAGCTTAAAAACCCTCTTTTTAATTATAAAGTATGATTTCTATATTGTTGGGTTTGATGATCATGTTGTTGATATTGGGTGATTCCCAAAATGGAATCTTTATATTTTTTTTTTTGAATTTTATGATACCATATGAGTTGGAAATATGTAAATTTGGTTGTTCATGATGTATAATTTGATGTTTTCACCTATACTTAAGATGTGGATGTATGGTGTTTGATAAAATGCCTAAGAAACTAGAAATCATGCAATATACCTAAATTGTGACTAAGTGAAGGATTCATCATATGCCCTTACGTTCCAATGACTTCTTTGTTGATAATGTGCCTTGTCAATGTTGTTGAAATAGTCATGAATTGTTCTTATGAGATTATGCGATGTTTACTTACAAATCCTACTTATGAACAAGATGTATGATAACCATGCAATCCACATGAACTTCCATGCCTTTGGAATGTGTTATCAATATGATTATGCAATGAACATGATATTAAGATTGTCCAAGTACTTCCATGTGATATGAAATCCATTCCACGAAATACATTGTTGGTAAACATTCTTAGTATGAGATCCCTACTTATGATATTATAAATTATGGACTCTACTCTTATGATCAAGTTAGTCATGTGTGTTAGTTTCCTTCCATCGAGTCTTGGGGGGTACTTGTACCTGAAAACTATAGCTGTGTGCCTAGATCTTTTTCATGTTTCATATTATCCGAACTTAAGATATGATTTCATAGACTTCAGTCAGTCATGTGACTCAGGAAAACCTCATGATCTTAGTCAGTTGTGAGATATCAGTAACATTCTGCTAGTCAATGGAATTCAGTAAGATTAAGTCATGCACAGTCAGTTATTCATGTCCAGTCTCTCCAGATTGGAGTAGAGGTTAGCATCAAGTGAACCCAAGGATGTGAACTCACCCGCCAGTTTAGGGTATGATTCTTAGTAGTCATCTTTGTGTTCTTGAACTATGTAGCCAGCATACGTTGAGACATCTTAACCCGTCAGATTAGGGTTGATGAAGTGCCTTAACCCGTTAGTTTAGGGTTCCCACCATTCTCATTGAGTACCCGCTAGATAAGTGTCACTCACAGGCTATCCTTACCCGTGGCATGGTATTGACACCCCTCCAGTCAGGGCAGAGATTGGACCCCAGCTTAGCCATAACGGCATACATAGGGCATGTTGGTTAAGCACTACTTCCCAGAGTTTCAGTATAAGTCTCAGTAAAAGAACTCAGGGCTTTCTTCAGATTTCAGTATATACAGGACTGGCAGATACAGTCATCCATGTTATAAGTTGTAGTATCTGTCATGACAGTTATCAGTAAACCATGTATTAGCTTATAGGTCATGCTATCAGATATTCACAGTCCTATTTTCTATATATGTGTGTTTGCACTCCCACGTTCATAGTAGTTAGTCAGTGTTGTTTATGCATAAAACCCTTTATGTTCAACCTACCTTTCTCGTATACTCAGTACTTCAGTTGTACTGATGCATTTTCTCTATAGTGCTTTCTTTTCATGTTAAACCATAGGTTCCGAGACACGAGCTCCAGCCCAGCAGTAGCAGTAGCATTCTAGTCGCAAAGACATAGTGAGTCCTCATTGATTCGAGGACAATATGATTTGATTCATTTATTTATTTCTTCGGTTTAGTTTTATGGAGTTTGTTGGAGACATGTTCCTTCAACTCCTTATTCAGATAGTTTAGAGACTTTCAGATTTATGTTCAGATTTACGTTCATATTAAGGTGTTTTTGGTATTTTCACCCACATTATTGTATTCAGTTAAACCTTATGGACTTATAGTTCTATGTATTCTGCATTATTATATCATGATTTGTAGTATACACGTACAAATATAAGTCATGGGTTAGCTTGCGGTCCCTCGGGGTCATGAGCACTGTATAATATTCCTGTTCAGCGAATTAGGCTGTTATATTTTAGAGTTCCACCAGTCCCCTCTAGTCCTTCTCGAGCTTGTCAGATTGACTCAAAGAATGCTTAGTTTTATCAGTCTATTCATATGTTAGCATAATTTGTAGCTTCCCAGGCCGAGCATGGTACTTCTGTTACTCCATCTTCTAAGGCCACAAGGGTTGGCAAATTTATGAGGTTGAACACTCCAACCTCTACAGGAGTTAAGGTAATATAAGATTCTCAAGGTTTTTAATAATGACATAGAAAAGATCTTTCGTGTTGCGCATGACACTAATATTGTAGTCATCGAGTTTTGTGCCTTCCAGCTGAAAGATGGGGCCTATCAGTTGTACAAGGAATGGGACCACTCAAGGGGTGACGATTCTGAGTAAGCCCTGTGGAATGAATTTTATAATACTTTCCTAGATTTCTTCTTTTCTCAAGAGTTGAGGGAAGCAAAGATAGAAGGGTTTTTTAACCTAAAGCAAGTCAGAATATCAGTCAAAAAGTATGCCTTAAAGTTTCACCAGCTATTATGGTATGCTCTGAATTTGTTTTCTAGAATGAGGGCTAGAATGAGAAAGTTTGTTTCGAGTTATCCTAAGATATATTTTTTGAGAGTAAGTATGCCTTGTTGAACAAGGACATAGATATCTTCAGGTAGGCGGTGTACATGTAATAGGTTGATGAAAAGAAAAAAAAAAGCAAAGATAAGGGAAAGAAAAAGAAAAAAGTTTAGATTTTCTGGGGAGGGTAGTGGAAACCAGTAGAATGGCAGATATGGTGGAAAGTTATCCAAGAAGAAGTGAGGAAATTAAATGTCTTACTCGACGGCTAGTGCTCCCTACCCAAAGCTATGAATTTACTGGCGTTCTTATGGTGGTGCAATTATAGGTCATAGGGTGCCCAATCTCAGTCTAGTAGGTCCCAATCAGCTCTATCCTATCCTCCAAGTAGATTTTTTGGTCGATTCCATTGGGGATACTGTGATAAATAAAAGGACAAGTGCTTCAAATATGGTTATCTAGGGCATATGATTAAAAACTATCTAATGGCTATGGTTGCTTCTGGTCAAATAAGGTCTCGATTGCCTCTTCATTAGCTCCTACACCAAAGGGTGAACCATCTGGTTCTGACACGAGTCAAAATAGACTCTATTCTCTCACTACCCATCAGGAGTTCGTGGCATCCCCTGAAGTCATTACTGGTATGTTTAAACTTTTTTCCTGTGATGTCTACTATTTACTTGATCTGAGGTCCACTCTTTCTTATGTGACATCATTTGTGGATGTGCTTTTGGGCTTCAGTCCCAAGTGTATTTTGGACCCATTGGGTGACTTTTTTATTTCTAGGAGAGTCTATAGGTGTTGTGTGGTATCTATGGGTGGTCGAGAGACTTTGGTGGATCTGTTTGAATTAGACATGGTTAATTTCAATGTCATATTAAGAATGAATTAGTTGTATGTGTGCTATGCATCTCTAGACTATCGGACCCATAAAGTAATCTTTAAATTCCTTAATAAGCTAGATATTGAATGGGAGGGTGGTTCCTTAGCACTTAAGGATAGATGATTTGATGATCAGATTTAGGGTGCTAAGTTTTTCTCTATGATTGATCTTTGGTCTATCTATAATCAACTAAATATTAAGGAGGTAGATATTCCAATGACTGACTTTCATACCCGGTATGAGACTTTTATGTTTCTGGTTATGTATTTTGGATTGAATAATGTCCCAGCGGCATTCTAGGACTTGATGAATAGAGTCTTTCATCGGTTTCAGGTTTTTTTCATCATTGTGTTCTACATGATATTCTAGTGTACTCAAAGAGTGATATGGATCATTTTGATCACCTCCGCATTGTGTTGCAGACCCTGACAGAGAAGTAGTTGTATGCCAAATTTTTGAAATTTGAATTTTAGTTTAATGCTATAATTTTTAAGGCCATGTCATATCTAATGAAGGGATCATTGTGGATCCGTAAAAAGCTATAGTGTTTAAAAAGTGGCCTATACCACCGACTCCAACCAATATTTAAAGCTTCTTGGGTTTTGCTGATTACTATAGGATATTTATATGTAGTTTTTCAACTATAGTTTCCTATTGACTAAGTTAACTCATAAGAAGGCAAAGATCTTATAGTCTTATGCTTTTGAGGGTAACTTTGACAAGCTGAAGGATAAGCTATCTTCAGGATTGGTCTTCACTTTGCCTGAATGCACTGATGAATATTTTGTCTATTATGATGCGTCTTGAGTGGGGATTGGTTGTGTCTTGATGCAGAATGGCAAGGTGATAGCTTATGCCACTAGGCAGTTAAAGGTGCATGAGAAGAAATATCTAACTCATGACATAGAGTTATTGTTGTGGTGTTCGTGTTGAAAATTTGGTATCATTACTTGTATGGATTCTATGTGGATATATTTTCAGATCATTAGAACCAGCAATACCTGTTCACCTAGAAAGATATTAACCTCAAGAAAAGGAGATGGTTTGAGTTGCTCAAGGATTATGACATTAGTCTTCACTACCATTCAGTTAAAGCTAATATGGATACTAATACTCTTAATAGGTTATCCAAGGGGAATCTAGCTAATATGGATGGGGGAAAGTTAGAATTAGTGAAAGATTTCCACCATTTTGCTAACCTTGGAGTTTGTCTATTTAACTCTAAGGATGGTTGTATGTTCCTTTAGGAGATGGAGAAGTCGTCGTTAAGTGATAAGGTAAAAGATGAGAAAGTGTTGACTCCTATCTTGGTGAGGATCAAGGGTGATGTAGGTGGGCAGAAAGTAATGGCTTTTAAGGCTAGTGGTGATGTTACCTTGCTGTACCAAGGAAAGTTGTGTGTTCCTAGATGGATGGATTATGAGAGAGGGTCTTGGCTGAGGCGCATGAGCTGCGGTATGCTATTCATCTTGGCTCGAGAAAAATATATCATGACCTTAAGGAGATATATTAGTGGAAAAATTTGAAGTGGGATGCTGCTAGTTTTATGGCTAAGGGCATAGTGTGCCAATAAATAAAATTTGAGCGCATGAGGCTCGAAGGGTTATATGATAAGATGGAGTTGCTTGTGTGAAAGTAGGAAGTCATTAACATGAATTTCATTAGTAGTCTTCCCCGGTCACAAAATTAGTTCGATTTTCTTTGGGTCATTTTTTGATAGGATTACTAAGTCTTCTAACTTTTTGCATGTAAGGACTAATTTTTTTGTATATAATTATGCAAATTTATACCTCTAAGATATTGAAAGGTTGCATGGGGTACCTGTTTCTATTATCTTGGATCGTGGTATGCAGTTTTCATTGCACTTTTAGTGGTCGTTTTAGAAAGGTTTGGGGATCAAGGTTAGTCTTAGTACTGCTTTCGATCTGTATTCGGATGGTCAAGTGGAAAGGACTATTCAGACATTGAAAGATATGGTTTTTGCTTGCGTGATTGACTATGGTGGTAGTTGGGTTGAGCATTTTCTTCTTATAGAATTTGCATATAATAATAACTACCTTTCTATTACTGAGATAGCTTGGTTTGAGGCCTTGTATGGTATGAGGTGTAGGTCTACTATTGGGTGGTTTGAGGTTGGTGAGGCAAAGATATTTTGTTTGAATTTGGTTCATCAAGCCACAAAGAACGTGAAGGTAATTTGAGATAGGTTTAAAGCCTCCCAAATTTTCTAGAAGTCCTATACAGATATAAGGCATAGCATGTTAGAGTTTGAGGTTAGGGATAGGGTATTCATGAAGGAGTCTCTTATGAATGTAGTGATGCAGTTTGGGAAGAATGGGAAAATTAGTCCCCGATATGTCGTTCCATACTTGGTTTTGAGAAGGGTCGGCAATATTGTATATGAATTGGAGTTGCCTTCTAGTTTGAGCTCCATTCACCAAATGTTCTATGTTTCTATGTTAAGGAAGTGTGGGGGTCCTCCATCGCAAATTATGCCTATCGAGGATATTGGTATTTTGGATTCCCTATCTTATGAGAAAGTCTCTATTAAAATCTTGGATTGGCAAGTTTGTCGATTCTGGACCAAGGACGTAGCTTTGATAATAGTTCTATGGAGGAACAAAAAGGTTCACAATGTACTTTAAAAGCTAAAGATGACATGAAGTCCAAGAATCCATTCCTAGTCCCTTATCCAAAAATTGTTCTTAAGGTATATGTTGTTCTTAACATCTCTATTTTCTATCTTAAGTGTAAGAGTAGAGATGTTTGGGGGTTTAATTATGTTAGTCACTCCCTAAGAGCAGAGATATTTCGGGATTTAATTGTGCTAGTCACTGCCTTGTTCCATCATTTGAGGATGAATGATCTAAGTGGTTGATAATTAAAACACCCTATGTTTTGGGCCTTGGAAAATTCTTGAGCTTTGAGCTCACTGTCCTTGTAACTACTCATTGTACGAGTCATATGGTGTAGGTATGGGTCGGGTTACCCAAGTCGTTAGGTGACCAATTAATGGTGGTTGGGTTTTTACTCTTTGTAATAACTTCAGGGTATGAGTCGTTAGAGGTGGTGATGATTCATAAGGACGATCATTAATCAAATCATAAATTGAGTAGCTTGGCTTGTCTTTCAGTATGAGTCAATCTCTAAGAGCTGTGACGATAAGTTACGAGTGGTATAGTTTAGTCGTATGTTGTCAAGTATTTAATCCGTTAGGTTCTGCCTTGTATACAACTAGACCATATGAGTTATATGGTCTGGTCATACTAGGATTACAGAGTCGTGTAGTGGACAATGTAAAGATATCCTACTGATTGTCTTGGTGACCACTCAAGGGTACGAGTCATATGTTGTGGTTACAGTTCAAGGTTGTCGACTCATAACCACATGCGACCTATTTATAGATTTTAAATTGGGGGCATTCTGGATATTTCCCATTTTAACTCCCTTTGATACCATGACTTAAAACATCTTTTGGTACTTAAACACATTATTCCAATTAAAGCACTCTCAAATTCACTCTCAAATTATCTGTTAGACCAAAAGCTAGGGTTTCATCAAGATAATTAATTAAGGCTCTCAAGGGTAGTTTCTCTTGATACTTATTGGTGTCTAAGGCATATTACTCATCCCTCATTGTTATTTTACTAAAGGCATATGTTTTAATATATGGTTTTCATGGTATTGTTCTGGTTTTGAAATAAAGGTTGGGGGTTTTGTTTTGTCATAGATGAATATTGTTTCTCATGGTTAAATTATAATTTTCCTTGTTTTGATTATCATTTTGAACATGTGGTTGCATGGGTATGGTGGCTGAACTTGATAATGGTAAATTTCTTACAACTTATGACACTTTATGTGGTTATAACCCTAACCTTGTTTTGTTAAACTAGTTAGTAGTTATGAAAAAGGTGGGAATTTGAATTAGGGGTGCAATGGAATCTTTGAAGTGTTTGGTTTGACTATTTATTAAAACTAATGCATGGAACAACATGGTTAAATGGTTAAGGATGATTTTAGAAACCTTGTGGGGTACGAGGGAATCCCCCAAGTGATCTTAATAATGGAGTCCATGGGGTATGACAGACTCTTTAAGTATTGGTTAGGGACATTTCATACAAGCAATAGTTGATATGACGATACCACTTATTAATGCCTTAATAATTGACTCCTGGAACTGGTGGTTTGGTTATGTGCTAAAGTTTTTAATTTTGAAATAACAGTGGTTGTTATAGCTAGACGTGAAGGTATTGGTACGAAGAACGGACAGTGGAAACTCGTGAGTGCCATCAGGAGGTTTGGTCTTGATGACCTGTGTGCATAGTTAACAGTATTGACATGATTGTATCTTTGTTTGATGTGGGGTCGGGATATTTCCTAGTCTTCATTGATACCCCTGGTTCATGCAACTAACACGTATTAGGGCCCTTTCAATAGGGGGGGCTAAATCCATAAAGCTCATCGGTGGATTTTTATGACGGTTATGCTACATAACCCACATTATAGTTTTAAATTCTTTGTAAACCTTGTTTTCTATCCCAACATGATATATATGTATATGTAATTGCATATGGTTAATTTATTTGATTTTGAATGATGGCATTATTTTTTCTTTATCTCAAAGTTACATACTAGCATTTTCTTTGCTAACCGTCTTCGGGCACTGTATCCCTACGTGATAGAAGAACCATCCACACTACCATTCCTCCTGCTCAGTGACTTAGATTTAGGGACATCTTTGAGTTAGATTGAAGTGGCAAGTTTCCATACTCCGAAAAACTCCATTTCATTCTATGGACTTCTTTTCATTATTGTTATTTCTTTGGTTTTGGTTTTGACTATGGTCTGGGGAATATCCCGCTGGGATGTTCTTTAATTCTGGCTAAAGGACTTGTCGAACTACTATGGGCATGGGCAGTGTCGGTATTAGTGTTAGCATTGGTATTGGTATTGGTATTGGACTTAGAATTAGTATTGGTATTGGACTTAGAATTGGTATTGGTTAGATATTTGGTTGTGGCTATTTGGTTATGATTATAGACTTACTTTCTTGTCTTTAGATTATCATTGTTTTATCTTATTATATGTTGGAAATTCATCTGACATATAGTGTAGGGTGGTTAAAGATGGGGTATTGGGGATGGACGGTCCTAGTTGGACTTTAGATACCTGAAACGACTAGGCCCTAGTTCAGGTTGCATCAATAATGCCAAAGAAATCCAACTACCACAATAGGCGATTGACACTACAAATCAACACATAACCAAAGTAATTGGTCATTAGGAGATCCACTTATGCAAAGCACATAACACAATGTACGCCTATTATTAGAATAACCGATCCACCACCCCAGAGTATTATTGGGTTAGTAGGTTATTATTGTTGCTTTATGTAGGCTTTCTCTTCTATTATGGTTACTTTGACCAAGTTGACTCAGAAATATTATTTTTTCAGTGGTTGGATACTTATGTGGAGAGCTTTCAAAATATCAAAGAGTTTTGACTAACGCTTCTATCTTGACTTTGCCTAAGGAGAAAGTTGGTGTTATGATATTTTGTTCCACTTTTGGAGTTGTCTTTGGTGTTGTATTAATATAGAAGGAAAAAGTGAATTCTAATGTTTTCATTAGTTGAAGCCTCATGAGAAGAACTGCCATACTTATGATTTCGAGTTAGTCGTGATTATGTTTCTACTGAAATTGTGGTGAAACTACTAGTAAGGTGTTTAACATTAGATTTTCTCCAATTATCATAGCATTCGGTACTTCTTCAGTCAATGGGATCTTAATATGAGAAATCATCGTTGGTTTGAGTTTCTTAATGATATAATCTCACAATTTTCAATGGTTTAAGTTTTTAATGATATAATCTCACTATTTTTATCATCTTGCAAGACTAATGTGTTAGTGGATGCGTTGAGATGGAAGGTGGTAAGTATGGGGAATTTGGCTCATTTATTATTAGTACAAAGTCCTTTAGCCATAGGCATCTTGCCTTTAGCTTACCAGTTGCGTAACTTAACATTTCAAACTCGAGCATATTTTGGCCTTTATAGATGTTTGGTCTTCGTTGATGGAACATATTCAACCTCGATGTTATAATGATGAGAAACTGAGGGTGATTTTGATAAAGTGTTTAATAGTGGGAAACACTGCATTTCTTGATCCCGGTGGTTTGTTAAAGATTGGTGGGCATTTTGATTTGCCAAGAGTTTGTGGATGGGTTATAGTTATCTTGGAGAAGATTTTTTGTTCAAAGTATTTTATTCAACTAGGAGCAACCAACATGTACCATGACTCCAAGCAACATAAATGGTGTATTGTATGAAAACAAGTCATTGTTGAGTTTTCTACCAAATATTTGAATTATCAGTAAGTGAAGTATGGACTTCAGGTATTGGGTGGTACTACATTGAGGGTACCTATTATTGAGTAGAAGTGAGAGCGGACACTATGGATTTTCTTTTTGGTCTACCCCCTGACATTAGAAAAGTTTTATTTTACTTGGGTGATTGTAGATAGGTTGACTAAGTCTTCTCATTTTAGACCTTGAGGGTAAGATATAATGCAAAGAAGTTGGCCAAAATCTACATTTGAGAGATTGTTCGATTTCATGAACTGTCTATCTCCATTATTTCTTATAGAGGTACTCAGCTTACCTTAAATTTTTGGAGTTTGATATAGAATGAATTGGATACTCAACTTGTTATGAGCATAACTTTTCATACACAATCAAATGGCTGGTCAAAGAAGACCATTTCGGTATTCAAGGACATGATTTTAGTGTGTGTTATTGATTTTAGTGGTCATTGGGATCAGTACATTCCCTTAGTAAATTTTTCCTGCAATAACTACTATTGTAGAATTTGCGCCTTATGACTCTTTGTATGGGTAGAGGTGTAGATCCTTCGTGGGACGATTTGATTTATTTGAGGTAAGTCTTTGAGGCATTGATTAATCTAGAGACTAGAAAAATTGAGTTTGATTGATTTAGTAAAGTCTTGTGGCTTCCTAGAGTAGGCAAAACACTTTTGCCGTCCATCGAGTTCAAATGTGGCATTCATGCTTTGTGAGCTATTTTTGTTGACGATATCACCCATGACTGGTGTGGTGATATTTAGGAAGAAATAAAGAATAGTTCGAGATTCATTCATCTTTTTGAAGTTCTTATGAAGTTTGGAGATGTGGTATGTAGGATATCTTTGCCTCTGTATTTGTCTATTCTTCATCCGTTATTACATGTTGAACTAAATCATGTAGATAAATCTTATGCGATTCGGTGAGACTTAGTTGCATTAGATCATGACTTTTCTTATGAGGAAGAGCCCACGGCTATCCTTGACAGGCAAACTAGGAAATTTCTATCTAAGCATATTAATTATATGAAATTCTAGTAGAGACACCTCCCTATTAAGAAAGCTATGTGGGAGTTTGTGTTCCACAGGCGGGGTGGATGCCCCAACTTTTACCTATTAAGGTACTTTATTTGTTTTTCCATATTAGGATGAATGTGTTTTTTAGTAGTGGATAATGTAACAATCCGTATTGAGGTTTTTAGCTTTTGTTATGTTTTAACTATTTTACTGTTTGAACTAGTTGTTACTTGTTATTAAGGATTTGACGGTTTGGTTGAGCTTTTCCGTTGAACCCAGGACATCAAAATTCATCTAATAACACTATTTTATTCTGTGAGGTCTCAAACAAATCTTGAGGGTCCATTTGGAGGAATTTAGGTCATTTTCCTATATTATTTTGCTAATATCTGGGGAAACATAAGTCCTTTTTTTGCATTCATAGTCCAACCCTCGCGTACATGGTAAATGATTAATTTATATATTGGAAATTGTAGAGGAAGTATCATTATAGAAAAGGGTTAGAATCGTCATTCATCGTGAATGAAAGGTGGTGTCCTTGTTTGTGAAGGGTAATTTTACCGAGTCTGAGTTGGATACTCATTGTGTTTGCAATAAAATGCTCACAATTGTGAGGTTTCCAGTTTAGGTGATGCCCTAATCTCATCCGGGGGCTCAGGTTCATGAAGTGCATTTAGTACTTGGGATCAAAATTAAATTGTTTTCATTCCAAACCACCATTTTCACCGTTATTTGACTTTAGGAGCTTGTTTCTTGACAGTTTCAAAGAGGAATTTCATCAATTTTGCGTTGCTAAACTCAAAACTCATATTTTCATAAATTTTCATTGATTTCATTTTCAAAATAACTTCAGAACCTTTATTGCAAACATAGATTTTGGCACTTTTACCCAGTAAATTTTAAAATTAGTATTTCTTCGATTTGAAGTTTGATTTTAACTCATTTTCCATTGGGTTTTTAGATTTAGAACCATTTTGTATGTGAAACTTGATTATTAAATAAATTTTTGGTTTTACCATTTTCCCCTTGGGAATAATTTTTGATCTATTTTTTTATCGATAATTAAAGTAGATAATATGTATTATTAGACTTCTTTAACATATAGATTATATTCTTAGAGATTTGGTTCTTTCCAATGCTTCTCGTAAAAGGAAGGCTCCCTCCATATTGAATATTTTAGGTTCATGTTTTGATTATTAGAGGTAAGTTGTGGCTCAACTTTTGTTAAAATAGGCTTGATAGTTAACCGTTCCTATGAAGTATGCTATGGGTTAGGGATTGCATCGTGATATTCATTTTTGGGATAGTTATTTCATCAGGTACTCACTCCTACTTCTTTTCCCTTTTGGCACAGATCCCTGAATGAGTCTGACCCACGATAGCTAACTTTTTCTATATGAGTTGATCTGGAATAATTGTGATCTCCATTTCTAGAGCCTTGTTCTAACCCCCATCTATCCTTTATTGTATTACTTGTATTTGGAGACAATGGATTATTATCACATTTTAGTATTATCGTAGATTCGCTTTATACATATGATACTAGGTTTTGGGATTTCGTTGTATTTCTATTCATATATTTCGATTTTATGATTTTTATGGTCTGACTTCATTCTAGAAGTCTCCTATTGCTTAATGTCATCTCTTTTATGTTTTTCTTATCTGTAATGGCTCTTTTGCTTACCTATGAAGGTTGGGTTATGGTAGGTTCCACCATGATCATTTTTTCTAGGTCGTGACATAAACATACATATGTACATATGTATGTACATACATATGTACGTATGTATGTACATACATAAACCAAGAGTAAAGTTTGAATCATGAATAAGGTAAAAAAACATGCAAAACACTTTTAACATGCGGGAAATCAGATAAGAGTCTAAAATTTGAAAACCTATCATAAAAGATTCTATCCGTTGATACATGTATAATGTGATCCTAAAGTTATAACCTTTGTAAAGTCATGATAACTGAAGTCATTCATAAAAAGTATTTTACGAATATGTAAACACAAATTGTCATAAAGTTTTTAAACTTTGGGTGCTTCTTGTAATTAACAAACACCGTATGAACTCATGATATCCAATGTCTTACACACATTGGAAAAGTTATTCTAACTAAACAAAATTTCAACCATGGATATGAAAATCCTATAATTAAAACCTTTGGGCAAAACCTATAATGGAATGTAGTTATTAGACCTGAGTTATTTAAACTCTTTCACTCTTGTTGCTAAATAATCCCCCCAATATATGCTAGTTCTTCCTAACAGGAGAATTAAAGGTTTAAGTTTGACTCAACATATCTGTAATCTGTACTGTTATGATCCTAATCGTTATGTCATGTCAAGAATCTAATGCTGAAAATTTTGACTCTAAAACGTGTCTTCAAAATCATGTGTATAGCACAAATTATAGTAAACTTGCTTCAACCATGCATATCTTTATGGATTCTAAACCTAGAGTTCATAATTCATAAAGAAACCTTATAGCATATATTTTAAAGCTTAAATAAGAAATTTGTATGGAAATCATATGATCATGAGAAAAATTGTTCATAGATATCATGTACAACAAGTAAAGAATTCAACTTTAGCAATTTGGGCATGAAACCTAGCTATGAATGATTATGACATGCATGTTGAAAGTACTTGCAATATATCACTAAAATTATGCATAACTAGGTAAGTACAAACACTTGACACCAGAAGACTTGATGAACTTTCTACAATAGGAACCCTAGATTATTTCATTTAGCTTAGACTTGTTTTGATAGAATAAAGAAATAATAGACTTTTCTTCACAACCTAAAAATGCAGGGTCATGATGGCACTTGTCACAAAAAATCTTGACAAGTAAACCTATCACTCAAACTTATATAAAAGGGATAAAAACCTTAATATATAAGGTGAGGCTTCTAGAATGAAGTCGAACCATATGCATATAATCAAAGAAGAGAAATAAAATCAAGTAAACTATACAATAATCCTAAAACCTATGTCATAGTTTCAGAACTAAATAATACAATTCGAGGTAACAAATACATAAGATATCCAAAAATTGGAATAAAAATCTGTCTCTGAATACAATAAGACATAGTCTAAATAAGATAAGGTAGAAGTAAACTACGAATGCATAGATCAACATCTACATTAAATGGGCTCCAAGTACCACCTAAATCAACTGTCTTGAGGCGCACTCAAACCTGAATCTGCAATAAAAGGGCACTGTAGAAGTGAGTACGGTCCACTTGTACTCAGTTATTGTCATAGGTCGACTGAGCAATTTGAAACTAAAGCATACAAAATATACACTAAGGGAAAGTCACCTGTAATCATAAAATGTCCCAAATAGTAGCCCATGCCATCTCCATAAATAGTTCAACAATATTCATATATACCACGCAAAACTACAAGAGGAGAGACAAGTATCCGGATATTACACATATAGGTATAAAGAAAGTAATGCACATAGACAAATATTATATGAAGGAAAATACTTCACACAAAAAGAAAGCACAATGTATATAATAAAATGCAATACTAAATGATGATGATAATGATGTGATGCATGTGGTCATTGCACAATCTTCATAAGAACCTACAGAGCAGTGCTCCCAATGTAGCACCAATGGGGAGTTGGTTAACCCATATAAAATCTACATCCAATACCATATGCATATATTCTCTCCGGTACATCCATCGGTAGAGGGTTTTAAAAATGTCAAATTTATTGACAAAAAAAGAAGTGTTTTTAGTATTTCCGCGGTGTACCAATGTCTCATGAATGTATATGATATGGGGATTTAATACTCACAACCAACCATAGTGAGAAATTACATATTCAACCAATATACAAACCACATGAGCAAAAATACTCTCAATATTCCAAACATCCATGATATCCAAAATAACTCATATGCCAATAGAGTAAAATACACCAACATTTACCATTTATACCATGTTAGGATTTTTTATCAAACAACATATTACTCATGTCACATACAAAAATCTAACAATATCATATAAGACCACACATGGTCACACATATAAAATAATGGAACAAAACTACCAATTAGAAACACTATAGGCCCATACACAGGACAAAACGATAATTATAACCATTTTCATGATTAGTTCCCATATCCTTAACATGATTTTGTAATAATGTTTAATACCCAGTCCATACTGAAGAAACTTAAGCCACAACTTACCTTGAATTCCAAAATCAAAATGAATAAGCCTCTATCACCAACTTTCACCTCACACACAGACCCCAAAAATTGGCAAAAACGCACAAATATAGAATCTATGCATCAATAGAAAGCCAAGGATATCCATATTTCCTTCTTTAGAATATGTATCAAAACAGACCCCCAAAATGGGTTTTTGAAAAAGAAGAGTAAAACTAGATTTTTTTTCAAAAAACATATTACCAACATTAAAGGAACTCATAGGAGAAAATAAAGTGAAAATGAGGTGAAATTAGGGTTCGAATTGAAGAATTAATGATTGGGGTCTTCTGAGTCAAAATCCCTAAATTCCATATTTATATCTATATTCAAATAAGATTTGAATAAAAACATTGAAGAAAATAGTTAAAGTAGGAGTTTTAGAGCTTACCCAAGCTTAGAAATTAATGTAACTACTCAAAAACTCGATCCCCAAGCTCCAAGTCTCAAAATATTATGTAAACATAACAAAAATAAGGTATAGAAATGACCTAGACATTGCTTAATCAATCATCGAGTCACTTAAGTGACAATTTCTTAAGATACCAGGTGTCACTTATGCAATACTTCACCTGTCAACGGGTATCACAGAACTGATCCTCTTATGTCTTAAGCTATGGTTGCGTATACGACACATGAGTCACATAAGAGATATCTCAACTGCTAAATTGGGTCTCTTAAGCAACCAAAATGTCACGTAAGTAGGTGCTCCAGTGTAAGACCCCACAAATCCTAGTCATTTTGGTCATTTATAGCATGCTAAAAGGGGTCCCACACTTAGAAAAAAATTAAGCTAAGTGTTAAGACTTAGAATCATTTTATCCGTCATAATAGGATGATCTTATTTTCAACTCTTACGACATTAAAATGTATTTTTTTAAGTCGATTCATAATCGAGGTCATTGCATTGATCCTGTCGACACGGCACATCGGGTGTCACGTCACTGGGCAATTTTTGCTCATTAAAAATCTGGCTTTCCAAAGATAAATTGGTCCTTTTCCCTACCCAATTCAGCTAAAACACGAGATTAAGCCCCCAAAAAGGGTAAAATTCAATCTCTATTCTCAAAATCCTCTCAAGAACAAACTCTAGTTTATCAAGCTCAAGATTCAAGTCCCAAGAATTCATAGCAATTCTCAAGAATCAACAATTAAGGTATGTTAGGTGTTCATCCTTGGGTTTCCTTTAACCCTTGGAGTCCAAGAATCCTTTTTAAAACTACAGGTTTATTAAGTTCATGATTTACATATTTAAACTAGATTATGTTTAGGTATGTATATAGTTTTCAAAGCAAGATTCATACATGTTTCAAGTGAATTAATTAACAAGTATGGAGAGTCATGTGACCCTCATGTTAAACCCTTAAATTTACAAGTTGAATGTTGTAGCCATAATGTTTATATCTTGATGATTTCTAAGTGTATTAATTATACTTCCCAAGTATTTGATAAAATGCCTATGTAAATTGAGTAGTGAATTCATAACATGCTATCATGTGGTCCAATTCATGCACAAGTTCATGCCTCTTAAATGTTTAACAAAATGTCTAAATAAATGCATGGTGGAAAAGAAACTAATGAAATGCCTTCAAGTTTTTTCCATGTTTTACTATTGATGCTATCGAGTCCTAAGGGTATTCAATACCCGACAATCTAGATGTTTACGTAGAATTGTAGTAGCTACAAAATAGTGTCAGTAACATCATGAACAGTAGTACTTATTCAATTACAAAACTTAGTAAACTCAGTCCAACCGAGTCAGTCAACATGATCAGTAATAGTTCAGTCGAGCCTAGTACAATTTAGTGATCAGTTCAGTGTCTATTAAGTTGGGAGTAGGATTCAGCACAGAGTGAACCCCGGGATGGGGCATTCTTGTCAGCAGAGGGTTTGACTAAGCGTATCATTCCCTGTATTACAAAACTGCGTATCTAGCATAGGGTAAGTTTTCCTTCTACCAGATTAGGGTTGATGCAACCATATATATATTTCATGAGTCTTCCTGCCAGATCAGGGTTGACACAACATTATTAGTATCTCTTGGAAAGTTGCTAACAACCTTCCAACTGAAGTCACATGTTGGACCCTAACTCAGTTTATAGTTGGGGTATATTGGTTAGATGAACACTCCCACAATTACAGTTTTATTATTTAGTACTCCATAATCAATATTCAATCTCAGAATTCAGTAAATAACTCAGATAGTTCTACAGATCCATAGCCATTAGTTATCAGTTACTTATCCATCAGAATTTAGTACTTCAGTATCAATCTAAACCTCAATTATAATTATTTAGTTAATAGAACTCAGTACTTTATTTTTAGTCTAATTCAGACAGAGGTTATATACAAAGTATTACATAGTCGGCATGATCAGTTGTTATAATTTTGCATGTACTCTTATTTAGTTATTTCATGATGTTCATTCAGTCAGTTATCAGCTCATGCATATGAACCCATTTATATTAGCCTGCCTCACTTAGAGTGCCAGTACATTCAAAGTACTGAAGCATACTCTTTCTTTTGCACTATGATGTCTCATATCATACGTTCAAATGCAGGGCTCCTGACCATACTTAGCAGCTCAGGTTACAACAACAGTTATAGTGGTGAGTCCTCATATTTTAAGGATAGATTTATTTATTTTATTATTCTAGTATTTCAATATGTTTAGAAGTTGGAGTTAGTTGGGGACTTCTCCCATCAAGTCTATATTTAGATAGTTAGAGGCTTTCAGACTACACTCTCTCAGACAAATATTTAGTTTTTCAATATTATTGTCAGTATTTAGTACTTATTTTTAGTTTATGAACCTTATGGGAAGTACAGCCTAACTTCCGGATATATTTTCGGTATTATTATTATCTAGTGCTCATAGAAGGTACCAGTCATGGGTTAACTTGTGGTCCTTCAGGATTGTAAGCCCTGTGTGATACCTAGAATGCATTCTCAGGCCATTACAAACTTAGTATCAGAGCCTAAGATTCAATAAAGTTCTAGGGAGTCTAAAAACCACTTCAAGTAGAGTCTTGTACATGGGTGTGTAGCACGCCACACTTATGGACAAGAGGCTATTTGGCGTTTTAAGAAAAAGTTCCCTTTTTTCCAGTATTCATGTCGTGGGAGTGATCAATATTTCAAGTCAAATTCTCTGTCTAATCCAATTTTCCCTTTCGTTAATAGAACATGCCTCTTAAAAGAATAACAAAAAAAGAACTGAAAACCAACCAACACCATCCCCTGAAAAAGCATTATTCTCACGAAGAATTTAGAGCAACTTTCACCATTTAAATTCATTCTGTGGCAACCTAGAATGAATAACCAGCTACTATTCAGGCCAACCCAGTGGCCAATATGGATGCAACTAGGATTTAGGACTTCACCTAAATTAACCCTCCTTTATTTTTAGGGTCTAAGTTTGAAGATGACTCGTATGAATTCCATGACATGGTGTAGAAGGTAATAAATATTATGGGGTAACTGCTAGTGAGAGTGCTAAGTTAGCTGTATATCTGTTGTAGGATATGGCTCATACATGGTTTAAGAAAAGGAAGGAAGATAGGTTCGCAGATATTGGGCCTATAAAATTGGAGGAGTTTGCTACTACCTTTATTGATAGGTTCTTCCCATTGGAGTTGGAGGAAGCTAAGGTGTTAGAATTCAATAACATAAAGTAGTGAAACATGATAGTGAAGGAGTATTGTCTTAATTTTACTGACTTAGCTACATATGCTCCTCATGTGGTAGCTGATAGCAGATATAAGAAGAATAAGTTCTTATTTGGTGTGTCAGATAGTGTGGTCAAGGAGTGTAGGTCTGTAATGCTGATTAATGAGATGGAATTGGCAAGGTTGACGGTCCAGGCTAAGTTGATAGAGGAGCAAAATACAAAGGAAAAAGAGAGGGATAGAGCAAGTAGCTGTAATTTTGGTAAGACTAAGAAAAAGGGTGGTAACCGTTCTCAATTTTTCCCAAAATCATCAGTTCTGGCTCCATCATCAGGCAGTGCTTTGGTTCCTAAGTTTGGAAATGGTAATAAGGATAGGTCTCAAGGCTCTAAATATTAGGGTAGTGTTAGCAGTGACTGAATAAATTCTCTTTGTCAGAAGTATGGAAGAAACCATCACAGTGTTGGCAAGGCTGGCAGTGATGTATGTTTTGGATGTTGCAAGCCATGCTATAGGATTAGAGAATGTCCTCAGGTAGGTTTTGTAGAATCAGCATAATCATCCCCTAACTCAGTTCGATCACCCATCTCAGCAGGGTGTAGCTTCAAGTGACACCAATGGGCAACGCCCAAACAAGCTCTATGCACTTCAGTCCTGATAGGATCAGGTGAGTTCTGTAGATGTGATCACTAGTATTTTATAATTTAACCATTTACATGTTTACTCTTTGCTAGATCCAGGAGCTTCTATGTGCTTTGTAACTCCTTATATAGCTATTGACTTTGAAGTCATTCCTGAAATCCTAGAAGAGCCTTTCCCATTCTCTACTACTGTTGGCAGCAATATTATAGCCCGATGGGTATAAAAGAACTGTCTGGTTGTGGTATCTCATAAAGATAATTTAGTAGACTTAGTAGAGATAGAGATAACAGATTTTAACATCATTCTCGGCATAGATTGGCTTCATTCATGCTATGCTTTAGTTGATTATAGAAATAGATTTATTCATTTCTAGTTCCCACATGAATCTGTCCCAGAATGGAGGACTAGTACTTCAGCACTTAGGAGTCAGCTTGTTCATACCTTAAAGTGAGAAAATGATATCTAAAGGGTGTGTCTATCTTCTCGTTTGAGTTAAAGACTCTAGTTTAGAGACCCTTAATCTTGAGTCAATTCCAGTTCAAAGAGAATTTCCAGAGGTGTTTCCCAAAGATCTTCCCAGAGTCCTTCCCAAAAGGAAAATTGACTTTGGAATAGACCTTATTCTTGATACTCAGCCCATATCTATTATGCCATACAGAATGGCTATAGCTGAACTTAAAGAATTAAAAGAGCAGTTAAAGGATCTTCTAGATAAGGGATTCATTAGGTCTAGTGTCTCCCCGTGGGGCGCACCAGTTCTATTCATGCATAAGAAAGAGAGTTCTCTCAAAATAAGTATTGACTTCCATAAGTTGAACAAAGTCACAGTCAAGAACAAGTATTGTAACTCCCTAAGTCTATACCCCGGATGCTACATGGTGCTCAAAATCTTGAGGGACCACAAGCTAAACCATGACTGGTACCTGCCATAATAACTGAATAATAATACTGTAATTATGCAAAAATTAGGCAAAAACTTGCCATAAGGTTCAAACTAAAAGTAAATACTTAATACTAAAAATTGAATACTGATACATCTATTTGAAATACTCTAGTCTGAAAAGACTCTACTGTCTGAACAATTAAATTATCCTCAAAATATGAGGACTCACCACTAAGTCTGCTGCCAATAGATTGGGCTGCTAATTATGATCAGGAACCTATGTGTCTGAACCTATGATATAAGACATCATAGCACAAAAGAGAGGTATGCGTTAGTAAATTAAATGTACTGGTATACTAAGTGAGGTAGGATGAGAGGCATGGTTTCATATGCATGAACAATACTAAGTTAATGACATGAGTATAACTAAATGAGAGTACATACATGAATACGTAAGCTGCAACTGAGATCATGATAACACTGGATACAAAGTTCTGAATTATTGATTTACTGATATCATAGTTTACTGATACTAAATATCTGATAATTAAGTGACTATATCTGACAGTCCTAATTCTGAAGAGCTTGTCTGAGTTCTATAGTGTGCTGAGTGACTGTACTTGATAGTCCTGAATCTATAGAACTAAACTGAGTTCTACAATTATATTGAATGTGAAACTAAAATTGTGGGAGGTAATTCTCTAACTGATTACCCTAAATAAGATAAAAGAGTTGGGGTCCAATCTATAACCCCAATCGAAAGGGTGTCAGTACCATACCATAGGTCAAGATAACTGGTTGTGGGGTCAATCCTAGTCTTGTGGGTAACACCTGAGATTAGTCCTAACTAGTAGGTGATCCCTGAGTATGTCAGTCTTATGTAACAGGTGACATCTCATAACCTACATTGGCTATGTAGTTCTAGATCTTTGGGATTGCTTCTAGGAACCTAGTCCTAGCAAACAGGCGATTTCCCATCCCCAGGCTCGCTCGATGTTGAATCCTACTCCCAACTGAAAGATACTGAACTGATTTCTAAATATTTCTAGGCCTGAATGTACTATTACTGATCGTGCTGTTGGACTAAACTGGATTGAGGTCACTGAGTACTGAACTAATTACTTACTGAATTCTGTGAACTGACTGAGTCTACAGATTTTTGAACTGAATACTACTGAGTTCTGAACTGAATGTTGACCTGAGATTGATAACTAAGTACTACTGAAATTATTCTGTAACTACTATAGCTCTAGTAAACAACTAGGTTTTTTGGGTATTAAATATCCCAAGGACTCGATAGCATGAAAAGTAAAACATGGGGTGAATTTAGTAGCACATAATACTTGCTCACTAACGATGTATTCATCTAGACATTTTACAAAACACTTGATATACATGAGCCTGTAAATGAGTGAGATCACATAATATCATGATATCCTTTCACTAGTCAAGTCATAATAGCATATTTACACACACTTGGAGCACATAATCCATGCACATGACACTAACCATTTATAGGCACCATAATTAAAATCCCTACTTATAATTTTAAGGGTTTAGCATGGATACATATGATTCTAGACATATATCAAATAACTCCACATCAAACTTGTAACAAAACATGGATTAGAAACCCAATTAATCATTATAATCATCAATATTATCAAACCTAACATGAAATTCATAAAATCAATACACTTGAAGTTTGAAAAATAGATTCTTGAGCTCCAAGGGTGGAAGGGACCCTTGGATGAAAACTTGACACACCTTAATAATTATATTCTTAAACATTGATGGAGTGTTCTTGAGAATTTATTCTTGATATTAATATTCTAGGGTTTTTATCTTATGGGAAATTTGTGAGAAAAGAGTGTAATTTTCTTTGTGAGGGTTGAAATTCGTGTTTTAGGTTTTGGTTCTAACAGAGGAAAATGTCCCATTTACCCCTCTGGATGCTGTTTGTAAAGAATGAAAAATTTGCCTAGCAACGTGCAGACCGATATGCTGCCTTGCTGACATCGATGTGATGTCTAATGCACCACATCGATTCCTCATCGGTTCACTAGAATTTGCACTGGGATCTAGAGGAAAATACTTAATCGATGCGATGGGCTACGCGGTGCATCGAGATCATATCGATCCACTAGTTTGAGCTTTCAAATGTGATCCAAATAAAGTCTAAAAAATCCAAAATTTATCCGAGAACACCCACTGACATTCTTACTCATGATTCAACATAAAATCATTACTTTACGGTCATGTGGGTCGTGAAATAGAGTCACCAACCTATGAAAGGTAAAATAACACTAAGTCTGAATACTTAGCTAAAATTTTCTACGTCTGGGACCCCTTATCATGTTTTAAAGGGCTGAGTTAAGCTGAGGATTTTGTGGGGTCTTACAATATCTCCCTTTGGGAACATTCATACTCGAATAAGGCTGACTGAGCTAAGAATACCAATAGACTAACTTATACACTAAACATGCATATCTGATATATGGAACTCCTGAATGAACCTACTAATAAGCTTAGTTTTCAAATAGAACATGCATATCTGATGCATGAGTACATGACTGAACTGATTCATAAATGCGCGACTGAATATGCAACGGTAATGGATACCAAGTTTATAATTGTAACTAAACATGGAACTAATCTAATCTAAGGAAGACTGTTACCTTAAGATGAGAATGTTGATGAACCTGAGGTTATTTACTAAACATGCATGAATGGGAACATGAGAGGATAATTGGGCCTAAAACATGATACATGAGCTGAATATCATGAACTGAACTAAGCCTTTGTATTCGAAGCTTATGGCTGAGATAGGAACTTAAGGGTCCACCTATGACTTCCCACTACTCAAAACTAGATTCTTTATGAAGAGAAGATGGAATATTTAGGTGATAAATGTTCAGGGGGATCATAGTGCAACTCCCCCTCGGGACGTTATGTCTCCTGTAAAATGATGAGTTGGATGAGATACTTAGGAAAAGCTAAGATGATGCACAAGGCACCTACGAACTGAATCATGACTACATATAAGGGTTCTAAAATAAAGACATAACACCTGAACTGAGATGAACTCGCAACCACATAGTTGCTCGATCTTGGAATAGTTACATTCAGGAGACTTCGGATAGTGCAACTAGATGGAATGATGGGAAACCCAACCATATGAACATTGTCCACCTAACTGCTAAACTGAATTACTGGTTTTGAGGAGTAACTTATGCTGAAAACATATATTCAACTGGAGCCTTTCTTTGACACTCTTTCGAAGATTTATAGTGGCTTTATGAAGAAAGAAGTCTTGCCATGGCTGAATAAAATAGCTGAACAAGAAAATCAGAGTCTGGCTAAAATTTTATTCTATGAGTCTGGCCTACAAAACATCGTCTAAGATGAAGTGACTATGCCATATCCACTACAACTACAAATTTTCAACTTTAGACTTATCCCTTGAGTACTCTCTCAACTATACACTACACCTTAGTATAGCACATAATCTTTGACTACTGAAAATTTTCTCATGGATTTTGACTGTGAGTACATAAACTTACTAATTATCTATTTATCTGAATGGCTGATAGCTAAATATTTGGTCATATAATATTGAACTACACTTAGTACGAATAACGGGACTGGAACTGTAGAGTAACATACACACAAGGAAAGGATTAACTGGGTAACATGAGATAATTGAGAATGAATTCATGGCAACTATATTATTTGAGATGGCCAAACCAAGCGTACAACATGACTATTAAATAGTCTCTAAAATAAGGTACTAAAATACTGATAACTGTATGCTATGGTCAAGCAAATCTATAACTGAATTGAGTTGCTGATCTAATTACTGGACTGTGATTGTGACTTAGACTATAACTAAGACTGCAACTGAGACTGTACTAGAACTGAATACTGGGTCCTGATAACTCTAGCTACTAAGGTCTGATCTGGACTAAATTCTCCCACTATGTTCAAGCCTACTCAAATCTCTAAAATGCATTTAGCCACTTACACATCAACATGACATTCAAGCCTATCTTTATAACTACAGCCTTATGTAAAACAAGCATTAAAAAATAAGGACCTAAAGCATGAATGGCACTATACCGAACTTGACACTTAACTAAGGCCTGAGGAATAGGACATCAACATCTTGGATTTTTATCGAGAAATAAAAAATAAGGATTTACATGATGAAATCTAAATTTAGCTGATCATTAGGAATATAGCATATTTCATGGGAACTGATCATACTGTAAAGCATGACATGAGCATGAGTCATGAGTTGCATGACCTGAGTTTAGAGTTTCTATATACATGGAACGTGATTTGTAATGCTGAGTTAACTAGAACTCCTTATACTAGGAATTATAAGCGTACATGATTTTTGTTAATGTGCATAAATATGAGCTATGATCATAAAGCTAACATGTAATGCCTAGGTAGTTATCGTGATAGCTGAAGTACAAAACTTTTCACTCAAGTAAGGACGGGTTGGGCATCAACCTCTCCCATTGATTCTCTACATATGATGACATTACTACTAAAATTTGAATGCCTGACTTTATGATATATCATAATTGGATAGTTCATGTGTACCCGCCGGACTATGATAGACTGACCCACTAGGGTAGACACTGAGAAAGGTTCTATTAAGGTTTTTGGTCCGACTTTGAAATCGACTGCTATGCAAGGTACTACAAAATACAGAGAAGCTCATGAATATAATAAGATAAAACATATAAATATAAGATATTTAAAGTACCAGTGATGACTGAAGTGCATAAAGCTTTCTTGGTCGTTGGCCACTAGTGAAACTAGAAGTGGCACACTGCTAATTTGAGCGACTGGACTTAGCTGAAGGATGATTAGAATGACCCTGTAAACCTGACTAAGGACAATATCTAACTCTATGGCCTGTCTTTCCACACTCAAAACAAACATCACTTCCAACTCTACACATTCTCTTATGGTTCTTACAACATTCTCTGCAAAGTGGATTAGTACAAACACCTTTCCCACAACCTTGTGACTTAGAGCCTGGTGCTTCATCTCAACTGCCATTCTTAAACTTAGGCAATGGTTCTCTAACTTAAGGCAGAACTGGGGCTGAGAATCTCTGACGGAATTAGGAACCATCACTACCACCTAATCTTGTCTTAAAACTACTTGTTCTTGCCCTCTTATTCTTTCTGTAATTCTTCCTACGCTCCTTTTTCTAATTCGGAGGGTTAAGAATTAAAAGTCTAGATAGGAAAATAGTCTATAGGTTTTCTGAGAAACTATTGAATTGGCTAAAGTAGTGAATGTAGCTCAAAATTCTGTGTAAGAGACATGCTCATCTAGGGGATCTGCCTGAATGTGCCAAGGTGCTGACTTATTTTTGGTTTTCATTTCGTTTGTCTTATTGGGGAGTATGTTCTATAATCGGAAGGAAGAAAATAGTTATACTAAGAATTTAGCTTGATCTCATGCTCAATCGAATGACATGAAAACTGAAGGAAGGGAAACTTTTCCTAAAACATTTCGTATCATCCTCTCCATAAGTGTGGTGCCCTACACACCCATGCATAAGAATCTACTAGATGTGGCTTTAAGACTTTATAGGACTCTGTTGAACCTTAGGCTCTGATAATAAGTTTGTAACGCCCTAAATTTATACCCCAGATGCTACGTGATGCTTATAATCCTGAGCGACCACAAGCTAACCCATGACTGGTACCTGCTACAATAACTGATTAATAATATTATAATTAGGTGGAAACTTTCCATAAGGTTCATAAAGAAAGTAAATACTGAATACTGATACATCTATCTAAAATACTCTAGTCTGAAAAGCCTCTACTAGCTAAACAAGGAGTTAATAGGCTAAGTCCCCAACTAAATTCGACTACTAAAATAAACTGAGTACTGAATACTAAAATAATAAGTTTGTCCTTGAACTATGAGGACTCACCACCAAGTATACTTTCGATATATTGGGTTGCTAAGTATGATCAGGAGCTCGTGCATCTGAACCTGTGATATAAGACATCATAGCACAAACAGAGGTATGCGTCAGTACTTTGAATGTACTAATATGCTAAGTGAGGTAGGATGAGATTCATGGGTTCATATGCATGAACAATACTGACTGAATGACATGAGTATAATTGAATGGGAGTATATGCATGAATACATAAACTGTAACTGAGATCATAATAATAGTGGATACTGATTTTTGAATTACTGATTTACTGATACTGTGTATCTAATAACTGAATGACTGTATCTAATAGTCCTAATTCTTAAGAGCTGGTCTGAGTTCTATACTGAGCTGAGTGACTATACCTGATAGTCCTGAATTTGTAGAACTGAAGTGAGTTCTATACTAAGACTGAATATGAAATTGAGACTGTGGGAAGTAATTTTCTACTTCGGTGCTGAATTCTACTCCTAACTGAAAGACACTGAACTGGTTTCTAAACTGTTCGAGGCTTGACTGAACTTTTAATGATCGTGCTATCAGACTAAACTAGACTGAGGTCACTAGGTACTAAATTGATTATTGATTGAGTTTACGAAGTTCTGAAGTGAATACTACTGAGTTTTGAACTGAGATGGATTAATAAGTACTACTTAAAATATTCTGTAAATACTATAGCTCTAGTAAATAGCTAGGTTTTTTAGGTAATTAATACCCCCAGGACTCGATAGCATGAAAAGTAATACACTGCGTGAACATAGTAGCACCAATACTTGCTCACTAATGATGCATTTATCTAGATATTTTTCCAAAAACTTAATATAAAAGACCCTGTGCATGAGTGATATCACATAATAGCATGATATGCTTACACTAGCCCAGTCATATTAGCTTATTTACTAACACTTGGACAACATAATGCATGCACATGACATTAACCACATATAGGCACCATAATTAAAATATCCATTTACAATTTTAAGGGTTTATCATGGATTCACATGATTCTAGACATATATCAAATAACTCCACATGAAACTTGTAACAAAACGTGGATTAGAAACCCAATTAATCATTATAATCTTGAAAATAATTAAACCCAACATTAAATTCATGAAATCAATACACTTGATCTTTTAAAAATGAATTCTTGAACTCCAAAGGTGGAAGGGTCCCTTGAATGAATACTTCACATACCTTAACAATTAAATTCTTTAAGGTTGATGGAGTATTCTTGAGAGTTGATTCTTGAAATTGATGTTCTAGGGTTTTTCTATTAAGAGTAATTTGAGAGAAAAGAGTGTAATTTTCTTTATGAGGACTGAATTTCATGTTTTAGGGGTTGGACAGAGTGAGGAAAATGTCCAATTTACCCCTCTAGATGCTATTTTTAATGAATGAAAAACTGGCCTAACGACCCGCAGACCGACGCGCCGTATCATTGGCATCGATGCAATGTCCAATGGGCTGCATCGAGTGTATGTTAGTTCACTAGAATTTTCACTAAGATCTAGAGGAAAATATTTCATCAATGCGATGGGCGACGCATCACGTCGAGATGCCATCGATCCACTAGTTTAAGCTTTTAAACGTGCTCCAAATAAAGTCTGAAAATTCCAAAACTTTTTTGAGAACACCCATTGACATTCCTGATCATTTTTCAACCTAAAAATCATTACTTTAAGGTCATGAGGGTTTTGAAATAGAGTCTCTAACCTACGAAGGGTAAAATAATGCTAAGTCTGAATACTTAGATAAAATTTTCTAAGTCTGGGACCCCTTACAAAGATTTAAAAGCTGAGTTAAGCTTAGGATTTTGCAAGGTCTTACAAGTATCCACTACCTAAAATTGATTAATTATTTGACCAACTTCAGGGTGCCAATTACTTTTCTAAGATAAACCTCAAATAAGCCTATCATCAACTTAGAGTCAAAGAATGTGACATTCAAAAAACAGCTTTCAAAACTCTGTATGGTTATTTTGATTTTCTAGTCATGTCACTTGGTCTTACCAATGCCCTAGCAGCATTCATGGACTTTGTGTGCCGCGTGTTCAAGCAGTACTTGGACATATTAATCATAGTTTTCATTGATGAAATTGTTGTCTACTCCCATAGCTAAAATGATCATGCAGACCATCTCAGAATAGTATTATAGACCCTTAGAGCCCATCAGTTGTTTGCTAAATTCCAGTGACGGCATTAGAGTTGATCCTCCAAAGATAGAAGAAGTGAGAAACTGGCCCAAGCCCATCTCTCTGTCAGATATCAGGAGTTTCTTGGGTTTGGCTACCTATTACTGATAGTTTTTTGAAATTTTTTCATCTCTTACATCCTTCATATCCAGATTGACTCATAGTCAAATTCCATTAGTTAGATTCTTGTGAGAAGAGTTTTCATGAGTAGAATACTCAACACACTACAGCCCCAGTTTTGACTTTACCAGGTGGTTTAGATGGGTTTGTTGTACATTGTGATGCTTCTAGAGTTTGTTTGGGGTGGGTTTTGATGCACAAAGGTAAGGTCATAACCTATGCCTCTCGATATCTTAAGCCCCATGAAAAAAATTATCCCACCCATAATCTTGATTTAACAATTCTCGTATTTTCTTTAATGATTTGGAAGCACTATTTGTATGGGGTACATTTTGATGTGTTCATAGACCATAAAAGTTTGTAGTATATATTTTATTATAAAGACTTGAACTTTCGTAAAAGAAGGTGGTTAGAGTTGTTGAAACACTATGAGATGAGTATTCTGTATCATCTAGGCAAGGCCAATGTAATGGTGATGCTCTCAATAGATTGTCCATGGGTAGTGTTGCTCACTTTGAAGATGGTAAGAAGAAGTTATTTCAGGAAGTTCATCATCTTTCTAGGTCGGGTGTCTGACTTTCTCATTCAACTGAGGGTAGTTTATGGGTATGGAATAGTTTGAACTCTTCCTTGGTTTTTGAGGTAAAAGAAAATCAAGAAAGGGATCCCAATTTAGTTAAGCTAAAAGAGTCAGTCAGAGATTAGAAAGTAGAGGTATTCTCCCAAGGGGGAGATGGTGTGTTGCATTGATAGGGTAGGTTATGTGTGCCATGTGTGGATTGCATAAGACAATAGATTCTTGTAAAAGTGCATGATACATGTTACCCAATTAATCCAGGGGCTACTAAAATGTACCACGACTTGTGGGAAGTCTATTGGTAGAGTGAGATGAAGAAAGATATTGTAGAATTTGTGGATAAGTTCTCTACATGTCAGCAGGTGAAGATTGAACACCAAAATCCTAGTGGGTCTATGCAGGAGTTCAGCATCCCCACTTGGAAGTAGGAAGAAGTGAACATAGACTTTATGACGGGTTTTTTTTGCACTCGTCATCAGCATGATTTGATTCGGGTTATTGAAGATAAGATGACTAAATTCGCTTATTTCCTACCAGTCCAGACCTCTTATTCAGCCGAGGATTATGCCAAGATCTATGTTAGAGAGTTGGTAAGATTGCACGGAGTTCCATTATATATTATTTTGGATAGAGGTTTGCAATTTACCTCTCACTTTTGGAAATCCTTCCAAAAGGTCTTGGTACATAATTTCACCTCAGTAGAGCCTTCTACCCTCAAACAGATGGTCAAGCAGAAAGGACCATGCATACTTTAGAAGATATGTTAAGATCTTGTGTTGTTGACATTAAGGGAAGTTGGGATGATCACTTACCCTTGATTGAGTTCACGTATAATAATAGCTATCATTCCAGTATTCAGATGGCTCTATTTGAGGTGCTTTATGGGAAGAGATGTATGTATCCTATTAGTTAGTTTGAGGTAGGAGAGACTATATTGGAAGGGCCTAACTTCGTACTTGATGCCTTAGAGAAGGTTCAGTTGATCAGGGAGAGACTTAAGACAGCTCAGAGCCAATAGAAATAATAAGCTGGTGTGAGAAGAAAAGATCTTATGTTTTAGATTAGTGATTATGTGTGCTTGAAAATCTCTCCCATGAAAGGAGTGAAGAGGTTTGGCAAGAAGGGGAAGCTCGATCCCCGATATGTCGGTCCTTACTGAATTCTCAGCTATTTTGGAATAGTAGCTTACGGGCTTGAGTTGCCTTCAGACTTAGCTTCAATACACCCAGTGTTTCACGCCTCCTTGCTATATAAATGCATTAGTGACCTAGCAGTTGTAGTCCCTACAGAGAATATTGATGATCAGAATAGTATCTCTTATGAAGAAGTCCTAGTCGAAATCCTTGATCATTAGATTCGTAGACTTAGGAACAAAGAAGTTTCTTTGGTCAAAGATCTTTCACGGAATCAGTCCGTTGATGGAGATATTTGGGAAGAAAAAGAAGATCTATGAACCAAGTATCCTCACCTTTTCTTTGCAAACTCAAACTCAGCCCAAGGCAATAGTCTTTCTTAGACTTACTTAACTCCATGCTCAGATTACCTTTACAAACATCGTATCAATTACCATTGCATATCATTCTCATAAAAGTCATGCATTCATAAATCAGTTAAGCCATGTAATCATGCTTCAGTAATCCATGTTCAGTATGAAAACTCAGTTTTTCAGTAGTTTAAGTCTTGTAATCATGCTTCAGTTATGCATGCTCAGAATGTAAACTTAATCAATTAGTATTCTAAGTTTAGTCAGACTCATTTGAGGATCAATGTTCCTATGGGGGAGATATTGTAAGACCCCGCAAATCCTAATCATTTTGGTCCTTTATAGGATGTCAAAAGGGGTCCCAGACTTAGAAAAAATTTAGCTAAGTGTTAAGACATAGAATCATTTTAACCTTCGTAATAGAATGATCTTATTTTCGATCCTTACATATTTAAAATATCAATTTTTAAGTCGATTAATGATTAGGGGTATCAATAGGTCACCTTGGGTGAGTTTCAGATTTTTTGAACATCGTAAGAAGCTTAATTGGATGTCCAAAATAGTGAGTCAATGAGATCTCTACACGACACGTTGGTCATCACGTCGATCCCATTGATGCACCGCGTCAGGTATTGCATCACTGGGAAGTTTTTGCATATTAAAAAACCGACTTTCCAAGGGAAACTAGGTCCTTTTACCCCACCCTATTTAGCTAAAATGCGGGATTAAAACCTAAAAAGGGAAAATTCATTTTTTATTCTCAAAATCCACTCAAGAAACAACCATAGTTCATCAAGTTCAAGATTCAAGTCCCAAGGATTCACCACAATTCTCAAGAAATCAACAATTAAGGTATGTTAGGAGTTAATCATTGGATTTCCTTCCACCCTTAGTGTTCAATAATCCTTTTTAAACTACAATTTTATTGATTTTATGATTGTTCATGTTTGAATTGGATTGTGTTCATGTATGTATGTATTGTTGCGTGGTTTTCAAATCAAAATTCGTACAAGTTTCAAGTGAATTAATTAACATGTATGTAGAATCATGTGACCCTCATGTTAAACACTTGAATTTGCAATTTGAATGTTGTAGCCATGATGATTATATCTTGAAGATTTCTATGAGCATTAATTATGCTCCCAAGTGTGTGATAGAATGCCTATGTTAATTGAGTAGTAAATTCATGACATTTTACCATATGGTCCCATTCATGCACAAGTTCATGCCTCTCAAATGTTTGACAAAATGTCTAAATGAATGCATGGTGAACAAGTAACTAATGTAGTGCCTTCAAAATTTTGCCATGTTTTACTATTGATGCTAACAAGTCTTAGGGGTATTCAATACCTGACAATCTAGTTATTTACCTAGAATTACAGTAGCTACAGAATAGTCTCAGTGACATCACAAACTGTAGTACTCAGTCCGCTACAGAACTTAGTGAACTCAATTAGTTCAGTAAGTCAACACGATGAGTAATAGTTCAGTCAAGCCTTGTACAGTCTAGTGATAAGTTCTATTTCAATATAGTTGGGAGTAGGAGACAACACCGAGCAAATCCAGGTATAGGGGCATTCCTGTAAGGGAGGGTTTGACACTTAATAGCAGCCCCCGTATTATAGAACTATGTAGAAAGGGTAAGGTAAGTCTTCGTCCTTCCAGATTAGGGTTGACACAACTTTTTTAGTATCCCTTGGAAAGGTGCTAACCCCCTTCCAACTAGGGTCGCAGGTTGGACCCCAACTCAGTTTATAATCGGGATATGTCGGTAAGATGAACACTCCCATAATTACAGTTTTAGTATTCAGTACTCAGCAATCAATATTTAGTATTCAGTCTCAGAATTTAGTAAAGAACTCAGATAGTTCAACAAAACCATGGCTATCAGTTATAAGTTACTTAGCCATCACAATTTAGTACTCAGTATCAGTCTAAACCTAAGTTATCAGTATTCAGTTATCAGAACTCAGTACTTCAGTTTCAATCTAATTTAGGAAGAGGTTATATGCACAGTATTGGATAGTCAGCATGATCAGTACTTATAGTTTTGCATGCACTCTTATTCAGTTATTTCATGATGTTCATTCAGTCAGTTATCATCTCATGCATATCAACTCATGTATATCAACCTGACTCACTTAGCATACTAGTACATTCAAAGTACTGAAACATACTCTTTCTTTTGCACTATGATGTCTCATATCATAGGTTCAAATGCACGGGCTACTAACCTTGCTTATCATCTCAGGTTATCAGTAGCAGTTATAGTGGTGTGTCCTCATATTTCGAGGACAAAGTTATTTATTTCAGCATTCCAGTAGCTCAGTATGCTCAGCAGTAAGACTTAGTTGGTGACTTGTCCCATCATATCCATATTCTAATAGTTAGAGGCTTTGAACTAGACTATATCAGACAAAGGTTTAGTTATTTAGAATTATTATCAGTATTCAGTATTTGCTATCAGTTTATGAACCTTATGGCAATATCAGCCAAACTTCCGCATATATCAATATTATTATTATTCAGTTCTCACGGTAGGTACTTGTCATGGGTTAGCTTGTGGTGCTTTGCGATTTTAAGCATCGTGTGACGCCCAGGGTGGAGTCTCGGAGTTTTACATCCAGGTGAGTGGTGCACCATCTTAAGATTTGGAGAAGTCCAACTCTTTGTGGACCCCTCGGGATTCACTCAAAATTTCGAGAACACAAACAGACTATGCTAATCTATCAAATTTGATGCTGCAGACTTAATGGCAATTTCTTATTTTTGAAAGGACAATATTTTAATAGAATTTACCTCTAATACCCAATCTCACAACTTTCCAAACTGAGGGTCAAAATGAGATATAATAGCCATAAAACCAAACCACCCATGCTACTAACTGAAAATTGACATTACGGATCTGTTGTGTAGTTTGTCTTGCCATCCAACACACAGACCAACAAATATTCACCGAAGCCAACTATAAGGATTTTCAAGAGTCCAAAAACCACAAAATCACTCAATGCCAATCATCCCCACACCCATGAAATACAACAATGCAACCACGGGGAAGGGTAAAATAGTTAAATCACATAAAAATAATTATTTCATGCAAAATTCCAAAAAATAGGTCACTACATCATCCACCACTAAGGAAATAGTGCATTCTCAAACTACAGGCAAGGGAAATATCTTAATCCACAAAAAGCTAGGGATAACTACAATGCATATTATACTCGACCTTCTAAGTAGACTCATGAAGGGTCAATTTCTCCACTGGACCTTAACCACTTGAATATCTCTAGAAAGCAACCATCTAACATCCCTGGCTATAATAGAGATTGCCTCCTTAACAAAAGACAACCTCTTATCTAACAAGACTAAATATCAAGGATTGACATGAGACTCTTGTGGAATGTAATGCCGAAGCATATACATATGAAAAACTAGATGAACAATAGACAAATCTTTGGGCAATGCTAACTCATAAGCCATATCCCTAATTTTCTAAAGGATGCCAAATGACCTAATATACCTGGGCTAAGCTCACCCATCTTCCTAAATATCAATACACCCTTCATGGGAGAAACACGAAGAAAGACATAATCATCAATACTGAATCTTAAGGCATAAAGTCTATGATCCGCATAGCACTTCTGCCTACTATAAGTCGCTTAAAGTCTATCCTAAATAACACGAACGTTATCCGAGGTCTTACCAAGCAAGTTCATTCCTAGATGTCTAATATATGAAATATCAAACGAACTAGAGAGCAATGATGCCTACCATACAAAGCCTTAAAAAGAGCTATCTCGATACTGGAATGGTAGAAATTATTATATGCACACTCTGCCAAAGCTAGATGCTGCTCCCACTAACAATTAGATTCAATCACACAATCTTATAGCATATCCTCCAAAATTAAAATAGTTCATTCTGACTAGCCATCAGTCTGGGAGTGAAAAGCTATACTAAGATCAACCTGGGTACACCACTCTTCTAAAAAAGTCTTCCAAAAGTCCGATGTGAATACTGAATCTTGATCTGAGATAATAGACATTAGCCTATCATGAATATACACTATCTTATCAATATTGATACGGGACAACCTCTCAGCACTAAAGGACTCTTGTACTACAATAAAATAAGAAGAATTAGTAAACCGATCCACGATGACCCAAACATTATCAAAACAATGAGAATTACAAGGCAACCCAGTCAAGATGTCCATAGTGATATGTTCCTATTTTAACTGAGGGATGGGTAACCTCTAAAGAAAAGCAGCAATCCTCAAATGTTCGGCCTTCACCCACTGGAAACATAGCTAATGAGCTATAAAGTCTAATATATCTTTCCTCTTACCACCCCACCAATAATGCTACCTCAAATCATGATACATCTTAGTCACTCCTAAATAGATGGAATATCTGGAGCAATGAGCCTCCTAATAAATTGACCTAATCAAATCACCCACTCTTAGCATAAATACTCAACCACAATCTTGAATGCATTGTGTAGATCAAGTGAGGCTTCCTTAGCCTCACCACTCAACACCTGTAACACCCTGGATTCTAAACCCTGGATGCTACATGATGCTCATAATCTCGAAAGACCATAATCTAACCTTTTTTTGGTATCTGCTGCAATAACTAAATAATATACTGTAATAATGCAAAAACTAGTGGAAAACATTCCATAAGGTTTAAACTGAATTACAACTGTATAAAATATATCAATACGAAAACTAAAACAACTGTCTAAATTTCTAGTTTGAAAGCCTCTAAACTATCTGAGCTTGTAGTTGATAGGACAAACCACCAACTATCTTTATCTACTGAAATACTGAATCTAATGCAATACTTAAATAAGGAACATCCTAGAATGATGAGGATACACTGCTAAGTCTATTGTTGTTGGATGAGTCTGAACTGCTAAGGATGCTCTAGAGCTCGTGCTTCTGAACCTATGGTATAAGACACCATAGCATAAGAGAAAAGTATATGTTAGTACTTTGAATAACTGGTGCGTTAGATGAAGTAAGGCTAAATGCAAGGGTTTACATGCACGAACAATACTGACTAAATATCATGAGACTACTGGATGAGGATACATACATGAATGCCTACACTATAACTGAAGTCATGGAACTACTAAATACTAAATTCTACTAACTGGATTTCTAATAACTAAGTCTACTGATACTGATATCTGATTGACTGAGGTTGAGATTAGTCCTATCTAGCGAGTGATCTCTGAATAAACTGATGATGAAAATGATCGACTAAATCTGAGATCAATCCTATCTAGCGGGTGATCTCAAAATCTACTAATAATGAAGATGATAGATTAAGCCTGAGATCAATCCTATCTAGCGGGTGATCTCTGAATTAATTGATAATGATACTGATCGAATGTATCTAATAGTCCCAAATTTGTGCTACTAAACTGAATTCTATTACTGAGACTTATTTTGAAACTGAGACGGTGGGAGGTAGTCATCTAACCGACATGCCCTTGCTACCTAGTTTGGGGTACAACCTATAACCCCAGTTGGAAGGGTGTCAGTACCATGCCACGGGTAAATACAACTTTTGTTGAGTTAATCCTATCTAACAGGTGACCCCTGGGATTAGCCCTATCTAACAGGTGATCGCTGAGTATGCCAGTTCTGTCTAACGGGTGATATCTCATACCTAAGTTGGCTACATAGTTCTAGAACAAAGGGATTGCTCATAGGGATCTCAATCCTTTCTAATGGGTGAGCCCCCATCCCTAGGGCCGCTGGTGCTGAGTCCTACTCCCAACTGATTGACACTGAACTTTCCTACTAAATACTAGGCTCGACAGGAATATTACTGATCGTATAACTTAACTGAACTAAACTAAGTTACTGAGTTCCATTGACTGGCGGAATAATATGTATTTATGAATTGATTACTGAACTGAAGCTGGAATGCTACTGATACTGAGATTACTGAGATTTCCTAAGTTCTGTAACTTTCTGAGTTCTACTGAGTTCTGTAACTGACTGAGACTACTACTAATCATGGCATGACTGACATTATCGTTAAACAGATACTGGCTCTAGAAAAACAACAAATTAGTCGAGTATAAATACCCCCAGGAATCGATAACATAAATAATACAAGACAGGACAACTTGTACACAACATTACAATAGGCTATCATTTACAACACAATAAATGAGGCATCACTTCAAGCACTTGGAAGTCTTAAACATGTAAATTTATAGGCAGTGCATACTATTATCTCATAATTCATTTAATAAGGAATGCACATTAGTAGGAATGCATGCAACATATCATAATTCATTCACTAAGGCCTTCTAACAAACACTTGGCATGCATTAACTTATACATAATTGGGAATTTCTTATCAACATTCTATAATGGCTCTATTTCCTTCACATAAGTATTTTATCAAACATATGGGGAGCATACTTTATTCAATACACCTAATTAACATGGTTACATCAATCATCATGCATCTTGAAAGGCTTTATCATGATCATCACATAAACATCACATACTAGGATCAAAACTTGGAACTTCTTAACTAAAACATAAATTAAAACTCAATAACAACATGAACTTCAATGACAATTCAAATGAGTCTTGAAAACTCATAAATATATAATCTTTGAATTTTGAAAAGGATTCGTGAACTTCTTGAGTGGAAGGAACCCAAGAATCAACATCTAATATACCTGGAAATCTAGATTCTTGAAGTTCTTGAAGACTCTTGGAGGGATTCTTAAGATTGCTTTTGAAACTTGGGGCTAGGGTTTTCTATCTTTGAGAGAGAATGCTTGGGTTCTTGAGGAATTGTGAAAATAAAGGAGCAATTTTGACAATTAAGTGTTTAAATCCCATATATAGGCTGATTACGGGCTTCAGGAAATTACCAATTGGTCCTTGGAATTAAATAACGGAATCTAGAAATTCTGAATTTTCATGCCGACGCGATGCAGTGGAAATCATGTTGGTTCACAGGAATTTGACAATTCTGAAATTGAGCCTTGGAACGACACACTAATATTACGGAGGCTCACTGGTTTCTGAGGATTGCCATTTTAGCTGAATCTGCGACGCACTAAAGTACCAGGTGGTACACTATCTTACTAAAATGGCTATAACTCTACGCCCGAGTGTCGGATTTGGGCGAATTTGGTATCGATGGAAAGCTTATTCAATTTTCCACAAGATAAAAAGTCAAAATCTTGAAATACCATAGAGAATAAAAAGGTATTCATCTATGAAGCAAGATCTTTGATGGTTAGAGACTAATCAAAGCTAGGTTGAAGTACGGGGTATTCAACACCTATCCCGAATTACTCTAAACCCAACATCATTATACTGACAAACCCAAATCTACTCCATCAAGGAATTCCTAGACTCCACAAATGCCAAAGCACACCTAGTTGTTGAAACATAAAGTCTAATTATCTTGTTAGCCAAAGACTGAACCTCTAGGGCCAAAATCTTTTGATGTGTCAAAAGATGCGCCAAGCTATCCATGCTAGTCGACTTTTGGCTCAAGGCATCCAAAACCCAATTAGCCTTGCCCAGATAATAAAGTAAAGTCATGTCATAATCCTTAAGCAAATCAAGCCAACAATGTTTCCAAATGTTAAGATATTGCTAGGTGAAGAAATACTGAAGGCTATGATGATTCAAGAACATCTCACGACAAACTCCATACAAGTAATGCGTCCACGACTTCAATGCAAAAACAACCCCCACACAATTCCAAATCATGGGTAGGGTAATTTCTTTCATGGTCTTCAACTAAAGAGAAGCATAGGAAATTACCTTACCCTCGTGAATCAACAAGGTACCTAAACTAACACCTATATCATCATTAAAGATGGTAAAACCTATGCCCTTTATGGGCAATGTGAAGATAGAAGACGAAGTTAATCAATCCATGAGCTTTTGAAAGACGACCATACAAGCACCCGACCTCTAAAAAGAAATCTTTTTTGGATTAAACTTGGTCAATGGAAATTCAATAGATGAAAAACAATCAACAAAACACCAATAGTAAACTACGAAACTAGCAAAACTCTAAATCTAGTATGAGAAGTAGGCCTAGCCTAATCATAAATCATTGTAATCTTGGATGAAGTGAGCCAAGAAAGCGATAAACTCCAACTAAAACATACAGTTAGAGAACTTAGAATAGAGTTTCTCATCCCTCAATATCTGAAGCAAAATACATAAATGCTCCTTGTAATTGGCCTCACTCTTTGAATAAATGAAGATATCATCTATAAATATCAGAAAAAAATAGTCAAGATATAATTGAAATGCCCAGTTCATCAACTCCGTGAATGTGGAACTGGCATTGGTCAACCCAAATTACATGACCAAGAACTCATAATGACCGTACCAAGTTTGAAAGCCTGTTATTGTAATATCTTAAGTTCTAATCCTCAACTAGTGACACCCGAACCTCAAATCAATCTTCAAAAACACCAACGTACCCTGAAGTTGGTTAGATAAATAATCAATATAAGGAAGAGGATACTTATTCTTAGTAGTGACCTTGTTCAACTATCAATAATATATACACATTCATATCGACCCATCCCTTTTTATCACAAACAAGATAGGACCACCCCAAGGTGACATATTAGGTCAGATAAATCCCTTATCCACCAACACATAGAACATATCCTTCAATTTCTTTAACTCTGCTTGGGAAATCCTATAAGGAAGAATAGAAATAGGGTTGCTTCCCGGCTAAACATCAATATCAAAGTTGATAACATGATATGGAGGCATACTAGGCAAATTCATAAAGAAAACATCCATGAACTCATAGACAATATCAATAAAATCTATAAAACAAAGTGAAGCAACACTACTATCACGAATATGAGCTAAATAAGACAGACGCTCCCTCTCAACCAAGTGACAAGCTTGAAGAAAAGATATAACTCTCTTATAACCCAAATTATGCATACCCCATAAAGCCATCCTCGACACACCCGATGAAGCTAAAGTCATGGTCTTAACATGATAATATAGGACAACATAATAAATAGATAAAAAATCCATACCCAAAATTACATCAATATCTAGTATATCTAATAAAATCAAATCTATCAAGGTCTGACACCCAGCAAAAGTCACAACATATGATCGGTACACTCATTCCATCACTAAAGAGTCTCACATAGGGGTAGATATATTAATAGACACATCAAGAGGATCACAAACTAATAAAAACCCAAAGAAAAATATGCAGACATATAGGAGAAAGTCCGTTGGTCAAACAACATAGATTCAGACTAAGACAAACAAGAATGATACTTGTTTTAAGAGCATCAGAGGCCTTTATCACTGGACTGGTAAGTATAGTATAAAACTAACCATGTCATAACCTGGCTGAGTATCCCCATGATCACCACCATGGGCACCGCTACCTCTACCTCTTGTACTTCTAGTTGAATCTCAGCCATTCATAGCAAATATATAAGTAGTTCTAAAGACACGGCGGGGACAATCTCTAGACGAATGGCACCAATTTTATCACATATATAGCAAACCCTATGGCTCGACTCAATGAAAGGAGTTACGACTGAACTAGGATGACTACCTAAAGTTGCTAATCTAAAAGATCCACTACCTAAACTCTACAAGTCTTCCTGTATCAGTCTACTATAATACCCTTGGAAACCACTAGAATCTTTATCTAAAGATATGTCACCTATGAACTTACCTTAACAATGTGCATTCTTTGTACCTTTCTAATATTCTTCAATAATTCGCTCAATCATATTAGCATGATCTATAATTCCCTAAAATAATGCTCCATTCACTACTATCTGAGTCATAGAAAGATGAAGAGAAATATCCAATCCCTTCACAAACTACTAAATCTTCTCAGTTATGGAATCGTGCCTCATACTCTACAACACTAATAGATCTATGCTCCAAGTGATTAAACTTATCTCTCATCCGATCCCTCAAACTAAAAGGTATAAATTTGTTAAAGAAGGCCTCTGTAAACTAATCCAAAGTTATCTCTAGCAAACTAAGAGGTCAGCAACCAATAAGTGACCTTCCCCATTCTCTGGCTATATACCTCAACTGGTAAGTAGAGTAAGAAATCCCATGCGACTCAAATGCACCAAGGTTATTAAATTCTCATGATAATCAATCAGAACTCAGAATCTTCCACACCTATAACACCACTAAACTTACGAGACCCAAATGAGTGAGTCTCTTAACCCTCTTCTGATTCTTAGAAGACATAGTTACACCCGTAACTATTAGATGCTCTATAAATCTTACTGGATGAGAACCCATCTAAGAGGAATCATAGAAGAAGGCTGAACTCCAGATCTCAAGAAACCATAATAATATATAGGCACTAAAGGGGGAACCATAGTCGTAGTTTGTCGAGTACTATAAGAAGATGTTGGTATAATAGAAGGATCCATATGCAAAATAGGAGGAATACCATAATTAGACTCTTATATAAACAAAGGTAAAATACTCAAAGAAAGAGTAACATTAGACACACTTAAAAGAGTACCCTCCAATTGGGTTAACAAGTAAACCACCAACCCCTATAAGACTAGGGAAGAAGAACTTTGTGGAATTGGAGTAGGACCTATATCTCTAACATACTAATCTTGAGGGTCAAAGAAGGGTACCTTAGTTCTATATTAAGATAGGGCAAATTCTTGTAGCCATCCTCTTTATCAAGCCCGACCATGACTGGTAACTTGCCCTCTAGACTTGGCTTTCTCCTCAAACAATAGATCTAAATCGCTAGCCTCACTAGAGCCAGTCCTTACCAGCTGCACTAAAAGAGTGAAATATGACTTATAAAATAAGGTAAAAATGATTCACATGACATAGAATGATATAAGAAAAGTTATCTAAAGATATATTACAACAACTCAAAGATAGATACATAAGTCTATATACTATTAATCGAGACTCGATTCGACACTTTATTGTTACATTGTTGAAACCAACGAACCTAGGTACTTCGAAACTAATTTTTTACAACCCAAAAACCAAGGTTCATGATGGCAATTATTGTAGAAAAGCTTGACAGGTAAGCCTATGTCCTAAACTGATATAAAAAAAATACACCCACTGTCTAAGAAAAGACTCTATAATGTAGTCGAACCACATACATGTATTAAAAGTAGAGAAATAAAATCAAGGATAGCATATAATAATCCCAAAACATGGTCTCACAGTGTAAGAACTAACTAGTAAAACTAGAGGTCAAAAATACAAAAGATATAGTCTATATAAGACAAGGTAGAAGTTAAATCCAAATTCATATAGAAACTGCTTCCTCAAATGGGCTCCAAGTACCGCCTAAATCAAATATTTGAAGAACATTCAAACTTAGATCTATATCGAAAGACATTGTAGGAGCAAGTATGGTCCACTTGTACTAAGTAGATATCATAGGCCACTAGAGAAAATTAGAAAATAAAGCATACAAAATACATACTAAGGGCACGTGACCTACAATTAAAAAATGTCCCAAATAGTATACCACAATTTCTCCACCAATAGTTCTACAACATCCACTTATACCATTTTCCAATATAATAATGCCCAAACTACCCCTCCTTAGAAAGATAAAGTTGTTGCTGTCAAAATATAGTAACTCAACTAGGTTGGGGTCAATACCATAGGGAATACATCAAATATCTTTCTTGAAATAGTTAAAATCACCAAGCAGTGCAGAAAATTAAAAAGAGTTATTTGTAGTTACTAGCAAGAAGTAAGAAGAATTGGATACTTCTGGTTGTAAACAATCTAAGAGGAACACTAGTCTTGCATTCCCGTGGCATCTTAAATCTGCAGATTTATCATGTGCTATATAGCTATTCCGATACCTTGCTTACAAAATCTGATAAATCATGTACCATCAACTGTCTTAAGGACTCTTTGATGGGTTTCACCCTTTACCTTTAGAATGTCATGGAGTTGCCTTACTAACCCTTATCCTGGATCCTATTTTAACTATTACCTTTTGACTATCAAGTTATTAGATGAAATTTAGCCGTCTTAAGATAATAGTTTAAGTCGGATTATTTTGGCTATTAACCCTAAATCACTACTATGATCTTCTTTTCCTAGTCCCTACTACTCTTGTGGAGTAAGTAGTGATATTCTAGGCGGGATCATAATGTGTGCACTCATTAAGAAATCAATAAGAATGAAGAAAACCCTATAAATGCAAGAATCTTTATCTGGAATGACTTGGCACTTCCTCTACTTCGTTAAACTGCCAGGTTTCCCACAAATCTAGTTAAGGGAAATAGTCGTTCATAGTTATAAGATCAATCATGAAATAAATAGACAAATTCCTATATTAAATCTCAGAAAAATGAAAAAAGAAACCCAAAGTCTCAAATTGAATAAGAAATAAAAAACAATAAGACCTGAACAATAACAGTATATCAGAGCCCCCAAGGACCTATCTCTCAACCTCTTTAGCATATAGCCCAACTAAAAAAATATAAAGCATACTTATAGATTACAAGAAACCCTAGAAATCAAATCCTAAATAAAATAGGAAAACTTAACTAAACAAACATAATAAGGACTAAGAACATCATTGGAGTATATATAGGTTACATGGAAACCCTAGGAAACTATTTCAAAATAATCCAAAAATTTGAAGTCGGTGAGCATTTTCTAAGGTCACATATGGACCATATCTAGCGCATACGGATGGTATATGGACCTATGTAAGTGCCTGAATTGCTACACAGCTCCTATAACTCTCTATACTTAAATATCTATAACTTACCTTGGTCACATACATATCGTATGTTCAACATACGAACCATGTATGAACCGTATATGCCCATTGTAAGTGACAACATCTTTTTTTAAGCTTTTGAGCCTCTGGACTTTAAGTTGTGATACCTACTTTGATCACCTATGCTTGATAAGTGGCACGTACACCCAGAATTACCTAAATAAGTAACCAAAATCTTCAAATTTTATCTTTTTCTCCAATATTCATCCAAATCCATCTATTTCTTTCATTTATCATCCAAAACCTAGTTTCCTGCAAAATTATTCCAAAAAAAATCAAATCCAAAAAAATAGCCTTAAGTACTTGAATATTCTCCATGTTTAAGCATCTAACTGCTGTAAATTCAGAGTGCACCAATACCCTTAACTTAGAACGTTACATGTCCTCAGGCAATGAAAACACAACACAAAATACGACAATGTTTAACCAAGAGAAACCTAAGATATCTATGCCAGTTAATCATCATTTAGATACAAAATACATCACCATCCCAAAGTTTAATACTTTAAGACCAACTATGTGTATACATGAAGTACAACAGTATGACACAAGTGAATCAAGATATGGAATTACATTAGCAATAAACAACCATGCATATATACAAGTTACACTACCCAAACAAGTAAGAATCTAGAAATACACCACATATACCTTAACAACAAAAACGTCCAATATAACTCATATGAAATCATGCATTTCAACACATACACGTATTAAAAGATGATCACGCTGAAAACAGAAGTTCCACCAATGCTCATTAAATACCATAGGCTTGCCCTTATTTTCCTAACCTTAGTTTTTAATCATTTAAGTTAGGATCACTATAGGACTTTATTCAGCATGTTATGAAGTTTTTTGATGCTGGTATAGTACATATGGATATATCAAGTCACTAAGTTTCCTTGGTACTACACTAACTTTAGGTTCCATACTTCCTCCTTTTTTTTCGTTTTAACTTATTACATATTCAGATTGGTTGTGGTTTCTTTCATTTATTATATTTCATTTTCATATTTTTTTTCTTTTTCTTCCATAACTAGCCCTACTTTCTTTTATCTTATTTTACACTTCTTCCTACCCAATTTATAATGCACAACCCTATGATAACCACCCTCAACTTTGGTGATTTTCTTGAGTTGAGGTGCATAACGTCAAAGTAGGACCAGGGCCAAAACAAGTTCATTGTGACACAAATAGAAAGGTGTAAGGTGTAATAAGAAAAATAGGCTATAAGGCTTAAAAATTAGGATCAAGGGTTACTTATTCACACATGGAATGTCATTTAAGCTATAAGTGGACTACTATAAAAAATCAACCTATGGTCCTTTCCTAACCACTACTACAACCTTGGCAAGACTAATTGGGTAAGTTCTAAATTCAATACACAAAGGAAACTAAGTAGTATCTCATACACACATGGCATAGAATCAAATCACAAGCTACTACCTATTCGGTTCATGCAATTATTAGTAATGATAATCATGTCCCTAATTCTAATGACATAACAAGATTCACAAATAGTTACATATATATACACATATCACACAATTCAAAAATAGGTTGTTAAAAGGGTATAATTTTCTCAGGAATAAAAAAACCATATCAACTACCCTTATATACTCATTTTTTTCCTAGGTAAGCACGAAATCTCATGAAATAAAACATAATACACCTAAAAATGTTAGCTCTACTAAGAATATAACTCTAAGGAAAAGAGTAACGATAACAAAAATTCCTATAGGATATCAAGACCCAGAGGCAGCCCAACCCTTAACTTAAAATCATACATTATGCCAATGTATTAGACCACTACAAAACAAGAAAGTTAGGAATATAACTGTGGTACCATAGGTGAAAAGATATGATGCCAACCAAAATAACATGTATAAATAAAAACATACCTTGGATTGCCTCCCAAGTAGCACCTATTTTAATTTTACGACATGACGAAGCTTGGTTGGGTACTCAGACTTCTAATACAAGTCCATGGATACCTTAATTACTCGGACGTCATCAAGGTAGCCCAAAAGTTGACTTTCAATTTTCTCTTTCCACTTTGAACTTATGAATTTCACCCCCAATTATTTTTCTAATTTCTATAATCCTTCAGGGGTGGAAGTATAAAAATAAATTATCGAAGATATAAAAGTAGCCTATTGTATTCTTGGACTTTATATGAGGAATGTAATTATTTGATTCTGGTTTAGCAAATTAAAGAATGTAGACATATGTATCCTCCTTCTTACACTCTCTTTCAGCTTTACATGGCTTGATCAAGATCTGGCAATCAAAACAGAACAAGGAAAAATGCTTCGAATATGGTCCAATAAGCCCTAACTCAGGAATTACAGTCTTACTTACATTTCTATAGAACTCTAGTATGCTCTCCTTAAAAGTAACACTCTCCATAAGAGTATGAGTAATTTTTGACTCCTCTAATTTTAAGACCTCGAGTTGGTTTTCGAGAAATATTTAGTCTCTTATGAACCCTTACTAAGTTGTTGGGTGTAATATGCATCTGTGTTTGTATCCAACTCTACTTATAGATAGAGAATATCCAAGAAAAAACTATAAATATTTTTTAATAAGCTCATGATTTTTGTGGACAAGGTGTGTAAAGGTTTTAAATTATCTATCCTTGTGCTCAGACACTATATCTTAAAAAATCCTATAATAAAGAACCATATAAAAAAGATAAGGATTAATAATCAAGAAGTATCCATTACTCCATACTTGCTCTGGACAAATTATCATATCACGAATAGTAGGCATACCATAATGTATGCCCGAAGAAGAATTGAAAAGAAATAGCCTAAAAACTTCAACAACTCCAATCAGTCAATCCATAATATATTCCCCGACAATGGCACCAAATCTTGATAATTGCCAAACTATCTCTCCATAGAAGGATAAAGCAATCGTTGTAAAAATATTATAACACAACCAGGTTGGGGTCGATCTTTAGGGAATATGTCAATATTTTTCTTGAACAAGTTGAAATTATCAAGTAGTGCAAAAAAATAAAAAGGGGGACTTGTAGTAACTAGAAAATAGTAACAATAATTGGATTTTTTTGGTTGTAAACAATCTAAGACAAATACTATACTTGCATTTACACTAGGTTCTCAACTCTGCAGATTTATCGTGCACTATCGAACTATTCTGATACCTTGCTTGCAGAATTAGATAAGTTATGTACGATCAACTATCTTGCTGACTCATTCACAAATCTCACCCATTATCTTTTGACTTTCGTGGTGTCTCTTTACTAATGATTATCTTGATCCCCATTTAACTATAACCTTTTGAGTCTCAAGTTATTAGATGAAAGTTAACCCTAAATTACCATGTTATTTTCTTTTCCTAGTCACTACAGCTCTTTGGAGTAAGTAGAGATATTCTAAGCGGGATCTTGACGTGTGCACCCATTAAGAAATATATAATAATGAATAAAACCCAATACAAGTAAAAATCTTTATCTATAATGACTTGGCATTTCGTCTACTTCATTAATCAAGTAGGGTTCCCATAACCCTAGCTAAGAAAATTTGTCGCGCATAGTAATGAGGTCATTAATTAAATTCATAGACAAATTTTTATAATCAATCTCACAATAATGAAAGTAATGTCTCAAATTTAATAACAAACAAAAACCAATAAGTTCTCAATAATAAGAGTATATGATAGCCCCCAAGAGCCTATCTCTCACCTTCTAAAGCAAATATTCTAGCTTAACAATGTGTAAAAGGCATTTATAGATTCCAAGGAACCCTAGAATCAAATCCTAAATAAAGTAAGAAAACATAATTAAACCTATATGATAAGGACTAAAACCATGATAGGAGTGTATACAGATTACATTAAAACCCTAGGAAATGATTTTAAATCCATCCGAATATGATGCCAAAGGTGTAGGTTTTGAATAAAGTTAGAAAAAGTAATTTAAAAATCATTTATATTTTTAAAATGTTTGATGCGTATAAAATGTGAAGTGTGATATGTGGGATATATATGGCGTAGAAGTAAAATAAATGTAATATATACAAAATAGTATATATGTAGAGCAGAATATATGTGGTGTGTTTATACACACACACATATATATGAGTGTGTGTAATATAAATATCTGTATATATATATATGTATGTGTTGGCATGTGTAAGACCCCACAAAGTTCCCTTGTAGTTTGAGCCTTGAGCGTGTCAAGAGAAGTATAATTTCGGCCCAAGAAGATTGAGAAGAGACTTTCCAAGTGATAGTATTTTATTTTTGTTAAATTTTCATGAAAATGACTTCCTATAGTGTAGATAATTGAATTATATTTCTAACGATAAAAATTTTGTCCAAATCTGGCATTGGGGTGGGAAGTTATGGTCGTTTTACCAAGAGTTGTCGGAGTTGCCCAGGTGCGATGGACAGGTTGATGGATCTTCGAGTGTACCATGGAACATCGCCTGGACTATCGCAACCATGGAAGTAACTCCATTTTCGAGCTCAACTGCAATGGCCAGGATAATGGACCATCAAGACTGCGATAGACCATCACTAAGACGTCGTTACAGAGGCAGTGTGGCCTCATCCTGGCCAATGTACGATGGACGATCTGACAGACTATCAAGTTTACAATAGATCATTGCTGAGACCTTCATATCATAGCAGTGTGTTCTTTTTCTGACCGACGAGTGATGGACCATCAGGCTAGCGATCAACAATCGCTTCAATGGTTGCAGCCCCCGTTCAGTAGTTTAAGTTATTTTTTTAAAAGATACTTTTTGGTATTTCCACTCTTTTATTAACCACATATATTCCAAATAAATCCAATGACTTCATTCATCATCCAAAACACAAGAGAGCTAGGGTTTCTCCCTCTATATCAAATCTAAAACCCTTCTCCAAAAAATCCAAGAACTAACCATAGACGCTACAAATATAGTTGAGATTTAAGTTCCCCAAGTTCAAGTGTTGCAATAAACCTATCTCAATAGCAAGAAGAAGTGTTTGAAGCAAGCCTGTTCATCTAATTTCATAATCTAAGCTATGTGGGGTTTTGAACGAGGGTAATCCTTTTACCCTTGTGCCCAAAGTCTTACTTAAACTATAATTTTTTGCAATCTATGAGATCTTACATGATATTGAATTAGGGTTTTTCACCCATTGTTATGATTTCAATATCTTGATGTTTCCCATGAATTGAAAGTCAAATAGTATGATTTTGCATGTTTTCTTAAGAAATTAAAGCTATGTTTATAACCTATGTTGTTGATGTGTGAGCAAAAGCTAACACATTTAATGCTTTTTAACTCAAAATAATTGTGAATTCTGAAGCAAATCTTGTTGTTTTGATGTGTTTTCTCATGATATTGCAGTAAAAGGCTGAAGGAATGGAAATAAACAAAAATGGAGCAAAAGAATTGAAAATTTGAGCAAAAGAGAAGAAAACATGGCTGATGACACCCTGATAAGTCATCATCCTTGTCATAGCCTATCCAAAGTAGTAGTTTCAGCCTTAAATAGGGAATATGAGTTGAGAAACAGTTCTAAAAATGTCTGTGACATGGCGCTAAGTGGGTGATAAGGCATCAAGAATGGCGTCATCCTTAAGCAGAAATTCAGGGATAGGAGAAGACATTTGACGACGTTCATGATACGCCATTAGATCCTTGATGCGGTGTCAGAGTCATGGTCAGCCTAAGGCAGAGAATTGAAGAAACTAGAGCAAGTCTGATGCATTCCGTAATAGGGCGTCAGCCTCTTGATGCGGCGTCAATTTTGGCGTCAACTAATTTGAAAATTAATAGAATTTGCTATTTTATTTTCTTAATTAGGCTTTAGTATAAATAGCCTCTTCTAGGTTTTATTCAGGGAGTTATCTTTTTTTAGTTTGGGAGAGTTTTATTTTCTTGAACACTTATCAACTATTTATGGATTCCTATTTTTGGGATGAAATTAAAGAAACTACTTGTTGCTTTTCATCCGTTCTTAAGTTTATCCTTATTATCATGAATTCAACTTTGTATTTCATTCATCAAATTATGAGTGGATAATTCCATTAACCGGAGTTATGGGATCTATGAACAAGGGTTTGATAGGTTACTAGGTATTTATCAGATTCAAAGAGTAGTAAGACGTCTTAAAATTCTATTGTTTTGACTAAAATCTACTGGTTACAAGCATTAGGTTATGCCTTGGGTTTTATTTTCTTCTAACGAAGAAATAGGATAGAGGTCGTAAATTATCAACAGGGACTCGGAAGCTACCAACCTTCTGTTTAATGATCAATGACGTAACTGGATTGATCTACCTGAGATAAAATTCTATTGGATATAGATAAGTTATTTAAGTTCGGGAGAATTAGATAATAAATTGTCTGGTGAGGTCGACAGATAAGTCAGATAGTATTGTTGTCAGTGATATTCTGCTGTTTCTACTTACTTTAAGAATCCCAAGCATTACCTAGTAACTGTCAATTCCCAAAACCCATGGTGAACATAACTCTGGTTTCCTATTTAGACTGATTTCGAACTCTAAAATATTGAAAGTGACAATTAACTCTCTCTAAACCTTAAACCCCTATTTCTGAAAACATTAAACTACCAGTAAAGTATTTCATAAACAAATTAAAGTTCACACCATATTCCCTGTGGGATTCGACCCCAACCTAGTTGGGTTTTATATTGACAACGATCGCTTACATCCATTAAAGAGTGTAATTTGAGCATTATCAAAATGGAACCGTTGCCGGGGAATACAGTTGTAGACAAAAAGTTTGTGTGTGAAAATTTACTGATGGTTAAGTTTTCTTGATTTACGTTTATTTTTTATTTTTTTCTATTGAAGATACTGTGTTATTTATGGCAAAAACAAGAATTTCCATAGAACCACTATTATCAATTAACCTGGAACCTCAGCTGATAGGGAGAATGGCGGAACAATAGAAAGTAGAAAGACTAGCTACTTTGGTTAGGGCTCAGGTGAATGTGTAGAATTTAGGTCAACAAGCATGTCACCAGAACCCTGATGATGAAGACTTGGGTGATGAGAAATTGCTAAATCCTCAAAACCCAAGGAGATATGAGCAAGTTGTTGCACTAATGCAACAAAACGTCAATAAAAACCATCCAGTCCAAGGAAGAAATGGTCAACATCCTATTCAATATGAGGCTGATGAAGATGATAAAGGAATGGACTGAGCTGATGCAAAGGGTGCTATCATTCCTTCACCGTTGGCACCAGGTGCAAAATTTAGCATAACAAGTACCATGATCCAACTCCTGAATCTGAAGGGGTTATTTGGAGGCTTGCTTGGTGATGATCCGAACATACATTTGGTGAACTTCATCACCATTTGTAATTCCTTTGGTAATCGAGAAGTGAGCCGGAATGTGATCTAGTTGGGGTTGTTTCCGTTGTCTCTGTCTGGAGAGGCAACAATGTGGTTGAATGAACTAGAGCCTGATTCTATAACCAATTGGAGATATTTAAAAGATGCATTCCTAGAATGGTTCATTCCACCCTCCAAAAGGGTACAGTTGAGGGATGACATTAGTAACTTCAGACAGCTCCCAACTGAAGCATTGCACAAAACCTAGGTAAGATTTACGAAGAAACTTGCACAATCTCTAAACCATAACATGACTGACTTGCACTTGATGGAGACTTTGTACAGAGCTTTCAAATCCGTGACAAAGCCAATTGTTAAGAACGCTGCAGGTGGTTCATTCATTGATCTCTTTTTTCTAGATGCTTCTGACATACTGAATAGAATTACCAAACAAAGTTGGTCTTGGCACACTAGGGATTTTATAGTGGTTAGCCCGACTGTTGCTGGTGGTATAACTACAGAGTAGTGTATAAGGGATGAGGAGTAAGATTAGGACATGGACCATTTGAAGATGCAAATGGACTTGTTGGCCAAGCTGTGGCATAGTTAAAGCTGTGGAATCTCAGGGAACTGTTTCTGCAGGTGCTGATGCTGAGGCAAACATGTGAGTAATCAGGGTGGTTTCCGAGGCAATAGCCAAAGGAACCAAGGTCAAACTTTCTATGATAAGCCTTATTATAAAGATAGGGAGAAGGGACACTGGAGAAATAACAATGATAGGAGTGGTTTGTATGTTCCTCCTGGAAGTCGGGATACTGCAACAACTAGTTCTGGAAAAATGTCCAAGGAGGACATGATGAAAAAGTTGTTAAATGGCATTGAATCTACAAACTTTGGGGTAACTACTATGAAGAGTGAGTTTTCTACCCTCAGTTAGTTGGTTAGCTCACACTCTGCTTCTATCAAGTAGTTGGAGCAATAGACGAGCTAAATTTCAGATACTTTGAACTAGAGAAAAGATGGTACTTTACCTAGTGATAGAATTTAGAACCCGCGGACTAATAGTTATTGTATGGAGATTACCACTCAAAGTGGTAAGATGTTATCTGGCCCTTCTATGGGCAAAGATATGGAGAATAAGGTAAGTGTCGATAAACCAGAAGGAAGCAATCCGGTGGACTCTGATAAGCTTGATGGTTTTGTTGATATTTCAGAGAAAGAAGATGAAAAGGAAGGCGAAGTGGTATTGAAAGAAATGCCAAGACCACCACCTCCATTTCCTCAAAGATTGAAGAAGAAAGTAGATAACAAAAAATTTAGCAAATTCATGGCAATACTTATACAACTGACAGTGAATGTTCCATTGATGGAGGCACTTGAGCAAATGCCAAACAATGCTTATTTTATAAAGGAATTATTAACAAAGAATGGAAGGTAATCTATGAGCCGGTGGACAACATCCACCACTGTAGTTCTATTTCTTCACAATCCTTAGTGCAGAAAAAGCCTGACCCTGGAGCATTTACTATACCGTACACAGTTGGGTCCATGAAGTTTACCAAAGCTTTATGTGACTTAGGAGAAAGTATTAATCTGATGCCACTTGATATCTATAAGAAGCTTAGATTGGAGGAACCTACCCCCACAACGATGCGTCTTGTGATGCTAGATAGATCGGTGAAATGACCACTTGGTATATTGCATGATGTGCCGGTAAAAGTGGATAACTTTATTCTTCTTGAAGATTTTGTGATATTGGATTGTGATGTTGATTTTGAAGTACCCATTTTTGGGGTAGACCACTATTAGCCATGGGAAGAGTATTAGTTGATATGGAGCTCAATGAGCTAAAGTTCAGGTATGGAAAGGGAAGGCCAGATTCAAAATGCATCCTTCTATGAAGCAGTTGGAGGAGATGAGTATCTTCTCGTTTGTGGATGTATTCCAGGAAAATGGTAATGAGGTATTGATACGGTATCTTGATGAGGTTTGACTAGTCAAGATGACCAAGTCGTGCCGCGACATTAAATTAGGCGCTATTGGGAGGCACCCAAAAATTTTATTTTCATGCATTTTATTTTTATTTATTTAGGTAGTAATCAAATGGAACTGAAAAAGGTTAAAAAAGGTCAAGGTAAAAACTAAAGAAAGCAAGGCAAGTGGTCCAGATGAAATTTGTGATAGGCTATGACAACTGTGATGGCTTATCACCAATGTCGTCAGAAAAACCAAAGGTTGAGACCTTTTCTGTTAAGGCTGATGACCCCCACGATAAGCTATCATATTTATGATGGCTTATCACAAGTTGTCATCAGCCATTACCATGTTTTTGAAAATCTGGGCCCAAATTAGTTAAAGTCCAACCCGGCCCAGATACAAAACCATTCACGTTCCCGGTTTTTGTTAGTTTCCTTCTTTAAGTTTTATTTCCTGCCTTAGTTAGGATATTTACTTCCTTTCAAAATACTCCCAAGTGGACAAGGAAACAACCTTCCTGATAGTTGTGGGATTGCAAAGACATTAAAAATAAACCTCCCATCTTTTCTTCTCTCTCGCGTATAAGAAAGTCAAAGTTGATCATCAAGTATGTCCTCAAGATCATCTTCACTCTTCTCTTCAGTGGTAAGAATAATTTAAAGTTATTGTTCCATTACTATAAAAATCAGAAATTAGGGTTTAAATGGTGATTAAATTTCAAAAATTAAAACCCTAGTTTAATGAGTGTAAACTCTATGTGATTCTAAGGAAAATTTGGTCCCTAAATTAAGAATAAAAACTGAGTTGGGTCGAAAATATGGACTGACAGCATCACTGATAGGCTATCACAAACGTGATACCTTATCAGGAATGTCATCACAAGCCTGAGAAAAGAAAATTCAGTCTGTTTAGAGCTGACGACAAAGCTGATAGGCTATCATTACTATGATGCCTTATCAGCCATGTCATCACAGCATGTTGATAATGCACTATTTTGACCTTCCTTTTCTTAAGTTACTTAATTCAAATGGAATGCACGTGTTCTTAATAATGAATACAAAATATTGTTTTATTGATATCACAGGAACACTAAAAATGGCACCAAAAGGCAACTATCCTAACAATTCAAAGAAAGCTGCCAACCCCAAGGTGGTTCAAAAACTCATTAATGAAGACTCTGATTATGAAGATAAAGAACCACTTCTCAGGTGGAAAAGAAAGAAATCAAATCCAAAGGAACCTCCTCTACCTAAACCCATTGAGGTGGAGGATATTGATGACACTAAGAGAACCACTCCAGCTGAGAGTGAATCTTCTGAGCAAGAGGATTCTAAGCAAAATAATTCCAAACAACCTGAGTCTGAAAAGGCTGAATATGAAGAACCAGAGGCAGAATATGCTGAGTATGACAAATCTAATTCTAAAGAACCATCCTCAGAAACTCCCTCGGCTGAGAATCAAGTTGAGAAGGAACCACCAGCTTGGGGAACTTTGATAAAATGCAAGAATCCTGAGGTTCGAGAGAATTCTATATGGAAGATCCCGAAAGCAGAGGACATCTTCCTCAAAGGTCTATTCAGAACAAAAAGAAGACCTGCCAGACGGCCAATTTTTCCAGAAAAGAGTCATCATCACAGGATTGACAGGGTATGCTACAGTTGAGCAGAATTTCAAAAACTATGGGCTAGGATGGACTGCTAAGGTAGGAAAGCCATTTTGTCCTACATTAGTTCGGGAGTTCTACACGAACTTCCAGGCTAGATTAGAGAGTATGTGCAAGAATGGAGAGACCACAACAGACCAGCCTTTTCTGACCAAAGTTCCTATTCGTGGGGTAAATGTAGCTATTTCTGACACTACTATCAATAAATTTCTACATAAACCCAACTTTATTCCTCAGATCACAAATCTTGTATTCTACTATTGACTAAAGAGTAAGGATAACCAGCATCCTTGTTTAGCTATACTGATAGCTGAAGAAGATCCGTTATGGCAAACCAGACCTAGTGAGCGGATTTATAGAGCTTCTTTGACTCAAGAGGAAAATTTCTGGTGGGCTATTATACGCACCCATTTGATGCCAACTGACATATATAACATTATTGGGGATGATTGAGCTATATTAGTTGCATGTATTATGGAAAACCTTAAGCTGGACTTCGGAGAGATCGTTGCTGAAGAGAAAAAGATTCGGGTAACAAGTTCTAATACCACTTACCCTTTCCCTTGTTTGGTGACCAGGTTATGCACAGAGCTGGGGGTACCAAAAATAGCAGGGATTGATGATACACTGTATGCCACTAAGACCCACAATCCTATCTGATATGATGAAAATTATCCGAGGCTGACACTTGATAGAGGGGTAAGGGTTGAGATGAACCCATTAGTTGCAGGCCCTAGTTTAGTACCTGAAGTAGAGTTGCAAAACTCTGAGTCTGCACCACCAAGATCTTTAGTAAAAGTAGGTTTAGTACCTAAAAATGAGATAGGCCCTTCAGCTCCTACAGCACCAGCAGGAATTACAGCCCGGCAGATTAATATCAAAAAAGTTTCCAAACAGTCCAAATAGTGTGAGATACAACTACATGCCTTTGCCAACCAGTTTGCCGCTACTATAGATCAGAGAATTAAGGCTGCTCTTTATCTTTTTGCTACATTGACTGCACGGGGGGCAGATCTGGAGAACCATTTTGATGCAAGGGAATATAAATTAACTAGAGCAAATCTTGCTGAATTTATACAGGCCCTAGATAAGGTAAAGGCTGATATGGTGGTGTTATATCAACACCATTTTATGATACCTATAGGGAAAGAATCTAAAGAATCTGAGGATAAACCACCAATCCTTGATCTCACTGCGGAGCCAGAGAAAAAGAAAAAGAAGAAAAACAAAAAAGCAAAAAAATGTAAGAGAAAAAGACAAGAGGATGATGATAATGGGAGAAAATCTGAGAAAAAGTCAAAGAAGAAGAAGAAGGTTGAGAAGAAACTACAGGTAGATGATAAGATAATAGAATAGGAAAAAATGGATCTGTAAAAGGCAACGCAAGCATCCCTAGAGAACAATTAGAAATGGGATGAAGCACTGTGAGCGAGGGCAATAGGAGCCTCGTCTAGAAGAGCAGTTGTACCAGAGTAGAGAGAAGCTCATGATGAGGATGACACTGGTGCAGGTTTAAGGACCCATGATTTGAGACTTAATTGACTCTAGGTATACCCTAGCCCTTAGTTTCATTTTGTTTTGATTTTAAGTTGAGGGTGTAGGGTAGCATGATGTTGTAGCATGTTCTGTAACTAAATAAGAGTCGTGCAAGTACTGTAGGCAGTTAACTTATCTTATGATTTTGAACATCTCTCTAATGGTTTGTCTTGTATAACTATGTAAATTGCATCTGGGTGTAACCACTGTGCATTTGGTTAGGGCATTAGTCTAGTGCTTAATAACCATTGTTGAACAATTTCACGAACCAGATAGGTAGAAGCTAGTGATATGCTTGTATGCCTTGTGTGTGTGAGATATCTACTGAGTTCCCTTTGTACTGCCAAATCCAGAACTTGCCCGATTCATCATACCTTAGTTGAACGATAGGGGTTAGGAAAGGATCATAGGCCGTTTTTGAATTGAGTCACTTTTTAGCCTAAAATGACCTTCCCTGTGAACATATTGCCACTTGATCCCTGTTTTGAGCCTAAATTAATCATTTCTTTCAATAAAGCCTATCACCTTCCCATTTAGATCATAATTAACCTATTTTGGCCTTGGTCTTCCTTTGATACTATGCACCTTGACTTAGGCAAATAGTCTAAGTTAAGGGTGGCTATCATAGGGGTGCTTGATGTAAATTGGGTATGAAGAAGGGTAGAGTAAAAGAAAAAGAATAAGTGAAAAAGAAATAAAATGTTGGTGTTGGTGAAAAGAGCAACAAAACAAATTTGTTCAAATAGGAAGAAAGAACCATCCATTCTGGATGTGTGATCAAGAAAAGAGAAAAATAAGAGAAACGAAAAAGAGAGAAAAAGAATTTAATAAGTGGACCCCACAAGTTAAAGTAGTGCCAATGAGGTTAGTCACTCTAAATTCCATATAATATCATATCAGACCTTATCCTACGTTACAAGCCTAAGAAAGACCTATAGTGATCCTAGATTACCTATCTAGACACTTTGGTAATAAAGATAAGGGCAAGCATATGGTATTTAGCATACATTGGGTTTAACTTCATTCTGAGAGTGAGTATCTTTGTGATGATCCCCATGTAGATACTTTGATTTCTATTGTGAGAGAAAAAGGGGAAATTCTTTGTTGTGAGGGCACACTAGTATGTTGCTAAGTGACTTACTTGTGTGAGTAGTTTCATATTGATATAATTATGATTGTTGGTACATAGTTGAAGCCATGGATGGAATTCCTTATGTTACATTGCAGTTTTTTAATAAGATACACAGTAGTTTAAATTGGTTGACCTTGGAGGCAGTAACTGAGTTTTGAGCTAAAATGGTTATCGACTGCTGAATGTTCTTTGTATTCTCTTAGTTAGTTTGTTGCTTGAGGACAAGCAATTGTTTTAAGTTGAGGGTGTTGATGTGTTAGCAAAATCTAACATATTTCATGCTTTTTAGCTCAAAATAATTAGGAATTCTGAAGCAACTCTTGTTATTTTGATGTGTTTGCTCATGATATTACAGTAAAAGGCTGAAGGAATGGAAATAAATGATAATAGAGCAAAAGATTGAAAATCTGATCAAAAGAGAAGAACTCATGGCTGACGATATCCCTAATAAGTCGTCAGACTTGTGATAGCCTATCAGAAGCAGCGTCAGCCTTAACAATGGAATTGGAGCTGAGAAGTAATTTTGACGATGTCTGTGATGTGGCGTCAAATGGGTGATAAGATGTCAAGAATGACGTCAGCCTTAAGCAGAAAATCATCGATAGGATAAGACATCAGACTATGTTGGGGATACGCCGTCAGATCCTTGACACGGCATCAGAGTCATCGTTAGCCTAAGGTAGAGAATTAATGAAACTGGAGCAACTCTAACGCCATCCGTGATAGGGTGTCCGCCTTTTGATGCGGCATCAGTTTGGACGTCACCTAATCAAAGAATTAATTGAATTTGCTATTTTATTTCCTTAATTAGGTTTTAGTATAAATAGCCTTTTTTAGGGTTTATTCAAGGAGTTCTTTTTGTTTTTAGTTTTGGAGAGTTTTATTTTCTTGAACACTTATCAACTATTTGTGGATTCCAATTTTTGGGATTAAATTGAAGAAACTACTTGTTGCTTTTCATCCGTTCGTAAGTTTATCCTTATTATTATGAATTCAACTTTGTATTTCGTTCATCAAATCATGAGTAGATAATTCCATTAACCGGAGTTATGGGATCAATGAACAAAGGTTTGATAGGTTACTAGGTATTTAATGGATTCAAAAAGTACTAGGACATCTTGAAATTCTGTTGTTTTAACTAAAATCTACGGGTGGCAAACATTAGGTTATGCCTTAGGTTTTATTTGCTTCTAACGAAGAAATAGACTAGAGGTCGTGAATTATCAATAGGGACTCGAAAGCTACCAACCTTCTATTTAATGATCAATGTCGTAACTGGATTGATCTATCTGAGATAAAATCCTATTGGATATACATAAGTCATCTAATTTCGAGAGAATTAGATAGTAAAGTTTTTGGTGAGGTCGAGAGATAAGTCAGATAGTATCGTCATCAGGGATATTCTGTTGTTTCTACTTACTTTAAGAATCCCAAGCATTACCTAGTATATGTCAATTCTGAAAACCCATGGTGAACATAACTTTGGTTTCCCATTTAGACTGATTTCAAACACTATAATATTAAAAGTGACAATTAACTCTTGAGAACCTTAAACCCCTATTTATGGAAACATTAAACTACTACTAAAGTATTTCGTACACAAATTGAAATTCACACCATATTCCCTATGGGAATCGACCCCAACCTAGTTGGGTTTTATATTGACAACCATCACTTCCACCCATTCAAGAGTGTAATTTGAGCATTATCAATTGTTACTCCTTGAGAATTTAAGAGTTTCAATGTTCTAGAAATTAAATTATATAAGTATGTAGATATTTTGAGACAAATTTCTGTAACTTCCAAATTACTACATGAATTATGAATCTATAGGCTATCTATTATGCATTATGATGAGTTTTAACTTGAGATTGAATTATGCATCACTAAGCCTTACTTGAGACTTGCAATTTTTTGAACTATGGTGCTATAAGCACCCATGATTTGAGTATTTTGAGATTACTAAGAAATGATTTGACCCAATGGTCATAGAGTTTTGAAATTCACTCTACCACATGAGATTACAAATTTGATTATTGGGTTCTTATGAACCATGAGATTATTTTGAAAGTGGATTTCCATGAGATGAGCGAGATAATCTAAAGGGAGTAGTATTTACACCGAGTTGGATAAGTTACCACGATTTCTTACCCTAGAACTATGTGCCACCGCAGGTTTGAGATTTTGGGCCTGAGGCTAAGATGATTGGGCCCAAGGCCAAGATAAGTGATCCCTGATTTGAGGTTATAATCCTTGGCAAGAGTATGACACCTCTAAATAATTTTCCATTGAAATAGAATATTTTCCCTAAAGCTTTGAGATAAGATATTTTCTAAAGTGAATGAATTGTTTTTGAGTATTTTCTAAAGAAGGAAGTAGTTTTCTCTACTAATAAGAGTTTACCATCAGTTTTTAAACAAAAGTCATATGATCCTGAGTTCCAAGTGTTTAAGTTCAAAAGAGTTATAAGTTCTTGAGCTATAAAGAAGTTTTACTCTCCATGAGACATATGCATGAGTTGAAATTATTATTTAAAGCTTCCTTCATCATATGAGTAATGAGAATAAAAGGAGAGCACAAATTTTAAAGCCAAAGTATAGTGACTCACGAAGTTTGTTTTACATACTTAATTCTACATGATTTATGAGCTTTACATTTTAGACTTATTCAAGCTATGTGAGTCATTCGTGTTTGCATGCATTATTTGATTAAATAGTATTGATATTGTTTTATGAAAATGCATACACCCCTATATACTCAGTACAATCCTAAGTGTTGATTCACATATATGTCTATGTGCTACATTATCTTATAATATAGGTTTAGGTGCTTAGTCTCAGCCTCATTAGTGATTCTCGAGTACCTTCGTCTACATTTGTACAATGGTGAGTCCTCTTGGTTCGAGGACCTATCTTTAGACATTTTAGTATTTGAGTGTTTATGATATTACTTTTAGTTCAGTTTTAGTCAGTTTGGGACTTGTCCCAGCAGCTCTCGAGTTCACAGAGTAGTAAAGGCTTTGACGGAATATTTATTAGACTATGGTTGTATTGACATTTCCAATATTGTGGTCATTTGGATCGAGTATTACCTTCGTATTCCATTTCATTTTATATGACACTGCCAATTTTTTGTATATTTCTTCTGGAATGAGCTATTAGGAGAAGTGATAGGCTCAATGGGTTAGGTTCGGGATACTTTTAGTACTAAGCACCGTGTGACATCCCAGGAGGTGATTTTCAGTCGTAGCAAACTTTGTATCAGAGCCTAAGGTTTTAAAAGAGTCCTAGAGAGTCTGACTATCCGCATTGAGTAGCGTCTTGATCATCAGTGTATAGCACACCACATCTATGAGCAAGAGGCTACAATATGTTTTAGTAAGAAGTTGTTTCTTTCTTTCAGATTCTATCGTGCCTACAGTTGTCCCTCTTATCTAATAATTTGTGCTCTCCTATTTCAGAAAATACCTCTCCAAAGAGAAAATGCCTGTAGAAATGATGATGAGAAAGCCCCACCTGTTTTTCCATTAAATGAGACTGTGTCTCATGCTGAGTTTTGGGTGGCCTTTCAGGCGTTAGCACAAGCAGTGACCACTAATGTTCGGGCCAATAACTAGGCCATAGTTGCAAATCAGTAGGGAGGTGATGTAGCTGCTTCTAGGATTCGTGATTTCATGCAGATGAATCCGCCAGAGTTTTATAAGTCCAAGGTAAGAGAGGACCCACAGTTATACCTTGAGGAGGTGAGAAATATCATGTAGGTGTTGCATGTTTCTAAGGAAGAAAATGTTGAGTTGGCATCATATAGGTTGAAGGACATAGCTTATGACTGGGTTGTACGTAGAGGAAGGGTAGAGGTGAGGATGTTGATCCTATGACTTGGCAGGTGTTCCAAAATACATTCTTGGATAAGTTCATTATGCTTAAGATGAGGAAAGCAAATATTGAAGAGTGTATGAAGTTGAGGCTGGGCTCCATGACTGCTAAGAAGTACTGCTTAAAGTTCAACCAGTTGTCCAAGTATGCTCCTAATTTGATTTCTGACACCCGAGCTAGTATGAGCAAGTTTATGATAGGTGTTTCTAGTTTGGTGCTGAAAAAGTGTAGAACTATGATGCTGCATAGGGATATAGATCTTTCTAGGTTAATGATACATGCACAATATATAGAGATAGATAAGATTAGAGAGAGAGACAAAGTGAGGGGTAATAAAGGGCTATATCTGAGCAGCATGAGTATAGTCAACCTAGGTTCCATGAAGGAAACTGCCATCAGTTTCAGAGACATCCATCTATTCTAGCACCTTCATCAGCAAGTCCTCCCTCGCCTAAAGGTAAGCAGGATCAAGGGACAAAGTCTTTTATGTCTAGGTCGTAAAAGTATGTTGGTAAAAGGCCTTGTTATCTTTCTTGTGCTAAGTGTGGTAGTGATCTTCTTGGTAAGTGTTTAGAAGATTTAAGGGGTTATTTTTGTTATGGCAAGCTAGGCAACAGACTTAGAGATTGTTCGCATGCTAGGCAGGGGAACAGAGATATCCGACCTAAGTCATAGACTACTTGTAAACCAGCTCATATCCCTCGTACCAACCCTATTCAGGCCATTTTATCAAGCACTGCTAGCGGTCTGTGCCAAAACAGATTCTATGCCTTACCATCCCATCAGGGGCAGGAGGACTCTCCCGATATTGTTACTTGTTTTCTTTGCATCTTTTGTTTTGATGTTTATGTATTGTTTGACCCTAGGTTAAGTCTCTCCTATGTGGCCCCACTTATGGCTGTGAATTTCAAAATGAGTCCCAAAATGATTCCTAAACCTTTTCTAGTCTCTACACCAGTAGGGGAGTCAGTTATTGCTAAACAAGTGTATAGAGATTTTCCTATTACTGTTCTTCATAGATTCATACTTGCTAATTTGATAGAGTTAGACATGGTGGATTTTGACCTTACTCTAGGTATGGATTTGCTTCATTCTTGTTATGTATATATAGACTGTCGTACCCATATGGTTAAGTTTTAGTTCCCTAATGAGCTAGTTTTCGAGTGGTCTGAGAGTTCTGTATCTCCCAAGAGTCATTTTATCTCCTATCTTAAATCCAAAAAACTAATATCCAAGGGTTGCATCTATCACCTAGTTAGAGTCAAAGACACTAAGTCTGAGGCTCCAACTATTCAGTTAGTTGATATTCTTAACAAGTTTCCAGATGTTTTTTCGGAAGATCTCCCAGGGTTACCTCCTGATAGAGAGATAGAATTAGGGATTAACCTTCTTCCTGACACTCATCTCATTTCTATTTCACCATACCGTATGGCACCTGCTGAGCTTAAGGAGTTGAAATAACAACTCAAAGATCTTTTTGACAAAAGTTTCATAAGGCCCAGTATTTCTCCTTGGGGTGCACCTATTCTATTCGTGCAGAAGAAAGATATTCCTTTGCATATGTACATTGACTATCATCAGCTTAATAAGTTCATAGTAAAAAATAAGTATCCTCTTTCGAGAATTGATGACATGTTTGATCAGTTACAAGGTGCAAGTTATTTCTCCAAGATTGACCTTAGATCCGGCTATCATCAACTTAAGATTAAGGAATACGATATTCCAAAGATAGCCTTCTGAACCCGCTATTGTCACTTTAAGTTACTAGTCATGTCTTTCAGGATAAACAATGCCCCAACAGCTTTTATGGACCTCATGAATTGAGTGTTCAAGCAATATCTTGATATGTTTGTCATAGTGTTCATAGATGATATCCTTGTGTATTCCCATACTAAGAATGACCAGGCAAATCACCTTAGAATTGTCTTGCAAACTCTTAGAGGTCACCAGTTATTCATCTAATTCAGTAAGTGTGAATTTTGGCTAAGGTTTGTAGCCTTTCTGGGTTATATTGTTTCAGTAGAAGGTATTAGAGTTGATCCCCAAAATATAGAAGCTGTAAGAAATTGTCCTAGACATATCTCGACATCTGATATTAGGAGTTTCTTAGGTCTAGCAGGCTACTACCACCGTTTTATTTAAGGTCTCTCTTCTATTGCATCTCCCACAACCTGGTTGATCAAAAAGAAAGTTAAGTTTCAGTGGTCAGATTCCTGAGAGAAGAGTTTTAAAAAGATGAAAAATCGACTTACTTCACCCCCTATGTTGACTTTTCTTGATGGTTCAAATGGTTTTATGGTGTATTGTGATGCCTCTAGAATTGGTTTGGGTTGTGTGTTGAGGCAAAGAGATAAGGTTATAGCCTATGCCTTTAGACCGTTAAAGCTGCATAAGAGGAATTACCCAACCCATGATCTTGATTTAGTTGTTGTGGTCATTTCTTTGAAAATCTGGAGACACTATCTTGATGGTGTTCATGTTGATGTTTTTACTTATCATAAGAGACGGCAGTATGTGTTTACTCAGAGGTTATTTAATCTTTGTTAGAGAAGGTGGTTAGTGTTGTTAAAAGACTATGATATGAGTGTGTTGTATCACCCAATCAAGGACAATCTAGTGGCGGATCCCTTAGCAGATTGTCAATGGGTGGTGTTTCTCATGCAAAGGATGGTAAGAAAGAGTTAGCTCGTGAAGAGCATTGTCTGGCTAGATTGGGTGTTAGGTTGCTTGATTCATCTTAGGGAAGTACTTTGGTTTAAAGTAGTTCTAAATCCTCTTTAATTTCAGAAGTGAAGGAGAAGCAAGATAGAGATCCTAGTTTGTCAGATTGAAAGACGCAGTTAAGGACCAAAAGGTAGAGGTCTTCTCCCAAGGGGCAGATGACGAGTTAAGATTGTAAGGTAGATTGTGCTCTCTATGTGTTAAGGATCTGAGGCAGAGGATTATGGCTGAAGCATATGGCGCTCAGTACTCTATTCATCCCGATATTACCAAGATATACCACAACTTACGAGAAATCTATTGGTGGAATGGTATGAAAAAGGATATAACTGAGTTTGTAGCAAAGTGTGCAATAGGTTAAGGTATAGAACCAAAGACCTAGTAGTGTGATGCAAGAGTTTGGTATACCTACTTGGAAGTGGTATGTGGTAAATATGGGCTTCGTGAGTGGGTTACCTCTTTCTCATCCTAATTATGATTCTATTTAGGTTATTTTAGATAGGCTATGTAAGTCGGTGCACTTCTTTCCCATGCATACATCTTATACAGCTGAGGATTATGCTAGATTGTATATCTAGGAGTTAGTCAGGCTACATGGAGTTCACTCGTCTATCATTTCGAATAGGGGTACTCAATTTACTTCTTAGTTTTGGAGGGTACTTCAGCAGGGTCTTGGTACCCAAGTTATTTTGAGTTATGTTTTTCATCCGTGAACAGATGGTCAAGCTAAGAGGACCATTCAGAACCTAGAAGATATGTTGTGGGCATGCGCTTTTTATTTCAAAGGTGATTGGGATGAGCATTTTCCATTGATAGAGTTCACCTATAACAATAGTTACCATGCTAGCATCGCGATGACACCATTTGAGGCCTTGTATGGTAGAAGATGTAGATCACCCATAGGTTGGTTTCAAGTGGATAAAGCTGCCATGATTTAGCCTAATATAGTGTTTGATGATATGGAGAAATTTAAGTTGATTAGAGAGAGGTTAAAGATAGCTCAGGGTCTTCAAAAGTCATATGCCGATGTGAGAAGAAGAGATCTTAAGTTTGAAGTGGGTGATTTGGTGTACTTGAAGATTTCACCCATGAAAGGGGTGAAGAGGTTTGGTAAAAAGGGAAAGCTTAGTCCCCGTTATGTTCGCCCGTATAGAGTTTTGAGCCGTGTTGGTAAAGTAGCCTATGAGGTTGACTTTCCTACAGAGTTGTCATCCGTTCATCCTATTTTTCATGTCTCCATGCTTAAGAAGCATAGTGGTGATTTCGTTAGGGTAGATCCTTCAGAGTGTGATGATATTCATAAAAGTCTTTCATTCGATGAGATTCCCATTGAGATCATAGATTTTCAGATCCGTAGACTGAGGAACAAAGAGGTTCCCTTGGTAAAAGTATTATGGATGAATCAGTCAGTTGAGGATGCTACTTGGGAGGTAGAGCAGAAATACGAACCAAGTACCCATACCTCTTTTCCGCGAGTTCAGATAGATCCAAAGTTATTATTCTTCCTTAATTCATCCTTTGTAATCTACATTTCATCTATATATCTATTCTTGCATGAGTTCTTGCAATTTCTGAGGTATTCAAGAGTCTAGTGAGATTTTTAGCCCTTTTAGCAACTTGCTTCATCTATGTATGCTCTGTTTTCCTGTGTTCTTAGTCTAACTAGAGACATTCAAGGATGAATGTTTCCTAGGGGGAGATATTGTAAGACACCACAAAGTTCCCTTGTAATTTGAGCCTTGAGCCTGTCAAGTGAAGTGTAATTCCGACCCTAAAAGATTGAGAAGAGACTTACCAAGTGATTAGTGTTTTAGTCTTGTTAAATTTTCTTGAAAATGATTTCCTATAGTGTAAGGAATTGAATCAGCTTCCAACAATACTAATTTCATCAAAATCCAACATCGGGGTGGGAAGTTATGGCCGTTTTACCGAGAGTTATTGGAATGGCCCAGATGCGACAGACAGGTTGATGGAACATCGAGTGTGAGATAGACCATTGCTCAGACCATGCAACCAAGGGAATAACTCTAGTTTCTATCCCAGGTGCGACGGCCAGGACGATGGAGTGTCAAGACTCCGACGGACCATCGTCGGTGAGGCAGTATAGCCACATCTTGGCCAACGTGCGATGGACAATCCGATGGACCATCCAATTTGTAATGGACCATCTCTAAGACCAACATATCGTGGCAGTGTGTTCTTTGTCTGAGCGAAATACGATGGATGATCAATGGACCATTAGGCTAGCGATGGACCGTTGCTTCGACCATCGCAACCCCCATTCAGTATTTTAAGTTATTTTTTAAATGGGACTTTTTAGTCTTTCCACTCTTTTATCAACCAAACATATTCCAAACTAATCAAATAAATTCATTCATCATCCAAAACATAAGAGAGCTAGGGCTTCTCCCTCAAGATCAAATCTAAAACCCTTCTCCAAGAAATCAAGAACTCACCATAGATTCTACAATTTGAGTTAATATTTAATTCTCCTAGTTCAAGGGATGCAAGAACCCTCTCTCAAGAGTAAGAATAAGAGTTTGAAGAAAGTTTTTTCATCAAATTTCATAATCTAAGGTATATGGGATTTTCAACAAGGGTAGTCCTTTCACCATTGTGCCCAAAGGCTTATATAAACTATTATTTTCTACAATCTATGAGATTTTACATGATATTGAATTAGGGTTTTTCACTCATTGTTATTGATTGCAATATCTTGATGTTTCCTATGAATTGAAAGTGAAATAGAATGATTTTGCATGTTTTCTTATGAAATTAAGGCTGGGTTTATACTCTATGTTGTTACTCCTTGAGAATTTAAGAGTACCAATGTTCTAGAAATTGAAGTATATTAGTATTTTGATATTTTGAGACAAATTGCTTTTACTTCCAGATTTCTAGCTGAATCATGAATCTATATGCTAATTATTATGCATTATACTGAGTTTTAACTTAAGATTAAATTATGGTTCACTAAGCCCTACTTGATACTTGCAATTTTATAAACTATTGTGCTATAAGCACCCATGATTTGAGTATTTTGAGATTATTGAGAAATTATTTTCCCTAATGGTCATAGAGTTTTGAAATCCACTCTACCACATGAGATTATAGATTTGATTTTTGGGATCTTAGGAACCATCAGATTATTTTTAAAGTGGATTTCCATGAGATGAGTGAGATAAACTAAAGGGAGTAGTATTTAGTATCGAGTTGGATAAGTTACCATGGTTTCTTACCCCAGAACTACATGCCACTGTAGGTTTGAGATTTTGGGCCTAAGGCTTAGATGATTGGGTTCGAGGCCAAGATAAGTGATCACTGAGTTGAGGTTATACTCCTTAGCAAGAGTATGATGCCTCTACCCAACGTGAGGTTTATTCCTTAGGAGGATAAGATGTTCGACTCCATGTAGCTGGCATGGTTTATGTTAGTTAAGGGAACCTCCTTAAACTAAAGTATTTTCCAATTAGATAGAATATTTTCCCTAAATCTTTGAGATAAGATATTTTCTAAAGTGAACGAATTGATTTTGAGTATTTTCCAAAAAATGAAGTAGTTTTCTCTAGTAATAAGAGTTTATCATCAGTTTTTAACCAAAGTCATATGATTCTGAGTTCTAAGTGTTAGAGTTCAAAAGAGTTATAAGTTCTTGAGCAATAAAGAAGTTTTACTCTCCATGATACATTTGCATGTGTTAAAAGTATTGTTTAAAGCCTCCTTCATCCTATGAGTAATGAGAATAAGAGGAGAGCGCAAATTTTAAAGCCAAAGTATAATGACTCACAAGATTTGTGTTACATGATCCATTCTACATTATTTATGAGCTTTACATTTTAGACTTATTCAAGCCATGGGATTCATTCCTATTTGTTTGCATGATTTGATTAAATAGTACTGATATTGTTTTATGTAAATGCATACACCCCCTTATACTTAGTAAATTCCCAAGTGTTAATCCACATATATGTCTATGTGCTACATTGTCTTATAATGTAGGTTCAGATGCTTAGTGCCAGAATCGTTAATGATTCTTGAGTACCTCCATCTACATTTCTACAGTGGTGAGTCCTCATGGTTCGAGGATCTATCTTAAAACATTTCAGTATTTGAGTGTTTAAGCTATTACTTTCAGTTCAGTTTAAGTCTGTTGGGGACCTGTCCCAATGTCTCTTGAGTTCATGGAGTTGTAGAGGCTTTGTTAGACTATTTATCAGACTATTGTTGTATTAAGATTTCAAGTATTGTGGTCGTTTGTACCGAGTATTACCTTCGTATTCCCTTTGATTTGATATGACACTTACAGTGTTTTGTATATTTCTGCTTGAATGAGCTATTATGAGAAGTGATAGTCTCAAAGGGTTATCTTGGGGCTACATATAGCCCTAAGCACCTTGTGACATCCCGGGAGGTGATTTTGGGCTAGGTCCTTTCAGAGAATATTTTGAAATGGGCTAACTGCTTGAGCCAATATTGTAAATTAAGTAGAAAAATAAGTTGAGGTTTGTTCATTAAAAGCATTTGAATGGGTTATTTATTTTAAAATTTAGGAAAGATGTGTGTACATTACCATTGGATAATTACATAGAATTAAGCATTTTATTCTCTAAAAAAATTATCGCTCATTCCTCTTACATGCTGGATATTTTATTTATTGAGAAAATAGCCACTCAACCTTTTTTCATTGTCTCTTTCCTCCTCCTCCTCCTTCTTCTTCATCATTTTCCATTTTAAAAAAACTCGACGAAAGAAAATCATTGTGCTGCAAAAGTGAATCGTTTCAAGATAATATATACCAAAGACTCGAAACATTGAGAAATGCTCATATCTAAATTTTGACATTGTTCAATGGAGATTTTTAGTTGGTCAATATTATTGAAGATTTATAAGAAAAAACATCAAATATGAATTGTTCCGATTTGTATCCTACTATTTAACCATGAATTGAGGGCATTTTCTTCTTTACAAGATGATAACTGAATTATCTCGCAAAAGATATTTGTAAACTTGTATTCCAATTGTAATAAGAACATCGACCTATTTTTGTAAAATATAGCAACTCACAAGAGTCGCAAATAAAGGAGAAGGTTGCAATAGAGTTAGAGGACTATCTAAGTTGTTTGTTTATTTTTCATGAAGAACGTTATGCTAATGGCTTTCTGTCTCATAGAAAAATGTGCTACTTATGCTGATAGGTTTATTATTTTAGCACCAATGAATATAAGGGGATATTACCAGTAAATAGCCCATGGCCCCAAAAGTGATTATTGTAATTAAGTTAACGCTTTTAGGTACAAATTTATGTAGGAGGCTCCCTACATAATCTGTCCACAAAAGCAAAAGATGGACATCGCCTATTCATAAGTATGTTGAGTAGGAGAATAGGAAGAATAAAAGGAAGATAATTAAGATATCAGAATGCTTGGTTTGACATATATAGTGATGTAATATCTGGCCTTTGGATGTAGTTGTCTATAAATGGGTAGCCCGGTGTATTAAAGTTCCCGCTATGCATAGGGATCGGGGAAGGGCCCCACCACAAGGGCGTACTGTACACAGCCTTACCTTGCATTTCTTCTAGACGCTGTATCTAAGTCTTGAACCCATGATCTCCTAGTCACATGACAACAACTTTACCAGTTCCACCATGGCTTCCCTTCTGGATGTAGTTGTGGTCATCATGATATTCTTGTTGTATTTAAGATACATACATACATGTATACATATATATATATATATATAAATAAATAGATTTATACATAAAAGAAAAAAAATGCAAAGCATTAGCCATATTCACCGATTTAAGGCATTTTTACTTCTACTATTAGTGTATGATTTATTAAAAATCGATATTTCATTTATACAACATTGACAAATTTTTATATACAAAGTATAAACTATGAATATATTACATGCACACTACATTACTATTTATACACTATTTATATAATATCAATACATGTTTATCGACCATTTTTGTTGTAATACCCCGAATATTTCCTAAGTTGAATTTCTCCTAGAGTAGGTTAAGGAGTGACTTCCTAAGTGAGTATCATTTTAACCATATGGAATTTCCTTAATTTTGAATTTCCTGTGGCCTAGCGCGATTGTGATGCATCGCACTGATGTTCAAGGTCCCAACCAGTGGGGCAACGCGATGGCTCCACGTTGCGGTGACTCCCAGATTCTCATTTATCGATTTCCTGTAAGCCACCGGGATAGTGGCACGTCGCGGTGGTCCATAAAATAGGGTTCCTAGTCCAATTTTCCCAGCTTCGTACAAAATTTAAAAAGGGCACTTGGTACTTTTTCAATACTCTTAAACAATATGAACACTAAATTACAGTCATTTACAAGCATTATATGAAGTTTTTCTCATGTTCTCTCTCAACAAAAATCCCAAGTATCCAAAACCTCTTCCAAGAATCTCCAAAATCCATCATAGATTTTCTAAATTGAGTCAATATTCAAGGTTCCCAAGTTAAAGGCTTCAATAACCCTCATTCAAGAGTATAAATAGTGTCCCAAAAGAGAGAGTTCATCCAAAGCTTCTAATTCAAGGTATGTGGGGTTGGAACAAGGACACTCCTTTCATCCTCGTGCCCAGAAGTTGTTGTAAATTACATGAATATATGGTTTCACATGTTTTCTTATGAAAATTAAAGTATGGGTTTGTAACCTTTGTTGTTGTTCTTGACATTATGACAATTTTCATGTTTTAGAAATTGAGATACATGTGTATGTTGAGATTTTAATGCATAATGCTGAAATTCCCTATTTCCATATGATTTATGAATCCTTATGATCTCTAGTATGCCTTTTGATGAGTGTTAACTTGAGGTTGAACAATGCGCCACTAAGTCCTACTTGAGTATTGTAATGTTATAAACTTCTATTCTATAAGAACCTATAATTTGAGTACTTTGAGATTATTGAGAAATATTTGACCTCTTTGGTCCTAATAGAGTTGGAATCAACAATGATGTTCTATTACAACAAATCGTAATATATTTTGGTCTTCAGTATAGACCCTTGAGTTATTTGAGGTGGATTTTGTAAGAGTTCTGAGCTGAGTATGGGAGTAGTATTTAGCACCGAGTTGGGTATGATTCCAAGGTGTCATACCCCAAAACTACATGCCACTGTAGGACTGCAATTTATGGGCCCGAGGATGAGATAGTGATCACTGAGTTGAGGTTATACTCCCTGGAAAGAGTATGACGCCTCTCTTCAATTTGTGGTTTCTTCCTTAGGAGGACAAGACATTGGACTTCATGTAGCTCACATGGTTTATGTCAAATCGAATAAACTCCAGAGTGTCCAAAGTTATATAATCCCGAGTTCTAAGTGTCCCAAGTCTAAGAGAGTTCTAGAGTTTCCAAGTGTTGAAAGTTCCTAAAAGTTTTGAGTCCTTGAGTTTTAAAGAAGTTTTAATCTCCATGAGATAAAATAGGTGTTTGAAAGTATTTTTTAAAGTTCCTTTAGCATTCAAGTATAGAGAATAAGGGGAGAGAAGAGATTTTAAAGTTAAGTATAATAACTCACGAAATTCGTACTTCATATTTCACTATTCACGATTCATGAGAATTATATTTTAGATTTATTCAAGCCATGTGAGTCATTCATAAATGCATGCATGATTTTATAAAGAGTAATGATAATATTTACATAAATACATACACCCTCATATACTCAGTTCATTCCCAAGTGCGGATCCACATATACGTCTATGTGCTACATTGTCTTATAATGTAGGTTCAGGTGCTCAGTCTCAGCCTCATCAGTGATTTCCAATTACCTTTGTCTATATCTCCACAGTGGTGAGTCCTCATGGTTCGAGGACTTATCTTTAGATATTTTAGTATTTTAGTAGATATATTATTGCTTTCAGTTCAGTTTGAGTCAGTTGGGGATCTGTCCCAATGACTCTCTAGTCATGAAGTAGTAGAGACTTTGTCAGATTAGTTGTAAGATTGTTAGTATATTGAGATTTCTAGTATTGTGGTTACTTGGACAGAGTATTTTCTTCGTATTTCCTATTATTTGATATAACAGTACCAGTGTTTTGTTTATTCCTTCTCTAAATAAGTTATTATCTGTAGTTATAGGCTCTAAGGGTTAGCTTGGGGATACTTGTAGCCTTAAGCACCGTGTGATGCTTCGAGATGAGATTTCGGTGTATTACAAACTTGGTATCAGAGCCTAAGGTTTAAGGAGTCCTGGGGAATCTAACAAGCCACGTTAAGTAGAGTCTTGATCATCAGTGTGTAGCGTACCACATCTATGAGCAAGAGGCTATAAGATGTTTCAGGATAAAGTTGTTTCTTTATTTCAGATTCTATCGTGCCTACAGTTGTCTCCCTCATCTAATAATTCGTGCTCTCCTATTTTAGAAAATGACTTCTAGAAGAGCGAACTCTCGTAGAAATGATAATGAGCAACCCTAGTCTGTCGATCCCTTGAACGAGATTGTTTCTCATGCTGAGTTTCGGGTGGCTTTTCAGGAATTATCGGAATTAGTCATTGCCAATGTTCTTGCTAATAACTAGGCCATAGTTCCAAATCAGCAGGGAGGTGATTTAGTTGCTGCTAGGATTTATCATTTCATACGGATAAATTCACCATAGTTATATGGGTTTAAGGCAGGTGAGGACAAATAGTTATACCTTGAGAAGGTATGTAGAGGGGAAAGACATATCGTATGACTGGGTGGTTACATGGAAGAAGAGTAGAGGCAAAGGTGATGCCCCTATTACATGGCAGGTGTTCCAAGATGAGTTCTTGGATAAGTTCTTTTCATTAGAGATGAAGGAGGCAGAAATAGAGGATTATATGAACTTAAGGTAAGGATCCATAATTGTTAATGAGTACTACTTGAAGTTCAACCAGTTTGCCAAGTACGCTACTGATTTGATTTCTAACACCCGAGCTAGTATGAGCAAGTTCGTGATAGGTGTTTCTTGTTTTGTACTGAAAGAGTTTAGGACTGTAATACTGAATAGGGATATGGATCTGTCTAGGTTGATGATACATACACAGTAGATAGAGGCAGAAAAGATAAAGGAGAGAGATAGAGTAAGGGGTAACAACATGGATAGATCTGAGCAGCATGAGTATAATCAGGATAGGTCCTATGGAGGGAACCACCCACAGTTCTAGGGCCGTTTTTCCATGCCTGCACCTTTATCAGTTAGTGCTCCCGCTCCTAGAGGTTGGTAGTAGCAAGGTAAACAGGTCTTCTATGTCCCGATCCTAGAACAGTGTAGGTAATAGACCCCACATCCTCTATGTGCTAAGTGTGGTAGGGATAATCTTGGTGAGTGTTTAGCAGACCAGAGGGGTTGTAGCTGGGCCACAGACTTAAATATTGTTCGTATGATAGGCAGGGCAACAGCGAAGCCCTACCCTAGAGACAGACTACTAGTGCACCAGCTCCTGTAGTACGTTCTGCGCCTACTCAAGGAACTTCATCTAGCACTGTTGGCGATCAGTGCTAGAATAGATTCTATACCTTGCCATCCCTTCAGGAGCAGAAGGATTCTCCCGATGTTGTTACTTCGTATGCTCTATTTTTTTTCTTTGATGCTTTTGTGTTGTTGGACCCCGGGTCAAGTTTCTCTTATGTGACCCTATTAGTAGCTGTGAATTTCAAAATGAGTCCGAAGAAAATTCCTGATCCTTCCCTAGTTTCCACACCAGTAGGGGAATTAGTTGTTGCTAAACAAGTGTCTAGAGATTATCATATTACTATTCTTCATAGAGTCATATTTGTTGATTGGATAGAGTTGCACATGGAGGATTTCGACCTTATTCTGGATAAGGATTGGCTTCATTCTTGTTATGCATCTATAGACTGTCGTACCCGCATGGTCAAGTTTCAGTTACCTGATAAACCAGTTTTTGAGTGGTCTAGGAGTTTTGTATCTCTTAAGAGTTATTTTATCTCTTACCTCAAGGCTAGAAATCTAAAATCCAAAAGTTGCCTCTATCACCTAGTTAGAGTCAAAGACACTAAGTCCGAGGCTCTAACTATTCAATCAGTCAACATTGTCCGAGGTAACAGTTAAGAATAAGTACCCCCTTCTGAGAATTGATGACCTTTTTGATCAGTTTCAAGGTGCAAGTTATTTCTCAAAGATAGACCTGAGATCCGACTATCATCAGCTTAAAGTGAGGGAATGTGATATTCCAAAGACAGCCTTCTAAACTCATTATAGTCACTTTAAGTTTCTATTCATGCCTTTCAAACTAACCAATGCTCCATTGGCCTTTATGGACATCGCGAATCGAATATTTGAAGTAATATCTTGATATGTTTTTCATGGTTTTCATAGATGATATCCTCGTGTACTCCCGTACTAAGAACGACCATGCAGATCATCTCAGAACTATTTTGCAAACTCTTAGAGATCACCAGTTGTTCGCCAAATTAAACAAGTGTGAATTTTAGTTAAGATCAGTAACCTTTTAGGTCATATTATTTCAGCCGAAGGCATTAGAGTTGATCCCCAAAAGACAGAAACTGTAAGAAATTAGCCTAGACCTATCTCTCCATCTAACATTAGAAGTTTCTTAGGTATTGCTGGCTACCAATGCCATTTTGTTAAAGGTTTCTGTTCTATTACGTCTTCCATGACCCGTTTGGCCCAAAAGAAAGTTAAGTTCCAATGGTTAGAATCATGTAAGAAGAATTTTCAAGAGTTGAAGACTACTTACTTCAGCCCCTGTGCTGACTTTTTCTGATGGTACAGATGGTTTTATGGTATATTGTGATGCCTCTAGAGTGGATTTGGGTTTTGTATTGATGCAATGAGGTAAGGTTATGGCCTATACCTCTAGACAGTTGAAGTCACATGAAAGAACTACCCAACCCATGATCTTGAGTTAGCTGTTGTGGTCTTTACTTTGAAAATATGGAGACACTATCTTTATGGTGTTTATATTGACGTGTTTACTAATCACAAAATCCTGCAGTACATGTTTACTTAGAAGGAGTTGAACCTTAGGCAGAGGAGGTGGTTAGATTTGTTAAAGGACTGTGATATGAGTATGTTCTATCACCCGGGCAAGGCCAATATAGTGGCAGATGCCATTATCAAGTTGTCTATGGGTAGTGTTACTCATGTAGAGGAAGGTAAGAAAGAGTTAGCTCATGATGTGCATCATTTGGCTAGACTGGGTGTTAGGTTGCTTGATTTCACTGAAGAAAATACTTTGATCCAAAGTAGTTCCGAATCCTCTTTAGTTTTGAAAGTGAAAGAGAACCAAGACTTAGATGATAGTTTGGTCAGACTGAAGGTTAATTAAAGACCAAAAGGTAGAGGTCTTCTCCCAAGAGGGAGATGGTATGCTGAGATTGCCGGGTAGATTGTATGTTCCTTATATTAATGATCTAAGGTAGAGAATTATGGATGAAGTGTATGGCGCATGATATTCTATTCATCCTGGAGCTACCAAGATGTACTGCGACTTACGGGAAATCTATTGGTGGAGAGGTATAAAGAAGGATATAGCTGGGTTAGTATCAAAGTATGCAATATGCCAATAGGTTAAGATAGAGCACCAAAGAACTAGTGGTGGGAAGCAAGATCTTGGTATTCCCACTTGGAAGTAGAAATGGGTGAATATGGATTTTGTGACTCGTTTACCTCTTTCACGCATCATCATGATTCAATTTTGGTTGTTGTAGATAGATTAACTAAGTTGGCGTATTTTCTACCTCGGCATACATCTTATATAGCGGATGATTATGCTAGATTGTATATTTAGAAGTTGTTCAGGTTGTATGAAGTTCCCTATTTTATCATCTCAGATAGGGGTACTCAGTTCACTTCTCAGTTTTTGAGAGCGTTTTAGCAGGGTCTTGGTACCCAAGTTCATTTGAGTTTTGCTTTTCATCCAAAGATAGATGGTCAGGCTGAGAGGATCATTCAGACCCTAGAAGATATGTTGAGGGCGTGTGCTGTTGATTTTAAAGGTAGTAGAGATGAGCATTTGCCACTGATCGAGTGTGTATATAACAATACTTACCATGCTAGCATCGAGATGACACCATTTGAGGCTTTTTATGATAGGAGATGTAGATCACCTATAGGTTGGTTTGAAGTGGGTGAAGCTGCTTTAGTTGGACCTGATACAGTATTTGAGGCTATGGAGAAGGTGAATTTTATTAGAGAAAGGTTGAAAACAGCTCAAAGTCATCAAAAATAGTACACCAATATGAGCAGAAGGGATCTTGAGTTTGAGGTGGGTGATTCGGTGTAATTGAAGATTTCACCCATGAAAGGGGTGAAGAGGTTTGGTAGAAAGGGAAAGCTAAACCCCCATTATGTTGGCCTCTATAGAGTCTTGAGCCATGATGGTAAAGTAGCCTATGAATTCGAGTTTCCCTCAGAGTTGTCAATCGTTCATCCTATTTTTGATGTCTCCATGCTTAAAATGCATTGTGGTGATTCCGTTGTAGTAGATCCTTTAGAGAGTGCTGATATTCAGAGCAGTCTTTCATTTGATGAGATTCCTGTTGAGATTCTAGATTTTCAGATTTGTAGACTGAGGAACAAAGAAGTTCCCTTGGTCAAAGTTTTGTGGCGGAACCAGTCAGTTGAGGGCGCTACTTGGGAGGTAGAAGCAGACATGTAAGCCAAGTTTTCACACCTCTTTTCCGCGAGTTCAGATCAAGCCAAATATTCTTCCTTAATTCATCCCTTCTAATATAAAGTTTCAGCTATGCATCTACCCTTATTAAGTTCATGCATTCTCTAAAGTATTCAAGAGTTTAGAAAGACATAGAGTCAGTTTAGCGAGTTTTTCCAGCTTTACATACTCAATTTGCTCCGTGCTCTTAGCTTAACTAGCAATATTTGTGGATGAATGTTTCCAAGGGGGGATATTGTAATACCCTAATTTTTTCCAAAGTTGAATTTCTCCTTAAAAAGGTTAAGGAGTGACTTCCTAAGTTCGTATCATTTTAAACAAATAAAATTTCCCTAATTTCAAATTTTTATCCCATGGGAAATTCGATAAGCTATCCATCGATATAAGATTCACCAAAATCCGATGCTTGGGAAAGAATTTATGGCTAAATTAAGTCCTAGTCATAAAACAGCGTCATTTTATTGCTTGGCGCATCGCGGAGAGGGTGTATTTTACAATTGCCAAATTTCAGTGGAGCTCCACGATAGTGGCGTGTCGCGGAAGACCCCAGTTTCCTAATTATCAATTTCCTGTGGCCTAGTGCGATTGTGACGCGTCATACTGAAGCTCCAAGTCCTAGCCAGTGGGACAACGCGATGACTCCACGTCGCGGTGACTCCCAGATTCACATTTGTCAATTTCCAGTGAGCCACAACAATAGTGGTGCGTTGCGGTGGCCCATAAAATTGGGTTCCCAGTTTAATTTTTCCAGCTTCGTACAGTAGTTTAAAAGGGTACTTTGGACTTTTTCCAAGCCTCTTAAATCGTACAAACACCAAATTAAAGTCATCTACAAGCATTCTATGAAGTTTTTCTAAGTTCTCTCTCAACAAAAACCCTAAGTATCCAAAACCTCTTCCAAGAATCTCAAGAATCCACTGTAGATTTTCTAAATTGAGTCAAGATTCAATGTTCCCAAGTCAAGGGTTTGAAGAACCCTCATTCAAGAGTACAAATAGAGTCCCAAAAGCGAGAGTTCATCCAAAGCTTCTAATTCAAGGTATGTGGGGATTGAACAAGGATACTCCTTTCGCCCTCGTGCCCAGAAGTTGTTGTAAATCACAAGAATATATGGTTTCACATATTTTCTTATGAAAATTGAAGTATGGGTTTGTACACTTTGTTTTTGTTTTTGAGAATATGATAATTTCCATGTTTTAGAAATTGAGATATATGAGTATGTTCAGATTTTAAGGCATAATGCTGAAATTCCATATTTCTATATGATTTATGAATCCTTATGATCTCTAGTAAGCATTTTGATGGGTCTTAACTTGGTATTGAACTATGGCCTACTAATCCCTACTTGAGAATTGCAATTTTATGAATTTCTATTCTATACGCACCGATGATTTGAGTACTTTTAGATTATTGAGACATATTTGACCTCTTTGGTCCTTATAGAGTTGGAATCCACAATGATGTTCTATTAAAACAATTAGTAATACATTTTGGTCTTCATTATAGACACTTGAGTTATTTGAGGTGGATTTCCTATGAGTTCTAAGTTGAGTATGGGAGTAGTATTTTTCACCGAATTTGGCATAATTCCGAGGTCTCATACCCCAGAACTACCTACCACTGTAGGACTGAGATTTATGGGCCCGAGGCCGAGATTGTGATTACTGAGTTGAGGTTATACTCCCTGGAAAGAGTATGACACCTCTCCCCAATGTGAAGTTTCTTTATTAGGAGGACAAGACGTTGGACTCCATGTACCTCACACGGTTTTGTCGGTTAGAAGAAACTCTCGAGTGTCCAATGTTATATAATCCCGAGTTGTAAGCATCCCAAGTCGAAAAGAAATCTAGAGTTCCCAAGTGTTGAAAGTTCCTAAAAGTTCTGAGTCCTTGAGTTTTAAAGAAGTTTTACTCTTTATGATATAAAGGTAGGAGTTTGAAAGTATTATTTAAAGTTCCTTTAGCCTACAAGTATTGAGAATAATAGGATAGAAGAGATTTTAAAGTTAAGTGTAATGACTCACGAGATTTATACTTTATGTTTCACTGTTAATGATTCATGAGAATTATATTTCAGATTTATTCAAGCTATGTGAGTCATTCGTATATGCATGCATGATTTTATAAAGAGTAATGATAATGTTAATTTAAATGCATACACCCCAATATACTCAGTACATTCCCAAGTGTTGATCGACATATACGTCTCTGTGCTTTATTTTCTTATAATGTAGGTTCAGGTGCTCAGTCCTAGCTTCATCAGTGATTCTGAGTACCTTTGTCTACATCTCCACAGTGGTGAGTCCTCATTGTTCGAGGACCTATCTTCAGACATTTCAGTATTTTAGTAGATATATTATTTGTTTCAATTCAGTTTGAGTCAGTTGGGGGCCTGTCCCAATGGATCTCTAGTCATGGTGTAGTAGAGGCTTTGTCATACTAGTTATCAGATTATTAGTATGTTGTAATTTCTAGTATTGTGGTCATTTGGAATGAGTATTTTCTTTGTATTACCTATCATTTAATATGACAGTACCTGTGTTTTGTTTATTTCATCTAGAAATAAGTTATTATATGTAGTAATAGGTTTTAAAGGTTAGCTTGTGGCTACTTGTAGCCTTAAGCACCGTGTGACGCTTCGAGATGAGATTTCGGGGCGTTACATATTTTATACTGATCCATTAGATAAATACTACATAACTTTTTATATATATATTGATACATTACATATAAACTACATAGTTATTTATGCAATATAGCTACTTTATATATAAATCGCATATATAATATTTGAGAAGTTATATATGAATTTCCCTTAGTGATTAATAAAATTATTCCAACAACAGCAGCATACCTAGTGTATTCCCACAAAATGTGATCTTGTGAGGGTAAAGTATACACAGTTCATACCATCATCTTAGATGAAGTACAGAGTTTGTTTCCAATAGATACTCAGCTCATGACAAATAATAGTATAACAAACAAAAAAACCATAAAGACAAATAACAAAATAGAGTAACACACCACTCAATAATTTAAGAAATAAGAAAATAGAGTGTTACTATGAATTATCTATCCAAAATCACAAACATAGCCAGAACACCATGAATAACAAACTACACTACACATGTATAACACTATAACTATAGGTAAATTGACAAACAAAGCACTCATTCTACTAGTAAGGACACTCTAATACCCCGTACTTCTACATAGCTTAAATTCATCCCAAAAATGTTAAAGTCTTACTTTAAAACATGAATTCAGTTTTATATTTGTGGAACTTTCAATAAGCTTTCCATCAACAACAAATTCGCCCAAATCCGACACCCGAGCAAAAAGGTTGAGCCTTTTTAGCGAGACAGTGTATCACCTGAGCCATCAACGTGTTGCAGAGCATGCCAAAATGACAACCGTCAAAATACAGTAAGCCTCCGTGATTATGGCGCATCACTCCATAGATCAAATTTAGAATTGTCCTTTTTCCAGTGAAACTCCGTGATGTCTCCGCATCGCGCCAAACTTCTAGGTCGCAAACAAAGTGGCAAAGCAATAGCTCCGCGTTGCGCCACCATGTAGATTCCCAATTTTCCAATTCCAGTAGCTTGGTTCTGATATTATATCCCAGTGGCCATTTGGTCTTTTCCCAAGACTTCAATTTCGCCCAATCACAGGATTTAACCCTAAGAGTGCATTATTTGCTCACTTTTCCATTAGTCTTTCAAATTAAAATCAACTCTACTCAAGAAAACTAACCCTAGCTCTCAAATTCAAGGGACAAATCACAAGAACTCTCCATCAATAATTCTAAATTCATCCTTAAAGCCCAAGAATCAAGTTTTAAATCATGTATTATGAATATAATATGGTGGTTTGATTATGTTTATGTGATTGTTATTGTATGGTTCCCAAGTTGTAATCTCAATGTATTTTTATGGACTTATGTTAGTATATGAGTTTAAATCCATGAATTCAGTGGTTTATGAGGTGTTAATTGATGATTATACCTAGGCCCTAAGTGGTGCTTGTAAGGTGTTTGATAAAATTCCAAGAAGACTAGAAATTATGTAATATAGCTCAATTGTGACTTAAGTGATGGATTCATGTTTTACCCTTATGTTAAAATTACTCCCATGCTATTGATGTGCAATGTAGATGTTTGTTGAAATGCTCATAATGCCAGAATATGGAATTATGACATTGATTATATGCATTCCTTCCATGTACAAGATTATGATAACCATGTACTTTATGAAATCCCCAACTTATTGCATTTTGAATTGTTGATATTGGTCATGTGTTCAAGAAATGTCAAGTCTGGTTAGTTTCATGCTATCGAGTCCTCGGGGTACTTGTACCAGACAATTTAGCTGTGTCTCTAGATCCAGTGTCATTTTTCATGATACTTTTAGTCAAGCCATGATAAGTAGAATTCAGTCAGTCATGTGACTCAGAAAAACTCAGTAAACTTAATATTAGTCTAGTCCCATTCAGTAATCTCAGTAATCTTAGGAATATCAGTGATCTCAGTCAGTCATCATATCTCAGTAGTATTCAGTTCGGGCCTTAGTAAACTCAGTCATCTAGCAGAACTTAGTATCATTCTATCAGTTAACATAATTTAGCAGTATTCCATCGGTCAACGGAAATCCAATGAACTCAGTTCAATCTCGTTAAACAGTAAAATCAGTAAAAGATCTCTGCATCCTAGTATGAACTAGGAAATCAGTTCTATGTCTATTCAGTTGGGAGTAGGATTTAGCACCGAGTGAACCCAGGGATGAGGACACACACTCCCAACCAGTAGAGGGTGTGATCCTTAGTAGCAATCCCTATATTCCAGAACTACATAGCCAGCCTAGGTTGAGATATACCCCTACGAGTATAGGGACTATACATCTCATTTGAGTTTTCCTTACAGGAGGGGTTGACGGAAGAGCTCCCTGTCAGAGAGGGTTTACTCATAGCTTATATTTAGCCATGGCACGGTACTGACACCCTTCCAGCTAGGGTTACAGATTGGACCCTACTAGTTTAGATTTGGGGCATGTAGGTTAGATGAATTCTCCCACAGTTTCAGTTACAGAATCAAAACTATCACATACAGTCACTCAGTCTCAGTAATAGAACTCAGATAGTTCTTCTGATATCAGGACAGTCATATACAGTCACTCAACTCAGTACAGAACTTAGCTAGTTCCATCATAAATTAGGATTGTCAGAAATAGTCTTTTAGTTATTAGTTACTAGTAAACTCAGATATCAGTAAATCCATATTGTCAGTAGACTCAGTAGTCAGAACTCAGTATTTAGTCCTATTACGACCACAATGACAATTATGTATTCATGCATGTATTCTTACGTTCATGTTATACAGTCAGTAAGTATTGTTCATGCATATGAATCATTTATATTCAGCCGACCTTACTTGTATACTAGTACATTCAACGTACTGATGCATTTGTGCTATGGTGTTTTATACCATAGGTTTAGAAACACGAGCTCCCGATCATCCTTGGTAGATCAGACGCTCAGCAGCCAGACTAACAGTGACTCCTCATCATTCGAGGTTAGCATAATTATTTTATTACTTTATTATTTCAGTAGTTTGGAGTTAGTTGGGGACATGTCCCATCAACTTCACAAATTTTAGATAGTTTAGAGACTTTCAGACTGCAACATGTTTCATATAGTTTATTTTAGTTTTATGTATTATTATACCCCATTACAGACATTATTTTATATTCAGTATTAGTTTAGTTTTGAACCTTATGGCCTTACAGCTTATATTCGGCATATTTACAGCATATTATTCAGTGCTCAGTTACAGATATCATTCATGGGTTAGCTTATGGTCCTTTGGGGTCATTGTGTAACATTTTGAGTACCAAATTTGGGGTGTTACAGACACATTCCTACCCATTAACCCTCTACCCTACTTTATATCCTCCACACTTTTCTATCAAGGGCCATGTCTTCTATAAATGGTAACTACTCCATGTCATACCTAATCACTTCCCTTCAATAATTATTCTACCTACCTTTACCCCATCTAAAACCATCCATAGTGATTCTCTCACACCTACATACTGGGAAACCATGCACTACCTCATCATATGTCCAAAGCATCTCATCCTTACTTCCCTCACTTGTCTTCCACTGAAGCCACTCACACCTTTTCTTAAATAATCTAATTTCTAACCTTATCCCTTTTAGTAAGTCCTCATATCTATCTCAACATTCTCATCTCCCTCACCTATAACTTATAAATATAGGAGTTCTTAATAGAAAACACTTCATACAACATAACTGATCGAAAGGCCACTCTGTAAAATGTATCTTTAAGCTTAGAAGTCACCTTTTTATCACACAAGACTCCAGAAGTAATCCTCCATTATAACTACATTGCACTGATATGGCGCATGACATCCTAGTCAATATCTCCATTCCCATAAATAATTAACCCAAAATACTTAAAACTAGCTCTATTTTTAAATGTCCTGAGAAGCCAACTTCACTACCATGCTAGCCCTATTAGTCAAATTACTAAAATTATGCCCCAAAGACTCTGTCTTAGACTAACTCAACCTAATCCCTTTAGAGTCTAGGGTTTTTCTCCAAACCTCCAACTTATCATTAACTCCTCTCGGATTTCATTAATAAGCAAATAACATACACCAAGGCACCTGCCATTGAAATGCTTTGTCAATACATCCATCACCATGAAGAATAAAATTAGACTAAAAGTTGATCCCTGGTGCAACCTAGTAAAACTTGCAAAGTGATTTGAATCCCCTCCTACGATTTGCATACGAGCGTTTACTTTTGGTGCATGTCCTAAATTGACCGAGTGAATGCCACAGGAACATCTCTCTCCTCTAACAACATCCACAAGACCTTTTTGGGTTCTTTGTGGTACACCTTCTAAATATTGATGACAACCATATGCATTTCCTTCTTCCTTTCCCTTTACTGGTACTAATATCCTCACAAGATTAGTGGCTTTGTTAGTTGAGCAACCTGTCTTGAAACCAAACCAATTCTCAGAGTTGAACAAGCTCTCAAAGTTGCTACCTGAGCCATAATAACTATTAACTTAGCCAATTTTCTAGCTAACTTATACTCATCCCTATTCATCTACTTATCCTCGACATTCATTCTCTTCACCAACTTCACATAACCCAGCTTCTTAGTCTCTACCTTACTATTAACTGCTTTATTCTACCATTGATTCTCCTGATGCTTACCCGATCACCCTCTCATGATACCCAACACCTCTCTAGTTGTCTTTCTAATGAAATCAGAAGTTGTCTCCAACATACTATGCATATCCTCTCTACTCTCACAAGAACTCTTTTTCTTAAAACTTCTCTCTTATCCTTAAAGAACTATCCAAAGTCTTTGGTCAATCCTCCTTAACCCACTTCTTTCTGCACTTTCTAATTTCCAAGTCCATCACCATATTCTTATGCTGGGTCAAAAGATTCTTACTAGGTATGACCTTATAGGTTTTACATGGCGATCAATCCCCTTTCTATGGAGCAAAAAGTCAATCTGAGTCTTTTTCACTAACTACAAAAGTTTATAAAGTGCTCCTTTTTTTTGTGGAAGTTCAAATTCACTTCCACTAAACCAAAGACCCTATCTAAATCTAAATGTAAGGATCATCCTTCTTTCCTTTTCACTAAACCAAACTCTACACTCATATCATCATAACCTCTCAATAATGACCTGGTATGCCCATGAAAATTACCTCGTATGTAAAACTTCTCGATAATCGAAATTTCTTTCAGCACCTTATTTAGAATCTCCTAAAAGATCATCTTATTCTTACAATCCAAGCCCACTTATGGATCATAAGCACTAATAACTTTCTACATAGACTCTTCAATGACCATCTTAATCGACATCAATATATCTTTGAACCTCTTAATCTCCACCACCTGCCCCCTAAGCTCTTCATCTACAAAGATACATACAAAATTCCTATGCCTCATTCTACCAAAGTAACTCATCTTATACCCATTCATGTCCCTGCCTTACACCCTAACCATATGATCTCCTGGACATAGGCTATAATAATCTTACCCTTTCTATGAATCTTGAGGAGTACTATGGAATTACCCAACTCTTAACCTATAATCTCCCTTATCCTAAATAACCCTACTACCCTTCACACCTAACCCCAAGCTCAACCATAACTCACACTCTGACATTCACCCTGACCCCAACCTCACCCAAGACCTCGTTCCCGACCACAACCCCGACTTATGACATGACCCTAGTCTTACATTGACCACCAAAGCTATTACTTCATCAGAGATGGAAATTAGAATGCGCACCAATAGGTAAGGCTAAAAAATAATTTGGCATGGTTTTAAAACAAACAATGGTTTATAACACGCCCTAATATAGAATATATTGAAAATCTAGGAATAGAAGAAAGAATATCAAGACTAGCGCACTAATCTAAACTATATACTGTCAATTAGAAAAACATTCAAAAATCTAAACTCTACAGCAAGAACAACAACAAACACAACGTACCCAGTGAAAACATAAATTCTAAACTTTATAACAACAACATCAGAAACAGCATAACCTATTGTAAAAATAATCTAAACTCTATAGTAAATTATAAAATAAAGAAACTATATAGAGAACGAAGTAATAGGCTAGGATTATACTGCATACCTGGAAACGGCAATAAAGATTAAAGAATGAAGCAATAATCAATACTATGTTATAAATTAGAAGTAATAAGAAAGGAATATAAAGAATGAACAAAGATGACTTCAAGAACACGATAAAATCAACACAAATGGGAGTTAAAACTACGAAAAATAAAGATTCAGGGACCAAAATCACCAGGAGTAAGTCGAAACAAAATACAGATGGTTTGTTCACTCGATAGACCAAATTTTAACAAAATTTAGGACTAAAATTGGTCACCTAAATGATCTCCTGGGTCACTTTATTTTTGATTATCTATGTTGATTCTAGAGTAGAACACCACGGAAAACACCTGCAAGATGATGATAAAAAGGAAAAATAATTGAATCTAACCAACAAAATTTGCTACCCTAAAAAAACTAGCCATTTAGCCTTGATTCGTCTACCATTTATCCATGATTTGACCGTGGCTAAGATGCAGGTATTTTTGAATTTTGGCCATATTTTTTAAATAAAAATGTGACTATATTTTTGTGAATTAATTTCTTTGTTGTATATTTGAACATATCCTTATTAATTTCAAAAAAAATTAAGCCAACAACCCATTTAACTATATCACCTTGATTCTTTAAGCTTGTTCATACAAAATTATTTCAACCATTGTCTTTACCTTTTCTATTTGCATATTTTTCTAAAAGTGAGAAGTTAGTTAAAATAAATAGTAGTAGAATCATTATACGGAAAACAAAATTCCTATCCGACAAAAGTATCACCATTTTGTATCTTATTCATAGAAAATACTCAAGAATGGACCTAATCTTTAGCTTACCAGACCTATGACGTTGAGAAAATTCTTTCCTATGGGCATCATTCTCTTGCTTCACCTAAGAAAAGTTAGACTTAAGAGACTCTGAAGATGAGACCTATGCTTAAAATAATTTTATCTTGTAAACTACCCATTTTTCTACTCAAGTGTCCTATGGAATCCTTCCAAGGTCATGACACTTGCCTACAAACTATAAATATTAGGGTCAAAAAAAATTCAAGATAAAGAATCAAAGGTATTGATGAAACTTTCTTACCTTCGCATTGGCTTGCATCACCTTATTGAATATAGACTAAGGGGACAAAATTTCTATTTTCCCCTAGCCTTTGAGGTTATACGGGGATTCAAATAGTGGTCCACCTATAAAGACTTCGAGAGAATATTAGTCTCCTTCAAGATAACTATCATGATTTGATTCTACACCCTAGGCATGAGCCATATCTAGTTGCTTATGAGTATTTTTGTTGGACCATTGATATAGAATATTTATAAAGAATATGATAATAGGTGTTAGACAAAAGGTAATGGCCACTTGTATAAAATAAGGAGATGTAAATACTAAATATTTTTCCATGCCTAGGTGAAACTTAGAACTAATAGAAACTCTATAAATTATATCTACACTGAAGGGGAACACAAGCTAACTATTCCACAGAAGATTGAGCATGTATTTATATTTATGTTTAAGAGTTTCATAGGTTCAAATATAGAAATGCTACCTTGCCCAAATGTTGAGGTGATACTTCAAGGACATTGTCTCACTTTTGTTCAAAATAGCAGGTTCATAGAGAAAAAGGCCAAAAGTCCCCCTAACCTTTACCCCAAGTCCTAACAACACACCTATACTTTGTAGGGGTCCAATTACCCCCTTGAACTATTTTAAAGTGGAATTATTACACCCTAAAAGATGACAATGAAAGAGAGTGTGTTCCACTCTATTTAGGAGAGGGAGATCAAAAATTATATATTAAAAACTTATTTTTCATATTTTTTTACGTAAATATATTTAATTTTCTCTTTTTCTTAAATCATTTTTGTAATGCCCCGAAAAACGGGTCCCGGAGCGTCACATAGTGCTTGAGGCTAAGAGTAGCCCCAAGCTAACCTATGAGCCATTTTTATTCAGTTCAACACAAATCAACGGGGTTTCCATAAGTAACCCTCAAATATCAACAGAGTAATCATCATCCAAGAATAAAAGAATTTCAAAAAGATAACAAAATATGACTTATTAGTCAACTCCCAACATCTATACTAGTCTGACAAGCCTCTAAGAAAATTAATAAAACCAGTGAGCCATTGAGACAATGCCCCAACTGACTCATACTAAGTTATCAAATGTAAACAATTCCGTGAAGCCAACATCGAACATCACGTCCTCGGAACATGAGGACTCACCACAACAAAGGATGTAGAACAGCGCGTCCGAAAAATTACTGTCAAACCTTGAATTGAGCACCTGAACCTACATTTCTAGAAAATGCAACCCACATCCGAAGATATGGGTCAGTACCATGGAAAGGAACCGAGTATATAGGGGTGTATGCAGATGTATAAACATCATCATCATAAATATTTATAAGAAAAACGCAGGATGTATGAAAGACTCACATAGCTCGGAGAAAATTATCATAGTCATGAGAGGATGAAATAAGTACAATAACACATATGAGTCATCATATAATTTATCAATCACTTTCAGTTCATCCAGAATATCAATTCTCGTAATGTAAATATCATTTAAATCTTTTGAAAGAATAACTTTCACAATTCCACTTTCAAATCACTTCACCATTCACCATAGACAGAAGGAAACACACACACACTGGGAGTCCTATAACCGACATAAACCATGTGAGCTACATCGAGTCCAACATACAACCCACGTTAGCGAGAGTCGTCTGATCCTTGCCATCGGAGTAGGACTATCAATATCAAATCCACACAAACTAGTGATCACTATATAAATCAGCCTCAGGCTCACTCCTATGGGGGCACGTAGTTCTAGAGAAGTAAGACGGCTTTATACCTTCCACTCGGTGCTAAAGATTTCTCCTGGAATTAGTTCAGATCATTTCAAAGACAATCCACAACAAAACAATTTTAGTAATATATAAATATACATCGGGAGCTATCATGCTTCCCATCTATCAAAATCAACCATGTTGTGGATTTCTTTGGCACTCGAGTTCAAAACAAATCCATTAAGACCAAAAGGTCAAATCATTCAAAATATCTCAAATAGTCAACATCAACGTGCTTATAACATACTTTCTCAAAAAAAATAAAAATTTCCAATGGGGATTCACAACCCAAATATCAAAATCATGATAAATATCATTCAAGATTCATGCTTTATATCTCCACACATGTAAATTCATCTTTCAAAATCATAAACATCAAGATTTCATAATAATCATCATAAGATATGAGTTCATGCTTCAAATTCGTAAAAATCAAATAAAAATCATGCCTTTGTAAAGAAAATTACTTTTGGACACAAAAACGAAAGAGAGTTCTAGTTGAAAAAACCCCACATACCTTGAATGATGAACATTAGATCGATACTCATTTTTGAGATGTTAATCATACCTTTGAATGATGTTCTTTGAGTTCCTGAACTAGGAACTTGGAATCTTGAATAAATTTGCAGAATTAATGGTGAACTTTGGAGGTTCTTAAGGTTCTTGAACTAGGAACTTGGAAAATTGAATAAATTTGCAGAATTAATGGTGAACTTTGGCGGTTCTTGAAGTTGGATGTAGGAGCTTAGGGTTTTCTTTTTGAGGGATTTTGATGAAATATAATACATAATGCTTCTAATAGGCTTTGATATAGGGTTTGGACGGATTTTAGGTGAGGGAGAATGACCAAGATGCCCCTAAAAATCAAATAATTCTCGAATCTGTCCTTTGTGGGACTGTTTTGATAGTCTAAAGTAGATCAACCATAATGTTTTACTCTGATATCCAAATTGGATGAACCTAATTTCATTAGAAAGAGGACTCTCATATCTTTTCTTTGATATATAGTATCTTACCTAGATCATTGTGTACGAGAAGTTATGATTGTTTGAAGTTGACCCAAAAATTTGCTTTTGATAGGCTGAAGTAGATCGACCATAACTTCTTTCTCCGATAGACAAATTGGATGAAACCAATTTCATTGGAAAGAGGACTCGCAAAAATTTCCGTTAATATATAGTAGGTCACCCAGATTATTATGTACAAGGATTTATAATCGTTTAAAGTTGGAGAAAAAATATGCCAGGCCTCAGTACTTTTTCCTGCACGTTTTCCTGTTCACTACTATTCACAGTTGGATTGAAATGTTCATAAATCATTGATCGGGTGTTCGTTTTGGATGATCAATATATTGTTGGAAATCTTATTCGATACTCTACGCAATGTGGTTCATAATCTAAGACATTTTGCATGGAAAATTTATAATTTATTCTAGAAGATAGAACCCAACACGTTTACGCACAAAATTTCAACGAAAAATTTCCTGGGGAGATCCTATAACCGACATAAACCATGTGAGCTACATCGAGTCCAACGTACAACCCACATTGGGTAGAGCCGTCCTATCCTTGCCATTGGAGTACGACTATCGATATCAAATCCACACAAACTAGTGATCACTATATAAATCAGCCTTAAGCTCACTCCTATAGGGGCACGTAGTTCTAGAAAGTAAGGTCACTTTATACCTCCCACTCGGTGCTAAATATTTCTCCCATACTTAGCTCTGATCATTTCGAAGAAAATCCACAACAAAATAATTTCAGTAATAAATAAATATACATCTAGAGCCATCATGCTTCCCATCGATCAAAATCAATCACGTTGTGGATTTCTTTCATACTCGAGTTCAAAACAACTCCATTAAGACTAAAAGGTCAAATCATTCAAAATATCTCAAATATTCAACATAAACATACTTATAACACACACTTTCACAAAAAATAAACACAATTTTCAATGGGGATTCACGACCCAAATATCAAAATCATGATAAATATCGTTCAAGATTCATTCTTTATATCTACACACATGTAAATTCATATTTCAAAATTATAAACATCAAGATTTCATAATAATCATCATAAGATATGAGTTCATGCTTCAAATTTATAAAAATCAAATAAAAATCATGCCTTTATAAAGAAAATTACTTTTGGGCACAAGAACGAAAGAGAGTTCTTGTTGAAAAAATCCCACATACCTTGAATAATGAACTTTAGATCGATACTAATTTTTGAGATGTTAATTGTGCCTTTGAATGATGGTTCTTGGAACTCTTGAACTAGGAACTTGAAATCGTGAATAAATTTACAGAATTAATGGTGAACTTTGGAGGTTCTTGATGTTCTTGAACTAGGAACTTGGAATCTTGAATAAATTTATAGAATTATTGGTGAATTTTGGAGGTTCTTGAAGTTGGATGTAGGAGCTTAGGGTTTTCTTTTTGAGGGAATTTAATTAAAATATAACATATAATGCTTCTAAAAGGCTTTAATATAGGGTTTGGATGGATTTTGGGTGAGGGAGAATGACCAAAATGCCACTAAAAATCAAATAATTCTCAAATCTATCCTTTGGTGGACTGTTTTGATAGTCTAAAGTAGATCAACCATAACGTTTTACTCCGATATCCAAATTGGATGAAACCAATTTTATTAGAAAGAGGACTCTCATATATTTCTGAGACATATAGTATCTCACCCAGATCATTGTGTACGAGGAGTTATGATCGTTTGAAGTTGATCAAAAAATTCGCTTTTGGTAGGCTGAAGTATATCGACCATAACTTTTTGCTCCGATATACAAATTAGATTAAACCAATTTCATTGGAAAGAGGACTCGAGCTTTTCGTTCATATATAGTAGATCATGCAGATTATTATGTACAAGAAGTTATGATCGTTTAAAGTTGGAGAAAAAATATACCAGGCCTCAGTACTCTTTCTTGCACATTTTACTGTTCACTACTATTCACGATTCGATCGAAATGTTCATAAATCGTCGCTCGGGTGTTCGTTTTGGATGATCCACATATCTTTGGAAAGATTATTCGGCACTCTATGCAATGGTGGTTCGTAATCTAATAAATTCAACATGGAAAATTTATAATTCATTCTAGAAGATAGAACACAACACGTTTACGCACAAAATTTCAACGAAAAATTTCCCGGGGTATTACAATTTTCCTTCTTCTTCTTGTTCTTTTTTCTTGTCCTTCTTCATCTTCATCTTTTTCTTCTTCTTCTTCTTCTTCTTCTTTCACACATACATAAAACTTCAAAAACTCATCAATGTCCTCTAAGGCTAATTTATCATCTTCTCATCTCCAAGCACAAAATCGGTTGGTTCCAACTTCAAGATCGTCAAAAATTTCAAAATGGGTATTGTTCATTGTTTTCAACTTCAAGGTGATTAAAAATTTCCTAATTGATGTTGTCCATTATTTTTTACTTCAAGGTCATCGTAAATTTTAAAATGGATATTGTCTATTATTTCCGACTTCAAGGTCATCAAAAATTTCAAAATTCTCTATTATTTTCAACTTTAAGATCATTGAAAATTGTAAATTCAGTATTTTTCATTGTTTCTGCTTCAAGGTCATCGAAAATATTGAAATTGGTATTGTTCATTGTTTTCATATTTAAGATCATCGAAAATTTAAAAATTAATATTGTTCATTGTTTCCCACTTCAAGGTTGTTGAAAATTTCAAATTCTATGTTGTTTATTATTTCCGACTTCAAGATTGTTGGAAATTTAAAATTTAATATAAGGTTTCGGTGGACATCACTCGGCGGCGGCAGCGGACATGGCCGGGATTAGCGAGAAAAGGAAAATATATAAAGTAAAATAATTAATTTTTTAGATAAAAAATATGAAGTAAAATAATTAATTTTTTAGATTAAAAAAATATTACGTGGCATGATGTGGCAGTGCGTGCAGGTCACTACTTGAAATAAAATCTGGGTATGAGCTTTTAGATGGGTATATATTCCACTTTAAAATACTTCAGGGGTAATTGGACCCCCGCAAAGTATAGGTGTGTAATTCTAATTTGTGGTAAAGGTTTGAAGGGAGGGCTTTTGGCCATTTTCTGCAGGTTCATAAGAGCTGTCATTGTGGAGGAAATACAAGATGTTATCAAGGGCATGTTAATTGAGAAAGCTCCAGGGTTTGATGGTTATCCCATTGAATTCTTCACTTAGCAATAGAACACTATACAACACTTAGTTTACAGAGCAGTACAGGATTATTTTAGAGAAGTTAAGTTACTTAAATCTATTTACAACACTACAATAACTCTGGTCACAAAAATCACAAATCCTACTATAGTGAAGGACTATAAACCAATGGATTATTGCACTACTTTCTACAAGATCATTAAAAATATTCTTACCTATCGGTTGAAGGAAGTAATTAGTTCAGTTGTCAGCCCTTCTCAATCTGCCTTTATAGAGAGAAAAAGTATTATTGATAATATCTTGATTAGTCATGAAATCCTAAAATAGTATACTAGGAAGGGTTTTCCTCGAAGGTGTGTAATGAAATTTGATCTTAGGAATGTTTATGACACTTTGGAATGACCTTTCTTAAGGAAAATTTTGGCACACTTTGGCTTTCCTAACGAGTTTATTAACTATAAAATAGAGTGTGTAACATTAGTAACATACCCTTTGGTGATCAATAGTGGTCTTACTAAGCTATTTCAAGGTAAAAAGGACATTATGAAGGGTTATACCATGTCACCCAACCTTTTTTTCGTATCTATGGAGAACTTACAAAGAGAACTTAATGGGGTGGCTTCAAATAAGCTTTTTTATTTTTATCCTCGATATAAGGATCTAAAGATGATTCATATATTCTTTGTTGACGACCTATCAATGCTATACAAGGATTATATGTAGTCAGTAAATTTGCTTCAATAGGCATCTGACCACTTCTCCAGAGTATCAAGTTTGAATGCTAGTAGTAAGAAGAGTGTTATTTACATGTGTGAGGTGAATCCTATAGTCAAGAAAGAAAATCAAAGTACCCTAGGACTCTACCCTTTAAATATCTGGAGTGCCTCTGTCTTCAAAAAAGCTAACCATGGATTAATGTCTGCCAGTAGTGACAGAGATATGGAGAGGGGAAAATGTTAGATTGCAAAGTTACTTAATTATAGTAGAAAATTACAACTTATTAATTTAGTAGTGTTTTGTATACAAACATACAAGGCTCAGATTTTCATCCTCCAAAAGAAGATTATGAAGTTGATAAATGCTATTTGCAGAACTTACTTTGGGAAAAGTGATGTTAAAAGTTCCAAAAGTGATTTGGTCTCTTGGGAGAAGGTGTGCCAACCTAGAGGGGATTGAGGATTTAATGTTATTCACCTCTAGGATTTGAATAAATAAGCTATATTAAAGTAATTGTGGGCAATAACAGTAAAGAAAGATTCTCTCTGGGTTAAGTGTGTACATAGTTACTATTTAAAGACTAACTCTGTTCAAAACAAATTGAATCCCTAGAAATGAAACTAGGGTGATAAGTAAAATAATTAAAGTGAAAAATTATATTTTGGAATATCTCTACATTGTATGGGGACTTGAGAGACAGGCTGTAGACTATGGTTTTAAATAAAAGGCTTACCATTAAGAAAATATACACTACCTTAAGACCTCAATGTCAAAGAATTCCATGGAAAAGACTCACTACCCACCCCAACATTCATCCTAAAAATGTTCTGCATGCGTTTTGCACTGAATTAAAGACTGCCCACTGCTGATATGTTTTTGAAGTTTAGGACTAATGCACCTATTGTTTGTGTCTTCTATAAGGGTTCTGATGAGACAATAATGCATTTGTTATTTGAGTTTCGTATCACCATCATATTTTAGTAAAGAATGTTGCAGTAGTTTTTGGAGGCTGGCGGTATTGGTGACTAAAGTGGAAGTCATTAGACAAACTTTTGGGTTAAGAAAAGATCCGACAATGGCTGCATTTTTAGTTTTTGTTATCTATGGTAGTAACAACATTATGGAGAGAAAGAAACCTAATGTTGTTTCAAAATACTCAATTCTAACTTGATATAGTGTTAGAAGATATTTCAATCAACCTACATATCAGATGGGAGAGTTTCAAGATATGGCATCCTTATCTATTGAAGATGAACTACCTGCCTCAAGCTAATATTGATAAGCATCTGATGTTGAGCACCTTCTAGTTGCCTTAGCTGTTACATTACTAAACTCACAGTATTGTTCTTATGTTTTAGCTTTCTCATATAACTAGAATGAGGACAATTATTCTGAGAAAAAGTATTTAGGCCTGTTTAGGGATATAATGTTTGCATCTTTGGTAGTAATAAACTTTGTTAATTTACAAAAAAAAGGAATATAAAAACAAACTAATGTAGAAATATAAACAATAATAGTAGGCTAAGAGAATAGAATAATCCTATTATGAAGACATAATTAAAATGAAAAAAGAATGACCATTGCTAAATATTATTTGTATACTGAAGCCTTTACTATTAATCATACAAGTTCACCCTAACAAGGCCTTGAAATCTCTATTGAATCCAAGTCTAAGTGGTTAAATAAAGAAACTAAAGACTCTCCAAGCCTCTCCAACAGTAGGAGCACCACACTAATTAGATGGATGTCAGGTGCAATCGGGCATTTAGCAGAAAACCCTAACCTCAAGTACTTGGATCTATTTACATGAAATATATAGTGCAAGACACAATCAACACATGTAAATTTATTAGCATGCATGTCTATACATGCATAAATAATACATACATATATATACATACATATGTATATATACATATATATATACATACATACATACATATATATATGTGTGTGTATAAGTGTATATAGGGTATACTGAAGATGTGATCCTGAAAAAATATAGAGAGTTTCTTAAAACAATTTAAACTATGTTAAATGAAATCAGGAGAGATAAATCATACATAAAATTAGTTCATAAGAATATAGAATTAGTGATTTCATAAATCATGCAATTTGGGGAGCTTATCATAACTGAGAAATACCATGCAAGCTCATAATGCCCAATATCATGCAACCATAATAAAAAATGTTGCTCTATTTATCCAAAGGTAGAATCATGTATATGGAGGTATTTTAACTTTCCTTTTACCTCTCTCAACTCTATAGGAGCCATTTTGTATGGTGGAATAAAGATAGGTTGTGTATTAGGATAATATCTATCCTAAACTCTATCTCCTATTAGAAAGGACTCTGAGAAGATCATACAAAAATACCTCAAAGAAATCATTAATTATGGGGACTAACTAAAGAGAAAGTTCGTCAATACTAGAATCCTTACCACAAGTTATATGTTAGATACAACCCTTAGAAAATATTTTTCTAGCATTAAGATAAGAGAAATAACTTCTGGGTATGACTGGACTATTTTTCCACTCTAAATAGGTAGATTTTAAAATTGAAATTTCATAATTCATGTTCTAAAACAATATGAAACATTATATGAGTATAACTAGTCTATAAGTAAGATGAAATCAAAATCTACCATGTCTTAACTCAACTAGATCAATTGTGATATCTCTATGAAGAATGGAACGGTGTAATTTATATAGATTTTTATATCTATGATTGACTCATAAACTTGAGTGGAAATAGAGATATTCTCTAAGAGTTGTTTGAGATAGAATTTTGAACCTTATAGCTACATAGGGAGTAATGAAAGATTGTCGATCCTGAATCTAACAAATAATAAATGTGGAGATAGAAAACTTTTAACATATCAATAATGATATCGGGGAACTCTCTTCTTCCTGATGGCTTCTTAAATAAATGAAATAGTGTTAATAATTACTAGAACTAGAAGCATTACCCGTCCAAGGGCTATGAATGATCGAAGCTAATGGAGTGGTCTTGGCTCTATTTCTCCCACTGTCCTATCTAGCCATAGGCTAATACTTCACAATGCAACCTATTTTTTTGTGCTAAAAACAAACATTCCTACTATAGTGATAGTCACTCGAATGGTGCTAACTACATTTATTAAAAAAGGAGTATGGAGACCCTCTTACAACGTTGCCTTAAAATTGAGGGCTTGAATTACTAAAACTCTAATCATTAAGAAGCATAGAAGCTGGTGCACTACCAAAAGATTGATCTAAATTTTGGTCCTCTACTGACTGTGATCATGACTGGCCATTAAGGTCCCCTTACTTTGATACTCTTTCCTCTACTTCAACTTGTACTTCTAGACCTACTAAACATGAATTATAATCCGTATCATGTCCATGTCTATAATAAATGTGACCATCTTTCCTCGTTACTAGAAAGTTTGGAAAAGCTTATAATGAAAAAATAGCACGTGATTACTTATATCTGGGATAACTCTGATAGTTGGGTTAATTTAAGGTGATGCTTCTTTGCATCTATGGAACCTATTCCAAGTTTATGAATTATCCAATCTTAACCTCCTTCAACTATTGAGGAATGAAATACCCTGAGAAATCATCCTAAAACTATAATCACCCTGCCGGTATCACATCCCCACCTTTGACTTGTTCCTATTTGTTATACCATATGTCCACAACATCTTTCAACTGATAAAAACAAGCTTAAGATTTTCTATGTCTGAACTATGCATCAGTCAGTGAATATTCTAAACCTCATTAATAATATTCTTTGGATAATCAACAAGCTTTGTATCTGACAACTCTGACCAATTTAGTCGGAGAAAGTCATGGACCTTAAAAGAAACCTAGGATTTGGTATTAGCTAAGAGTATATGATTCACATGAGTATCCAATATCTGAGTCAACATGTTAATAACATTCTTTAGATTAATATTAGGACAAACATATGATGGTTGAGTTGTAGAAGAAGCCAAACACCTCTACATAATTGATGGCACAAGTGGAGTCTTAGAAGTAGCATTATGACTAAGGAAACATACCCCATTCTTTATTTGAACAGTGCACTGAGGAGGTGCAGAAGAAGACTCAACTCCAATAGTAGTAGTTTTTTACTTACTGGTAGTTCTCTTGGGAGATATGATCCGCATCATGCATAAAGCATAAGCTCAAACAGAAATATAGAGTTAAACTCTATAGCACCAAAATAGATCATGAAGAAAAGGAAATATTCCTATATTCCATATAGCTTTCTAATGCTAAATATGGTGTACTTGACACCCATATGTACGACCTTACTAGCAATGTCTTCATAAGCACCTTATGAAAATTGAATCTATTGCTCTAATACAAAGTTTGTTACATCTCAGGTTTTCACCCTAGCTACGATACATATCTACTTGCTCATTGGTAGTCCAATGAAAAACTTTGACGTAATATGCCTTAAAATATGATAATGAGATAGTGTGGAAACATAGATAATCATAGTAGGCTAAAAGAGAAAGAATAATACTTTTGTTAAGAAATATTAAAAATGTAACACCCAGATTTTGGTCCTTGAAAACTTTTGAAATTTTATCCTTACAGCCCCAACTATGACTTTTCCTTATAAGTCGTAAGGAGTCTCGAAGGGTCTTAGGGACCCAATCATAGCCTAAATAGTATATGAGTGGCTAATTTCTGCTTATGATTAGATCACCATGAGTTGTGAGGATGCATTATGAGCATTTAGTGCAAATCGTAGGATGACCAGTGTAATGCCCAAGTATTTCTTTCTTGGATATAACTTGGACCCCATGAGTCATAGGGTCATGATACGACTCACATGATGTAAGTCATAGGGACAAAAGTATGGGTGCCGCCGACATTGCCTTAGTTATAATTTATGGTGATGGGTCGTAAGGTGTTGTTACGAGTCACCATCTGACCTATAGTCACTGGCGACACATTTTCATCTTTTAAGTTGAGGGTACTTTGGATATTTTCCACTATAACCACTTAGACCTCATGTCCATAAAATACTTTAGGGCATTATTTCCATACTTTAATGCATTAAAGTCTCCTTTTATTCTCTCTAAATCCTCTCAAACAAGATACATAGGGTTTCCAAGAGGTAGGTCATCGAAGGGCTCAAGGGTTGAATTCTTTCCGTGCAACATAGTATTTCAGGAAAGTTACTCTTCCCTAATTTCTAATTTATTAAAAACATATGTTTTAAAGTGTTGCTCATATGGTATTGATGTTGGTTTTGAAATAGGGGTTGAAGGTTTTGAATGTTTGTTGTTGAATAATGTTTCCCATAGTTTACACATGATTGTTCATGCTTTAAATATGTTTTTTAACCTATGGGGTGCATGGGTATGGTGAATAAACTAGGGGGTTGTGATTTTTCCCAACTTGTGACATTTGAAGTGGTGATAACCTCAATCCCATATTGTGAAATTGATTTTTATATGAAGAGTATGTACATTAAATTAATTTGAAATGAGTTTTTATTGATAAGGATAATAAGGTATATTGGTTTTACTGAACCTTACGGGTCTTGTTAATTAACCAAATATTACATTATTGGATCAAAGGGTTTGCGAACTTCTCCAGGTAATGTAATTATTTTGGCATGTTGATGTTACTTTGTAAGTGTAGTTGGTATGACGATACAAATAATGTATGCCTAAATGTGTATCATGGTTCAATGAATTAGAATGTGTGATAATTGTTTTAATTGGTCTTTAATAGGGTTATGTAGCTGATTAATGAAAATGAAAATCCTAATGGACCAACGCTAGAAACTCTAGATTCCAACGTGGGGGTTTATATGATCGAATGTTTCGAGTCCCCCTTATTATTATCATATGAATGAGAGGTTCAAGTCCTCCATATTATATTTCATGGTTGGGTTCTTGCATCACCTAAATATGTTGCGAGGTTCGAGTCCCCTATACCGCATAAGTATACCCTTTGATTAGTGCAGCCACATGTACTAAGAACCTACCAACTAGTGGAGAGATAGGCATATATAGCCCTTTGGTGCATTTTTTTTGTTATGATGGTTGACCTACACAATACAGGCTAAATTTTAAAGTATATTCTATGCCTTGTTCCATATCCCAACATATTACTTATGTATGTATTCTAATGTAATTCATATGGTATTAAAGTGATTGGACTTGACATAATTTTATCCCCTATCTCTGAGTTATATGTTAGTGTTTACCACACTAACCATATTCAAATATTGTATCCCCATGCGATGCAGGCACCAGAGAAACTTTTCCTACATAGAGTTAGATAGATTTGCTCAGTTCTTTGGTTCATTGTGGTGAAGTGGTGAGCCTCCAATTTTCAGAAGGGTTACATATTTTATCATTTCTTATGATAGATTAGAATTGAGCATTTTCATTATCATTAACATTAGAATTGTAATTGTCAGAGTTGAGGACATATCACGATCAAGACTAGTTTTTAATTCTTTTGTTAGAAGGTTTTGTTGGATCACTATGGGCTTATGTGTTGTTGGTTTAATGTGTTTGGTTAATTGTCGGCTTATCAGATATTGACATATCTTTTATTCTCTAAACTTACCTTATGCTATCTTGTTATATATTTGGAATTTAGCAATTGTTGGGCGGTGTATGGTATTAGTTTAGATTTAGGGGGTCGTCTCTTATCCACGTGGATTGGAGATGCCTGTCAAGGACAGGCCCTAGTTTGGGTCATGAGAAATTTGGTATAAGATCCAGGTTTGGTGTCATTAGGTGTCCACAAATCCCTGTCAATTAGAGTCCTTTAAATGAGTTTGCAGCGCACCAAACTTATAATGGAGAGGCTATGAGGCATTTAAAAATGTTCCCTTACTTTTTGTTCTATTTCAAGCTGCAGATTATAAGGTCTCAAAATCTCTTGTAATACCTGTATGTTTTCTTTTCAAATCATGTCTCCCAAAAGAGCTAATCCTTGTGGAAATTCATTTTTCCTATCTAGGGATAATATGGATGGGGCTCGTCCTACTCAAGGAGTTAAAAGCCGATCTAGGGTTGTTACTTTTTATTTCTCTAGTGGAGTTCCACTGGTTCCCTTTATTCTTCTTCAGATACCTTAAACTGATGTGTGTCATATCGAGTTTCACCAGTTGATTAATTTTCTTACCCAGTTGGTGGCATCTCAAACTAAGCATGTTGCTTCTATCATTGTATCCTTTATGGTCAGTAAAATTGACCAATTTATGAGGATGCATCCTCTGAATTTTACTATCTCTAAATTTGAGGAAGATTCTCAAAATTTCATTAATGAGATCAAAAAGAATTTTTATGTGATGAATGTTAATGATGTAGGAGGTGTAGAGTTTGCTGCTTAACAGTGGAAGGATGTGGTGTATCAGTAGTATGAGGAATGGGATCATTCTAGCGGTGATGATGTTCAGTTTTTTTTGTGGAATGACTTCTCTAGTGATTTCTTGATAATTTATTTCCTCAAAAGTTGAGGGAGGTGAAGGATAAGGAATTTGTGAACTTAAAGTAAGACAGGATGATAGTAAAGGACTTTGACTTAAAGTTTTATCAGCTTTTGTGATATGCTCTTAAATTGGTGTCTAGCATGAGGGCTAGAATAAGAAAAATCGCTTCTAAGTTATCCTGTGTGTTGGTTTTTTAGAGCAAGGATGCCTCGTTGAATAAGGACATCGACATCTCCAGTCTTATGGGGTGTATGAAACAAGTGGAAGATGAGAAGAAGAAACAAGCAGAGAGTTGGTGAAACTCATAATAAGATTATTTTATATTCGAATCAGGGTGAAGGTCAGCAACATAGTGATAGAGATGGTGGAAAATTATCTATGAAAAAGTGGGGCAATTTTGATTCCTACTCAATAGTTGGTGCTCCTTATCCAAAGTCATTGGGTGATAGTTGTTCTTAGTATGATGGTGGGTTTAGATCACTAGTAGCCCATTCTCAAGCTAGTCGAGCTCAGTCCGCTCTGTCATATCCTCCTTGTTAATTTTGTGGCCAAGTACATCACGGTGTTTGTGAATAAGGAAGGAACAAGTCTTTCAAATATGGTCTGATGGGTCATATGTTAAGGAACTATCCTTTAATTATTTCTTTTGGAGAAGATAAGATCCCTGCTGCTACTTCGTCAGCTCCTACACTAAAGGATGCCACTTTGATTTTGGCTCTGACACTTGCTGAAATCATTTGTATGCTCTTTCCACCCTCCATGATTCTGAGGAATCCCCTAATATTATTACGGGTACACCAAACTTTTTTCTCTCATGATGTAAATTGTCTACTTGATCTTGAGTCTACTCTCTTTTATGTGACCCCTTACATTGTTGTTAATTTTGGTTTTGATCCTAAGAGTATTTCAAATCCTTTTTTATATATACCCCGCTGGGTGACTCTATTGTGTCTAGAAAGGGCCTATAGAGGTTATATGATGTCTATCAGTGGTAGGTAGACCTTGGTGGATCTAATAGAATTGGACATGTATGATTTTGATATCTTTTTAAGGATGGATCAGTTGCATTCCTGCTGTGCTTCACTTGATTGTCGTACAAAAACGATCAGTTTCCACTTCCCTAATGAGTAGATGATTAAATAGGAATGTAGTTCCCTAGTATCCAAGGGAAGGTTTGTTTCATATTTTAGAGCCTAAAAATAGGTTTCTAAAGGGTGCCTCTATTAATTAGTGCATGTTAAGGTCTAGATGTCCTTCTTAATAGACTGTCCCTGTGGTCTATGAATTTCCTGAGGTGTTTCCTGATGATCCTCCTGGTGTTCCTCAAGATAGGGAAATTGATTTTTGGATTGATCTTCTTCTAAACATTTATCCTATTTCTATCCCTCGTTATAGGATGACTTTGATTTATTTGAAAGAACTTAAGGAATAGTTGAAAGATCTTCTGGATAAGTGTTTTATTCGCCCTAGTGTGTCTCTATACGGTGTTCCCATGCTCTTTATGCATAAGAAGCATGGTTCCCTTCAGATGTATATTAATTATCAACAATTAAATAAGGTAATCGTGAAGAATAAGTATCCCCTTCCGATGATTAATGATCTCTTTGATCAGCTTTAGGGCCCTGAATACTTTTATATGATTAATCTTTGATCTGGCTATCTCTAAAACTACTTTACAAACCCGATATGGTAATTTTGTGTTTTTGGTGATGTCGTTTGATTTGACTAACTCCCTGGAAGAATTTATAGATCTTATAAATCAGGTTTTTTATTATTTTCTCAACCTGTTTGTCATTGTGTTTAGTGATGATTTTTTTGTATTCAAAGAGTGAGACAAATCATGCATATCTCCTCCTCCTTGTGTTGCAAACCTTGAAAGATCAGTGGTTGTATATGATGTTCTCAAACTTTTAGTTCTAGTTAAAACATCTGACTTAATTAGGTCATATTATTTCTAGTGAAGGGATCATGGTGGATCCATAGAAAGTTGTGGTGGTTAAGAAGTGTCCTAGAACCATGACTCAAACTGACATTCTAAGCGTTTTGGGTTTAGCTGGTTATTATAGAAGGTTTATGGAAAGCTTCTCTTCTATTGCTTCCCAATAGACTAAGTTAACTCATAAGAAGTTAATCTTATGGTCTGATGCTTATGACAGTAGTTTCAAAAAGTCAAAGCATAAGTTGACTTTGGCATTAGTCTTGACTCTACCTAAGGGTACTGATGGTTTTATGGTATATTATGACGTGTCCCATGTGGGATTGGACTTTTTATTAATGAAGCATGGCAAGGTGTTGTGTATGCTTCTAGATAGCTGAAAGTTCATGAGAATAATTATCCAACTCATGATTTGGAGTTGTTATCTGTGATATTTACATTAATGATTTGGCAACATTATTTGTATAGCATCCATCGAGACATTTATCTTGATCATAAGTTCCTACAATATGTGTTCACTCATAAGGAGATAAATCTCAGCCAAGGAGATGGCTTGAGTTGCTAAAGAACTATGAATAGAGTCTCCATTACCACCTAGGTAAATCTAACGTGGTTGTTGATGCTCTTAGAAGGATATCTATGAGGAGCATATCTCATGTGGACAAGGAAAAATGGAATTCGGTTACGGATATTTGCCATTTGTCTAATCTAGGAGTCTATCTCTTGGATTTCATAGATGGTAGAGTAATTGTTCAAAGGGTGGTAAAGTCATCTTTTGGTTATGAGATGAAGAAGAAGCAAGTGTTGGACCCTATCTTGTTACAAATCAAGAATGATGTGGGTAGGCAGAAGGTGATGGTTTTTAAGATTGGTGGAGATTGTATCTTGAGGTACCAAGGTAGATTATGTGTTCCCGATGTTGATGAGTCGTAGGAAAGGATTTTGGCCAAAGCTCATGAGTCGCATTATTCATTATATCCTGGTTCGGCTAAAATATATCATGATCTTTTAGGAGATTTATTGGTGAAGAATATGAAGCAGGATGTGGCTAATTTTGTGGCTAAGTGCATAGTGTGTCAACAAGTAAAGGTAGACCATTTGAGGCCTGATGGGTTGACGCAAAAGATTGAGATGCCAGTGTGGAAATAGAAAATAATTAATATTAATTTTGTTACTTGCCTTCCACGATGTAGCCAATAATTTGATTTGATTTGGTTCATTGTGGATAGGATGACTATGTCTGCTCATTTCTTACCAGTGAGGATAATTTTTATGTAGATGACTATGCGAAGTTTTACATCCATGTGATAGTGAAGTTGCATGGTGCACCAGTCCTTATCATTTATGATTGAGGTACTCAGCTTTTAACTCAATTTTTAGAGGTTTTTCCAGCAAGGTTTAGGGACTAAGGTAACCCTTGGTACCACTTTCCGCCTACAAATAGATGGGAAAATGGAAAGGACAATTAAGGCCTCGAAAGGTATTCTTTGACATGTGTATTTTCTTATAGTGATAGTTGGATTGACCATTTAACTCTCATAGACTTTTTTTATAACAACAATTATCACTCTAGCTTTGGTATAGTTCCTTTTGAGGCCTTGTATGGTAGGAGGTATAGGTCTATTATTGGGTGGTTTGAGGTTGGTAAAAATAGGTTATTCAGCCCTGATTTAGTTCATCATGCCATGGAGAAGGTGAAGGTGATTCGGGATAGGTTTAAGACCGCCAAAAGTCCTATGTAAATTTCAGGCAAATGGAATTGGAATTTAAATCTTGTGATTGGGTCGTCTTAAAGGTGTCTCCCTTGAAGGGAGTGATGAATTTTGGGAATAGGGGAAGCTCAATTCCTATTAAGTTGGTTTGTATTTGGTTTTGAAGAGGGTTGTTAATGTCGCATGTAAATTGGAGTTGCTTTCTAGTTTAAACTCCATTCATCTGGTCTTCCATATTTTGATATAGAGAAAGTGTGTGGGTGATACTTCATTCGATGATCTTTTAAAAGGTGTGGGCATTTCAAATTCCTTATTCTAAAAGAAAGTCCCGATTGAGATTTTTAATAGGCAAGTCCATCATTTGTGGAAGAAGGATGTGGCCTCTGTAAAGGTTCATTGGAGGAACCAAAAGTTTGAGGAAGCTACTTGGGAAAATAAAGAGGACATAAAGTCAAGTAACCATTCTTGTTTTGTATTCCGAAATTGTGCGTAAGGTATGTGTATTTTATAGCATCTTTATATTCTAACTTTCTTAACTAAATTGTGAACTCCTTGATGTCTTAGTTTTTGGTCTTTATTAAAGGTATGTGTGGGATTGTTTTTGTGTAAAATCATGCTAACATATTCTTGACCCATCATTATAGGATGAATGATCCTAAGTGGGTGGACAATGTAATACCCTGGATCTCGGTCCTTATAATTTTTAAAACTTTATCCTCACTTCAATGACTACGACTCTTCCTTACGAGTCATAAGGAGTCTTGACGGGTCCTAGAGAACCAATCTTATTCTAAACAATAAGTGTGTGGCTAAGTTTTTCTTTGAGTACGAGTGGCTCAGTATGAGTGGTAAGGACTCATTATGAGTCATTTGGCGCAAATCATAGGATGACCAGTGTAAGGCCTATGTAGTTCTGTCATAGATAAGACTTGGACCATACAAGTCGTAGGGTCACGATACAAGTCGTATGATGTAAGTCATAGGGTCAACAGTATGCGTGACCTTAACACTTCCTTGGTTATGACCTGTGGTGATAAGTCATAAGGTGTTGATACGAGTCATCGTGTGACCTGTAGTCACTGGCGACAGTTTTCCAACTATTAAGTTGAGGGTACTTTGGACATTCCCCACTTTAACCACTTATACCCCATGTTCATAAAACAATTTTGGGTCATTTTTTCCATACTTTAACATACCAAAGACTCTTTTTATTCTCTTTAAATCCTCATAGTTAAGATATTTAGGTTTCCAAGATATAGGTCATCCAAGGGCTCAAGGGTTAAATTCTTTTCATGAAACTTGATATTTCAGGCATGTTACTCTTCCCTAATTTCTAATTTGTTAAAAGCATATATTTTAAAGTGTTTTTCCTTTATTATTGATGTTTATCTAGAAACATGGGTTGAGGGTTTTGAATGCTTATTGTTGAATAATGTTTCCTATATTTTACACATGATTGTTATTGCATTAAATATGGTTTTTGAACCTATGGGTGCATAGGTATGGTGAATAAACTAGGGGTTTGTGATTTCCCCCAACTTGTGAGTTTTGTAGTGGTAATAACCTCAACCCCATATTGTTAAATTGATTTTGATATAAAGAGTATGCACATTGAATTAATTTGAACTGTGGTATGATTGAAAAGTCTAATGAGGCATAATGGTTTTAACTAAACCTTTTTGGTTTTATGAGTTAAGAAACAATTATATAATTGGAACAAGGGTGTTGTGAATTCCCCTACACGATATATTTTTTTTGGCATATTGATTTTACCTTGCAAGTGTAGTCGATATAACAATACAAACAATGTAAGCCAAAATGTGAATCATGGTTCAAAGAATGGGAATGTGTGATAATTGTTATAATTTAGCGTTAATGATTGTTGTATAGCTGAGTCGTCAAAGTGGATGTCTCAAGGGACCAACACTAGAAACCGTTGTTGACAATGTGGATGTCGTTATGACTGGTTGTTAGAGTCCCTCTTAATATTTTCATATGATTTATAAGTTCGACTCCCCCATATTATATTACCTGATTGGGTCCTTGCGTTACTTTGATATGCCGGGAGGTTCGAGTCTCCCATAGTGCATATGTATACCCTCTAGTTCATGTAGCCATACGCACTGGGGACTTACAAGCTGAGGGAGATCTAGGCCCATATAGCCCGTAGGTGCCTTCTTATTTTTTAATGGTTGAGCTACACAATCCAGGCTAAGTTTTAAAATGCATGCTAAGCCTTGTTCCCTATCCAAGCATATAACTTATGTATGTTTCATGATGTGATTCATATGGTATTGAAATTATTAGACTTGAGACTAGTTTATCATCTATCCCTGAGTTACATACTAGTGTTCACTCCACCAACCATCTCGGGATGTAGTATCCCTACGCGATGTAGACACCGGTGATACTTTTATTTTTTTTTGTGTAAAGTTAGGTGGATCGGTTTAGTTTGTTAGCTCGTTATGGTGAAGTGGTGAGCCTTCATTCTTCGAATGGATTAGATATTTCATTAGTTATTATCATGGATTATAATTGAGAGTTATCATTATCGTTAACATTATCATTATCATTGTCAGAGTGAGGGTCATGTCCCAAGACTGGCTTTTGATTCATTTGTTAGAAGGCTATGTTGGACTACAGTGGACTTGGGTATTGTTTGTTGTTTATCATTGTCATTGTGTCTGTTATTGGTTATTGTTTATCATTGTCATTGTGTCTGTTGTTGGTTATTGGTTATAGATATATCTTTTATTGTCTAAACTTACCTTTTGGTATCTTGTTATATTGTAATACCCCGTACTTCTACCTAGCTTGAAATCATCTCAAGAATGTTAAAAACTTACTTTGGAAGATGAATCCATTTTGTACTCGTTGAATTTTTGAGATTTTCACTTTTTGTTGAGTGGGAATTTGAATTAGCTTTCCAACGATACCAATTTCATCCAAATCCGGTATTGGAGTAAAAAGTTATAGAGGTTTTACCGAGAGCTGTCAGAACCGCCCAGGGGCGACGGGCAGGTTGACGGACTGTCAATGTAGCGATGGATCATCGACTAGACCATTGCAGCTAAGGCATTAAGTCAATCTTCTAGCTAAGGTGCGACGGATAGGTTGACGGACCATCGAACTTGCGATGGACGGTCGCTTAAGCCGTCGCTACTAAGGCAGTGAGTCCCTATTCAGGTCCACGTGCGAAGGTCAGAACGATAGACCATTGTACGAGTTGTCGCAGATCCCGTTCATCTATTTAAAGTCATTTTTAAAAGGTTATTTGCGTATTTTTTTCACCAGTTTTAACCCCTAAATATATACAGACCATAGCCCATAACTTTATTATTCATCTATAACATCAAATTAGGTTTTCTCTCAATGTTCAATCCCCAAGAACAAGAAATCCTAGGTATTTAATTCCAAGTCAAGAATTCAAGTATTCCTCTATTAATCTTCAAGAAATCATCCAACCAGGTATGTCATATGTTGATTCATGGGTCCCTTTCACCCATGAAGCTCAAGAATCTCTTTTCAAAATCAAAGATTTGTGTATTTATGAATGTTCATGATTTAAATTGAATTGTAATCCATGTTCATGATGTTGTGGGATTTTGATTCATGTTTTAAATTATATATTCCAATGATTGACCCTAGAATATTGTTATTTGAATAATAATCATGGTAAACCCCCTTTAATTTACAAGTTGATTGATGTATCAATCATTGTTATATGTGCTGATGAATGTATAACAAAAGCATGCTCCCCATGTGTTTGATTGAATGCCTATGTAAAGGAAAAGTGCCTTACTAGTATACTAATATGAAATCCCCATTCATGTACTGGTTTATGCATGTCAAATGTTTGATGAAATGTCTTAGTCAATGAATTATGGATATATGTGTAGCCATTGTGGTGCTTTACAACTTGTACTTTATGAAATCTCCAGCTTATTGTATTATGGATTGTGATGTTGGTCATGTATTCAAGAAAGTCAGGTTTTGTCAGTTTCTTCCCTTCGAGTCCTAGGGGTACTTGTACCCAAAAAATATAGTTATATGCCTAGAGCCAGTGTCATGTTTTCCCGATATCCTAAGTCAAGCCATAATCCATAGAACTCAGTCAGTTATATTACTCAGGAAAGCTCAGAAATTCAGTAATCTAAGAAATCTCAGACAGTTATCAGGTCTCATTAGCATTTCGTCAGTCCACAGAAATTCAGTTAACTCAGTCCAGTCAGTTCAGTTAATCATGTCCAGTGTCCATTCAGATGGGAGTAGAAATTAGCACCGAGTGAACCCAAGGATAGGAACCGACCTGTTAAATGAGGGTGTGATTCCAAAAAGAAATCCTTGCATTCCAGAACTACGTATCCAGCGTAGGTTGAGACATCATAGCCAGTTATATGAGGGTAGATGAGGTGTCTTAACCTATTATATGAGGGTTTCCACTGTTCTCACTAGAGTTACCTATTAAATGAGGGTTACTTATATATTGTCCTTACCAGTGGTGCAGTATTGACTCCCTTCTAATTGGGGTTATAGATTAGACCCCAACTCATCTATATTGCATTATCTGGAGCATGTCTGTTAGATGATTACTTCCCATAGTTTCAGTTACAGATCAGGATTGTCAGATACAGTTATTTAGTGTCAGTAATAGAACCCAAATAGTTTTTTAGAATTTCAGGATTGTCAGATACAGTCAATTCAGAACAATACGGAACTCAGCTAGTTCCATGAGAAACTAGACTATCAGATACAGTCGCTCAGTATTAGTTATTTTAGTTATACAGTAACCAGTATCTCATGTTATCAGTACTCAGGCTCAGTAATCATGTTATCAAGAACTCAGTTATAGTTATTATGTATTCATGCATGTATTCTCACATTTATGTTATTCAGTCAGTTAGTATATTTCATGCATGTGAACCCTTTGCATTCCGCCTACCTTACATGCATACCAGTGCATTCACACTTAATGACGCATTTGCATTGTGGTGTTTTATACCATAGGTTCAGAAGCGCGAGCTACAGTGCATCAATAGCATTCTAGTCTCAGCAATCAGAGTTAGTAGTGAGTCGTCATCCTTAGAGGACACGACCATTACTTTATTATCTCATTAATTAATTTATTTCTATAGTTGGAGTTAGTTGGGTACATGTCCCATCAACTCCTTATTCAAACAGTTTAGAGGCTCTCTGACTAGCATATTCAGATAGTTATTTCAGTTGTTTTGGTATTGATATACCATATCTTAAGATGTTATGTTTCATTAGATCTTTGAACCTTATGGCCTTTCAGCCTTTATTTCCATCTTTATATAGTATATTATGCAGTGTAAAGAATTAGATTATGGTCCTTCGGGGTTATGAGAATCATATGGCAGTCCGAGTACCAGACTCGGGGCATTACAAACTTAGTATCAAAGCCTAAGGTTCAATAGAGTCCGAAAAAGTCTGAAAGCCACTTCTAGTAGAGTCTTGTGTATGGGTGTGTTGTACGCCATATTTATATGCAAGAGGCTATAAGATGTTTTAGAAATAGTTTCTCTTCTTTCAGTATTAATGTCATGCCAGTGAGCATAATGTCCAGCTAATCTCTCAGTCTAATTCGTTTCTCCCTTTCTTCTACAGAACATGCCTCCTAAAAAAAGAAATAGGAATCAATCAGCCGCTCAGCCCGAAGAACCTTTGGGCGAACATGTCTCTCATGCAGAGTTCAAAGCTGCATTCACAACTCTTACTCAGTCAGTCACTGCTCAGAATGAAAGACCAATTGTCGTTCTGGCCAACCCAGTGGCCAATTGAGTTGTAGCCATTTTTGGGACTTCACCCGATTGAATCCTCCATCCTTTCTCGGGTCTAAGTCAGATGAGGAATCAAAAGAATTTCTTGACCAGCTTCAGAAGGTTATGGATATCATAGGGGTTACTTCTAGTGAGAGTGTGAAGCTAGGTGCATATCAGTTGTAGGATGTTGCTCATACTTAGTATAAACAGTGGAAGTCCGAGAGGGTTGTAGATACAGGGCCTATTGAGTGGGAGGAGTTTTCTACTACCTTCTTAGATAGATCTTTCCCCTAGATTTAAGTGAAGCTATAGTGTTAGAATTTATCAACATCAGGCAAGGCAACATAATGGTGAAAGAGTATTCTCTTAAGTTTACTCAATTAGCAAGATATTCTCCTCATATGGTTGCAGATAACAGGGCTAAGATGAGTAAGTTTGTCTTTGGAGTGAATGATAGTGTGGTCAATGAGTGCTGATATGCGATGTTGAATAGTGACATGAACATAGGCAGGCTTATGACCCGTTCTCAACAGATAAAAGAGAAAAAGATTAAGTGAGGGAGAAGCAGAATAAGAGAGCAAGGACAGGTAGTTTCAATTTTGCTCCACCAAAATCAGAAGGAGAAAACCATTCTCAGTTTCATCCTAAGACATCAGTTCCAGCTCCTTCCTCAGCTAGCGCTCCAGCTCTTAGATTCAAAGACGGTAATATTGATAGAGTGCCAGGCTCTAAGTCTAAGGGTAGTGTTAGCATTTCCTGCACCTATCCTCTTTGCTAGACTTATGGCAAGCACTATTAGGGTATTTGAAGAGCTGGCAGTGGTATTTGTTTTGGATGTGGAAAGCCAAGCCACAAAGTCAGAGACAGTTCTTAGCCAGGTCCTCATGGTTAGCAGAATCATTCCTCAGCTCAGTTCGATCATCCAAATCTATAGGGTGCCACCTCCAGTGCTACTAGTGGGAAACACCAAAATCTACTTTATGCTCGCCAGTCCCGACAAGATCAGGAAAATTCTCCTGATGTGGTTACTGGTACGTTAGAGATCTTTCATGTATATCTTTACGCTTTGCTAGATCTAGGAGATTCTTTGTCTTTTGTTACTCCCTATATAGTAATTTATCTTGGAGTCAGTCCTAAAATTCTAGCAGAGCCCTTCTCAGTCTCTATCCTAGTGGGTAAAATTATCATAGCCTAATAGGTATACAGGAACTGTCCTGTTATGGTATCTCAGAAAATTACTTCAGCAGACTTAGTTGAATTAGAGATGACTTATTTTAATTTAGCAATAAGCATGGATTGGATTGATTCATGCTATGCCACACTCAACTACAGAAATAGAATAGTACAGTTCAAGTTTCCAAATGAACGTATCCTAGAGTGGAGGGGCAATACTTCAGCTTTCAGAGGTCAGCTTTTTTCTTACCTTCGGGCACAGAAAATGATATCTAGAGGATATGTCTATCATCTTGTTCGAGTTAAGGACACTAGTTTGGAAACTTCCACTCTTGATTCAGTCCAATTCGTGAATGAATATTCAGATGTCTTTCTCAAAGATCTTCCAGGAATTTCTACCGAAAGGGAAATAGACTTTGGCATCAATCTTCTTCCAGATATTCAGCCTATATCTAATCCGCCATAAATAATGGCACCAGTAAAACTCAGAGAATTGAAGGAGTAGTTGAAGGATCTCTTATACAAGGGATTCATCAGAACCAGTGTGTCCCCATGGGGTGCACCAATCCTATTCATACGAAAGAAAGATGGTTCTCTCAGAATGTGTATAAACCACTGTCATCTCAATAAAGTCACGGTCAAGAACAAGTATCCTCTTCCAAGAATTGATGATTTGTTCGACCAACTTTAGGGTGCCAGGTATTTCTCTAAGATAGACCTCAGTTCAGCTACCATTAGTTTAGAGTCAGAGAATGTGACATTTGAAAAATAGCTTTCCGTACTGGGTATGGTCACTTTGAATTCCTAGTCATGACCTTTGGTCTTAATAATGCCCCAGAAGCTTTCACTGACTTGATTAACCATGTGTTCAAGCAGTGCTTGGATATGTTAGTCATAGTCTTCATAAATGATATCCTTGTCTATTCCCATAGTAAATGGGATCATACAGACCATATCAGAATTATACTCAAGACCCTCAGAAATCATCAGCTATTCGCCTAATTCAGTAAGTGCGAATTTGGGCTAAGGTCAGTAGCATTCCTTTGCCGTATCATTTCTGGTGATGGCATCAGTGTAGATACTCAGAAAACCAAAGCAGTAAGAAACTTTCCTAGACCTGTCTCTTCATTAGATATCAGGTGTTTCTTGGGTTTGGCTGGATATTACAAGTTAAGGAATTTTCTTCTATTGCATCCCTTATGTCCATATTGACTTAGAAAAAAGTCAAGTTTAAGTGGTCAGATCCTTGCGAGAAGAGTTTTTAGGAGTTACAGACTTGACTCACCTCAACTTTAGTCTTAGAACGTCTAGATTGTCCAGATGTGTTAGTAGTGTATTGTTATGCATCCCGAATAGGTTTGGGTTGTGTCCTCATGCAGCATGGTAAGGTCATAGCCTACGCCTTCGGGAAACTTAAAACCCATAAGAAGAACTATCCTACACATGATCTTGATTTAGCAGCTGTAGTCTTTTCCTTGAAGATTTAGAGGCATTATCTATACGGAGTTCATGTGGATATGTTCACAAATCATAAGATCCTTCGATATGTCTTTTCTCATAAAGATCTCAATCTTTATCAGAGAAGGTGGCTAGAGATCTTGAAAGATTATGACATGAGTGTCATTTATCATCTGGGCAAGGCCAACATTGTGGCCAACGCTCTCAGTAGACTGTCTATGGGTAGTGTTACTCATGTCGAGGAGAGTAATAAGAAGCTAGGTCAGGAAGTCCATTAGCTTACCATACTAGGCATTCGCTTAGTCGATACAGAGGAGGGTGACATTGGGTTCAGAGTAGTTCAGAATCATCTCTAGTTTCCGAGGTGAAAGAAAAGCAAGATAGAGATCCCAGCCTTGTCAAGTTGATGGAGTCAGTTAATGTTCAAAATGTAGAGGTTTTCTCCCAAGGAGGATATGCTGTCCTACATTTTCAGGGTTATCTGTGTGCTTCAGGTATAGATAAGTTGAGGCAATGAATTCTTGCAGAAGCGCATGGTGTGCGCTACTCTATTCACCCAAGGGCTACAAAGATATATTGCGGCTTGTGGGAGATCTATTAGTGGAGTGGGATAAAGAGAGATACTACAGAGTTTGTGGCTAAGTGATCTGTATGTCAGTAGGTTAAGATAGATCATCAGAAGCCTAGTGGGTCCATGCAAGAGTTTATTATTCCTACTTGGAAGTAGGAAAAAGTGAACATAGACTTTGTGATGGGTTTGCCTCGTACTCATCGCCAACATAATTCAATCTGGGTCATTGTATATAGAATGACCAAGTCAGATCATTTTCTTCCAGTCCATACCTATTATTTAATCGAGGATAATAACAAAATATACATTAGAGAGTTGGTACGACTGCATGGAGTTTTGTTATCCATTATCTCAGATAGAGGTACCCAGCTCACCCCTTATTTCTAGAAAGAATTACAAAAAGGTCTTTGTACCTAAGTTCTTCTCAGTACAACCTTCCATCCTCAGACAGATGGTCAAGTAGAAAAAAACATTCAGACATTACAAAATATGCTAATGGCATGTACAATTGATTTCAAGGGTTGCTGGGATGACCACTTCCACTTGATTTAGTTTGAGTACAACAATAGCTATCATTCTAGTATTAAGATGGCTCCATTTGAAGCTCTCTATGGGAGGAGGTACAGATCTCCAATTGGTTTGTTCAAAATTAGTGATGCCTCAGTCATAGTGTCTGACTTAGTATTCGATGCCTTAGAGAAAGTCTAGTTGATCCGAGAAAGACTTTGGGCTGCTCAGAGCAGAGAAAAGTCTTATGCAGATTGGCATAGAAAGGACCTCTAGTTTGAGGTTGGTGACTATCTCTATCTAAAGATCTCTCCAATGAAGGTAGTGAAGATATTCGGCAAGAAGGGAAATCTCAGTCCCTGATATGTCAGTCACTTCAAGATTCTTAGTCGATTTGGCAAGGTAGATTATGAGCTTGAATTCCCTTCAGATATATCCTTAGCTCATCCAGTCTTCCATGTCTCTTTGCTCAAGAAGTTCATAGGAGACCCATCTATTGTAGTACCTATTCAGAGCATAGATATTCAGGACAACCTTTCTTATGAAGAGATTCTAGTCAAAATCCTAGACTATTAGACTCGTAGACTGAGGAAAAAAAATGTCCTTCTGGTCAAAGTTCTTTGGTAAAATTAGTCTATTGAGGGAGCTTCTTGGGAAGCAGAAGAAGTCATGCAGACCAGGTATCCTCACCTCTATGCCACAAACATAGATGTAGTTCAAGGTAACAATTCTCTTTAAGCTTTTCAGTTTCATGTTTAGATTTCAGTGACAAGCTTGGTAACCATTTCATGTTCAGAATTTCATTAAAACTTAGTAGGAAATGCCATTGAATATTCAGTCATGCATTCATATGTTAGTTTAGTTATATACTCATGCATCAGACATGTATTCTCATTATGAGAACCTTAGTTCATCAGAACACTCAGTCATGCATTCATGAATCAGTTACACATGCATCAGATATGCATGTTCGGTATGATATATTAAGTTATCAGTCATGTTAGTCATGAGATCATGTTGTAATTGTTCATGTTCAGTATGTACATCAGTTTATCTTCTCCTCTCTCACTTCGTCTCATTCAAGGATGAATTTTCTCAAAGGGGAGATATTATAATACTCCGTACTTCTACCCAAGCTTAAAATCATCCCAAGAATGTTAGAATCTTACTTTGGAAGATGAATCTATTTTGTACACGTGGAATTTTTGAGATTTTCACTTTTCATTGAGCGGGAAATTGAATTAACTTCCCAACGATAGAAATTTTGTCTGAATCCGGTATCAGAGTAAAATTTATGTACATTTTACCGAGATCTGTCAAAACCGCCTAGGTGCGACGGGCAGGTTGATGGACCGTCGATCTAGCGATGGACCATCGCCTAGACTATTGTAGCTGAGGCAGTAAGTCTATATTCTAGCTAAGGTGAGATGGAAAGGTTGATGGACCATCCAACTTGCGACGGACCATTTTCCAGGCCTTTACTACTAAGGCAGTGAGTCCCTATTCTAGTCCACATGCGATGGTCAGAATGACGGACCATCGAGACAGCGATGGACCATCGCACGAGTTGTCGCAGATCACGTTCAGCAATTTAAAGTCATTTTTAAAAGGGTATTTAGGTAATTTTCTACCCATTTTAACCCCTAATTATACTAGACCATAGCCCATAACTTTATTATTCATCTACAACATCAAATTAGGGTTTGTCTCAAATATCAATCCCCAAGAACAAGAAACATTAGGTGTTTAATTCCAAGTCAAGAATTCAAGTTTACCTCCTTCAATCTCCAAGAAATCATCCACCCAGGTTTGTCATGTGTTGATTCATTGGTCCATTTCACCCATGAAGCTCAAGAATCTTTTTTCAAAATCCATGATTTTTGTATTGATGAATGTTCATGATTTAAATAGAATTAAAATTCATGTTCATAATGTTATGGGGTTTTGATTCACGTGTTAAATTAGATATTCCAATGATTGACCTTACAATGTTGTGATTTGCATAATAATCATGATAAACCCCTTCAATTTACAAGTTGATTCATGTATCCATGATTATTAGATGTGTTGATGATTGTAAAACCAAAGCATGCTCCTCATGTGTTTGCTTAAATGCCTATGTGAAGAAAAAGTCCCATACTAGTATAATAATATGAAATCCCCATTCATGTACAATTTTATGCATGTCAAGTGTTTCATGAAATATCTTAGTCAATGAATTATGAATATATGTATAGCCATTGTGGTGCTTTACAACTTGTACTTTATGAAATGTCCAACTTAATGTAATATGGATTATGATGTTAATCATGTCTCCAAGAAAGTCATGCTTTGTCAGTTTCTTCCCAATCGAGTCCTGGGGGTACTGGTACCTAAAAAATATAGTTGCATGCCCAGAGCCAGTGTCATGTTTTCACAATATCCTCAGTCAATCCATGATCCATAGAACTCGGTCAATCATGTGACTCAGGGAAGCTCAGAAATTCAGTAATTTGAGAAATCTCAGACAGTTATCAGATCTCAGTAGCATTTTGTCAGTCCAAAAAAATTTAGTTAACTCAGTCCAGTTAGTTCAACTAATCACGTTCAGTGACTATTCATATGGGAGTAGAAATTAGCACCGAGCGAACCCAAGGATGGGAACCTACCTATTATGTGAGGGTGTGATTCTTAGAAACAATCCTTGCATTCCAGAATTACCTCGCCAGCGTCGGTTGAGATATCATAGCCTCTTATGTAGGGTAGATGAGGTGTCTTAACTTGTTATATGAGGGTTCCCACCATTCTCACTAGAGCTACCTGTTATATGAGGATTACTCACAGAGTGTCCTTACTAGTGGCGTGGTATTGACACCCTTCCAATTAGAGTTATAGATTGGACCCCAACTCAACTATATTACGTTATCTGTGGCATATCAGTTAGATGACTACTTCCCAAAGTTTCAGTTACTGATCAGGACTATCAGATACAGTTAATCAGTCTTAGTAATAGAACCCAAATAGTTTTTTATAATTTTAGGACTGTCAGATACAGTCAACTCAGAATAGTATCAAACTCTGGTAGTTCAATTAGAAACTAGACTGTCATATACAGTCGTGCAGTATTAGTTATTTTAGTTATACAGATACCAGTATCTCATGTTATCAGTACTCAGGCTCAATAATTATGTTACCACGAACTCAGTTACAGTTATTATGTATTCATGCATGTATTCACACGTTCATGTTATTTCAGCCAGTTAGTATAGTTCATGCATGTGAACCCTTTGCAGTCAGCCTGCCTCACATGTATGCCAGTATCTTCAAACATACTTACATATTTGTGCTATGTTATTTTATACCATAGGTTTAGAAGCACGAGCTCTAGAGCATCAATAGCATTCCTATATCAGTAGTCAGAGTTAGCAGTAAGTCTTCATCCTTCGAGGACATGACCATTACTTTATTATCTCATCAATTGATTTATTTCAGTAGTTGGAGTTATTTGGGGACATGTCCTATCAACTACTTATTCCAACAGTTTAGAGCATTTCAGTCTAGCATCTTCAGGTGTTAGGTTTCATCAGATCTTTGAACTTTATGGAATTTTATCCTTTATTTCTACCATTATACAGTATATTATGCTGTATACAGGTACAGATATCAGTCATGGTTAGTTTATGGTCCTTCGAGGTAATGTGCACTGTGTGTCATTCTGGGTACCATACTCGGGGCATTACATATATATTTGGAATTCAGCTTTTTTTGGGCAGTGTATGATATTTGTTTACGTCCAGGGGGTGGTGTCTGGTCCTCGGTGGATTAGATATACCCATCATGACCATGCCCTAGTTGAGGTCATTACAAAAATTGAATGAAAGAATAATAACTGCTAAATATTATCTGTCTACTGAAGCGTCTACCACTAATCATAAAATTTAACTTCTAAAAGGCCCTATAAGCTTTATATAATAAAAGTCTAAACTAATAAATAGAAGAAACTAAAATGTCTTTGAGCCAGTATAATGATAAGAGCATTCACCGCTCAACTGTATGTCAGGTGTTACTCAATGTCTTGCAGCAAAAACTAAGCTCGACTACCTGGATAGATATCATATAAAAATATAGTTCTAGGCATAATAAATACATAAGAATGTATTGGTATGCAAGTAGATACAATATATATAAATATGGTAAACTATCAATCTTATCAGGAGAGAAAAGTCATTCATAAATTTAGTTCATGAGCATACATAAATAGTGATTTTATAAATCATGCAATTTTGGGAGTTTCTCAATACCATAAAGTACCATGTAATCTTATCATGTCCATCGTCATGCACCCATATTGAGTAAGGTTTCTCTAACCGTCCAAAGTTACAACAATTTACATGAGAATCGTACACACACGCCTATTAGGAAAAACCTATTATGGTAACCTAGTTATTGAAATTGGATTATCTAAACTCGTATTCTCTAACTACTAAATAACTATCCCAAAATATACTTGTACTCTATATAATATAATGTGACATATCTAGATGTCAAAATTATTTATAAATCCTTGTGGATATATGTAGATGATGTTTATAAATCTTCTTCCGTGAGTCTAAGCTTCATTTCATATCATAAATCATATATCCTATAAATCATGTATTAAAATCATGTCTTAAATATAGAGTTCGTAGTTCTTAAAGATCCATAATCATGAATCTTGATGAATAAAACATAATTTAGATAGAAATCATAAGTTCATGAAAAAACCTAGTTCACTCAAATCAAGTAAACCTCGTGAAGAATCAATCTATAGTGAATTTGGTATAAATATTAGTTTTGAATCAACACAATATATATATATTAAATTTACTTGGGTGTGAGGGTGAAAGGAATCCATCATGAACCTTATGTACATTAGTGAATCCAAACACCTGATGAATGAAACTTGAACTATTTTCTTAATTTAGAATCCCAGCATTTTTTATCTTGCTCAAACTTCTTATGATCTTGTTTAAGCCTTTATCTTGAGAGTTTAATGTATTAATAGACTCTAGGACATTATATATATTCGTTTTAGTGTGAAAAAAATATAATGGAAAAATGGTTCAAAGACAAGAATAACATGAATTAACTCTTTGTAACACCTCAAAAATCAAACCCTAGATTGGAACCATGATTTAAGTGAATTTACAATTAAAAATTTATGTTTTTATAGTATGATAAGTTATTTAGACATGAATTAAGGCCAAAAATAACTCCTAGATCATAGCCAAGTCAAAACCTCGCTTAGTGATTAACTTTTTCTAAAGTATCTTGGTATTGTCAACTTTAAATGAGCATACCTTCTATATTATGAATAGTTTTTAGATAAATACCCTCTATCTGCCAGAGTGTAATGACTCGAGTGACAAACTATCAAACCACTGAGCCCGATAGGTCAAGAAGTCTATCTTAAGAGGTAAACCCAAAGTTTGGTAATTTTTTGATGGTTTTATTCATTATTGGTATAGGGATTAATGTTCCATCACCCGAATTGTCAATCGGGACTATTTCACACTATTATGATATTTTTAAAGGGTTTTTGGTCTTTTCCCAATATTTTAACACCAAAACAGCTTCATTTAAGATATTCTAAGGCTGTAATGTAAGGATAAATCACTTTAAATTACACATTAACTTAAAATTCAGTCAACACACAATGAAAAATAAAAAATGAGGTGATTTTTTCTCCTAAGGAGAAACTAGGGTTCTTAAATTTCAAATTTCAAATCCAAAGATTTCATCAAGGTTTTAAACCTTGGGCATATGGGAATTCATCAATGGGTTCCCTTTCTACCATTAAGTCCCAAAGTTAACAGAATTCCCCAAGTTTAATTCACACTTCAATCTTAGGGTTTCATGTATAGTGTGAATTCTTTTAGTTTTCAATTTTTTGCTTTGACTAAACCATGAATACATGTTGTCCCATAAATTAGAGTATCTTAATATACTCATAACAATGAAATATTAATATACTGACAAATTTTTTAATTTGGGCTTGAGTTATGAAATTTCTTATTACAATTAGATTATAGTATTGCCATGATTATTTGCATTTTTTAGAGATTGTGGTTTTTGAACACCTTATGACCTAGGATTTGATGTATACACTTATGAGTGCTAGATTCTCTATGGCTTGCATGTTATTGAATACTTTCATATAATGCATTTATTTTCAATTTTTAGATTTTTACTATTATTGAGCATTTTTAGTTATCAGTGTCATTTAGTTGGGAGTAGAACATAGCATTGAGCGAATGCAGGAATGAAAGCTCACCCGTTAATTAGGATAATAACTTTAGAAAAACTCCCTAAGTCCCAAAACTAAGGCACTACCTTAGGCTTAAAATGGCCACCCGCCCGGCCAGGCTTAACCCCTTACTCTTTTTGAACATTACTTTAGTGGATCCACGTCAGCCAGTGCTAACACCCTAGGCTAGTTACTAAACACCCATCCAATTAGAGTTACATGCTAGACACCGTTTAGCTTAGATTTGGAATATCAGTTAATGGTATTTCCTACAGTCCATAATTCATAGTTCAAATTCTAATACTTGCAAACCTTTTATTCAATTGTTCAGCTTATCATACAATACATGTTTATAAATTGTTATTCCGTTAGTTTTTGTTGTCACATAAATCATGTTCAACCTATATAATTTATTTCCCGTATCTTATACTTAGCACATTCAAAGTGGTAATTGTATACTTTTTTTGCGCTATGTTGCCTTATAATAATTGTTTCGATGTTCAGCATCTAGATCACACTTAGTAAAATTATGCACCATATCAACAATAGTGTTTGGTGAGTCATAATAATTAAAGGGCCATTTATAAGTATTTATTTTAGTAATATTCTAGTTTTAGACAGTTGGAGTTAGTTGTGGGCTTGTCCCAATAACTCATAAGATTTGGATGATTTCTTATAAAAAAATTATACTTTCAACATGTAGATTTTGTTTAACAGCCTTAATTTTAACATCCAGTATTGATTTTTATTGCATTATGATCCTGTCATTTTAGTTTAGTTTCTACTCAATATCTCATTATTTACTACAGTATTCGTAGTGTTTTGCCAGCCTATTAGTTAGCTTGGAGTCACTTGTGACTCTATGCATCATGTTACAACTAGGGGGTCTTGAGTCTTGAAAAACCTGATATAATTGAATCATATTTGAAGTATCCTTACGTGTCTAAAAACACATTAAGTGGAGTCTTGTTCATGGGTGTGAAGTGTGCCACACTTATGTGTGAGAGGCTATAAAACATTTTAAAAAAACTTCACTTAATTTATGTTCATATCATGCAATTGAGTGTGAACTATATCAAAACCTTTTTCTATCTCACACACTTGAAATCTAAAGAATATGCCTCTAAAGAGAACAAACAAAAGAAGGAATGAAAATCAGTATGCACCACAACCAGCTCGAACAAACTCTCTGAATGAACTACTATCTTATGCTGAGTTTAGGGTTGCTAACATATCATTAGCCCAGTCCATGACCACCAAGAATAACAATAGTTTGTTCCACTAGCCAACCCAGTATTGAATACAGAAGCGGCCATAGTCTGAGACTTAATTCAGATGAATCCTCCAGTATTCTTTAGGTCTATGTCTGAAAAGGCTCTAAAAAGTTCTTGGAAGGTATTCAGAAAGTTACTAAAATCATAGGTGTCATTAAAACTTAAATTTCTTATTTGGATGCTTATTAGTTTAAGGAGTGGCTCACACCTTGTTCATTCAATGAAAGGATGAAGGTGGTGCAAATATAGTATCGATAGAGTGCGATGAGTTTGTTGTTGAATTTTTGGATAGATTCTTCCAACTTGAGTTAAGGGAAGACAAGGTAAAAGAATTCATAAATCTAAAGTAGAGAAATAATTGAAGGAATGTTCTTTTAATTTTGCTCAGTTTCAAAAGTATGCTTCAGCTATGGTTGCTGACTTTAGGAACTGAATTAGCAAATTTGTGTCAGGAACTTCTGAGATGTAGTCAGAGAGTGCCGAACTGCTATGTAAGTTATTGAGATGGACATGTCCAGATTGATAGTTTATTCTCAACATATTAAAAAGGAGAAAATCAAGGATAATGAAAGAGAGAGTAAGAGGGCCAAAATAGGTAGCTTTAATTTCTCTCAATAGAGGTTAGATAGTGGTTGTTATTCTCAGTTCCATCAAAAATAATCAACTCTATCCCCATGTTCTACAAGTGCTCCACTACCCAATTTTAGGTAGGATAATCAAGATATAGCGCCTATATTTATATCCTAGGGTAGTGTGAATAATATACGTACTTACTCAGTTTGAAAGAAATATAGCAGGAACCACAAGAATGAGTGTATATTGGGTAATAATGGTCGGTTTGTCTTTGGAAAATCAACCTATAGATGTGGGAAATGTCCAGTGGGTCATAAAGAGGTAGCAATGCTTGTTAGCAAAGTAAATCTAACTCTTCAGCAACTCCAACAGGCCGCCCAACATAGTACTTCCTTATCTAGTGCAGCTGGCAGACCGTGTCAGAATAGGTTCTATAACCTTCAGACTCAAAATATTATAAGTTTTCTCCTGATGTGGCCACTAGTATATTTTAAATCTTTTATATTCATGATTATGTATTGTTAGATCCTAGATCCACACTTTCTTTATTGACTCCCTATATAGTAGTAGGCTTTTGTGTCAACCCTAAAATCCTCTCCAAATCTTCTCAATCTCCACTTTAGCTGGTAATTTAGCCATTGATAGATGGGTAGAGAGAAATTGTCTAGTTATATCCCAAAAATTCATGTTAGTTCATCTTGTAGAGTTAGACATGACAAATTTTAATTTTATTCTAAGAATTGATTTTCTCTACTCCTGTTATACCTCACTTGATTGTAGAAATACAGTATTCCAATTTTAATTCACGAATGAGTTAGTCATAGAGTGGAATCATAGTACGTTAGCGTCTTTAGGTTGGTTAGTCTCTTAACTCAATTCAAGGAAAATAATTTTCAAAGGGTGCATCCATCATCTTGTTTGGGTGAATGATTCAAAGTCCAAACCCCCAACCTTTGAGTCAATTCCTATGGTAAATATATTTCCAGAAGTGTCTCCTTATGATTTTCCAAGTGTTCCTCATGATCGAGAAATGGATTTTGAGATAGATCTCCTTAATAATACCCAACCTATTAATTTTCTACCCAATAGAATGGATCTAGCCAATCTTAAATAATTAAAGGAATAATTGAAAGATCTCCAATACAAGGGTTTTATTAGTCCTGGTGTCTCTCATGAGGTGGTCTAATTCTTCACATACATAAGAAAAATGATTCTCTCAAAATGTGAATTTATTATCGCCAGGCGAACAAGGTCATAATAATGAATAAGCACACCATTCCTTGGATTGATGACTTATTCATCTAACTTTAGGGTGCCAAGTTCTTTTCTAAGATTGACCCCAGATAAGACTATCATCATCTCACTCAAGGAATGTAACATTATGATACAACCTTCAAAACTTGATACGACTACTTCAAATTTGGTGTTATGCCTTTTGGACTAACGAATACTCATGCAACTTTTATAGACTTCAAGAATAGGGTGTTCAAGCAATACTTGGACATGTTTGTTATAGTATTCATCGATGACATCTGCCTTGATTCTCGGAGTGAAGATGAATATATAGACCCTTTGAGGATTGTCTTGCAGGGTCTCAAAGATCGTTAATTATTTGCCAAGTTCAGCAAGTGTGAATTTTGATTGAAATTAGTAGTATTCCTTAGTCATATTATTAATAATGAATTCATTCAGATTGATCTCGAAAGACCAAAGTAGTCAAAAAATGTCCTAAACCCATTTTTCCACCAGACATCAAGATTTTCTTGGGTTTTGCTTACTACTAAAGATGGTTTTTTGAAGGATTTCACTTTATCACTTCTTCCATGTCTAGACTGGCATAGAAGAAAATCAAATTCAAATGATCCAATTCTTGTGAGAAGAGTTTTCAAGAGTGGAAGACGAGACTCACCTCTGCTCTAGTTTTGACTCTACCAGAGGGTTCATATGGGTTTGTGGTTTATTGTGATGCTTCAAGAGTTTGACTTGGTTGTGCATTGATGAAGTAGGGCATATTTATAACATATTTATCTCACAGCTCAAATATCATGGGAAAAACTACATGACTCGTGATCTTTAGTTGGCAATTGATTGTTTTCACCTTAAACTCTTTGAGGTATTATTTTTAGGGGGTTCATGTGGATGGGTTCACTGATTACAAAAGTGTTTAGTATGTGTTCAACAAAAATATCTATATATTCATCAGAGAAGGTAGTTAAACTTATAGAAGGATTATGATATGAGTGTCTTCTATCATCCGAGTAAGGATAATGTTATGGTTGATTTTCTTAGTAGATTATATATGGGCAATGTAGCTCACACCGATGATGAGGAAAAAGAGTTAGTTTTTAAGGTTCACCATCTTATGGTTGGTCGATGGAATTGGAGGTAATACCTTGGTTTATAATTGTTTGGAATCCTCTTTGTACCCAAGTAAAAGAAAAATGATAGTGATCCCATTTTTCTTGAGTTAAAAGAAGTTGTCAAAAGTCATACGGTTGAGATTTTATTATAAAAGGGAGATGGTATTATTTATTATAAGGGTAAACTATGTGTTCCAGATGTAGATGACCTAAGACAATGAATGCTAGTCGAAAATCACAATTCTCAGTATTCTATTCACTCAGGGTCCACTAATATAAACTGTGATTTATGGGAAGTCTATTGTTCGAATGGCATGAAAAAAATATCACAAAATTTATAGGTAAGTGTCAAAATCACTAGAAATGTAAGGTTGAGCACCAGGGACCTTGTGGTATGCTTCAGGATATTAGTATTCCTACTTGAAAGTGGGAAGTGGTAAATATTGACTTCATTATAGGGTTGCCTCATATTCATCGATAACTTGATTCTATTTAGGTTTTCATGGAACAAATGGCAAAGTCGACACATTTGCTGGCAGTTAACACTTCAAACTTTGCTAAGGTTTATTTCGGACTCTGTGTTAGGGAGTTGATGAAATTAAATGGAGTATCTTTGACCATCATTTCAGATAAGGGTACTCAATTTACCTCCCTATTCTGGAAGACCCTTCCAAAGAGTCTTGGTACCCAAGTTCATCTAAGTACTACTTTTCATCCACAGGCGAATGGTCAAGCATAAAGTATAATTTATAATTTTGAAGATATGTTGAGAGCGTGTGTAATCAATTTCAAGGATAGTTGGAATGACCATTTTCCTTTGATTGAGTTTGTATTTAATAAAAACTACCACTCTAGTATTCAGATGCCCCAATTTAAAGCACTTTATGGTAGAAGGTGTATATCTCTTATTGGTTTGTTTAAAGTTTGTGAATCTACCTTGGTAGGGCTAGATTTAGTTCATGATGATATAGAGAAAGTTCAGCTGATTAGATAAAGGCTAAGAACCACTCAGAGTCATTAAAAATCCTATGAAGTTGTGAGGAGAAAGGAGATTAAGTCTTCAATTTGTGATCTCGTCTACTTAAAACATTTTCCCATGAAAGGGGTGAAGTGATTTGGTAAGAAAGCAAAGCTTCATCCCCACTATGTTAGTCCTTATATGATTTTGGGTCGCTATGGAAATGTAGACTATGATTTGCAATTGTCTACATTAGCATCAGTGCATCAATCTTCTATATTTCCTTGTTAAACAATGCATTGTTTATGCAACAACATTTGTTCCTTTATAGAGTGTGGGTGTGAAGGATAGTCTCTTATGAATAGGTGCCAATTGATATACTTCAAGATTAGGTTTTTAAGATAATAATAATGAGGTCCCTTTGGTAAAGGTTTTGTGGAAAATTAGTCGGTTAAGGTAAATACTTGGAAATAGAGGCAGATATAATGCCCAAGTATCCCCATCTTTTCGTTCCAAACTCAGTTCAAGCTCAAGGCAATAGTTTTCGCTTAACTAAATAATTTTTTCTATCTTATGTTAATTATTTTCATATAGTAACATACATTCTTGAGTTTAATTCAGTATATGTTTCAGTTATATGTCAATATTCAGATCTTACAAATATAGTATGGGAATGGCATTCCTTTCCCGAACATTTCAACATAGTTAGTTTTCATTCGAAAACGAATAACCCTAAGGGGAAGATATTGTAACAACCCAAAAATCCAAGCCTATATTAGAACCACACTTCAAGTTCTTGTATAAATAAAAATACATATTTTTATAGTATGAGAAGTGATTTAGACATATATTAAGACCATGAAATAACTCCTAGCTCATAGCCATGACAAAACCACCCTTACCAATTGACTTCATGTGAAGTATCTTGTTATAGTAAACATTAAAGAGCATAAAATCTATATTTCAAAGGGTTTTTGAGATAAAGAATCGTCAAATGATAGATATTAGGATTAAATTTCCAATGCATCATGTTTCGCCATACTCTAACATCAGAGTAAAAGGTAATGCTTGATTTACCAAAGATTGTCTATTTTCTAGAGTGTGACATATCGAGTGAAAAATATCACACCAAAGATGGTCCATTAGGTCAAGAAATTAGGCTTAAGTAGTATGACTCAAATTTGGTCATTTTGTGATGCTTTGAGTGATGATTGGTAAAGGATTGACGGCCCGTCACCCAAACCGTCATTTGGTACTCTTCTGCACTGTTGTGACATTTTCAAAGGGGGTTTTGGTCATTTCCCACTCTTTTAACACTAAAATAACATTGTTTAATCTCTCCTAAGGCTAAATATAAGGATAAAATTACCTAAATTGTCAATTAACTCAAAATTCAGTAAACGCATAGAGAGAAAATAAAGATAAGGCAATTTTGTTCTCCCAAGGAAAAATTAGTGTTCTTCAACTTCAAAATTCAAATCCATAATTTCATCAAGGTTTTCAATCTCAGGTAAGTGGGTTTCGTTAATGGGTTTCCTTTCACCCATTGAGTATGTTATCTCAGTTCCCCAAGTGAAATTCACCCTCCATGCTTATCGTTTCCATGTAAACTGTGAATTCCTTTAGTTTTCAATTTCTTGCTTTAAAGAAATCATGAATACATATTTTCCCATAATTTTAGCATCTTCCAATACTCGAGACTATAAAATATCATTATATTGAAAAATACTTGATTTTGGCATGATTTATGAAATTCCTTGTTATGTTAAGATTAAAGTATTGCCATGATTAGTTGCACTCATTGTAGGTGGTAGATTATGAACATCCGATGACCTATTATTTGATGCATAAATTTATGAGTGCTAGATCCTCCAACGTACATTTTATTGAATACTTTCATATTATGCATTTAATTTAATTTTCTGAATATTACTATTATTAAACATTTTTAGTTATCAGTGCCATTAAGTTGGGAGTTGTACGTAGCACCGAGAAAATATAGGGATAAAGTCTCACTCGTTAGTTAGGCGACCTTTAGTATAATTCCTTATGTCCTATATCTCCGGCTTGGTCATAGGTTCTAAAGGGTAACCAGTCAGACCAAGCTTGACACCTTATTCCTTTTAGACATAAGTTTAGTGGATCCACGTCAATCAGTGTTCATACCTTTGGTAAGGTACTGAACACCCATCCAACTAGGGTTACAGGTTGGATCCCAATTTTCTCATATTGGGGTCTGCCAATTAATGTTCACCCATACAATCCACAGTTCATAGTTTAGATTTAAATACTTGCATAACGTTGTATTTAGTTATTTAGCTAATTATACCGTACATTTTTATACTTCATCTTGCATTAGTTTATTATGTCACATGCATCATATTTATCCTATTTTCATTATTTCCTATATCACACACTTAATACATTCATAGTACTAATCACATACTTTTATTTGCGCTATATTGTCTTTTATATTACATTGTCTTATAATATAGGTTCTGACATTCGGCATCCAGATTACGCTTAGTACGATATACATCATACCAACAATAGTTTTTGGTAAGTAATCATCATTCGAGTTCCATTAATAAATATTTTTAGTAATATTCCAGTTTTAGATAGTTGGAGTTAGTTGGGGGCTTGTCCCAATAACTCATACGATTTAGACGTTTTCAAATAAAATGTTATATTTTCAATATGTTAATTATGTTTAAAATTCTCAATTTTTACATTGAGTATTTATTTTTATTTCATTATGATTATGCCATTTCAGTTATGTTTTGTAACGACCCGACACTACACCCAGGTTGTAACATGACATTTAGAACTACAAGTGATCCCTAGCTAACCTATGTACTGGCGTGATACTTTAGCAATTGATTTAATATATATATATATATATATAAGCAAAATTTGTTGAGAGAAAGCATAATCATGATAAAACCAAAATAAATATGATACAGTAAAGGTTTAAAACACGATAAACCTAAAGAAGGAGCGTGAATTACATATCATGACTCTGGCTGACTATTTATGAAGCCTCTACTATACTAAATATAGATAGTTGAGACATGACCCCCAACTATACCTAATCAATACATAGGAATAATCGAACTAAAATATAGGAACTGCAACTGACTTATGTCCCCAAAATAGGAAAACACATCACCTGCTAGTTAAATGTTGAGAACTATCTAACCCTGGCATTTAGTATGCATTTGGCACATACATTATGAAATAATGTATCCACAAACGTATATATGTGGTTAATACTTTGGAATGTACTGAGTATGTAAGACATGCACTAAGTCATGGGAATTAATTTATGCTTTAAAATTTAGGACATAAGATTTTTGTTGAAATATACATTTAAAACTAGTCTGTACGTATAGTGAAATTTCTAATTCATGAGATGAAAATATTTCTGTAAACCAAGAAGTAGTAAAACATGAATACCTTATGTAAATAACAAATAAAAGATTGATAGGTTGCAAAACCAAACTGAGTATTATGTATGTATACTGAGCTTGAATACATGAATATATAGAATGAATGGAAGACCAAGTGAAGCACATGCTGAAATAATCTATAAATTAGATAACTAAATAACTAATAAATTAAAAAATTAGTTATTCAAATCTGCGCTGAACTAAATATTGAATACTGAACTAAAATCGTGGGAGCTATTAGTTAACTGACATGCCCTAGTATGAGTTAATCGGAGTTCAACCTATAACCTAGTTTAAAGGGAGTCAGTACCTTGCCACGGGTGCCAACACTAGTTGTGTGGATCCACTAATCTGGTGTCCCGAAGGACTTGGGTGCCAGTCCTCTGCTGGCGGGTAAAACCTAAGAGAATATCGGTCCTCTACTGGTGGGTGACATCTAATAACCTATGATGGCTATGCAGTTCTAGAACTTAGGGACTTCTACTAAAGGTCTCAGTCCTCCATTGGTAGGTGAGACTTCATCCATAGGTTCGCTTGATACTAAGTCCTACTCCTAACTGTAAGACGCTGAGACATAAGATGGTGTATGCACTGATAATGGATATTCTCAAGTAATGGTATTTTGAAATTAACAGTGCATGCATAATCTAAATTAATCATCAACAAATAAACTGATATATCTAGCATGATGTAATGCTGGTGAGTGCTCGTTATTCTAATATTATAAAATTTATGAGATAAACATGATATTATTAACTTGAAGTCTTGAAAACTGTAACATGCAAAATAACTATGTATCGGGTTTTCATAACCCACCAACATGGAAAATAATATAATTAAATATGATGATTTAATGTAATGACATGATAGGAAATTCATTACTTAAACTCAAAAACCAACAATTTCATCAATGAATTAAATCATAATGCTTAGAATACAAAAGAACACTTGAAATTATAAGGGAACACAATTTCAAGGTAGAATTCAAAAATTACATGTAGGAAATAAAGAAATTTATATTTTTCATGGAACCCTAAAGAAAACATGAATTAAACTTGAGAATTTGGGGAAACTTTGGGAAAACTCATATAACTTGATCATAAGCTTTAACTCTGAACTAGCATCATGTGAAACATGCTTTGGGTAATAATTGGATAAAACCATAATATATGGAATTCATAAAATTCATGAATTTAAATAGTAAATTTGGGCATGAGGATGAAAGGAGAATCCATTGAATACCCACATACCTGAATTTCTTGACTTCTTGAAGGGAAGCATGAATTTGGTTCCTTGGAAGTTAAATTCATGAAGAAGATTACTTATTTGGTGTTCTTCAGGATTTGTGAGAAGAGGGATTGTGGAATTGGTGTTCTTTAAGGTTATGTGGTGATCAATTCATGTTGCTATTTGTTATAGGATAGTTTAGGATTTAAATGACCAGTTTACCCTCGAAAAAATAAAGAGATACATGGATTTAGCATTTCTGACAAGGTCCACACCATGATGGTTAACACGGAGCACAAGGTTTGTGAAACGCTGAAATCATGAACCCTCGCTAGTTCCTCACAAAAATGCGCATAACATTTTACTCGGATATTGGATTAGGATGAAATCGGATACTTTGGAAAGACGAATCAACTATCTATAATTAGTTAAATTTAACCCCAAAATTACACATTTTCCAGAAGATATAGACGTTCAAATTTAACACTTTTAGGATCGAATACTAAAATTTGCACAAATCAAAAGCTCTTAACTTAACTTTGCTCTAGGTGTTTCCTATGAACATGTTTACCCTTATAAACATTGTTCACGCTAGGATAAAGATAATGAGGCTTTTATTCATATACAGATCAATGGATTAGAGCTTCTACATATAGGGACAACGGTTCAAATTCTATACTAAAAAGGATGGGTATTACATTCTCTCCCCTTAGAATAATTCATCCTTGACTGATGTGTAAGATATTATTGATTAGAAGTATGGAATAAAGTATATAACTTCATATTAGGAACTCTTCCTTGACAAAACATGTAAAGGAATCAAAAGAAAAGGGTTTCATGGCATGACCAAGAACATTATGTAAGCACGAATCTTGAGATAATAGGGCTAAGGTCATACAAAGGGTATTACAATGTCTGAACTAGAATACTTAGAAATCTAAGATCATTCACTAAAAACTTATGAACTAAATTAGGACTAAATATCTGAATCAGAGACATAATGCATGGACTAAACTGAATTCACAATTCTCATGGATGTGAATGAATTACCTAATAGAATAGACATACTTATGAAACTTTGGATAGTAAGACTAGATGGAATGTTGGAAAACTATAGGAGATTTTCTATCTGATTTATAAATTGAATTGTTGGCTATACATACTAACTCATTCTGAATGTTTATACTCAACAGGAGTATTTCTTCTACATTCTTTGTAAGAAGTTCTAATAGCATTAGGGAGAAAAGAATTTTGGGTTTGATCTGAATAAGATATCTGAATAAGTAATCACAACATGGCTAAAACTCTATAACACGGGCAATATGACACAACCCAGACCATGGCCTAGTCGTGTCGGGCATCCGAAGTACAACAAAGACCAAAGAAAACCCCATATACCCAATCCAACCAACCATTATACAACCCATGTTGGATGAATTCTGAACATATAACTAGATAGAGTATTTCAAATTCAATGACTTTGGGATGAGTCTAAAACAAAGACCAACCTAATCAAGTCATACCATCCAAACCAAAAAAAATAACCCATAATATACCCAAGTCCACAGTTGTCTATACAAATCCTCTAAACAATGTCAAAGAATAATTAGTTGGGACATGCCCCCAACAATCACAAAAAAACAATGTCAAAGGAATAATTAAGACATAAGATAAAACATAACATGAAATGGGCCTTCTGAAAAATTAAAGCTCAACACTTCAGTCTGACTCAAGTTGTACCAGAATAACCAAGTCACTAAGCAGGAGGTGTGATAGTATGTTCGATTCCTGCATCGTTGTAATAACCTAAATTTTTCTAACTAAAGTTCTTTTGTCCCAAAAAAGTAAAGTGTTGTATTCTAAATTGAATGATGTTTACTCCATGTGGAATTTTCAAGATTTTTACTTTTTTGCCATGTGGGAAATTCAATAAGTTTTCCATTGATATAAAATTTGCCTAAATTTGATAACTGGGTAAGAAGTTATTACTATTTCAAGTGCCCATCGTAAAATAGCGCCATATTAGTTAGTGGCGCACCGCGCCACAGAAGAAAATAGAAATTGTCAAATTCTAGTAGGGGTCCAAGATAGCAGCTCATTGCGCCAAGCTTCTAGGTCACAAATGAAGTGGCTAAGTGATGGCTCCGCTTCACGCCAATCCTCAATTTTCTAGTTGTCAAATTCCAGTGACACAGCGCGATAGTGCCGCGTTGCGCCAGGAGTGCAATTTGGGAAAATTTCACTGAAAGTAGAAGATGCATCCAGGGTTAAAAGGGTAAATTTATCACTACTAGTTAAGAACTTTAACACGAGATTCAACTATTTGGAACCCAAAATATACTAGTTTCTCTCAATTTTCTCTCAAGAACAAGCTAGAATGTAAATTGGGGATCCAATTTTAGGAAAGTCTCTCTATCAATCTTTGCTAAATCAAGAACTAAGGTGTGTCATGTGTTTATTCATTGGTCTCTCTCACCCATGAAGCTCAAGAATCTCTTTTCAAAATCCAAGATTTGGGTATTTGTGAATGTTTATGATTAAATTGAATTAAAATTTATGTTCATGATGTTGTGTGGTTTTGATTCATGTTTTAAATTATATATTCCAATGATTGACTCAAGTATGTGATGATTTGCATAATAATCATGATAAACCCCCTTCAATGTACAAGTTTATTGATGTATCCTTGATTATTACATGTGTTGATGATTGTATAACCAAAGCATGCTCCCCACATGTTTGATTAAATGCCTACTTAAAGGAAAAATGCCATACTAGTATGATATTATGAAATCCCCATTCATTTATAAGTTATGTATGTCAAGTGTTTGATGAAATTTCGCATTCAATGGATTATATATTGTTGATGTTCGTCATCTATTCAAGAATTTCATGACTTGTTAGTTTCCTTCCATCGAGTCCTGGGGGTACTTGTACCTAAAAAATATAGTTGTGTGCCTAAAGTCTGTGTCATGTTTTCACGATATCCTCAGTCAAGCCATGATCCATAGAACTCAGTCATTCATGTGACTCAGGAAAGCTCAGTAATACAGTAATCTCAGTACTATTCTGTAAGTCAACTAAATTAAGTTAATTCAGTCTATTTCAGTTTAGTAATACATGATCAGTGTCTATTCAGATGGGAGCAGGAATTAGCACTGAGTGAACCCAAGGATGGGAACACACACTATAAGATGAGGGTGTTATTCTTAAAATTCATCCTTGCATTCCAGAAATATGTAGCTAGCATAGGTTAATACATCAACACTGTCAGATAAGGGTTGATGAGGTAGATAAGCACTGTCAGAGAAGGGTCACACCGTTCTTTTTTGGGGACACTATCAGATAAGGGTCACTAATAGCTTGTCCTTACCAGTGGTGCGGTATTGACACCCTTCTAATTGGGGTTATAGATTGGGCCCCAACTTAGCCATAACGGCATATTAGGGGCGTATCAGTTAGATAACTTCTTCCCATAGTTTTAGTAATAGAATTAGGACTGTCAGATATAGTCATTTAGTCTTAGATAGTTCTACAGAATTTAGGACTGTCAGATACAGTCAAATTAGATACAGTATGTAACTTAGTTTCTTTAGATTAGGACTATTAGATACGGTCACTCATGTCACTAGTTATATCAGTCATTAGAATTTAGTTATCAGTCATGTAAGTTATTAGTAGATTCATGTTATCACTATCTCAGGTATAGTTACTATGCATTCATGCATGTATTCTCATATTTATATTAGTTAGTTAGCCAGTATTGTTCATGCATATGAACCCCATGCATTCAGCCTACCTTCAATGCATACCAGTACATTCAAAGTACTGACTCATTTACTCTATGGTGTCTTATACCATAGGTTTTGAAGTATGATCTCCAGAGCATCAGTGGCATTCCAATCTCAGCAGTCAGAGTTAGCGGTGAGTCCTCATATCTTGAGGACATGATCACTTATTTATTATCTCATTAAGGAATTTATTAGTTGAAGTTAGTTGGGGACATATCCCATCAACTCCTCATTCAGACAGTTTAATCAGTTAGAGGATTTCCAGACTATCATGTTTAGACTATCATGCTATTTCAATTTTGTTTTGGGTATTTCATACCCCATTCAGATGTTATATCTTTATCAGTTATGTTACAGCCTTGAACCTTATGGACTTTTAGTTCATGTTTCTACAATCATACAGTATATTATGCAGTATATAGGTACAAATATCACTCATGGGTAAGCTTGTGGTGCTTTGGGGTCATGAGCACCGTGTAGCATTCTAGGTACCAGATCTGGGGTGTGACAAACTTAGTATTAGATCCTAAGGTTCAATAGAGTCCTGGGAAGTCTAAAAGTCGCATCTAGTAGAGCCTTGTGCACCACATTTATGTGCAGAAGGTTATAAGATGTTTTAGGAATATTTTCTCTTCTTTCAATATTCATGTCGTACCAGTAAGCATAATCTCAAGTCCATCTCTCAATGTAATCCATTTCTCTTTTTTTTCTATAGAATATACCTCCTTAAAGTAGTAATGGGAATAGTCAGCCCCTCAGCCCAAAGAACCTTTGGGCGAACATGATTTTTATATAGAGTTTAGAGTTGAATTCACTACTCTTGATCAGTCAGTTGCTACTTAGAATGAATGACCATCAATCATTCCAGCCAACCCTGTGGCCAATTCAACTACAGTGAGGATTCGGGACTTCACCAAAATGAATTCTCTATCCTTTCTCGGGTCTAAGTCAGATGAGGACCCTCAGGAATTCATCAATAAGGTTTAGAAGGTTACAGACATTATGGGGGTATCAATTATTGGGACTACATAGATAGCTACATATCAGTTGTAGGATATTGCTCACACTTGGTACAAATAGTGGAAGTCAGAAAGTCAGTTGATGTAGGGCCTATAGAGTAGGAGAAGTTTCTCACCACATTCTTTGAGAGGTTCTGTCCCCTAGAGCTAAAAGAAGCCAAGGTGTCAGAATTCATCAACCTCAGGCAGGGAAACATGATGGTGAAAGAGTATTCTCTTAAGTTTACTCAATTGGCCAAATATGCCCCTCATGTGGTTGCAGACAATAGGGCCAAGATAAGTAAGTTTGTTTTTCAGGTAAATGATAGTTTGGTCGACGAGTGTAGGTTTGTGATGTTGAATTGTGAAATGACTATAGAGGCTTGTGACTCATGCTTAGTAAATAGAAAATCAAAAGATTAACATGAGGGAGAAGCAGAATAAGGGATTAAAGACAGATAGTTTTAACTCCGCTGATCCTAAATCAGAAGGAGAAAACCGTTCACAGTTTTATCCTAAGCCTTCAGTTCCAGCTCCTTCATCAACTAGTTCTCCAGCTCTTAAGTTTAGGGATGGTAATAAAGGTAGGGCGTTAGGCTCTAACTCTCAGGGCAATGTCAATAATTCTCGAACAAATCCACTTAGTCATGTGTATGGTAAGAACCACAAGGGTGCTTGTAAAGATGCTAGCGATGTCTATTTTGGATGTGGCAAGCCAGGCTACAGAGTCAGAGATTGTCCCCAGTCTGGTAATCAGGATCAGCAAAATCGTTTCTCAGCTCAGTATGGTCACCCAACTCAGTAGGGTGCCACTTCCAGTGCTACAAGTGGGCAATACCCAAACAGAATCTATGCTCTCTAATCCCAACAAGATCAGGAAAATTCTCCTAATATGGTTACTAGTATGTTACAGATCTTCTATGTGCATATTTATGCTTTGCAAGATCCAGGAGCTTCTTTGTCTTTTGTTACCCCTTACATAGCAGTTGATTTTAGAGTCAATCTAGAAATTCTAATTGAGCCCTTGCCAGTCTCTACCTCAGAGGGTAAAACTATGATAGCTCGGTGGTTATATAGAAACTGCCTAGTTATAATATTTCAGAAAGTCATTTCAGTAGACTTAGTCAAATTAGAGATGACTAATTTTGATGTCATTCTCGGCATGAATTGGGTTCATTCCTGCTATGCCATAGTCGACTACAGAAACAGAATAGTCCAGTTTCAGTTTCTGAATGAACCCACCCTAGAGTGGAAGGGTAGTGTATCCTCTTTTAGAGGTCAGCTTATTTCCTACCTTTGAGTATTGAAAATAATATCTAAAGGATGTGTCTATCATCTTGTTCGAGTTAAGGACACTAGTTTTGAAACTCCCAGTCTTGATTTAGTCCTAGTCATGAATGAATATTCAGATGTCTTTCCCAAAGATCTTCTACAGATTCCTCCCAAAAGGGAAATAGACTTTGGCATTGATCTTCTTCTAAATACTCAGCCTATATCAATTCCGCCATACAGAATGGCACTAGCAGAACTAAGAGAACTGAAAGAACAATTAAAGGATCTCTTAGATAAGGGATTCATCCGACCCAGTATGTCTCCGTGGGGTGCACCAGTCTTATTCGTGCGAAAGAAACACTGTTCTCTCAAAATATGCATATACTACCATCAAATCAATAAAGTCACAGTCAAGAACAAGTATCCACTTCAAAGAATCAATGACTTGTTTGACAAAATTTAGGGTGTCAGTTATTTCTCTAAGATAGACCTCAGATCCAACGATCATCAGCTCAGAGTCAGAGAATGTGACATTCCAAAAATATCCTTCTGTACTCGGTATGGTCACTTCAAATTCCTAGAATATCCTTTGTTCCTACCAATGCCCCAGCAACTTTCATGGACTTGATGAATCGTGTGTTCAAGCAGCACATGGACATGTTCATCATAGTATTTACAGATGATTTTCTGGTTTATTCCCACAATGAGCGTGATCATGCACACCATCTCACAATTGTACTTCACACTCTCAAAGATCATCAGTTGCTCGCCAAATTCAGTAAGTGCGAATTTTGGCAAAGGTCAGTAGCATTCTTTGGCCATGTTATTTTAGGTGATGGCATTAGATTAGATCCTCAAAAGATCAAAGCGGTAAGAAAATATCCCAAAACCTATCTCTCCAACAGATATTAGGAGTTTCTTAGGTTTGGCTGCTATTATAGGTGGTTTGTTGAGGGATTTTATTCTATTGCATCCCTTATGTATAGATTGACATAGAAGAAAGTCAAGTTTAAGTAGTCAGATCCTTACAAGAAGAGTTTTCAGGTGTTGAAGAATCGACTCACCTAAACTCTATTCCTAGCTCTTCCATATGGTTCAGATAGTTTCATAGTGTATTATGATGCATACAGAGTAGGTTTGGGTTGTGTCCTCATACAGCATGGAAAGGTTATAGCCTACTCCTCTAGGGTGCTTAAACCCCATAGAAGAATTATCCTACTCATGATCTTGAGTTAGCATCCATAGTATTGCCTTAAAGATTTGGAGGCATTATCTATACGGAGTTCATGTAGATGTGTTCATAGATCATAAGAGCCTTTAGTATGTCTTTTATTAGAAAGATCTCAATCTTATTTAGAGAAGGTGGTTAGAGCTCTTGAAAGATTATGACATAAGTGTCCTTCATTATCTGGGCAAGGCCAATGCAGTGGACGATGCTCTCAGCAAACTATCTATGGGTAGTGTTTCTTATGTTCAGGATAGTAAGAAAAAGTTATCTCAGGAATTCCATCAGCTTGCCAGACTAGGCGTTCTCTTATTCAATACAAAGGAGGGTGATATATGGGTTTAGAGTAGTTCAAAATCATCTCTAGTTTCTGAAGTGAAAGAAAAGAAAGATAAAGATCCCAGTTTAGTCAAGTTAAAGATCAAAAAGTGGAGGTTTTCTCCCAAAGGAGAGATGATGTTTAGGATTGTCAGGGCCATCTATGTGTTCCTACTGTACATGACTTAAGGCAGCGAATTATTGCAAAAATGCATGGTGTGTGCTACTCTATTCATCCAGGGGCCATAAAGATGTACCGCAACTTATGGGAGATCTAATGGTAGAGTGGGATAAATAGGGATATTGTAGAGTTCATGGATAAGTGCTCTAAAGGTCAGTAGGTTAAGATAGAGCATCAGAAGCCTAGTGGACCTATGCAAGAGTTCAAAATTCCTACTTGGAAATGGGAAGAAGTGAACATGGACTTCATGATGGGTTTGCCTCGAACTCGTTGTCAGCATGATTTATTTTGGGTCATTGTAGATAGGATGACAAAGTCGGCTCATTTCCTCCCATTTTATACCTCTTATTTAGAAAAATATTATGCCAAACTCTACATGAGAGAGTTGGTCAGATTGCACGGTGTTCCATTATCTATTATATTAGACAAAGGTACTAAGATCATCTCTAATTTTTGGAAAGCATTCCAAAAGGGTCTTGGTACCCAAAATCATCTCAGTATAGCCTTTCATCCTCAAACAGATGGTTAAGCAGAAAGTACCATTCAGACTCTAGAAGATATGCTAAGGGCGTATGCAATTAATTTGAAGAGTAGTTGGGATGACCAATTTTCTTTAATTGAGTTTGCATACAATAATAGCTATCATTCCACTATCTGGATGGGTCCATTCGAAGCTCTCTATAGTAGGAGGTGTAGATCTCCAATTGGTTGATTCAAAGTTAGTGAGGCCTCAGTTATAGGGCTTGACTTAGTATTCGATGCCTTAGAGAAAGTCCAGTTGATCAGTGAAAGGCTCCGAGATGCTTAAAGCTGACAGAATTCTTATGCAAATGTGCATAGAAAGGACCTCAAGCTCGAGATTGATGACTATGTGTATCTAAATATCTCTTCCATGAAGGGAGTGAAGAGGTTTAGCAAGAAGGGAAAGCTCAGTCCCTGATATATCGATCCCTTAATAATTCTTAGTCGCTTCGACAAGGAAACTTATGAGCTCGAATTGCCTTCAGATCTATCCTCAGTTCATCCATTCTTCTATGTCTCTTTGCTCAAGAGGTGCATAGGTGACCCAGCGGCTGTAGTCCTTATTCATAGAATTGATATTCAGAAGAGCCTCTCTTATGAAGAGATTCCAGTTGAAATTCTATACTATCAGACTCATAGACTGAGGAACAAAGAAGTCCCTCTAGTCAAAGTTCTTTGGTAGAATCAGTCTGTTGAGGGAACTACTTGGAAAGCAGAAGTAATCATAATACTAAGTATCCTTACCTCTTTTCCGCTAACTCAGATCTAGCTCAAGGTAACAGTTCTCCTTAAGATTTTTTAGTTTTCATGTCATGATTTTAGTTTTAACTTGATATCAGCCTCATGCTCAGGATTCTATTTTAAAACTGGGTACTAAGTACCATTGTATATTCAATTATATGTTCATATTAGTCATGTATTCATGCATCAGACATGCATTCTCCTTAGGAAAAGACTCAATTATTAAAAATATAATTCATGTGTTCAGTTATGTCATGTATTCATGCATCATATATGTGTGATCAGCTTATCAGTACGCTCAGTCATGCATTCATGTATCAGCTCAGTCATAAAATCATGCATCAGATATGCATGCTCAATATGGATCTCTGAAATGTCAGTCATGTTTCATTGTTCATGTTCAATGTGTACTTTGGATTATCGTTTCTCCTCTCAAGCAGTCTAATTCGAAGACGAATATTCCAAAGAGGCAGATATTGTAATACCCCAAAGTTTCCTAACAAAATTTTTTGTTGTCCCAAGATTGTCAAGTGTTAGCTTATAAATAGAATGATGTTTATTCCATGAGTAACTTTCAATATTTTCATATTTTTTTCATGTATAAAATTAAATAAGCTTTCCATCAATATAAAATTTTTCTAAATCTGATAACCGGGTAAGAAGTTATGACTATTTTAAGTTCCAATCATAAAACGGCATCATATTAGTCAATGGCGTGCCATGCCATAGGAGAAAATGGCAATTTTCAAATCCCTGTACGGGTCCACTATTGTGGCGCATCGTGCTAAACTTCTAGGTCACAAATGAAGTGGCAACGCGACGGCTCCGTGTCGTGTCATCCCTTAATTTTTCAGTTGTCAAATTCCAGTGACAAAGCACGATAGCGTTGTATCGTTCCATGGTTCCAATTTGGGAAAATTTCACAGAAATTAAAGGACACATCCAAGGTTAAAAGGGTCAATTTTCCACCACTATTTAAGCCCTTTAACATAAGATTCAGCTATTTGGAACCCAAAACATACTAGTTTCTCTCAATTTTCTCTCAAGAACAAGCTAGGGTTTCAATTGGGGATTGAATTTCAAGAAAGTCTCGCTGTCAATCTTTGCTAAATCAAGAACTAAGGTATGTCATGTGTTGATAAATGGGTCTCTCTCACCCATGAAGCTTAAGAAACTCTTTTCAAAATTCAAAATTTGGATTATTTGTGAATGTTCATGATTCAAATTGAATTGAAATTCATGTTCATGATGTTGTGTAGTTTTGATTCATATTTTAAATTATATTTTCCAATGATTGACCCTAGTATGTGATGATTTGCATAATAATCATGATAAACCCCCTTCAATGTACAAGTTGATTGATGTATCCTTGATTGTTACATGTGTTAATAATTGTATAACCAAAGCATGCTCCCCACATGTTTGATTAAATGCCTATGTGAAAGAAAAATGCCATACTAGTATGATATTATGATATCCCTATTCATGTATAAGTTATGTATGTCAAGTTTTTGATGAAATGTATTAGTCAATGGATTATATATTGTTGATGTTAGTTATGTATTCAAGAATGTCATGCCTTGTTAGTTTTCTTCCATAGAGTCCTGGGGGTACTTGCAACTGAATAATATAGTTGTGTGCCTAAAGTCCGTGTAATGTTTTCGCAATATCCTCAGTCAAGCCATGGTCCATAGAACTTAGTCAGCCATATGTCTCGGGAAAGCTCAGTAATAAAGTAATTTTAGTACTATTCCATCAGTCAATGGAACGCACTTAATTAAGTTTAGTTTAGTTCAGTAATCCATGATTAATTTCTATTCAAATGGTAGTAGGAATTAGCACCGAGTGAACCAAAGGATAGGAACACACACTATCAAATGAGGGTGTGATTCTTATAAGTCATCCTTGCATTCCAGAACTATGTAGCAATCATAGGTTGAGACATCAACACTGTCAGATAAGGGTTGATGAGATAGATATGCACTGTCAAATGGGGCACCACCGTTCTCTTTTAGGGACACTGTCAGATGAGGGTGACACACAGCTTATCCTTACCAGTGATGCGGTATTGACACCCTTCCAATTGGGGTAATAGATTAGGCCCTAACTCAGCTATAATGGCATATTAGGGGCATGTCGGTTATATAACTACTTCCCACTGTTTCTGTTACAAAATCAGGACTGTCAGATGTAATCATTAAGTCTCAATAATACCACTCAGATAGTTCTATAGAATTTAGGACTGTCAGATATAGTCAACTCATTTGTAATATGGAACTCAGCTAGTTCCATCAGATTCAAGACTATCCGATACAGTCACTCATTTTATCAGTTATATCAGTCATGAAAATTCAGTTATTAGTCATGTTAGTTATCAATAAATTCGTGTTATCACGATCTCAGATATATCTACTACGTATTCTTGCATATATTCTCACGTTCATATTAGTTAGTTAGCCAGTATTGTTCATTCATATGAACCCTATGCATTCAGCCTACCTTTCATTTATACAAGTACATTCAAAGTACTGACGCATTTACGTTATGATGTCTTATACCATAGGTTCAGAAGCACGTGCTATAGAACATTAGTAGCATTCCAGACTCAGCCATCAGAGTTAGCAGTGAGTCCTCATCTCTTGAGGACATGATCATTATTTATTATCTCATTAAGTAATTTATTAGTTGGAGTTAGTTGGGGATATGTCCCATCAACTCATCATTCAGACAGTTCATTCAGTTAGAGGTTTTCCAGACTATCATACTCAGACTAACATATTATTTGAGTTTTGTACTGGGTATTTCATACCCTATTTAGATGTTATATCTTTATCAGTTATGTTACAGTCTTGAACCTTAAGGCCATTTAGTTTATATTTCTGCATTTATATAATATATTATGCGGTATACAAATACAGATATCAGACATGGGTTAGCACCATGTAGCATTTTTAGTACCATATCCAGGGTGTTATAAACTTGTTATCAGAGCCTAAGGTTTAATAGAGTACTAGGAAGTCTGAAAGCCGAATCAAGTTGAGTTTTGTGCGCCACATTTATGTGTAGGAGGCTATAAGATATTTTAGAAATAGTTTCCCTTCTTTCAGTATTCATGTCATTCCAATGAGCATAATCTTAAGTCAATATCTCAGCCTAATTTGTTTCTCCCTTTCTTCTACAACACATGACTCCAAAAAGAAGAAATGGGAATCAGTCAGCCCCTCAGCCACAAGAACCTTTAGGAAAACATGTTTCTCATGCAGAGTTCAGAGATGCATTCACTACTCTTGCTCAGTCAGTTATTGCTCAGAATGAATGACCAGCCATCATTCCAGCCAACCCAGTGGCCAATTCAGCTACAGCCAAGATTCAGTACTTCACCCTAATGAATTCTCTATCCTTTCTTGGGACTAAGTCAGATGAGGACCCTCAGGAATTCATCGATCAAGTTAAGAAGGTTACAGACGTTATGGGGTTGTCAGCTGTTGAGAGTGTAGAGCTAGTTGCATATCAGTTGTAGGATGCTGCTCACACTTGGTATAAATATCCTTCAAAACTCGATATGGTCACTTTGAATTCCTAGTCATGTTCTTTGGTCTTACTAATGACCCAACAGCTTTCATGGACTTGATGAATCATGTGTTCAAGCAGTACTTGGATATGTTCTTCATAGTCTTTATACATAATATTCTGGTCTATTCCTGTAGTGAGCGAGATCAAACAGACCATCTCAGAATTGTACATCATAATCTCAGTGATCATCAGTTGTTCACCAAATTTAGTAAGTGAAAAAATTGGCTAAGGTTAGTAGCATTTCATAGCCATATCATTTCATGTGATGGCATTAGAGTGGATCCTCAAAAGACCAAAGCGGTAAGAAACTAGCCCAGAGATGTCTCTCTATAAGATATCAGGATTTTCTTGGGTTTGGCTAGCTATTACAGGCGGGTTTTTAGGGACTTTATTCTTTTAAATCCCCTATGTCCAGATTGACTCAGAAGAAATTCAAGTTTTAGTGGTCAATCCTTACGAGAAGAGTTTTCAAGAGTTGAAGACTTGCATCACCTTAGCCTGGTCCTAGCACTTCCAGATGGTTTAGATGGTTTCTAGTTTATTCTGATGCATCAAGTGTAGGTTTGGGTTATGTCCTCATGCAGCAAGGTAACATCATAGCCTACCCCTCCAGACAGCTTAAACCCCATAAAAATAATTATCCTACTTATGATCTTGAGTTAGCAGCCTAGTATTTTCCTTAAAGATTACGAGGCATTATCTATACGAAGTTCATGTAGCTATGTTCACAAATCATAAGAACCTTTAGTATGTATTTTCTCAAAAAGATCTTAATCTTTACCAGAGAAGGTGGTTAGATCTCTTGAAAAATTATGACATGAGTGTCCTTTATCATTTGGGCAAGGCCAATGTAATGGTCGGCGCTCTCAGTAGACTGTCCATGGGTAGTATTGCTCATGTTAAGGACAGTAAGAAGAAGTTCGCTAAGGAAGTCCATCATCTTTCAAGACTAGGTGTTCCCTTAGTCGATACAGAGGAGGGCGATATATGTGTTCAGAGTAGTTCATAATTATTTCTAGTTTTCGAGGTAAAAGAAAAGCAAGATAGAGATCCCATTTTAGTCAAGTAGAAAGAGTTAGTTAAAGATCAAAAAGTGGACGTTTTCTCCGAAGGGAGAGATGGAATTTGGCATTTTTAGGGTCTTCTATGTGCTCCAGCAGTGGATGACATAAGGCAAGGAACTTTTGTAGAAGTGCATAGTGTGCGCTACTCTATTCATTCAAGGGCCAAAAAGATGTACCGCGACTTATAGGAGATGTATTGATGGAGTGGGATAAAGACGGATATTTCAAAGTTTGTGGATAAGTTCTCTACATGTCAATAGGTTAAGATAGAGCATCAGAATCCTAGTGGACCTATGCAGGAGTTCATTATTCCTACTTGGAAGTGGGAAGAAGTTAACATAGACTTCTTGTTTGGTTTGCCTCGAACACATTGTCAACATGATTCAATTTGGGTCGGTGTAGACAGGATGACCAAGTCAGCTAAATTTTTCCCAGTTCATACCCCTTATATAGCTAAGGATTACGTCAAACTCTACATCAGAGAGTCGGTCAGATTGCATGGTGTTCCGTTATCTATTATCTCAGACAGAGGTACCCAGTTCACCTCTCATTTCTGGAAAGCATTCCAAAAGGGTCTTGGTAACCAAAAGCAGCTCAGTACAGCCTTTCATCCTCAGATAGATGGTCAACCAGAAAGGACCATTCATACTCTATAAGATATGATAAGGGCATGTGCAATTCATTTCAAGGGTAGTTGGGATGACCACTTGCCTTTGATTGATTTGTATGCAACAATATCTATCATTCCAGTATTCAGATGGCTCCATTCGAAGCTCTCTATGGTAGGAGGTGCAGATCTCCAATCGATTGGTTCAAAGTTACTAAGGCCATAGTTATAGGTCCTGACTTAGTATTCGATGCCTTAGAGAATGTTTAGTTGATTAGTGAAAGACTCCGAGCTGCTCAAAGCAGACAAAAGTCTTATGGAGAAGTGCGTAAAAAGCATCTCGTGTTTGAGATTTGTGACTATGTCTATCTAAAGATCTCTCCCATAAACGGAATGAAGAAGTTTGGTAAGAAAGGAAAGCTCAGTCCCCGATATGTCGATCCCTTCAAAATTCTCTATCGCTTCGGCAAGGTAACTTAGGAGCTCGAATTGCCTTCAGATCTTACTTCAGTTCATCCAGTCTTCCATGTCTCTTTGATCAAGAGGTGCATAGGTGACCCAGTGGTTGTATTCCCTATTTAGAGCATAGATATTCAGAACAGCCTCTCTTATGAAGAGATTTCAGTAAAAATTCTAGACTATCAGACTCGTAGACTAAGGAACAAAAAAGTCCCTCTAGTTAAAGTTCTTTGGCGAAATCAATCCATTTAGGGTGGTACTTGGGTAGCAGAAGCAGACATGCATACTAAGTATCGTCTCCTCTTCTCCTCTAACTCAGATCTAGCTCAATGTAACAGTTCTCCTTAAGATTTTCGGTTTTTATGTCCAGATTTCAGTTACAACTTGATATCAGATTCATGATCATGATTCCATTTTTAAACTGGGTACTAAGTACCATTGAATATTTAATTATATGTTCATGCATCATATTAGTTATGTATTCCTGCATCAGACATGCATTCTCCTTGTAAGAAGACTCAGTTATTAAAATATGTCAGTTATATAATCAGTTTCGTCATGTATTCAAGCACCAGAGATGTAAGATCAGCTTATCAGTATGCTCAGTCATGCATTCATGTATCAACTCAGTGATAAAATCATGCATCAGATATGCATGCTCAATATGGATCTCTGAAATGTCAGTTATGTCAGTCATGTTTCATTGTTGTCAGTTATGTCAGTCATGTTTCATTGTTCATGTTCAATGTGTACTTTGGATTATCGTTTCTCCTCTCAAGCAGTCTAATTCGAAGACGAATATTCCAAAGAGGGAGATATTATAATACCCCAAAGTTTCCTAACTAAATTTTTTGTTGTCCAAAGAATATCAAGTGTTAGCTTCTAAATTTAATAATGTTTATTCCATGAGGAATTTTCAAGATTTTCATTTTTTTGTCATTTAGAAAGTTCAATAAAGTTTCCATCGATATAAAATTTTCCTAAATCCTTTAACCAGGTAAGAAGTTATGACTTTTTCAAGTTCCCATAGTAAAGCAGCGTCATATTGGTCAATGGCGCACCGCGCCACAGGAGAAAATGGCAATTGTCAAATTCCAGTAGGGGTTCACAATAGTGATGCGTCGCACCAAACTTCCAGGTCATAAATGAAGTGGCAACGCGATGGCTCTGCATTACGCCATCCCTCAATTTCCCAGTTGTCAAATTTCAACAACACGGTGCAATAGCACTGCATCGTGCTAGAAGAATGTAGCTCAAGCTAGAAGAAAACTCCAACTTGTAGGCAACATTACCAACCCTCTTCAAAACCAAGTACGGACCAACATAACGCGGACTAAGAATTCCCTCCTTACCAAACCATATCACTACCTATCATGCTAAGGCCTAACTCAAAGTTAAAAGTGTTAGTAAAGTCATAGGATCCTATAACTTACACCACTCCGATAAACTACCCCGCTTATTACTATAATCATGAAACCTCAGATCTTAATCAAGGAGCTATAGTCACATAACACAATGGTTGGTCATTCATCAACCCTAACATTCAAGCCTATATTTTCTACACCTACTTTATGGATCTCCAACATAACAACTAGAAACTTTAATCACTATTACAAAGGTCTTCACTGTACCTCTCCTCCTTAACTATTTCATAGGACAAAGTTTATATTATTCTTCCATATACTCTATATAACTTCATAACTAGTAGTCACCCAAAATTTCACAACAAAGGACATCTATACTCTCATCCAAAACATAACTATGCTTCCACAACCACAGCCACCCTAACAAAATAAGTGTCAGTGAAGAACTAATGTAAAATAATCAAATATGAGGAGTGGGGTTTATTTCTCAACTACTCATTCTACTCAAGACGAGACCTAGAAAATAAGAAATGGTACAATAGGCACGAGGTAGTTCATAATGACCATGTAGGCTATAAATGGAGGATTATTTAAACATAAACACACAATAGCAAAAGTCCTTAGGACTAGGCACGGGGAAAACCTTACTACATATATCGTAGGTAATATAATGTAAAGCCAAGATTCATCTAGGGAATAAGCTGAGGATTTCTACTTGAAACTATTATTTCTTGAAACTAGGCATAATGTGACACATGACTATATGGATCATAAGTGTAATGACGTAGAGCCTAACACTTAGTAGCTTGAATTTTTTAGAACCATTATTGCCTTTGGATCAGGGGCTGGAGTATGGACATAAGCGACATATAGAATGTGAACCTTAGGAATAAACAATATTCGAATGCGTACAATACTAGTAAAGAGCCATCTTAACCAAAATAGGAGGGAATCGCTAGAATAGGAGTAAATTTACCTCGACTTTCCTTAAGTCCACTACTAGGAGAAAATTAAAGATTAGCCCTTAATCTCCATAGTACTACATACATAAGCATAATAGTATGCTCTAAGGGATATCACCATGGACACGTACAAGGGATAATTGGCTCTTTTATACTTAAAACCTCATCTATCCAGTACTACCTGGGGTTCAGCATTGTCTTACAAACTCCATGCCCTAACCCATTTAATGACTTAGCCCTTAGTCCACCAGTTAAAACTGGACCTCCAACCTATATATCATAACTTCCCAGCTCCTATATCCCCTAAGTAATAAACCTCATCTTTTTCTCACACCCCACCAAGCCTACCAATCTACCCCCATAAATCTTGCATTGCTATCCTTGAGCTAACATACTTATTTTACTAAAATCACCATCTAAGGTTCAAACTTAGGGTCTATCAACCATGATACACTACTTAAATACCCCATGGAAAAACACTAGGGTTGATAAACCTTTATCAAAAGGATACTTCGACTGTTTTTGCAGATATTTCAACTCAACTGGTGTCATTCTATAATGAGGGAATATAAATAGGATGAGTTTCCAGAAAAAAGATCAGTCCTAAACTCAGTCTCCCCATCGGAACTCCAGGAAGGTCATCAGGGAAGACCTCAGGAAATTCAATCACTACAGGGACAAAAGGCAAAGAAGGACCCTCTAAATTAGAATCTTTAACCTGGAACTAGATGGTAGAGAAACCCTTTAGAGATTAATCTCTGAGCTGTAAGATATGATACAAACCTTTCAATAGGAGCTATGGAACCACCCTTTTACTCAATAATTGGGTCATTAGGGAATTTGAAGATGACCTTATGGGTCCAACAGTTTAGAGATTCATAGCATGATTTCAACCAATCTATCCTCAATATGATATAAAAATTAACCATATCTAATTCAAATAGATCCACCAATGCCTCTCGACCACCCACAGATACCACACAACACCTATAGACTCTTCTAGCCACCATAGAGTCACCTACTGGGGTATAAATAGAAAAAGGGTCTAAATTATACTTAAGACAGAAATCAAAATGGACAATCACAAATGGGATCACATAAGAAAGTTGGATCCTAGATCAAGTAAAAAGTACATATTATGAGAAAAGAGTTACAATGTACCAGTCATGACATCAGGTGATGTCTTAGAGTCCTAGTGAGAAACAAGAGTATCATTCTAGCCAGTACTTGTAGCAGGAGCAGAAACAAAAGAAGAAGAAGCACTATCTATTGCATGGACTGATAAAGAGGAAATAAGAACCTTGTTATCCTAGATGCAACTCTAGAAGGACAATAATGCTGTAGAAGACAAATATTACGATAAATAAAACATCAGTGTCTCTCTTTCTAACACTATCAATGGTGTAGCCAACTATAAAATCTGTAGAAAGGGTAGGACAAAGCTGTTTGAGCCCTACTATTCTGTAATTAGGAACTCCATTCCCTACATCCCCTATTATACTGAGGGTAACAATCACCCGACAGTTATAGAAAAGAAGCACTAGCCGTAGAGAGGGAACAAAAAATCTATCACTTTATCTTAGGCTACTTCCCCCTATCTCTACCACTAAAACTTTAAGGATTCTTCCCAACCTTAACAATGGTAAATGTTGGAGGACCCAACCTCATGGGCTGGCCAACCCTTGTGGCCTCAGAAGTTTGAGCACTATGCTTATACTAAGAAGCTACCCACTGATATAATATATGAATAGACTGACATAGCTTAGCGTTTGTCATGTTAGAATAAGGAGCTTGTGAAGGATCAGAGTGAGATGGTAAAAGTCTACATGGGCAATGATGAACTAGACCCCTAGATCGGGTATAAAACCAATAAGTAGAACGTGTCCCATCAATAGGGTCCCTAACTGGTATAGAGGAGTTTTCATAAGCTTCAAATCATGTAGGAGGCATTATTTATAAGGCGAATAGAAAGGAATTAGTGAAATCCAAGACCTTAGACTCTATATCATGAAGTAAATAAACCAAAAAGAGAAATATTCCTAAATTCCTCATAGCCTATTCTTTATAAGTGTGGCACATTACACACCCATAAAAGATCCTCAACTCGACATGGCTTTGTGACACCCTATGAAACTGAAACCTAGGCTCTAACACTAATCTGTCATAATGCAAAAGTCCAACAAGGATCGTAGACTACCCCTTATACCCAATCCAACCCATGAATATACAACCCTTGTCGAATTAATTTTGCATGTAAATAACTAGTTTATCATTGAGAAATTTAAGAGAAAGGTGGATTTTATCATTTAAGAAAATGGTTCGGGCCACGGTGCTTATCGTGAAGCACAAGGTCCATAACATATTGAAATTATGGACCCTCACTAGTTCCTTATGAAAATACGCATAAACTTTTTCTTGGATATCGGATTAAGGTGAAATCAAAAGTGTTGGAAAGAGGACTCAATTAACTATAATTTGGTAGCTATTAAGACCAAAAATTCTACATATTCAATAAGTTATAGTCATTTAAAATTTATCCTTGTAAGGTCAAATACTAAAATTTGGTTTAATCAAAAGCTCTTAACATAACTTTGCTCTTGTTATTTCCTATGAACATTTTTAACCTCATAAGACTCTTCACATTAGGCTAATGATCATTACACTTATATTCACATACAAATCTATAAGATACCACAAAATTCTAAGCTTAACTCAGCCCTTTAAAGTTTGTTAAGGGGTCCCAGGCTTGGAAAAATTTAGCAAAGTATTCAGACTTAGTGTTATTTTACTCTTCGTAGGTTGGTGACTCTATTTCACGACCCCCATGACATTAAAGTAATAATTTTTAGGTAGAATCATGAGCAGGAATGACAATGGGTATTCTCGGATAAGTTTTAATTTTTTAGACTTTATTTGGATCATATTTGAAAGCTCAAACCAGTGGATCGATGAGATCTCAAGGCATCGCGTCGCCCATCGCATCGATGAAATATTTTTCTCCATCTCCTAATGCAAATTTCAATGAACCAACGTGGAGTCAACACAGTGATTTAGACATAGCATTGATGCCAATGATGCGGTGCATCGGTCTGCACATTGCTAGGCCAGTTTTTCATTAATTAAAAATAGCATCCAAAGGGGTAAATGGGACATTTTCCTCACTTCGACCCAGCCCCTAAAACACAAAATTCATCCCTCACAAAGAAAATAAAATTTTTTTCTCTCAAATTTCTCTCAAGAGAAAAACCCTAGAACATCAATTTCAAGAATCAATTCTCAAGAACACTCCATCAATCTGTAAGAATTTAATTGATAAGGTATGTCAAGTGTTAATCCATGGGTACCTTCCACGCTTCGAGTTTAAGAATCTATTTTTAAGGCTTCAGGTGTATTGATTTCATGAATTTTATATTGGGTTTGATTATATTCATTATTATAATGATTAATTGGGTTTTAAATCATTGTTTTGTTACAACTTTCATTTGGAGTTATTTTATATATGTCTAGAATCATATGAATCCATTCTAAACCGTTAAAATTATAAATAGGGATTTGAATTATGGTGCTTATATGTGGTCAGTGTCATGTGCATGGATTATATGTTCCAAGTGTTTGTAAATATGCTAATATGACTGACTAGTGTAAGCATATCATGCTATTATGTGATCTCACTCATGTACAGGCTCATGTATATCAAATGTTTGGTAAAATGTCTAGATGAATGCTTTGTTATTGAGCAAGTATTGTATGCTACTAAATTTACGCATTGTTTTACTTTTCATGATATCGAGTCCTGGGGGTATTTAATACCCAAAAAACCTTGTTGTTTACTAGAGCTATAGTTGTTACAAAATGGTTTGAGTAGTACTCAGTAATTAATTTCAGTATTTAGTTCAGAACTCAGTAGTATTTAATTTAAAACTTAGTAGACTCATTCAGTTTACTGAATTCATTCAGTAATCAGTTTAGTACTCAGTAACCTCGGTCTAATTTAGTCAGATAGTATGAATTAGTAACAGATTAGTCTAGCCTAGCATATATTAGAATTCAATCTAGTGTCTATTCAGTTGGGAGTAGGATTCAGCACCGAGTGAACCCAAGGATGGGGACTTACCTTCCAGCAGAGGGTGTGATCCTTAGAAGAAGTCCTTGTATTCCAGAACAACATAGACAATATAGGTTGAGACATCAACCTGCCTGTTGAGGGTTGATGAGGTATCATACCTGCTTGTTGAGGATACTACCATTCTCATTTAGATCACGTGCCAGATGAGGGTGACTTAACTTATCTTTACCCATGGTACAATACTGACACCCTTCCAGCTGGGGTTACAGGTTGGACCCCAATCAATTTATAAAGAGACATGTTGGTTAGATGATTACTTCTCATAGTCTCAGTTTTAGTTCCAAACATAGTATAGAACTCAATTTAGTTATGTAGAAATCAGGACTGTCAGATACAATCACTCAATTATCAATAATAAAGTATTAGTAAACTCAAATATTACTTAATCAGTATTCAGAACTCATTATCTAGTATTATCATGATCTCAGTTACGGTATACATATTTATGTATGTACTTTTATTCAGTCATACTTATTTCATTCAGTTAATATTGATCATGCATATGAAACTATGTATTTCAACCTACCTCACTTAGTATACTAGTAAATTCAAAGTACTAACGCATACCTTTCTTTTGCATTATGATGTCTTGTATCATAGGTTTAGACACATGGTCTCCCAATCATACTTAGCAGCCTGATTTATTGTAGCAGACTTACTAGTAAGTCATCATAGTTTGAGGAATGACTTACTATTTCAGTATTTAAGTACTCAATTTATTTTAGTAGTCAGAGTTAGTTGGGGACTTATCCCATCAACTCCTTGTTCAGACAGTAGAAGTTTTTCATACTAGAATATTTTAGATAGATGTATCAATATTCAGTTTTCAATATTAAGTATCTACTTTTAGTTTCAACCTTATGGCAATTTTCTGCCTAATTTCTGCATAATTACATTATTGTTATTCAGTTATTGCAGCAGGTACCATTCATGGGTTAGCTTGTGGTACTTTTGGATTATGTGTATCGTGTAGTGTTAAGGGTATAGAATCGAGGCTTTACAAACTTGGTATCATATCCTAAGGTTCAAAAGAGTCCTACGAATCCTGAAAGCCACATCTTGTAGAGCCTTTTGCATTAGTGTGTAGCCTACCACACTTATGGACAGGAGGCTATGAGATGGTTTAGGAAAAGTTTCCCTTCTTTCGGCATTCCTGTCATGTCAGTAAGCATGATCTCAAGCTAAATTCTCAGTCTAATGTTTTTCTTTCTTCCAATTACAGAACATGCCTCCCAAACAGACTAACAGAAGGACAACTGGAAATCAGTCAGCACCACAGCCTATTCAAGGTGATCATCTGGACGAGCATGTCTCTCATGCAGAATTCAGAGCTGGATTAACTTCTCTAGACAATTTAGTAGCAGCTAAAAATAAATAGCCAATTGTTTTTCAGACTAACCCAGTGGCCAATACTACTACAGCTAGGATTTAGGACTTTACCCAAATGAATCTCCCCTATTCTCAGGATCTAAGTCAGAAAAGAATCCACATGAGTTCCTCGATCAGGTTTAGAAAGTCACAAATATCATGGGAGTAACTTCTAGTGAGAGTGCTGAGTTAGCTTCCTATCAGCTATAAAATATAGCTCATCATGGCTTATACAGTGGAAGGTAGATTGGGGCACAAATACAACGCCCATAGAATGGGAAGAGTTTGGTACTGCATATCTATATATATTCTTTTCTATAGAGATATGAGAAGCTAAGGTGTTAGAGTTCATCAATCTCAGACAAAGTAGTATGAATGTGAAAGAATATTCCCTTAAGTTTATTTAGTTATCCAGGTATGCTCCCCATATAGTAAAAGACAATAGGTCCAAAATGAGCAAGTTTATGTCTGGAGTGTTAGATAGTATGGTTAAGGAGTGAAAAATAGTGATGCCAATTAAGGAGATGGACATATCTAGGATTATGGTTCATGCTCATTAGACTGAGGAGCAGAAGCTTAAGAACAAGGAGAGAGTGAACAAGAGAGCTAGAATAGGTAGTTTTAATTTCAATCAACCTAATTAAGAGGGTGGTAACAATTCCTAGTTTCATCTAAATCTTTATTTCTAGCTCTATTCTCAACTAGTGCACTAGTGCCAAAGTTCAGGACTGATAGTCATAATAGGACGCCAGGCTCCAAAAACCCACGGTAGTATGAACAGTGGTCGTACCCATCCGCTTTGCAAAGAATATAGTAGAAATCACCTGGGTGTCTGTAGAGCAGGCAGTGATGTGTGTTTTGGATATGGTAAGCCAGGCCATAGGATTTGAGAGTGTAGAGTAATGGCTTAGAGGGGAAACGATTTGCACCAATAGGGTCAGTATAGTCGTCCTTCAGCTCAGTCTAGTCGCCTAAATCAGTAGGGTGCCACTTCCAGTTCTACTAGTAGGCAAAGCCCTAATAAGCTCTAGGAACTTTAGTCTAGACGTGATCAGGAAAATTCTCCTGATGCAGTCACCGGTATGTTATAGATCTTCCATTTACATGTTTTGTCTTATTAGATTCAAGAGCTTCTCTATCTTTAGCTCCGTACATAGCAGTCGAATTCAAAGTCAGACCAAAAACCTTAACACAACCTTTCTCAGTCTTCACCCAGTGGGTCAGTCTATTATTGCCCGATGGGTATACAAGAACTATCTGGTTATGATATCTCAAAAAGTCTGTCCTTCAGATTTTAGTAGTAATGTTAGCATATGTAGGAAAAAAGTGAGAGAGGTTGATGCCTAACCCTTCCTTACCTTAGTGTAAAGTTTTATGCTTCAGCTATCACGATAACTACCCATGCCTTATATGTCAGCTTTATGATCATAGCTCATATTCGTACACATTAACAAAAATTATGTATGCTTATAATTCCTAGTATAAGGAGTTCCAGTTCACTCAAAATTACGAATCACGTTCCATGAATAAAGAAACTCCAAAATTAGGTCATGCAGCTCATGACTCATGTACTTATATCATGCTTTAAAGTATTCTCAGTTCCTATGACTTATGCTATACTCTTAATGATTAACTAAATTCAGAATATGTCATGTATATCCTCAGTTTAGATCTCTAGATAAACCCATGGTGTTAAGATTTTATTCCTCAGGACTTAGTTAAGTCTTAAGTCTTGTATATTGTCCATTCATGATTCAAGTCCTTATGTTTTAACCCTTCAATGAAATCTCCTTATGAAATAATATAGCAATGATTAGTTTCTTAGAAGGGAAAGAGTAAATATCTTATGTTAACAAAAGATCATTGCATGTTATTTTTACCTGGGGCTGTAGTAATGAAGATAGGGTTGAATGTCATGTTGATGTTTAAGTGGTTAAATACATTTTGGTGATTTGAGTAGGCTTGAACATGGTGGGAGAATTCAGTCCAGATCATACCTCGGAATGTAGAGTTATCAGAACCTAGTATTTAGTTCTAGTATAGTCTCAATTCCAATATCATTCCCAGTCCCAGTCTAGTAATCAGATCAGTAACTCAGTTCAGTTTTAGATTTTCTTGACCATAGGGTATAGTTATAAGTTATTCAGTTATCAGTATTTCAGTACCTCAGTTTACAGACTATTTTAGAGTTATATTATACTCTAGGTCTTGCCTTCTCAAATAATACAGTTTTTGCGAATTCATGCTTAGTTATCTCATGTTACCCAGTCAGTCCTTACCTCATATGCTTGATACTATACAGTTCCAGTCAAGTTATTCAGACTAAGTACAGTTCAATCTTACATAACCAGTATTCAGATATCATCCATTCAGTTAATCAGATAAGTTAGTTTATGCATCATGCTCAATACCCATGTGAATATTTTTAGTAGTCTAAAGTGATGTGTTGTACTAAGGTGGAGAGTATATTTGAGAGAGTATTCAAGGGATAAGTCTAAGCTTTATAATTTATAGTTGAAGTGCATAAGGCTTAGTCACTTCATGTTAGATGATGTTTCGTAGGCCCCGACTCATATTACAAAATTTTAGCAAGGATGTGATTTTATTATTCAGCTATTTTATTTATCCATGCCAAGACTCCTTGCTTCCTAAAGCCACTAGAACTCTATATAAAGAGTGTCAAAGAAAGACTCTAGTCGAATATAAGTTTTCAACATAAGTTAGTTCGCAAAACCCGGAATTAAGTTTAGAAGTTAGGCGGACAATATTCGTATGGTTGGGTTTCCCATCCTTCCATCTAGTTGCACTATCTGAAGTCTCATGAATGTAACTATTTCAATATCTAGCAACTATGTGGTTGCTATTTCAGCTCAGTTCGGGTGTCATGCCTTAATTTTAAATTCCTGATATACAGTCATAATTCAGTTCGTAGGTTCTCTGTACATCATCTCAGCTTTTCCTTAGTATATCAGCTAAGTCAGTATTCTGCAGAGGACATAACGTCCTAATTGGAGATGCACTATGATCCCCCTGAGCTTTCATGACCTAAACCTTTCATTTTCTCTCATAATGAATCCATTTTGGATTAGTAGAAACTCATAGGTGGACCCTCAAATGGTGGACCTTCAAGTTCTAATCTCAGCCATAAGCCATGTATTCAAGGGCTCAGCTCAGTTCATGATATTCAGTTCATGTATCACGTTTCAGGCTCAGTTATGTTCTCATGTTCCCATTCATGCCTGTTTAGTAAATGACCTAAGGTTCATCAGCATTCTCAGGTTAAGGTAACAGTCTCCCTGAGATTTTCTTAGTTCCATGTTCAGTTACAGTTATAAACTTGGTATCCATTACCATTGCATATCCAGTTATGCATTCACTAATCAGTTCAGTCATGTACACATACATCAGATATGCATGTTTAGTTTGAAAAACTCAGATTATCAGTAGTTTTAGTTGGGTGTTCCATGCATTAAATATGCATGTTTAGTGTATAAGCTCAGTCTATTAGTATTCTCAGCTCAATCAGCCGCAATCAAGGATGAATATTCCCAAGGTGGAGATATTATAAGACCCCGCAAAATACTAAGCTTTACTCATTACTTTAAAGCTTGTTAAGGAGTCCCAGGCTTGGAAAAATTTATCTAAGTATTCAGACTTAGTGTTATTTTACCCTTCATAAGTTGGTGACTCTATTTCACGACCCCCATGACATTAAAGCAATGATTTTTAGGTAGAATCAGGAGCAGGAATGACAGTGGGTATTCTCGGATAATTTTTAATTTTTTAGACTTCATTTGGATCACATTTGAAAGATCAAACCAGTGGATCGATGAGATCTCAAGGCGCCGCGTCTCCCATTGCATCAATGAAATATTTTCCTCCATCTCCCTGTGCAAATTCTAGTGAACCAACGTGGACTTGACGCGATGATTTGGGCATAGTATTGATGCCAATGATGCGGTGTGTAAGTCTACGCATTGCTAGGACAGTTTTTAATTTATTAAAAATAGCATCTATAGGGGTAAATGGGACATTTTCCTCACTTTGACCCAGCCCCTAAAGCACAAAATTCAGCCCTCACAAAGCAAATTACACTCTTTTCTCTCAAATTGTTCTCAAAAGCAAAACCCTAGAACATCAATTTCAAGAATCAATTCTCAAGAACACTCCATCAATCTTTAATAATTTAATTGTTAAGGTATGTCAAGTGTTCATTCATGGGTACCTTCTACCCTTGGAATTCAAGAATCTATTTTTAAGACTTTAAGTGTATTGATTTCATGAATTTTAAGTTGGGTTTGATTATATTGATGATTATAATGATAAATTGGGTTTTCAATCAATGTTTTGTTACAAGTTTTATTTGGTGTTATTTGATATATGTCTAGAATCATATGAATCCATGCTAAACCCTTAAAATTGTAAATGGGGATTTAAATTATGGTGCTTATATGTGGTTAGTGTCATGTGCATGGATTATGTGTTCCAAGTGTTTGTAAATATGCTAATATTACTTGACTAGTGTAAGCATATCATGCTATTATGTGATCTCACTCATGCACAGGCTAATGTGTATCAAGGTTTTGGTAAAATGTCTAGATGAATGCATCGTTAGTGAGTAAGTATTGTATGCTACTAAATTCACACAGTGTTTTACATTTTATGTTATCGAGTCCTGGGGGTATTTAATACACGAAAAACCTAGTTGTTTACTAGAGCTATAGTAGTTATAAAATACTTTCAATAGTACTCAGTAATCAATCTTAGCTCTTTTTTCAGTTCAGAACTCAGTAGACTCTGTCGTTCACAGAATTTAGTTATTAATCAGTTCAGCACTTACTGACCTCAGTCCAATTCAATCAGACAGTATAAATTAGTAATAGATCAGTCCAGCCTGGCATAGTTCAGAATTCCGTCTAGGTTCTATTCAGTTGGGAGTAGATTTAGCATCGAGTGAACCCAAGGATGGGAACTCACCTGCCAGCTGAGGGTGTAATCCTTAGAAGTAGTTTTGGTGTTCCAGAAATAAATAGCTAGTGTAGGTTAAGACATCAACTTGCCAGTTGAGGGTTGATGAGGTGTCCTACCTGCCAGTTGAGGGTACCACCATTCTTATTCAAAGAACCTACTAGATGAGGGTGACTCGGCTTGTCTTTACCCATGGCATGGTACTGACACCCTTTCAGCTGGAGTTATAGGTTGGACACCAATCCATTTACAGAGGGGTATGTCGGTTAGATGATTAATTCTTACAGTCTCAACTTTAGTTCCAGTCTTAGTATAGAATTCAGGACTGTTAGATATAGTGACTAAGTTATTAGTAATACAGTATCAGTAAACTCAGATATTAGTTAATCAGTATTCAGAACTCAGTATCCAGTTTAATCACTATCTCAGTTATAGTATACGTATTTATGCATATACTCTCATTCAGCATACTCATGTCATTCAGTTAGTATTGATCATGTGTATGAACCCATGTATTTTAGCCTACCTCACTTAGCATTCCAGTACATTCAAAGTACTGATACATACCTTTCTTCTATGCTATGATATCTTATATCATAGGTTTAGATGCACAAGCTCTCAATCATCCTTAGCAGCCTGATCTATTAACAGAAGACTTAGTGGTGGTCCTCTTAGTTAGAGGATAGACTTATTATTTCAGTATTTCAGTACTCAGTTTATTTCAATAGTCGTAATTAGTTGGGGACTTGTCCCATCAATTCCTTGTTCAGACAGTAGAGGCTTTTCATACTAGAGTATTTCAAACAGATGTATCAATATTTAGTTTTCAGTATTCAGTATCTACTTTTAGTTTGAACCTTATGGCAATTTTCCACCTAATTACCGCATAATTACAGTATTGTTATTTAGTTATTGTAGCAGGTACCAGTTATGGGTTAACTTATGGTCCTTTGAGATTATGGGAACCGTTTAGCATTCGAGGTAAAGAATAGGGATATTACAAAATCATTGTGTTCTAGCTTATACATGTAGGGACAACGGTTCAAATTCTAACCAAAAAATACATAGTGTTACAAGTTTCCACCTAGTATTTCAATATTTTCTTCAGCATTTTTAGTGTTTTGCTATACCATTAGTTAGCTTGGAGTCACTTGAGACTCTAAGAATCTTTTTGAGACTAAGGGGTAGTCTTGGGTCATAACACCCTTAATGAGACATTGTAAGATTTTGATGTGAGGGGATCCATGACTCAAGTCATGAGTATGATTTGTACTCTTAACATGTGCTGACTGGATGTTTTATAACTAATGGATCACTTTTTTCATTATAAATTTTATGTTTTGTAGGATTTTCAATACGAGTCATACCATAAAAGTATGATGTGTACTACAAATAGTAGTTTGGAGAAAATTTTGTCATGCTCCTAAAACAACTCCAAGAGACAAGGTACAAGTCATGCCTTATCTCACAAGTTGTACAGATATTCACATGGTTTTGGACTTCAAGTCTTAGACTTTTGAATTTCATATAGAATGTTGAGTATTAATGGATCCAAAATCTGAGGTATTATAACCTCCAAAGTGAAAGCACACTTTTGGGAAAGGTGTCAGATTAGTGTACTATAGTTTCCAACCAAAGTGTTTAAATAATGACAACAAAGAGGTACAACTCTTCCAAAGAGGTAGGAGGCATAGTTGTAGTAGTCATCACTGATCTGGAAGATAAAACATCAATGTAAGTCACCCTAGTGTCGATTATCCATGATGATGAAGGAACAAATGGCACTTTACTCTTCAAAAATATCTCCTAATCACTTTTAGACTTCTTGGAGATCGTTTTAGATTTCTTTACTTGAGATTATTGCTAAAAATAATAAAGTATGGCTCTAGAGAGAGATTCTTTGATATATTTACCACCATCGTCACCTACAAAAACCCGAGCCTTGATAAGCCTTGAGAATTAAAGACAAGCCTATTGACCCCCATTTTTTGGAGGGCCCTATTTTGTTTTCTTGGTTGCAGGATAAAAATTTAATGATCTAGGGAGTCTACTAATTTGAAGATATTAAATAATCTTTTTTCACTTCTTTTTCTCTGAATTTATTCTTTGTTTTAAGGATAATTTTGCTTAATACTTGTGGTTTGTTGTAACACCCAATATTTTTTATGTTGAAATTAAACCATTGTTCCTACATTTGTAAACTCTAATCCCATGATTTTGTTTGAATACACATGTCATGATCTTTATCCTGGTGTGTAAAGTGCTCATGAGGTTAAAAATATTAATAGAAATCAGTAAGAGCAAAATTGAGCTAAGAACCTTTGATCCATCCAAAGTTTGGTATTTGATTCTACAAAGGTCTACTTTGAATGTGTATAACTTTTTCTACGCAGAATATTTTACCTTATGACCCACCAAATGATAGATAATAGAGTTATCTTTCCAACTATACCAATTTTGCCTTAATTTAATACCCAAGTAAAAAGTTATGACATTTTGTGTGTGAGGCCATAAGGGGTTGCGATAGCCCCGTGCCACGATGGCTAGTCAAATTGACCAAGGATGGATCCACGATGGCAATTTCGATGGGAAAAAGAGACCAAGGGACATTATAGACCGCTCCCCTCAACCCCAGCCAACCAATAACAATTTAAAACTCAAAATGGGTCATTATTTTCCCATCCTCCTCACAACGACTCACGTAAAAACTCTCCCCTTTCCCTAAGAACAATTTCAAGCTTTTTCCTCTCAATAACACAATTATTCAAGCTTCAAATTTAAGATTTCTTCAAGAATCTGAGGTTACAAGTTTGTCAATTTCAAGAATTTTCAAGAAATCATCTATTAAGGTATATGGGGTTATGAACAAAGTCATTATTTCACCTTTGGGCCAAATTGCATGAGTTTATGATTCAGTTTACTTGTTTTGTATTAGGTTTCATACCTAAGTTTCTATATTCTTGAAGCATGTGATTGTCATGAGATTTAACGCTATAAGTAAATCAAGAATTGCTTATGCTTATGCTTTAACTTATAAGGTTTATGTTATGAATGAGATTGCACTATCTTGACTTGATATTGTTGAAGTATTTCAAGATTTATATTGAGCATGCTGCTTTGGTTATGAATTACCGTGAATTTAAAGCATGAAATTTTAAGCCCTAAGTTAAGTGTTGATATTTCAAGAAGATGATGATCTTAAGTAGTTTTTGACAAGTCTATACCAATATTTAAAGCAAGAATTGATCTACTGATCCTAATCCAAGACATGGAATCCATATTTGTTCATCTTGATTATAATTTAAAGAAAGAGATGCATAACTGGTTTATATTCTATAAACCCATATATTATTTTAAGGTGAATTTCCTAAAGTATGAGCATATAAGTAATATGGGAGTAGTGTTTAGCACCGAGTTGGGTATGAGTTCAAGATTGCATGCCCCAGAACTGTGACCAATGTAGGTTAAGCTTATTCCTAATATGGATGAAGTTAAAGATAGTGACCACTTAAGTTAAAGTTCTATTCGAATGGCAAGGGCAGAACATCTCTCCCCAACGTGGGTAAGACGTTGGACACCATGGTAGCTCATATGGCTTATGTTGGTTAAAGAACCTCCCAAAATAAATATTAAAAGTAAATCTTTTAGAACTAAGTGTTATGGATCACAAAGTTTATATTTATGTTTCATTACTCTTCTGTATGATTTTGCATTTTTTGTTTTATTCAAGCCCAAGGTGAGTCATTTACACTTAGCATGAATTATTTAAAAGTTTATATGAATATTCAGTTATTGTTTTACTTATACATTCACCCCCATATACTCAATACATTCCAATAGTGCTTACCCACATATATGTCTATGTGCTAAAATATCTCATAATGTAGGTTTCAGTTGTACACCATATATCATAATCAGACAGTGTGCCGCTTCCAACCAGTGGGTGATGATCCCTTTTTTCTTCAATGGATTGAGTCAATAATAATACTAGTAGCACCTTGTTTTACTTATTTAGTTGTATTAATTAAGGACAGCTGGGGGTCATATCCCGACTACCTATAGTCAATATTAGTAGAGGTTTCATAGATAGTCAGTATAGTTGATGAATTGAATTTTAAGTTTTGTTTTGTTTGACTAGAGTTGTAATATGTTTGATAGTCTTGGTTTTGAACATATTCAGCAAAGACATCTCTTTCATTTATTTCTTTCAGATTGATGTATCTTATTTAGTTGCTCATGAGTTATGCCAGCATAAGAGTTAGCTTGGAATCACTTTTGGTCCTAAGCACCGTGTAACATTCAGGGGTAGTCTCGGGGCATTACCAATTTTTTATCAGAGTGCAATGTTCAAGTGTCCTAGGGTGTCTATTAAGATGTGTCTAGTAGGGCCTTGCAAAATTGCACGTTGACGTCTGTACTTTTCTCTGAGAGGCTACAAAATATTTAAGAAAAATTTTATTTCTTTCATACTCTAAATCATGCAGTAAAGTTATTCTTTTAGAAACTTCTGGTGATTCATTTGTTACTCCATAATTCTCCATCTATGACTTTTTGAGATAATATGAGTGTTAGATTACAATTCCTCCTAAGATGATTCTCTTATATTTACCATTAGTAACTATAGAAGTCATATAAGGGGCTTGAAAGGAGCTCACTAGTGTGTTATAAGTCCCTTAAGTCATAATCTTATGTCCTCATCCATATGAGTTATATAGTTAAGACAAAATACATTATGTATTCAAATTCCTCATTAACCCCTTTAATCTAGATAGTGCTCATGAGAGGAGATAGTATAAACCTAAAGTGTTAGATAGTGTTTTCATTCGAAAGATGTTTTGACCTTGAGTGTTATGATTCATAAGTAGTAGAACCTCCTTACGGTTGGAAGTATGGGTTTAGAAGTGTATTGATAAAAAAGGTGGTAATGGCAGTTGATTGAATGTATTTAGATGAACTTTTGCATACAATGGAGTTAGTAGTGAGGTGTTATGTCCTTATGTGTTAGTTTAGTAGAAGGAAGGGATGGATTGGTTAGTTATAGTGAATTATTGTTCGCTTAAAGTAAGAAAGGAGTTATAGGTGGTATTTATTATATTAGAAATGTATAGATTATTAATGAAAATATTTAGGTGATATGGGGTTGCCTTATTTTCTATGATTATTAAAGAGTGTGTGTGGTTAGTAGTGCCCTGAGTTGCTAAATGGGAAGAAGGCTAGTTATATAGTATATGGTGTTCTTTATAGCTAAGTTAAGGAGTTATGGATAGGTGATGTTGAGTCTTTTGGTATGATTTTGATTCTCGGGGTTTAAGGAAGAATATAACTTTAAAGATGTGATAATGGTAGACTATGATGGTAAGAGGAAGATTATGTGTTTAGTAAGGCAAGGATATTGTTAAGAAGGGTATAATTTTGTGATGAGTGTTGAAGCTAAGGAAAGTTAAGGATATTGTATCTTAAGGGAGTGTTCAAGAATGAAGTTAATAAGTGTTCAAGTTATTATATTATGACTATTAGGGCTATAGAAAGATAGAGTTGTATCTCAGAAGAAAGTATTATCAGTTGGTTTTACACTTTTAGGTGTAGTATTTCAGGGTAAGTTTATTATTTACATGTATTGTTATATCCCTGACTCTAGAATATAGTGATTGCATTCTAGTTTTGAGTATAGTAAAGGGTTCCACAGACTTATAATGACTTCTTAAAGCTAAGGAAGAGATGATAGAACAAGTAACCTAGTCAAGCTCCTAGATTCTAGTAAGGATGTTAGTATGTTATAGAATAGCAATTGGAAGGATGATGCCCAACCCATTCTTATTTTAATATCTGTACTTTAGTTATCTAATATCTACTGATGCCTTATATATCAATTCCATGATCATAGCTTATATTCACGCACTTTCCATAAAATCATGTAAGCTTCCAATTCCTAGTATAAGGAGTTCCAGTTCACTCAGCAGTACAAATCATGTTCTATGAAATTATGGACTCCAAACTTAGGTCATGAAGCTCATGACTCATGTACTCATGCTTTACAGTTTACTCAGATCTCATGACTCATGCTACACTCCTAATGATCAGCGAAATTCAGATTTTCTCATGTATAACCTTATTTTTTATCTCTTTAATGAATCTATATCGTGAATACTATATTTCTCGGGCCTCAGTTAAGTATCCAAGTTATGCATAGCATTTTTTCATGCATTAGGTTCTCATGTCCTAAACTGCCAGTGATATCTCCTTATGTTAAGATAGTGATGATGAACAATCATGTAGAGGGGAGAGAGTAAATGTTTCATGTTGTTAAAGATTGTTGTGTACTTATTTAATGTAAGTCTATAAGTTTGAAAGAATATTAAGGTAAAGTTTTTGGTGTAGGTCTTGGTTAGTTGAGAATTTTTATGTTGGTATTCCTAAGAATAGTGCATGAAGTTGTTATTAATATGGTATTAGATAATATGAGAAAGATACTTTTATGGGTATTTGGTTAGAAGTTCATAAGTGGTTATGAAGATAGGCTTGAATATCATGTTGGTATATTGAGTGGCTAGGTGCATTGTGCGTTAGTGAATTCCTAGTAAGAGGTTAAATTTAGTTGTTGAAGTGGTAATAAGGATTATTCATGAAAATGGGAAGTTGTAAATCGTAGGATGTACTAAATTCAAGAGTCAGACTAGTATTATAGTGTTATGTGTGTAGTTTATAGATTCAGGTAGGCTTGAAAATAGTGAGAGAATTCAGTTCAGCTCAGACTTTAGTAGGTAGAGTTACCAGTGCCCATGTGAATTTTTTTAGTAGCCTCAAGTGAAGTGCAGTTTTGAAGTGAAATGTATAGATGAGTATAACCTTTCAATATAATTTAGTTCGTATAGCAAGCAATCCTGTTTAGCAGTGAGACAGACAAATTTCTATAGTTTTTTCCATTTTTTGATCTAGTCTTACTATCTGAAGTTTTATTAATATGGCCATTCCAAAAGGTAGTTTGTTTACATCCATGTAAATTGTGAATCCAGTTCAGTCCATGCATCATCTTTCAGATTCAGATATTCAATGATGATTCATTTTATAAATGTCTCGTGCTTCATCTCCGTCTTTCCTTAGTATTTATGCCAAGTCAGTATCATTTAGAGAACGAATAATCCCAAGAGGGGATGTTGTAATACCTCAAGTTTTCATGTCCTAAGCCTGTTATCTTTTTTTCACAAAACCAAGTCCAACTTGAGGTAATGGTTACTCATACGTTGACTCTCTCATTTCTATCTCAGCATTATAACCATTATCATGTCATTGAATGTATTACCAAAATCAGTTCAGTTCATGTATCATGCTCAAACTCTGTTATGCAATTATGTTCCAAGTCATGCATATTCAGAATATGATCTCAACTGACTTAGTACTCTCAATCTAACCAGTCTCATTCGAGGATGAATAATTTCAAGGGGGAGATAATATAACACTCCATATTTTTTGGTTAGAAATCAAACTATCGTTCCTACGTTTGTAAACTCTAATCCCATGATTTATTTTTTAATACACATGTCATGATCTTTATCGTAGTGTGTGAAGTGCTAATGAGTTTTGAAATATTCATATAAATCACATAGATCAAAGATGAGTTAAGAACCTTTGATTAGTCAAAAGTTTGGTATTCGATTCTACAAGGGTCTACTTTGAACGTGTATAACTTTTTATATATGTAGAATTTTGTAGCTAGGCACCAAATGATAGATAATTGAGTTAGACTTCCAATGATATTAATTTTACCTTAATCCGATACCATCGTGAAAAGTTATGACCTTTATCATGAGAGGCAGTAAAGATACGTTATAGCTCTGCGCCGTGATGGCTATCAACCTGACTAAGGGTTGCATCGCGATAACTAGTCAACTCCACGAGGGGTCACGCCACGATGGTGATTACTACGGGAAAAAGAGTCCAAGGGGTAGTTTAGTCCTTTCTCTTAAAATCGAGTCATCCAAACACGATTCATCACTCAAAAAGGGGCATTATTTGCCCATCTTCCTCACAATGACTCATGTAAAAACCCTTCCCTTTTCTTAAGAACAATTTCAAGCTTTTTCCTCTTAATAACACAAGGATTGATGCTTCAAATTCAAAATTTCTTCAAGAATCCAAGATTTCAAGTTTCCCAAGTTCAAGAATCTTCAAGAAATAATCTATTAAGGTATGTGGGATTATGAACACAGACATCCTTTCACCCTTGTACCCAAAGTGCATGATTTTAATATTCAGTTTACTTGTTTTGTATTATGATTCCTACCCAAGTTTCTATATTATTGAAGCATGCGATTGTAATGAGATTTAAAGCTTTAAGTATATCAAGATTTTCTTATATTCATGTTTTAACTTATAAGGTTCATATTATTAATGAGATTGCACTATCTTGACTTGATATTCTTGAAGTATTTAAAGATTTATATTAAGCATGAAGTTTTGGTTATGAATTACCATGAATTTAAAGCATGAAATTTAAATCCCTAAGTGAAGTGTTGAGATTTCAAGAAGATTATGCTCTTAAGTATTCTTTGACAAGTTTATACCAAGCTTTAAAGCGAGAATTGACATTTTGATCCTAAGCCAAGACATGGACTCCACATTTGTTCATTTTGATTGTAATTTAAAGAAAGAGATGCATAACTATTTTTTATTCTATAAACCCTTATGCTTTTTTAAGGTGGATTTCCTAAAGTATGAGCATATGAGTAATATGGGAGTAGTATTTAGCACCAAGTTGGGTATGAGTCCAAGGTCGCATGCCCCAAAACTATGAGCCAACGTAGGTTAAGCTTATTCCCAATATAGATGAAGTTAAAGATAGTGATCACTTAAGTTAAGGTTCTATTTCGATGGCAAGGGTAGAATAACTCTCCCCGACGTGGGTAAGACGTTGGACTCCATGATAGCTAATATGGTTTATGCCGGTTAGAAGAACCTCCCAAAAGAAAGAGTAAAAGTAAAGATTTTATAACTAAGTCTTATGGCTCACAAAGTTTATACTTATGCTTCATTACTCATCTTTATGATTTTGCAGTCTTTGTTTTATTCAAGCCCAAGGTGAGACAATTACACTTAGCATACATTATTTGAAAGCTTATATGAATATTCAGTTATTGTTTTACTTATGCATTCACCCCCATATACTCAGTACAATGCAAAATTGCTCACCCACATATATGTCTATGTGCTATATTATCTCATAATTTAGGTATCAATTGTAGACCATACATCATAATCAGACAGTGTGTAACTTCCAGTCAGTAGCTGATAAGCCCCTTTGCTTCGACAGCTTCAGCCAATAATAATTCGAGTAGCACCTTATTTTCCTTATTCAGTCGTATTTATTAGGGATAGCTGGGGGTCATGTCCTGGCTACCTATAGTCAATATTAATAGATGCTTCATAGATAGTCAATATAGTTGATGTATTTAATTTTTTAGTTTTATTTGGTATGACCAGAGTTGTAATCTTTTTGATAGTTTTGGTTTTGAACATATTCAGTGAAGACATCTCTTCCGCTTATTTCTTTCAGATTAATGTATCTTATTTAGTTGCTCACAAGATATGCCAGAATAAGAGTTATCTTGGGATCACTTGCGGTCCTGAGCCCCGTGTGATGTCCAAGGTTAGTCTCGAAGTGTTACATTTATGCCTGATTTCTTGATACATCACTTATACAAGGTGTTTTGTATTATTAATTAGGTGAAAGAAAATTAAATGGTACTGGAACTAAAAGAAAGCATAAATAACCGATTTTAGAAAAAAGGTTCAAGCTAAACTGGAGGATCACTGAGTACTTTTCAATAATGATCAAAAATTGCACCCTTCACAAGTTTATGCACTCTACGAAAATTTCAAGGAGATAAGTATGAGCTCCGTGGTGAGATGACGGAACACTTCCTGCGAGATAAACGTGGCAGTGGAAAATCTTTCCCCTGTTCTCAGTCTAACTTGGAGGTCTTTTAGGTGTTCTTATATACTATAAATACCTACTTAGATTGTTTTTACATTAGTTTTTACCAGAAGAAGAATAGAAGATCTTAGAAGGTGGACTGAACCTTCTTATGTTTTTTTCTTGCACTTATTTCTTTGCATCAATTTTTATTTATACATTAAATATTACTTTGTAATCAAATTATAAGTGGCTAAAAGCCCTTTATATAGGATTCTAATCATATTATGAATATCATAGTTTATATATAATTTATTATAGAATATACCATTATATTTTGTTATCTTAACCTTGTATGTAGTATTCTTTTGCATCATGATACATACGATAAATGGATTATTCTTGAGAAATTATAGAGGGAAAGACATGAAATAAAATACTGCTTAGGTGGTAGTATGCATCTACGGACATTCAATCTCAATAACCTTTCCTTTTTACGCAACCTATTTTAATATGCGAAACCCACAATTATATTGTGGCTAGGTCGGATCACAGAGTTCTGAATAAATTCAGCCTCCCTCATTGCATTCATAGGTTCCAACAAATTACTGTAGCTTTTTGACGCTGAATAGCAACAAAAATCAGTGAGCTTGTATGTCCCTCTTCTACACTAGTATATCATTTTATCTCTTAGACTGTGCAAATTTTTCTAATACAAATTACTATCTTGTAGTGGATTTTATCACCATACATTACCATTATCTTCATATACACCTCATTAACACAATTAACCCACAAGACATCGTTTTTAGTAACTAATTGTCACAAAATTTCCCTATTGAGCCTATATTTCAATTTTGATATCCTTTTATATTTAAACTCCAAACTTTTTTGGCAGGCAAACTTTTGACCAAGCCACCAAATACACTTTCTTGTGAATTTCAGTTTTTCCCAGAGATACTCTTTGCATTTCCAATCAACTTCTTTCAGTACACTTTGTGGTAGGATGAACCCCGCCCACAAATAAAAACTTGTAAATAGAGAATAACATAGTATTTACAACCTGTAGTCTACCAACATATGACAGTTGCTTAGAGTAGCCTATGTTAATTTTTCCAGTTATCTTCTCTAGAAGTTGATTATGATTCATTCTATTCCACTTTCGTGACGAAAGGGGCAACCTTAAGTATCTCATTGGCGAAGAGCCAAGTAAGAAGAAAACATGATTGGCTTCTTACTTGGGTCTTTGCCAATGAGATACTTAAGGTTGCCCCTTTCATCAGCACCTACTACATAGATACTTGACTTCTCTAGGTTATCCACAATACTAAAATGAATAAGTGCTTATATTACCTTCTGAATATAAACCAAGTCCCCTTTATAGATCACCATCAAATAATCTACAAAAATTAAGCGGGTAAGCTTTGTCACCTTACACATGGGATGGTACTAAAAATCGAACATTCTATTTAGTTATTTTAGAACTCTTGTCAAGTATTCAATATCAAGAACAAACCTAATGGAGATATAGCGTCTCCTTGTCTCAACCCTATATCCCCTTCAAAATAGCTATGTCCCTCACCATTGATTTTGATGGTAAATTGTCTAAAAGTCACACCCCTTATCATATGAGTAATGAATGGAACAGAAAATCCACAGCCTTTTAAAGCATATTTCAAAAATTCAAACTAACCATATCTTAAGCCTTCATCATGCATCTTGGTGTAGTCTTTCTACTGTAATATTTACCAGGTCATTATACATTAATACAGTGTGAATGAGGGATTTTATTTTCACAAAAGTTGCTTGATGTTTCGTCACTACCACAGATATTGCTTATCTTGATCTCATACAAATGACATTGGATATGTATTTATAGACAACATTGCAGCTAACATTTGGTTTACATTGACCTGCATACTATGGTTTATCCACCTGTGGAATTAATGCATTGTTAGTTGCATTAATTTAACTAAGCAACCTCCTATTAACTACGAGCTCTAGAATAGCATATGTAATATCATCACCCATAATACTCCATGATGATCTGAAGAAAATACTCTGTAAGTACTCCATAACCTATCAGGAACTAGGCTTTTGTTAGCACAAATACTAAACATTGCAAACTTGACCGCTCTCATTGTATAGAGCTTTAAAACTAATGCTACAGCCTGCAATTCTGTTTATGTTCTGCCTAGATCATCAGTAACATGTATAATATAATGTTGTTATTTCTTATGCTTTATCACTGAAAATAAATACCTAGTACAATCATCTCCTACCTTAGTTTATGTTGCTTTACTCATTTTCACTAACACCATCCCTACTAAGTAAGAGGATTGCCTAAATTTTGGATTTTTCGTTTTTTCAATGTTCTCGAATACCACATTAAGAGGGACTACATGCAATGCTTCTTGTGCTGGAACAAGAGCCAATCTATCCTCATCTGCAATAGTCAAGAGATTACTAAAATGCTGCGCATATAGCATTCTCAACCTTGATTTCAACATCTTATTCTTCCTTTCCACCTTGAATATGCCATATCCATGTACTGGTTGATTCCAACATTCGTTCATTACATCTGCAAATGTTGGATGAGTGGTCCATATATTACAAAAAATAAATGTTGGTTTATCTGCATTGATAGGTAGTTAGAACAATCTTCACATGAGTATAATAACTTAGCCCTTTAGGAAGAGAATATTTGCTAAAACTAGGCAAGTAGTTCATCAATTTCGAGTTAAAAAAATCCAATTCCCTCTCCATGTCCCTACCCCCCCCCCCCCCCCCCCCCCCGCAATCAATGCAGAGATAAAATCTTCGTTCTTTACCATACTAACATGATTCCCTATAAACCTATGCAAAGTTGTTAGAACAGAATTAATATATCCCATAATAAACCAGGGTAAATTCATCCCTCCACTTAAGTTTTCCAAATAGTAACCGAAACATTTTATCTCCTTTTTTGCGTTAATTAAAAGAATATAACAAAGTTAAACAATATCTTTTCTGCAACCTCACATGATAAATCAGGCAACGCATCTTAAGCAATACTACTCAACAATGTAACTTGAAAATAATTAGGTCTCCAGGTTAAAAACAACCTATAGTTATAATGTTTCTTGAATTAGTAATGAATTGCCATCTTCCAAACATCCTGCAAGCCAACTAATTAATTTTATTAGCCTTGACCTTTGCTTCAAGTAATCCTACTAAGACAATGTTTTTAGCATAACCACTGGGTTTAATATCCTTTTGTTTGTTATGGGAAATCATACTCGTAACATTCCAGCACATTTTGTCATCCATGTTCAAGGGAGGAATAGCAAGTCCAATATCTTTAGTACCACCATGACCACCTCTAGCCTCCACAATATTTTGTCCATCCTTACTAAACAATTGAAAAGAATTAAGTAGTCTTCCTGGAGATAATGGTGTCCTTATTTTCATGGTCTATGAATTACCTTTAGCAATTCTAAAAGGTGTAATCCAACCAGAACCTCTCTGACTAGATTTCAGTACAACTCTTATCTAACACTACTTCCTTGCCTCTTAAATTTCTACATCTAGTTTAGGTGTATTCTCTGTGGCTTCCTAATTCACATTTGTCGGTACCTTTTTCACATTTACTGGAGCATGTACATTTAGTGCAAACACTTTTTTTAGCTTGGCATGCAGGTTGATCATGGCCATATTTCTTACAGAATTTACATAGAGATATTTTCCATTCATATTGCACCTTTTGCTCCACAATTAAACCTTTCTGAGTGTTAGAAACACCTTCTCTGGCAATTTGGCATCCATTTTAACTTCAATAAGCAGCCTTGCAAAGCTCAAGCACATCTTCTTAGTATTATTATCTACCATAAATGGCTTCCTAATTGGCTTCATATTTTACTCAACCCTTTAGGGCTCCAATACTAGAACTCTAATCTAGAAAGCTTAACCCAAATTTGAAAAGTAGAAAGTTCTTTCTATGAGAATTCCATGTCTGGATGCCCAAATTTCACTATAACAAGTTTGTCATCAAAGTGATAAATTTCCCCCTGTAAGACCTCATTTTCCCCCATATTAGTTTGAAATCTGACTATCACAATGCCATTTTTTAGCATTACAAACTTATCAATAATATGCTTCCCCATATTCATCTTACATATCCATTAATGATAATAATTTATTTTAACATCCTCTTATTTCAAGGTTAATCTATATCATCTACCCATAAACCACTTAATAAATTCAACTTTACCGTGTTTGAGATAAACACATTTGGCTCAAAAGAAGAGTAAAGATCAACTCAATTCTAAAATTGTACATCAATGCTCTTTCTTATACTGACAGACTATTTTAATTACTCTATCCATTTACTATTACTTGTCATGTTTAGACCTAACACTCATTAAAAGAAAGTGATTTTTATGACTAATTCACTACTCTATCCCTATTAATTAAAATTTGATATTGAGTTTTGAAAAAATAATTTGAAGAATAAGCAATTAATACTAAGGGTAAAACATGAGAAAGAACAATTGTTTTTCTTGATATGTTAAGTGTGACAAGTAAAATGAATCCATTTTAGAATATGTGACAATTAAAAAATGAATGAAGGAATACAAGTAAACGATAAATTGAGTGTGCTGAATAGAAAACTCTTTTGCTAGGAAAACAGCAAAAAATTATCAATATACAGTATTTTAAGAGACGATATTCAAAAAATTCAATATACTTCTTCGTAGGTTCTAAAAGATACAGTATCTCACGATCAGATATAACTTATTAGTTGATTAGGGGTCAAACTTTTGTTATTAAGCATTTGTCCAAGTACATGGCACGTAAACCCTATTATTCTACGCCATATCACTACAAAAAAAACTAGTTTTAGCCACGTGCAAAACCGTGGCTATATGGTACAAAAATCGTGGCTAAATATCCGTGGAAAAAGTTCTCATTTTTTTTTGCATATAAATTTGCCACGGTTTTAACCATGACAAAAGTTCTCTATTTTTCTGCATATAAATTTGCCATGGTTTTAACCGTGGCAAAAGTGCCCAGCTCTTTATATATATATATATATATATATATATATATTGCAATTGTTTATCGTTTAAATACGCTGATAGTCTGATACTAATTCATAAATAATGATAGACATTCATTTATAAATTCACCATTATGCAAACAATTGATATTAATTGTAACATAATTATCAAAGTTCTGATACTGTTCAATATATTGTCACAAAAGACAAGGTCCGAACCTTAAATATTCATTAAAGATACAACAAATACTAATGCTAAAAGTTAAAGAAACACTATATCTGCCGTTTGTTTCAAAATATACTAAAGGCTAAGAAGATTAGTTCAAAGTAGGCAACTCGCTACCAAATTTAGATTATAAAAAACTATGAAGAGTTGCCAAGTGATTCTCATTTTGCACAAGCTTTTCTTTGGTCTCTTCATATTCGGTCAGCTTTTCTTTTAAGGTTTCTACTTGTTTCTCAAGGTCCTCAACGCGTTGAAGAGATATACTTCTTGAGCTACCAAGATTCACATGACTATTTCTGGACATTCCAAAAGCTTTTGAAGTAAAAACATTACCACCTAAACCACGGACACGTCCAGAATGTTCAGGTCCAAACGTTTTTACAATGGTGTCGTCGTTAGGATGAGCCAGTATCTTCAAAGAAACACCATAACTGATAGCAAGTTCTTGATCTTTAGGTAGATGCTCTGATATTTTATCCTACAAACACAATAGATAAATAAGATATCGTCATACCAATAAGACTTTTCAGTAATAGAGTTGGGTATTAATTCAATCATTTACAACAACAACAACATACCCAATAACATACCAGTGTATACTACAAGCAAAATGTTAGCAAAATGTTGCCTGCTGAGAATGGCACCCACTTCAAAGCTACTAGTTAGTTTTCACACACTATGATGTCAGTTTACAAATACTACAGTTGGGTATGAATATCTAAACCTGTTTTGTAAGTACAGTAAATATTCAAATAAACTTCAAAAAGAACTCGATGGATCTATTAAAGTACAAAGGAAATCCATGAAATAGATTTGTCAGTCACTGTTTTACAAGCTCAATCAAACTATATATAGTTTATCACGAGTGTGTCAAGGAGCTATGCTGATGATTTATAAAGATAAAAATCAGTCAAAATGCTATTCTGTTAGAAATCCATGGATGAAAAAAAAATAACAGGTCACTTCTGCATTATGAGATTTCAAAATGACTTACCTAACATATTTACAAGTTAGTAAGTACTCAACTAAACAACAAGTTTAACTATATCATAAAAGCTCAGTATCAAATTTACAGCCACAATACTCTCTTCAAGAATTACTATATTTATCTAGAAATTATTATCTGAGAGATGACAAAGAAAATGAAACTTCCAATATCAGAGAAAATAGAACTTTCAATATCAGAGAAAATGGAACTTCCAATATCAGACAAGAGTAAAGAATTATTGGGATGAGTGGAATATCCAAGTGTTTCTCCTATTAAGCCTCTTCCTCCAAGCAATTTACCTATTCTTAGAACCATTTAAAAATAGATCAAGAAACAAGTGGTTGATGTTGCTTATTTGACTGTCCTACCTGGCTGCTGACTGGGCTCCTGGATTTGTTATTGGTTTCATTACCAATACTCTCACTGCTACTACTTCTTCTAGTGATATAAAATATCACAATAATATTCTCGTATTTTAGACTTTTTTTCTTTTGTTACACGTTGGTAGTGTTGATACTGTTACGACTTTTGCACTTGACGATAATGAGTTGTGGATTAGGTATGTTTTTGCCTTCATTTTCTAGATCATTGCCTCTGCTTATATCTTTTACTTGTCACTTCCCAAAAATAATCTCTGGCCTCCCGCACTTCTCATTTTTCTTGCTGGAATTGTCAAATGTATAGAGAGTGCATGCTCATAATATCTATCTACTAGCATCAAGGATAATGTAAATTATTCTAGTTTTACCGATAAGACCCCTCGTTTTTCCGGTCCTATTGATGCTACCAAATTAAAATACAATAACGACCAAAAGAGTGAAGGACTTGAACTTTTCACCCTCACAATAGTCAGGTGTAACAGGGTTATCATCAAAGGGGATAATTGAACCAAGGATAGTTTCTTTAAGATGAGTAAGAGCTATTCTGCATACTGGATAGAGAATTAGAGCCATATTGAACTTGAGAGTTATCCCAACAGCTTTAGCTAAACAGAGTTTCCCCAACAGCTTTAGCTAAACATACACAATAACCCATAATCTTTAACGCTGCTCTCTCATTAAATTATTGAATCTTCCATATGACTAGTATCAGATTAATGTAAAACCACAACTTTATGACCCAAATTCTTTTTCAGTTATCGTGTATCTTCTCCAAGTCTTTGGTTAAAAATTTGCTCACTGGAGTTCTATACCGTCTAGGGATCATGGTTTTTGGTTAAAAATTTGAGTTGCACTTTCTCCACATCTAAGACCCAATATCAGTTATAGCTAGAATACAAATTATGAGCTGAGCTGTAGACCTTGACATGGGATCCAAGACCTTAGGATTCTAAGAAGTAGAAAAGTAACAAAAGTCAGCAATGCATTAATATGGAAGTTTGAACAACTAATGTCTGTACGAAAACAACATACCCAGTGTATTTCACAAGAAAATACTAGAGGCACAAGATATTACTAAAAACTATATATCTGAAACCATAGACAACACTCAGCTCACAAACAAGAAACTTCAGACATATATAAACTTGTACATGCAGAGTTAAAGGAAAGAAAAGTATAAAGAGAAAGCATGAATGCTTTGGCATATGTCTATTGAAATTTGAATATGGACAAGTAATGAATCTTATAGCTAAAATCTTCCCTTCTTCATTCACAAAATTGCCATCCTTCTTCAGTAAAGTTGATAAAATAACCTTACTTCAACACACAGGCCTTCTCAATTTGTGTTCCTACAATTAACCAAGTATATATAAATAAAAAATAAGTAGTATGAAACACATTTTATAAAATGATTTTCAAATAAAATTTAAGATTAAGAAACTTACCTTCAAACGACCTCTCCTTGCATTGATTTTGCTACCACCAGCATGCGAAACTTTAAGTTTCTTTCTATTTTTTGCATTTTGTGCACATTGTTTCTGTAATTCTCAAACATCAATTCAATTAGCAATAGTAGAGGAGCACAAACAAAAAATTTTACAAAAAAAACTTGCGTGATTATTTAATCCACTACCTTTGTCTTCTCCTTATTATAGTGATGCACAAACACAGTCCAATCAATAATAGAATTAACATTTTTAGGAGTTTTCTCAAGTAGCTCTTCTTTGCTTTTGTTGGGATATAAGTAGTCATTTTGTAACTTCTATTTAAAGGACCTCCACCTATTGCGTAAATGTTGCATCACCCAATCAACTCCAGTTTCATAATCAAACTCAAAATGCTCCTTCAAATTTATTTGTATTTATAAATTAATATATATCAATAAAAAATAAAATAACTGAATAGCAACGAAGTTAGGTAGTTACCTCAATAACCTCCCACATTACTTGTTTTTCCTTTTGGCATTATATCCCATCTTACAACAGATATGGGACACAATACAGACTATTGAGAAAGTCTACCAGGAAATCTCACAAGCAAGTTTGAACCATTATCACTTCCTTATCCAACTCTATTGAGTTCTACCATGACTTTTCTATTTATTTTTAAGTTTCAAACTTAATCTATTTGCATAATTTGAGTTGTAATTTCTCTTGTAGAAGTAAATCATTTTAACAAGCAATAAACTTTAACCGAAAGTAATAATAACAAAAAATAATAAAGAATAAAATGAAATTACTTCTAACCTTTAATCTTGACAAGTAGCGGCTCCTCTTTTACTTTTGAGCTATCTTCATTAGAGTTTGAAGAAGAAATTAAATTGTCATCACTGAGAGTAGGAGTTGCCATATTCTCATTCACAACATGGTCATCTTTTTGATCCAAATCTTTGAAAGTTATGTTATGTTTGTCAGTTTGTCGTCCTCGTAGGCTTGCTAACAATAATTGTGTTCACTTCTTGCATTTTTGCTTCATATTTTCATAGAATATGAAAAGAATAGATTTATTTTACTATATCAATTCAAATGGAGGTCTTGCATTTTCTACTAGCTTCAGTAAGCAGTAGTCACTGTTTTGCTTCATTACTTGATTGTTCAACAAATTCTCTACCAATTGAAAATCTCTTGGTAAGAGCAGACATAACAACACAACTATTTTGTGTATTCAATTTGTGCTCCTTCCTCAAAGTACGAAACTTAAATCCATTAATATTATACTCCTTGAATCTCCTTACAACATTATTTGGCCCACGTGCAAGCCATTGAATTTCTTGCATAATATTTGCACTATCCTGACGAGCAACATATTATTTCAACATATAATAGGATAATTACTTATACTTTTATGAGATTTTAAGTTCAAAATGAAATAAAATATTTGAAATCTTACATATTCCTTAAACCACTCATGAAAGTGTTTGTGCATATATTCTTCCACAAGTTTTGAAGAGTTTATTTTGCCACGATACATTCTAGTCACCTTAATTCAAAACTCCTTGAATGTAATTGTAATTCATAGATTAAGGTAAATAAATATGTTAGAATAAAAAAAGAATAATATAAAACACCAAGTAACGTACTCTCAAAATGCATCAACTATTTCACAATTAGTTAGCATATATCGATGAGCTTGTATGATTCCCACTAAAGGTATGGATAGAGTATTAATGGCCCCAACAGGCTTGCCTATTGCCAGAAACAACTTTGACAAGATAGCAGATTCACTTGTAACATTAATCTCACTATCATCATTATTACTCCTTGATCGATTAAACCTTGTTTCACTTTCACAATCCTCCAAATATCTAGAACAAAAAGTAATGCACTCCTCCAGAATGTACCTTTCAGCTATACAACCTTCTGCTGCAGAATTATTTCGAACATACGATTTCAAATGACTGAGTACCCTAATGATATATTAAAACCAATTGTAAGAATAAAAAATAATTAAAAATATATCAACTTAATAAGCAAAGAATATACCTTTTAGTTGGGTATATCCAATGACCTTGTACAGGACCAGCAAGAATTGTTTCCTCTCCAATATGAATAACTAGATGAACCATAGTAGTGAAAAAAGATTGAGGAAATATTGCTTTCATATTACAAAGATTCAACCAAATTCGTTGTTGGATCTTCTCCATATGCTTAACATCTAAAAAATTCCTTAATACTTTTCTAAAGTAGTTACATAACTCAATGCACACTGGAGGAAACTTAGAAGAATTAGGATATGGATGAAGCTTTTATCTAATTCCCATTTCTTCCAAGTCTTTACGGGCCTGTAAATTTTCTTTTGATTTATTTTGTCACCAAGTGTAGTAAACAATACATTATCACAAATATTCTTCTCTTTGTGCATCGGATCAAGAAAATGATGAATAAGTTGATTTCCCAATATTCTAAATTCCAAAAAATGTTTTTTTTTCTTCCATTGTTCGGGACCAATCTCACTTGTACCATCATCTCGAGGCCTCTTTCGACTCCCCTTAACTTGTCGTAACAAGTTTGAACCTGATGGTGGAATAAGCGTGGGTCTATGCTCCTCAAAACCATTAAATGATTGTTTGTTGTACCTATATTTGTGATCATGTGGAAAATACAGATAATGTCCCATAAAGCAATTTTTCTACCAAACTTAAGTCTCGTAGAATTTATGTTAAAGTTGTATGATGATACGGTTAGGGCAGCCTCCACAGGTACACGGCCTTTCACACGAAGCCAAGCTCGGGAATTACAAAAACTCCAAGCTTTGTTCATGCAAATGGCCGTGTGTGAGTTGGTGATTGAACCAACCAAGGACCTAAACGTTTTTATGTGTGAAGAGAGGTCCTAATGTGTAATAAACTACTCTCCAAGGTTGGCACAAGAAGCAAGGGCGGATGGGTCATTTTACCCCTTTTGTTTGTAGTATAAATAGAACATGTTAGAGAGTTATTCCTTAGTTTTTGAATGCTGATTTTTGTAACCTAAAACACTAAACATTTCCTCTCTCTTCCACTCATAGAAGCCGCCCCTATTATCTCACAAGTAGAGGGATACTTGTGTTGTCTCTTTGGCTAGAAACAAGGGTTTTGAGGTCGTTGAGTGCCTCTTGGTCCTCGTAAGAACTTGGTGTTTATATTCATTAGACTTAGGGTCCTCTCTTGATGTTAGGGTTCTTAGTTTCTTGAATGTTATATGTCAAGTTATCTATATTTCTTTATTTTGTTGTTGTTGTTGATTTTGTTATCTTAAAGTCTAGTGAAGCCGTGTGGGGCTCTTTTCGATTCACTAGCATTGTTATCTATCTTGTTGTTCTTGTGTTGTGGGCTGAAAAATCGAAACCTAAACTTGTTGTTCTTGTGTTGTTGGACTGAAATCCGAGCCTACTTGAAGCTCTTGGTGTTGTTGGTTTGATTTTGTATCATTTGGTATCAAAGCAAGACCGGTTGTGTTCCAACATAACCCATCTTGGGCTAGTTCACGGCTTAAACAAACTACACCAAAAAGAAATTCTGAAAATCTGTCCATTAAAAGTTGAAACCAAGAATGATGTTGTTGTTTAGATCTAGGTGTTATTTTGCTTGTTTAGTGAGTTTCTAGTGTTGGTTTCTTTCTCACCAACACTAAAGTGTCTAGATCCAAAAGTTGAGCTTGAAAACTTGAACATTGTGTAGTGACTTGAAGTGGCCGAAAGTTGTATGTTGTTGATAACAAAAAAAAATAAAAATCGGTGGTTGTGTGTTTATGTGCTAAAGAAGTTGATGAAGTTTGTTGAGGTGTTCATCTTTTGAACTTGTTCACCTTGTTCATCTTGTTGTGTGCTCAAGTGGTAAGACAAGCTATAAAGTTGTTGTGAAAGACTTGCACCCATCACCTTTTAGTCTTGTCAATCACTTTTCCCTAATTCAAGGAGCCTTGTTTTGTGGGATTAGTCAACCAAACCCCACTTTCTTGAGTTTGAAAAGGGTGAAATACTACAAGATTTTATTTTTCCCACCAAAACACTTTGCAAACTATAACAAGTTGTGTGAAATATTAACACGAAACAAAAAAAAAAAGAGAGAGAAGAAGAACGTGTGGGACCATTACATGCTGCCACGTCGCTATAAGCTCAACTAAGGATATTCTTTGGTTGCTAATTGTTGATCCTTGGTTTCCCTTACTTGGTCCTAGAACTAATTAACAAACTAGTACCTTCCTACTAGGTTGTCAACTAGTTCCTTGAACCGTTTGTTCGTGTCAACGATTATTTGAGTGCTTTTATTCGTTTGAATGAATTGCTGATTTTTGACTCTAGTCCGGCAAGAATTCATTGAGTCTTCAAACAAGAATCCATTCCGGATAAGAGCTTACTCATACCTTAAAAATCTCACGGTTACTAGCCAATTATACAACACTTGTGGAACACGAACTTGTGGTGAACTAAAGCGGATAATACCTTGACAATGGAAGGAGCTACGTCTCATAATGTGGATACTAATGCCCTTGATTCTATGAGGGTCACTCTTGAGGCCGTTACCCGGACACTTGAAAGGTTGAATTCGGAATTTGGGGCCGTGAGAGGGGACTTGGCAGCAATAAGGGGAGAAGTGTCGACTATTAGTGGGAGATTAGAACAAGTGGAGAGTCAAAGGAACTCTCGTCCTTCTACTCCTCTACATGTATCTACAAATGGTCATGATAGGACCTCCTCCGCAACCATCACCCCCGAAACAGTCCACCAAATGCTAAATGCACCCCAAGCTCCACTAAATACCGCAAGCCAAACTACCTATTTTCCTCCAAACCGAGACTCCACTAGACCACTACATTTCCAAGCCCCTCCAATTCCACAAGAGGGATTTGGACGCCAAGTACCTCCACTAAATACGAACCCTCCATTCCAATCTCCATTAACCCAAAGACCGCAAATTCCAAATCCTCCGAATCAAAACGGCCAAGGCCGGCCAGCCCACTTTGAAGGATACGGTAGAGAGGAGTATGAATGAGATGGAGCCTTTGATGATGCTTATATGAGGGAGGAGGAGTTAAGAGGGGGTCGAGGAGAACCTAGGAGATACCGGGGGTATGGAGATAGGGGAAACCGACACCAAGAGAGAGATGTAGGCATCAACACCATCAAGTTGAGCCTACCCATCTTTAAGGGTGAAAGTGACCCCGAGACCTACTTAACTTGGGAATCGGCTTGTGACAAAGTTTTACAAGTTAATGACATCTCGGAAGAAAAGAAGAGTTGCTATGCTATAGCTCACCTCGAGGGCTATGCTAACACTTGGTGGGAGTATGTTAAACGATTTGGTAATGAGTTAGTGGATGGGCAGCCACCACCTTGGTATCGGTTGAGGTATTTGATGAGACAACGATACCTTCCCGAGAGATATCGTCATGAGTTGCTCGCTAGATTATATGTCTTGCGGCAAGGAGGCAAGAGTGTGATGGCCTATTTTGATGAGTTCCAACAACTCATGTTGAAGCTTGATCATCGTGGGGAGCAAATCAGTCACGACATCATCCGGTTCAAGTGTGGGTTGAACAAAGAGATCTCCACTCATTTGACCCTTCACCGGTTTGAAACCATTGACGGTATATTCCAAGCGGCCCTAGAGATTGAAAGGGAACTTAAGGAGAGATCAGGCTTCAAGGCAAGGGTACAAACCCCCTCGGGTTGGCCCAAAAACAAGGACCAACCCGCCCCTACGAAGCTGCCCGAGTCCAAAACAGTCCCTAAGTTCCCTCCGAAACCGGAGGCTCACAAATATCCCAACCCAAAGGGGTTCCAATGCTTCAAGTGCCAAGGTTGGGGGCATAATTCCAATGAATGTCTGAACCGGCGCAATGTGATCCTACGAGAAGGGAAAGTGTACTACCTTGGTGAGGAGGTGGTTTCCGAAAGGGGGGAGGATGAGGCCGAGCCTCAAGATGGAGAGGGAGCTGAAAATGGGCTGAATGATGATGAATTAGATGGTAGTGAAGATGTCTATCCACAAGAAGGGGAGTGTGTGGTTCCAAACTTTGTAGGTAGACGTGTCATGATTAGTAAGGCGATGGATGACCCGAGTCAAAGGGAAAATCTATTCCATACTAAGTGTCTTGTAAAGGGGAGTGTGTGCACCTTGGTGATTGATAGTGGTAGTTGTACAAATGTTGCGAGCCATGCTATGGTAAATTTCTTGAAGCTACCAACTACACTACACACTAGTCCTTACAAGCTACAATGGTTGAACGATTGTGGTGAATTAAAGGTCACAAGGCAATGTGTGATTCGGTTTAAGGTGGGAAACTACCACGATGAAGTGCTTTGTGACGTGATCCTGATGCAAGCATGTCACTTGTTGTTAGGTAGGCCATGGCAATATGATAGGTCTACTAAACACGATGGGAGGTCCAACCGGTATACGCTTGAGAAGGATGGCCGAAAGGTCACACTTCACCCTCTTTCACCCTCCCAAGTAAATGAGTGGCATCAAAGGATGAGAGAGTTAAAGGGAAAAGGGAAGGAATCCGAAAAGGGAGAAAAGGGGGGGGATGCCGTAGGTGAGGAAGTAGGGACATCCGAGGCTATCCCAACGACAAGGGAGATGGAAAACGTAGTGATGTTGGCTAGGAGGAAAGAACTTTTCGTGGACCATGATGAAAACAAGCCGATGTTACTTTTGGCCCATTGTTTTAATACTAACCCCACTAATTCTTCCATTTCCCCTTTGATTTCTTTTGTGTTGCAGGAGTATGAAGATGTATTTCCTCAAGAACTTCCGCAAGGATTGCCCCCACTTCGGGGAATTGAGCACCAAATTGATTTGGTACCGGGTTCACAACTTCCAAACAAACCGGCCTATAGGAACAATCCCATGGACACTAAGGAGCTTGAAAGACAAGTTGAGGAGCTTCTCAACAAGGGATACATCAAGGAAAGCATGAGTCCGTGTGCTGTTCCGGTGCTTTTGGTACCAAAGAAGGACGGAACTTGGCGCATGTGCGTCGATTGTCGAGCCATCAACAAAATCACGATAAGCTTAGATGGAAATAAAAGAGCCGAGGCAATGAAGAAAATGCATGAGACGGTGCGGATCAAGCTTGAAAAGAAGAACCAAGAGATTGCAAAAAGGGTAAACAAAGGGAGAAGAAGGCTTGTGCTTGAACCCGGAGATTGGGTGTGGGTGCATCTTCGAAAGGATCGGTTTCCAGCTCAAAGGAAGTCCAAATTGCTGCCAAGGGGTGATGGTCCTTTCCAAGTACTTGAGAGAATCAATGACAACGCCTACAAGATTGACCTTCCACCGGAATATCAAGTGCAAAACACTTTCAACGTTGGTGATCTCTCCCTCGTGGATGCGGTTGAAGATGACCAAATGCTGAATTTGAGGTCAAATTCCTCTCAAGATGGAGAGGATGATACGGTTAGGGCAGCCTCCACAGGTACACGGCCTTTCACACGAAGCTAAGCTCGGGAATTACAAAAACTCCAAGCTTTGTTCATGCAAATGGCCGTGTGTGAGTTGGTGATTGAACCAACCAAGGACCTAAACGTTTTTATGTGTGAAGAGGGTCCTAATGTGTAATAAACTACTCTCCAAGGTTGGCACAAGAAGCAAGGCCGGATGGGTCATTTTACCCCTTTTGTTTGTAGTATAAATAGAACATGTTAGAGAGTTATTCCTTAGTTTTTGAATGCTGATTTTTGTAACCTAAAACACTAAACATTTCCTCTCTCTTCCACTCATAGAAGCCGCCCCTATTATCTCACAAGTAGAGGGATACTTGTGTTGTCTCTTTGGCTAGAAACAAGGGTTTTGAGGTCGTTGAGTGCCTCTTGGTCCTCGTAAGAACTTGGTGTTTATATTCATTAGACTTAGGGTCCTCTCTTGATGTTAGGGTTCTTAGTTTCTTGAATGTTATATGTCAAGTTATCTATCTTTCTTTATTTTGTTGTTGTTGTTGATTTTGTTATCTTAAAGTCTAGTGAAGCCGTGTGGGGCTCTTTTCGATTCACTAGCATTGTTATCTATCTTGTTGTTCTTGTGTTGTGGGCTGAAAAAACGAAACCTAAACTTGTTGTTCTTGTGTTGTTGGACTGAAATCCGAGCCTACTTGAAGCTCTTGGTGTTGTTGGTTTGATTTTGTATCATATGATGGACAAGCAAACAATGTATGTGTATTACATCCAGACAAGTTGTCAAGACCTAAAAATTCACTTATGGTCCACATCGATGCAGCACACAATAGAAATATTTCCTTAGTTGAGGAATCATAAGCACTTACACCATTCCACAACTGATTCAACTTGGCAAATAAAGGTTGTAAGTAAACATCAATGTTGTTACCAGGCATTTTAGGACAAGGAATTATCATCGAAATGATAAGAGAAGTTTGCTTCATAAATCACCATAGAGAATAGTTGTAAATGTACAACATCATAGGCCAAATGCTAACAGTAGAACATAGATTCCCAAATGGATTGAAACCATCTGTAGCTAAAGCAAATCGCATATTACGAGTCTCTGAAGCAAAGCTGGGATAGACTGAATCAAAATATTTCCCTGTTTTGCCATCTCTAGGATGCCGTAATAAACCATCTGGATTAGCCTTTGTAACATGCTACTTCAAGAGTTCTGCAATTTTAGAGCACATGTATAACCTTCTCAATCTAAGTATAAGTGGGAAGTCCCGCAACACTTTCGCTGGCTTTACCTTTCTATTTTGTGTTCACCAATTTCAACATTTGTACCAATGTCATTGTCAACTAATATATACCAAGAAGTATTGCACTTCTTGCACTTATATCTATTTATATCCTCGGGTGATCCCCAGTATAATATGCAATGATTCGGACATGCATCGATCTTATCATAGCTCAAACCCAATCTGTTGATCATTTTTTTTGACTCATAAAATAATAATGGTAGTTTTTTGCATGTGGAAAAACATCCTTTAACAGTTCAAGAATCATTGAGAATGTTTTATCAGTTGCACCCCATAAGACCTTAATATGATAAAGATGAACAATGAATGACAATTTACTATATTTTGCACAACCATCATAAAGTTCTTGATTCCCATCCTCCAATAATTCCTTAATTTTATCTCTCTCTTCTTGATTTGACCTTCAGCAACACAAGGATGGTCATTATCTTATAAATATGATGGACTGGAATCTTGAAAATTATTATCATCAAAGACTCTTAAAATATCATTCAACATATCTTGCATTGGATATTATGTAACCGACTCAGATTATAATCAGGATGTTGATGCTACATTAGAAACTACATGTTTTTCGCCATCCATAAACAAACATTTGTACTTTTCTGGAAATTCCTTTTGAAGAAGATGACTACACACCTCAGCTCTATTACACATAACAGAAAATCCACATGTGGTACACAGACATGAAATTTTTCTGTCTACAGATGCTTTTGAAAAGGCAAATTCAAAAAACTGGACTACACCATCTGAGAATTCTTTTGATTTAATTAGCTTCCAAATCCAACTCTTGTCAATCATGCCGGAATGAAGCTATTTCATATATGTGAGAAATAAGGCTAAGTATTAATAAATTTAAGTAATAAAATAAGGTTCTACAAAATTAAAACTCTTATAACAGTTGCAGAATACCATTGGATTCAAAGAGGAACAAAACTAATAATCAGTTTATAGTTTTAACATTCCATTTTAATAATAGTTTAAACAATGATTAAAAATTGAAAAAAATTACAAGATAATGGTGAGCCAAAGTCCATTGATGCAAACATCTTAAAAATAGTCTCAAATCAAGTTTTTGTACATAAAGCTTTTGCAGTATGAAATGCTATGTCAAAAGGAAACATACATACACACAGACATATATACGTACATACAATGATTAGGTTATTGAAAAGACTAGAAAGACAACATGTTAATAATAAATATGAATCTTTTATCAAAGAGGAACATTCTTAATAATTCTCTTTCAAAATCCGTCTCACAGATATACCAAAACTAGAAAAGAATAAACTAAATTATCTCGTATTTCACTGTGTGCTTCTCAAATTCTTGGTGAGGTATGTAACACTTGGCCAAACGAGTCTTTTTCTAATAAAAAGTAATAGTAAGTTGTTAACAACTGTGAAACCCCCCAAAATCCTAAAATTTATTTCATAAGAAAAAGAACTTCAGGATAACAACAATATCAAACTCCAACCAATTATCTTGCTATTAACAAAAATCTTAATTTTTTGTTGAAGATCAAAATAAAAGTGATGACATAGAAGACATCTGGATTATAGACACTAACAAAAGGTTCATTATATATCAAAATAGTAGTCACTTGACATTCATTATAAATCAAAATCAAGACCTAGGTATCAACTTTATATCCTTTGGCATCCATTCATAAAATTGGACTTTTTCGTACTTGGGTTCTCAGGCATTACATCATAATGTTTGACTGTGTCATAGTTGCAAATCATAGTGCATCAATCTTTTAAAACTCTCTAGTCTCTGAACTTTTCAAGAATTGATAGCATTTTTTACGTAATACTTACATCTTTTTTTGGGTAGAATTCTTATAGTATATTTAGGTGTAATCTTACCCATCAATAAGGCTGAAACATACAGTTTTGATGATATCAAAAGGTCGAGAAGTGATGGAAATAAGAAACACCGCAAGAGGCATATGAGTTTCCTTGATGATGATGAAAATAAAAAAGATTATTCAAGAATCTCTAACAGATATGACAGTGATCATAAGAAGCTAAAATAGGTCTCACATCACCATTAAAAATATCTGAAGATCAGACACATTGTCGAACACATTATTTCTATTGGTAAATTTGAATCTTTCTAATGTATCGAGCTTTGATATAATACATGAACCAGTTCATCTACAAAGTAGTATAGGGGCACATACATGTTTCAACTCTAGCAGCTCAAAGAGTTGAAGGTAGTTTTGAAAGATTAGAATATTGATATGACATCGTATACCCAAAAGCTGAAATATGCCAGATAAAGGCCAAACACTATTCAATTTTAGATTTCAATCTAGCAAAAAAACAACTACTAATAGAGGAAAAAGATCAATTAGTCATGGAAGTGGAGTAAAATCAAAAATAGGATCTTAAGCAGAAATATAGGGCAATCTAGATTGTTTGTGGAAATGCTAATACTAAGTACTTCTATGATTAATGGAAGATTAGGGATAGTAGGAACTCCATTACTTCTGTGTATAATAATTTTGGTAATAAACTAACTAATCCACTACTGGTGAAGAAATAATTTATCTGTGTTCACAAATCCTTTAAGTTCATCAGATGAGGAAATGTCTTGCTCAAACTCAAGAGGTGAAAAAAAGAGCACCTTTCCACTCCTATCAACAGAAGTGCTCCCTAATCCAAGATGTTAGAGGATGAGATCATATCTATTAGAAAGAACATGTCACCTGACTAGGATCTAGGGATTGATGGTTATCCAGTTGAGTTCTTCACACAACAATGGAGAAAGGTGATGTATGCAAAGCTGTAAATGGTTTCTTTGAATCAAGTAAACTCCTGAAATCCATTAGATGTACTGTTGTGAGAATTTAGTTGATGCGCATTTTACCAACCACCTAATACAAGAAAATCGACCTTCATATGAAAGACACTACCCGACTGTGCATACTATATATTCTAACACCACCAGGAAAATCATCTTCTCCTTGTGACCCACCACTAGTAAAAGAGTCTACTGGTAGTACTAAAACGGTATTGTGTATCTTTCTTCAGTGGGCATGAGATGATTTTTCGAGAATCTTTTCCTATTGTTTCTATCATGTCAGGGTCGCTATTGTATTTTGCCTTATCCATCTAAGTTTCATCAGTTTTTGGTTGGAAAAGTCCCTTCTCCATCCACAAAACATGATTTTCACTAGCAAACATAGTTGCCAATGCAAAAGAAATGTCTGCACTACTCATCTAACCACTAGCAGAACCGTATGTTTATTGGTCATTTCATTCTAGATTTCAACTATCCTTAAAAACACCCTTTAAGACGTTTTTGAGGTATTACCAGTTCTACTTTCTGGATTCTAACTTTTAGGGATTCTATCAATATCTCTCTTTTATCTTCTTCCTCACCTCTACCACCTAAATCTCCTTGATAACAATCTGCCTTTGTGTCCCCTTTCTCTGCTATTTCTATTCCTACGTCTACTAGTGAAGCACTATTTCATCTTGAATGGCAGTAGGCTATGATCAAATAGATATATGCTTTATACACAAGTGGTGGTCTTGTTTGTTAATTGCACTGGTAAGTCTATGGTCTGAAATAGTCTCTCTAAGCAAGTTTGGTAAGTTTAATATAGTTATGTATGGTCTATCGACATTCTGGATATGTGCATGTAATTGGTTGTTTATTTAACTACATAGTCATCATATGTAATGATCAAGATGGTATCAAGAAACTGAAGTAACATTTGCTTCACCAATAGGTGAAAGATTTAAGCATATTGAATATCGATCGATATTTGGGAATTGATCATGTTTATGAAACAGTAATTACCTCTGGAACGTTTAAGTTGAGATGAAATTTAGGATTTTTGTAATGGTGAAGAACTGTTGTAAATGAATGCTCTTTTAGTGGTTCATAGACTTTCTACTACATGAACCTGTAAGAAAGAAGAGATAAGTTGAGGTCCCCAGAAATGATAAACCAAAAGCAACTCTAAGCATATTGTTAAAGTGTGTGACTTTCTCGTCTAACATCTTAGTAGGAAAGATCATACTTTTATTTGCTTTGTTATGTCTGGAAATGTGTTACAATTTACATTGATTATTCATCTTTAATTTGAATCAAGTACACAAGGAAAATTAAAACAAAGATTAGGTTAGTCCAACATGATGACGACAACTATATCTAAATTCTCATAAGTTGGACGGGCTATATAAATCCTCACTGACCATGTTGCTCCACTTAAGAAACACTCACACAAATATCATCAACAAAAGAGATTAGAAAACCAAATCGTTGAAACCATAGTCGTCTCAAAGATATTATACAAAGAAAAATGTAAAGGGAAAATATTTATAAACTTGTAACTCTTGAAATTATTATTCATTAAAATATAAATATGAGAGTTAACGAGTCTTCTTGACTTTCTTGGGAAACATCACAAAAGTAAACAGATCACAAAAAAATAGACTAGTTTATGAATGAACAACCGAGACACCAACAAAAGCTCATCAAAATTATAGATTTCATAAAACCCAACTCTAATTTCCATTCTTGACAACTAGAAAACTCATCAAAACCCATAAAAACTTCCATTCTAAAAAACTACAAACCCCATCAAAATTCCCATTCGTAACAACTAGAAAATCATCAAAACATATCAAATTATAGTTTTCATAAGCTCCAAACTTGAATAAACAAGAAAAATATTGAACCTTATTTTCAATTTTAACCTTAATAACTCTAAATTGCAAAGATTCATTACCTGGACGAAGTACTTTTACTACGTTTTGCTGCTATCGAAGCTGGAAATATTGAAGAAGAAATAAATTTTCAGAAACACTCAAGCAAAAGACGTGATTTGCAACTTGGGGAATTCAAGCGTAGAGTAGTTTTGGGGAAAAAGAGTTCTTTTGGTGGAGAATTCTGAGAAAAGTGGGAAAAATAAATTTTTTGTATTTTTTGGAACAAATAAAAAATAAAGGGAGGGAATGGAAATATTTTACCCGCCTATATTACCCACGATAATTTTGCGACATTTTTTAAAGTGTAGAATTTTTTTTATTTTTTAGTTGATTTTGCCACAGTTTGTTTGTAATCGTGGCTAAAAACTGTGGCTAAAAGCCATTTTTTTTGTAGTGTAATAATCCCAATTGATTATAATAGTGAAAATTTTTCAACTAACTATCAAGACAACTAATGATTAACCAAAAACATTGTCAAAATAAAAACTTAACTTCCTCTCTATTGTTTTAAAAAATCTTAACTCGCACGAGGATATATAAACTAAATTGTTATCATAAATAACTTTGACTTATTGTTTGACTTAATGAATAATTTTACACTGAATTGTATAAAATAAATGATGTCACCCAATTCACATCTCTAAATCAAGCATACAGTCGTCATTGATTGAATGTAAAACCCAACTAAGATGGGGTCGATCTCATAGAGAATAGTTAAAACTATCAATAAAGATTTACTTTGAGGTAATAAAAAATCCATTAAAATAGGTGATTTGTAAATAATGAAGCCAATAGTAACAATTGTTGATTCTTTGAGTTTGTGATCAATATGAGAAATGCACTAGGAATGTTTTCCCTAATAACATCATAACTCAGGTTCTTCGTACATACTAATCTCTTGTTGTATTTTGCAATGCAGAACTAATAGGAAATGGATCATCTAACCGACTATGTTACGCCCTTATAGATGACTATCCTCATGCACAAAGGTTTATGCGACATGGCTTTCGCATTATTAACCCCTATTTATGATACCAAGATAGTCTGTTTTGTTTACTGATTCAAGCCTAATTAAATAGAGGTTGGTAACTCTAAGTCTTGTTATTGATTCTATATTCCTATGTGATTACCCTTGCTAAAGTTCAACGTTGATATAAGGCAAGTGGTAATGTTACGCACCATCTGAAAGCAATCAATCCGAAAAAAATTAACAATACATGCCTAACACCATTATAAGAATTACTTCATACTATGGATACTACTTCATTAATCCATCATTTTTTCTGCAATACTAATTATGGTGTTTAGATACTTATAATTGCAAGCATACAATAAGAATTCTGAAAAAATATCCTGATGATTAAATTACAATAAGAATATAAAAAACTCCAAGTTCTCCTTATGATATAAAACCTTAGAATCGATGTTTGTACTTGCAAAATCAAAAAAATTTTTAAAAAGTAATGACAGAACATAAATTAAACCAGTCAATGCAGAACATACATTTATTGAAAAAAAAGAAACCTATCTTACTCAAATTTGGACAACAAGGTTTGCAGTAACTATGCCCCTAACAACAAGTTGTATAGACTAATGATGACTCGTTCTCAATCTTCTTTTCAATCCATTGCCTACTTTTTCTTTTACCACTGACAACTCATCTAGTCATTATATGAGTCATAGGGTGAATAGTTTCTACTAGAAACTTTTGCAAGATTTAGAACCTTTTCTTAACTATCTAAGATGACTACTCATGATGACTTGTCTTGTGACCAGATAGATCATAGCCTCTCATCACGCATTGCTTATGCTTCAATCTTCCCAAGGATTAAAATTCATAAGATCCATAACAGTTTTAAGCAATGACTTATCATCTGACCCAACGAGTCATAACTTGCCTTCGTCCCTACTGATACAAATATTCATATTTGTAGGACTTTGGTATCCATTCTCATAATGATTACTCCCTATGACTCATAATATAACCCAATGAGTCATAAGCGGTTCTTATAGTCAACTGAACTTTGAATTTTTCAAGTCCATCTATTTGCAGTATAGACAAAAACTAAGTGTACGAGTCGTATTATTACCCAACAACTCGTAGCTTAATATAATTTTCTACACATGCAAATTCTAATTCTTTTTCCTTTATTCACTTATGAACTATGTTTATCTACAAAAATATAATAATTACATCATATCCATATAAATAACCTTTTTATTATCCTATTTTTCTAGTTTTAAGCATTGAAAGTGTCCTGAAACAATAGCATATCAACACCCTCAACTTTGAATATTTTCATGTCCTCAAGTGAACAAAATATAATTTTACTCTCATGATGCTTAACCAAGAGAAAACTAAGATCCCTATAGAAGGCAAGATTTCTCAAAATCAATTTAAGCACATATTTAACTAAAAATTAGTTCAATATACTCCACACCATCATGAGAACTCAACAGATGAAATTTATATACAAGTCATTTACCATAACATAACAGAATCAAGAAATGGCATCACATTATCAATAGAAAATTAGCACTTAAACTAATGGCACTGGCTAGAGTAGCAGCAACCACAACACAACCCCTGTACCCTTACAAAATCAAAGTCCCTATAATTCAAAAAATGCAGTAATTCACACATAGGGATAGAAACAAATATCTCACTCTCATAAACAAGTTAGGATGTGTGTGTTTGAATGCATAAGCTTAACCTTATTTTCTATGCCTTAGTTTTTAGAAAGTCGGATTAGGATCACTATAGGATTTTGCTTGGCTTGTAATGTCTGCTCAGGGCTGGAATGGTTCAAATGGATAAAATGACTAACCCTCCTTGACATTACAATAATTTTGGCTTCCATATCTTTTACCTTCTTTTATTTTTTCCCTTTTCTCGACTCTTTCAGACTTTAGGTGCGATTTTATTTTCCTAACATACTTTTTTTGTTTCTTCTCTTTTTCATTTTCTCCGCATACCACACCCAAATGCTTTTTCCTTTTTGCTAAATTTTTCTTCATATCCAATATTTTATGCATCCCTTTTATATTCATCTTTAACTATACGATTTTCCTGAACAGAGGTGCCCAATATCCAAGGAGGGACTAAGAAAATAGGTTCATTGTAAAAACTTAAAAGGTGAATTGGCTAGTTCAAATAAAAGGTCTACTTACGATCACAATCAAGATTAAAGGATATTGTACTCATTCAGTAGGCTTTTTAGGTTTTTACTGGACTTTTCTAAACAACGAATTATGAACCTTTTTTTATTTTTCTATACTATAACATCCTCGAGGCTAACCAGGTAAGTTCTATATTAAACACATATGCTGATTTGGTAAAATCTTGCACTCACTTGTCCTAAGGCTATGCATTTAGTGACTATCTATTCTATTCAGGCAATGTTATGCCAAGCTATGAGATTTGTAATTCTTAATGCCATGATGAGATCCAAACTTTGGTTATAGGTCCAGTATATATAAAAAACAACACATAATTTAATTTTTTTTAGGATGATTATTATTTAATTTTCTATATTTTGCAAGTTAATTTTATTTTGATTATGTAAGTTCTCTAAGTTTACACATGAAATAAAAAAATAGAATAACACAATAAAAACACCTAAGAATACTGGTTCTAACTATGATATTTCACCGGAGAAAAAAGAAATATGATAACAAAAACCCTCTGTTGTTGTATACCACCACCCCTAACTTTGAGAATATGTAGTGTCCTCACCACATGCATATCAAAACAACATAAGAACTAGGGTCTGAAGCATACCCGTGTCACTTGAGGTGCTAGATCATGACATCTCCTCTGCTATGTCCTTATAATAGACCCTAGCTTCAGCAATAGTATCCATGACGGTCATCATGGTTCTCAAATAAACGTTGGTGCTGGTGGTTTTTGGTGCACTTAATGGTGTCACAATAGAAAGGATAAGAATCGTACCTTTACTTTCTTTAACTCTTGAAGTATCAGTAAGTGGGTCCTTACAAAATATGGAGCTCCTAGTTCCATAACCTATCTTATGGACGTCAAACCACTGTTCATGCATAGTCTACTTTCTAACCTTAATGGCCTTTTTTATATCATATTTCTTTCTTTGTTTCTTTTGCTTCTTTCTCTCTCTACAACCACTACCTTCTGGGGAATTCTCCTTACCTTTTGTACCCTATATATTCGAAAGCTCATCTTTAAATCTCTTCAATAATAAGTAAGGTAGGATCTAGGAAAACTGGATACGAACTCATTGCTATGTTATCTATAGAAGCTCATAGGGTAGAAAACTCCTTATGAATTCCTTCGAAATCTAGAAATTTTACCCCTTCGAGCTCTGTGTTGATATTTTCTTGAAGCTATCAGAATGGGTTTGTATCTCACATATCTTTCCATGAATCTTTTTTTGAACTCATGGTTGCACCCTATCCTCAAAGTTAGATACATTTTTCTCAAGGATTACTAATATCTTAATCAAGTCATTTAAGAACTCCTGGGAGACCGAGATTTGTCCACTGATAGGTGGATATGTTACGGATGATTCAAAGTTAAAGCTCGTAAAATGGGGGATAAAGGTGGCCTAGAGGCTATGGACGTAGTGGCTTAAACTATAGATTATGAGTTGGGACACTCAACCTTAGCCTAAGACATAATTTGTAGGTCCCTAAGCTTTGTAAAACCTGAGGGATCAATGTCCATTGGTGCACCTTACCTGAATGTACCCTGAAGTAACACAACACAAACCTTCACCCTCAAAATTAGGTTTGTCTCATCCTAAATAAATCCCAAATTTATGGTCCGATGGATCACAGTAAACATATCTACCTCAAGAAAAATAGGCACCATATCCTCTAAATAGATCTTTATCACCAAACATTGAAAATAAAGGTTTGTAACAGTACTCATGGATCGATCTTTGATATTATGTATGATGATTTTTTAAATATCAATATCATACCATTCCATAATACCTGCTATCAAGGAAGCCCTTTTGGGGCTCAAAGTGTAATCACTAATAGTCGATCTTAACCTCTATTAAACCAGTATCCATCATGACTTTCCCACAAAGTTCAAGCTCCCCTTTATAATTTGTGAAAAAGTACCCACAGCCTAAGGGGCATCTTCCTTTTTGGTAGCAATTATATTCGCAATGTATATCAAGTGCACCAACTTGTCCTTAGAACTAATTTGTTTTATTTTTACCGTTCTCATTTAATTAATGTGTTGGTTGATCTCAGATGCATCAAATAGAGGCAAAAAATCAATCCCATGTAAGAAGTGGGTGATAGTAAGTGCAGAGAAACTCAATCTAACCCTTTAAATTGTAAGTGTCTGAAGAGGGTCACCAACCTTCTATGAAAGTCCTCATAAATGCATCCTTTTCAACTTTATCTGGTATGTGACATAAAAATCCCATAGAAGGGATGAGCTGTATCTACTAGATTCTGTAATCATCTATTAAAAATTATACATCTGAAATAACCAACCAAACTCAAGCATCTCAAACATCCCCATGGTCAAAATTCTAGACTTGACATAGAACCTTCTTTTAGGTCGGCTAGTGTTGGGGCTAATTACACTATACCTCTCATAAATTTCTTTTATGACCTAATACATGAATTCATTTATTCTAGAACTGGGGTATCCTGAATCTAGAATCCATGATAGGCTAGTTGTGGAGGTGGAATATCTTGTAGAGGATATGCAACAACATTCCCTTTTTAATTCTTAGATGAGTCTGTTGAGTCAAATTTTAGACCCTACTTTATTTTATTTTCTTCTAGACGTAGCATCATCTACGCTCTAGGAGACACTTGCATCTCCTTCTTCTTTATCATCAGACTAAAAACCAGATTCTCCTCTCTCTTCAAATAGGGAAAGAGAAGGTGAATATGGTGGTGAGGGCTTGACATTATTTATTCAGGACTGTGATCGGCCACCTCGAGGCAAGATAATCTGTGGATGGAATTGACCTGAGATAGGCTATTGTTGAATTGAGACACTCGAAATTTACTCATCTTTATTGGGATCATCTCTTAATTGGTGTATGGACAAAGCACATTTATAAGGAGTCGACTAGCCCATTTTTTTCGGCCCTTTGTGCTGTCATTCTTTTGTGCCATATTATCTGTGAGGGTTTCACGACCTACTTTGTCCCACCAATTGGTAAACCTAATCATACCCCAAAACTACAAGTAATGTGCTAGTTGATGGAAAATAGCATAAATGTCGGAATTAGGCAAGTAATTAGATTTTAAGCCATAAAATATAAGGTTAACAACATAACTGAAGATAAATAAGAAAAAGAGTAAAATATCCCATGACCTTGTAAGGTTTGTACAAGAGCCTTTAGAAAAAGAATCAGCGTACCATAAGTATCAAACACGCAATAGTCTTGACTAGAACAACAACAACAAACCCAGTGTATTCCCACCTGGTGGGGTCTGGGGGGGGTAAGATGTACGCAGTCCATACCTCTACCTCTAAAGAAGTAGAAAGGCTGTTTCCGATAGACCCCCGGCTCAAGACACAAGATACCAGGCAAATACATATTAAAGCACCGAACAAAGTTACAAGACTACATAACATAAATAACATAACATAAATAACATAAATACGGCAGCCATAAATAGAAAGAAACAGGGGAAAGCACCCAGCCTCTTACTAAAACAAGGAGCACGGAATCATAACAAGAATACTACCCCCAACAAGTAAAACCCTACACTAGCGACCCAAACTGGCCCTAGTCTTCTGCCCTAATTCGCGTCCTCCAGACCTTCCTATCTAGGGTCATGTCCTCGGTGAGCTGCAACTGCTCCATATCCCGCCTAATCACCTCACCCCAATACTTCTTCGGCCTACCCCTACCCCGCCTAAAACCATCCAACGCTAGTCTCTCACACCTACGAACTGGGGCATCCATGCCCCTCCTCTTCACGTGTCCGAACCAGCGCAATCGGACTTCCCGCATCTTGCACTCCACTGGAGCCACACCAACCTTCTCCCTGATAGTCTCATTCCTAACTCTATCCCCTCGAGTCATCCCACACATCCAGCGCAACATCCGCATTTCCGCCACCTTCATTTTTTGGATGTGGGAGTTCTTAACTGGCCAACACTCCGCTCCATACAACATGGCCGGGCGGACTACCATCCTGTAGAATTTGCCTTTAAGCTTGGGCGGCACCTTCTTATCACACAACACCCCCGACGCGAGCTTCCACTTCAACCATCCCGCCCCGATACGGTGCGAGACATCCTCGTCAATCTCACCGTTACCCTGTATCACGGACCCGAGATACTTGAAACTATCCCTCTTACATACCTCCTGCGAATCCAGCTTCACGACCACCTCGTTCTCCAACCTCACGTCATTAAACTTGCATTCCAAATACTCTGTCTTGCTTCTGCTCAACCTGAACCCTTTAGACTCAAGAGTTTGTCTCCACACCTCTAATTTGTCATTCACACCCTTTCGGGTCTCGTCAATCAGAACTACATCGTCTGCAAAAAGCATACACCAAGTTCACCCTATCTTGAAACTCCAACCAACACTAACACAACTTCATCGGTGGTAACTAGTACTTGGATCTGCATAAGAAAAAATACAGAAGTCTAGTATGATTAAAAAGACAACAGGTGCTCAATAGACATCATCAACAAACTAAGGTAAATCATAATACAATTATAATAAGATGTGAGATAATAAACTCAAGTCATAAAAAAGGGAAAACCTAGAACCGTGCTACAAATACAAAAAGTAAACAATCAAGTAGCAATTATAAATGAGAACACGACTAACTATAGTATAATTAGACCCCCATAATCCCATAAGATGAAAATATTAATAAATAACCTATATTGGTCCCACATAAGCCCTATGAATTAGATCAGGAAAGAAATACTATAGTAACAGTAATATGATATCCGAACCTCATAAAACATAATCATTGATAATCTCATAACATAAACACTAGACTCTAACCGGTACCCTAACCATGATATATAACCTCTCAATGTAATACTTAAACTAAGAATAGTGTCATGAATACTGAACTTGAATCAATAATAATATCATTATTGATGTCAGACTTGGATCGATCATAGTATAACAATTACTGTATTCAGACATGTCTTAATAGATCCAAAGGAAAACCTAAAGTAGATAAGAGTGTATTGAAACACTCCTCAAACTCAAGAATATAAATAGAATGATGAACGAAGGCCTCCTAAGTCTATAAGGAGTTAGTTTCCATCTTGGCCTTAAGTGGGCTTGAGGGACCAACTTCTAATCCCAAAAATCCATTAATTTCTACCCTTATGTGTACAGAGGTTCCAATATCTTACTGCAAGGTGCTAATAGAGTCTCATTATGACCTAGGGTATCAATTTAACATAAGAAATTGGTAGTTAGATCAATCCGCCTAAGTGCAACTCACTAACTAGTAAAATAATTCAAATTTTGTAGGCTAGGCCCTAGAGAGTGTTAGAAAGTATCTTTAATCCTCGTTTTGCTTTGTTTACTACGTTGGGGACAACACATGGTTTGAATATGGGGAGAGATATCTTCTAATATTTGTTAATGGTAAAGTATGTTGTAGGTATTATTTTTTTTTATTTATCTTTAGTTTAAAAAAAAAATTTAAAAGTCAAATTAAATACAAAAAGAATTTACCTTTATTCTTTAGATTAAAATAATTTTTGATTTAATTTTTTTATATATTTAGTAGAGCATACTTTTTGCATTCCTTGGTTTTTCTTTTCGATTCTTTTTCGAGGGGGAGAGGGGAGATATTTGAACCGTATTATTTTTTTTAGGAATATTTTTTTTCTTCTTTTAGTTTTCTTTTTATTTGTAGGAGTATTTTTTTCTTGGATAATTTTATTTTTAAAATTTACACTAGCAATTTAGACCTAATTTAGAGTAGTACTTTTCCGTGAGTTGTTGAGTATAAAATAAAATAATATAATTTTTGACACCAAGGCTCATAATTGTGACTTATATATAATTTATTCTTACTTTTGTAGTTTTCTGTGACCCTTTTTGTCTTAGAATTTGAATTGATCTGTCTTGATTGAGACAAGTGCAATGTGTGGTGAGGATTTTTTTTTACATTTCATGTTTTGCATCTTAGTCTAGAATTTGTCCTATATGTTAATGAAGCGAAATAAAAAGTATTTCTTTGTTTAGTATATAGGCTTTCTTTTATATGTCCTGTAAATTTTAGCCTTTTCAGATATTATATCGCTAGTTAGCCCCTTTGAGCCTGTGACCTATTTCTTTGATAGCTATAATTTTACCTTGATCAATTGTTTTTGAAACCCTAAATTTTGCACCCTATTTCCTTGATAAATATAGCATAGAATGTGTTGAAATTGTTAAATCTAATGAAAACATATGGCTGAGTGTAAAAGATAACCAATGATAGATACAAAGTGATGAAAAGGCCCACTTTTAAAGAATCTGACATGAAAAAAATATGAGTGAAAAAAAGAAATATTCTTTATAAAATGAAAAATTATATGTGAAAATAATTGATGAATAGAGGGTTGAACAAAAGAACATGAAAATAATGAAGATTGAGTTTAAAAAGTGCAAATTGTTTACGAAATGTAAATCGCTATTACATAGTTTTCCTACCCATCCTCTAGAAACCATTACAACCCGTGAAAGTGCTATTTGATTCTATCAGAGCATGCTTGATTAGTTGAGATATATATAATGGCCAAGCTTATTGATAGCTAAAACCTAAGATAAAATCAAAATTGAACACTAAAGAAGCAAAAATCAGCAACTAGAGAAAGAGAGATGAAGTAGGAGAAGACAATTAGAAGATTCAAAAAGAAAAAGGACAGTTACTGAGACATTTACCAACATCCATGAGAAGTACTAAAGTGTTTATTAACTACTTAAACACAAGTCACTAATGTTGATTATACCTTACTCTTAGGTGGACACAAAGGAATTCACCTTCTCAAGCACCCACCTTTCTTTCCAATTTATCAACATAAGTGAAATTCATCAATCGTACTAACCCTAATTTTGGTTCTCTCTCTTAAGGAGAAGAAGAAGAATACAATTTAGAAAGTCACTCAATTCAACTGTCAAAATCTCTTTAAAATAGAAGGCTACTTGTCTATTTATACTTATTACAAATAAAGACTAAAATATCCATAATGAAGGGTGCTCCTTTGGAGTGTAAAAGATAGTCTTAAAGGACCATAATAGCCCTAACCTAGGGCGCTTCTTGTGTGTTGAAATATAATGTGAAAATTCCTTCTTGCACTTCAAGTAAGGTGCCTCATGAGTGTATTGATTACCTTCTCCTCCTTCAACTTGACAAGACTTTAAAAGGCTCCAAACACTTGCCTATTCCGAAGCTTGAGCCTTTGACCATGCCTTGTATTCTTTTGTGATCTTCATGCTTGCATCATCCTCTCCATCTTAAAAGAAATTTATCTTTAATTTCACACCTTGCAAAACCAAAGGAAAAGAAAACAAACACACATTCCTCATAATAGGAGGGTTATCATTAGTACCATAAGTGAGGTAAACATGTCAAGAGGGTACACTCTTAGAATACAACCAACCATCCTTTGTGAGGATTACAAAAATCCGACCACTAAAATAAAAAAGGACACACTTAAGGAAAACATCAATGAGTCGAGGATACAATATGAAATCAACACATAGGCCATTTGTTTACAAGGGATGACAAACACTCAAAATTAGATATCTATAGCTTAGAGAGGTTCTCTTAACAACACATATCCTATCAATCACTACATTTCTATGAACATTATCACTATGAAGCATACTACTATCAAGGTCTTCATTAAAAAAATTCAAAGAACAATATTCATCATCAAGAGAGCTAATAAGGGAAGAAACATACACACCTCCATTAAGAAATTTTAAAACCACTTCATAGGGAATTGTATGACAACAATTTAAACTCAAGGGAATGTAGGGAATAACATCATTACCTTAGTTTGGACTAGGACAGTCCACTCTCTTGAAGCTTTCGGCAAAGGGTGTCTTGAGGCTATTTTCATGTAAAACTCCTTGTTGATTCTTCTTTGATATGTTATGAACTTGAACCTGAAAATAAGAAGAATCAAGGCTAGGTAAAATTCTAGCCTTTGAGTTAGAGAGTATCAAGGGACCTTTGTGGTCAAGTCCCACAAACAAAGTGGCCTTCCCTTTTCCATGCTCAAAATCTGAAGCCTTCCCTCTTTTTTTCTTCTTTCTTTTCTCATCCAACTTCTTGGTTTTCTTTTGGAGTTTATTAACACTAGAGGGTGGAAGAGGAAGAAGATTGAAATTTTGGCCAGCATGCTCAAAGGTGTACCTATTAGCCTTTCCATCATGCATAGTGTGCCTATCAAATTACCAAGGTCTTCCTAAGTATATATGACATGCTTACATAGGGATTACATCACACAACACTTAATATTTGTAATTCCCTACCTTTAATCTAACCACACATTGCCTTTTGATTTTCAATCACTACACTCGTTTAACCATTGAAGCTTATATGGATTTGGGTGAGGGATAGTAGGTAGTTTCAAGTGGTCAACAAGGGTGACACTAGCAATATTTACACAAATCCCACTATCTATGATCATTGAACTCACTCTTACTTTAATAAGGCACTTGGTATAAAATAGTTTCTCTCTTTGATCATCCAAGACCTTACTAAACAAAATCCTTCTAACCACATATCTAGGGATATCACATCCCCCTTCACAAGGCAACACCTCTTCTTCAATACTCCTACCTTTAATTTTGAGTTCTATGCACTCTCCATCTTGAGAGTTGTCATCATTATACTCAGTTTCCAACTCCACTTCCTTACCAAGATAATACAACTTCCCCTCCCTTAGAATCACATTACGTCGGTTAGGGCACTCACTTGCCCTATGACCCCAACCTTGACACTTGAAACATTGTAGAACCTTAGAATGAGACACATAAGTAAGTTTACCTTTATTTCTTAGAGGATGGTGTTGGGCAGCCTGGTTTCAGCTATAGGAGCAATAGATGAAGGAAATGTTTCCTTGTTCCAACCCAAGGAAGATTGAATTACCTCTTTGTTTTGACAAACCCAAGGACCCATGATGATTCTTGAGCTTGTAGGACATTTTTTCTTTATTCTCCCTTTCAATTTCCATAGCCGCTTGGAAGATACTACCAATGGTCTCAAACTTGTGAAGAGTCAAATGGGAGGATATGTCCTTATTCAACCAAAACATTTAGCGAATGACATCATGTTGCACTTGGTCACCTCTATGGTAAAGCTTCATGACAAGTTGGAATTTATCATAATAGGCCATGACACTCTTCCTTCCTTACTTTAAATTGTAAAGTTTGGCAAGGAGCTCATTTATTTAATGCTTCAGTACATATCTCTCTCTCATTAGTCTCTTTAACATTTCCCAACGAGGTGGTTGGCCACCAATCAACACATCACCAAATATCTTGATGTAATCCCACCAAGTGTTTGCATATCCTTAAACTGAGCAATAGCATAACAACTTTTCTTCTCTTCGGAAAGGTCATTAACTTGAAAAAGATTTTCAAAAGAAGATTCCCAAGCTAAGTACACTTCCGGATCACTCTCACCCTTGAAAATTAAAATGCCAATCTTGATTGAATTAATTCCCACCTCTCGGTGTCCTTGTCGCCCTTCTAGCCCTCGGTTTCTCCCATAATACCCACTTTCATCATGTCTTTCTCTCATTTCTTCCTTATACCAATAATTATCATTAGGAACATCATAACGCTCCCCTCTACCATAGTATTCAAAAAGAGAGGGTTGGTTTCGTATTTGGGGTCTTTGGGGAGGTATATATGGTCTTTAGTTGTTTGGTACTTTGACATGAGGGATTGGTCTTTGTGGAGGATGAGGTATTTGTCCAAAAGGTTTTGGAACTTGATTTTGTAGTGGGGTATTCGAATTTTGGTTTAGTATTTGGTTTCCAAGTCCATCTTGTTGGACTTGGGGGTTTTGAAGAGGTAATGGGCTAATGGAGTTTCAGATTTGGGAGTGAGATGAAGTTTGGATGGTGTTTTGTAGGGGTATTATGGGATATAGCATTTGATGTAAGGTTTGGGGGGTAATTGTCATTGAGGAGTTATTGTCTTGAACACTTGAAGGCACATGGAAGGGATTAGGTGTAGAAGGTCGTGAGTTCCTCCTACTTTCAACACAATCAAGCCTTCCAGTAAGTGTCACCATTTTACTCCTCATAGCATCCATATCACCCTTCATGTCTCTCCTCACAACATCCATCTCACCTTTCAACTCTCGGCTTAGGGCATCAAACTAAGCCATCAAGACTCCAACAATATCATTTCCCAAAGGTTGGGATATGGTACCCTTGTTTTTCATTACAATTGTACCTAATAAGAAGCAATAAACAGCAAAGAGAAAACTTATAAAACGAACAAACAAGTTAGTTCAAAAAGAGCCTCACCACTCTCGCACTCATCTATTACCTCAAACATGGTTTCAAAAGTGTTGAAATCTTGGCATATACTTGGCAAGTGAATGAGTGGTGAAACTACTTTGGCCCGGAATCGATATTTGTTTGATATGACTCAAATAAAATGATGCACGGACTTGAACCAACAAAACACTACGACTTTTAAATGAGAAAAGCACACAAAAATTGAAGACACGGATTAAACGAACTCTAGACTAATTACCAATCTAGTAGGAACTTTCTAGCTTTCTAATTAGTGTTTGAATTAGCTTAAAAGAAACTAGAATCAAAAAGGCGAAACTAAGAAATCTAATTTTAGAGATGAATTTGGTTGATCACAAGTGATGATGTGGCACAATGAGGTTGGTTGTCACTTTTTCAAATTTGCAATTTCCCAAATCTTTGTTTTAGCTAAACACTCCTTTAGGGATGAAAGGATTTCGGTTTTAGAGGGAAAAATGAAGGTTTTGGAGCCTTGTGGGAGCTTCAAATGAATTCAAAATGAGTTGGTCCCCCTCTTGTACTTTCAAGTGTACTTGCTTGTCCCTTTGTCCCATCTTCCTTTTTGGAAAACTTGGATATTCTTGGAATATGCTTTTGGACTAACAACTTTTTCACTCTCTTTCTTCCCTCTTTTTGATTAAACAAATACCCTTGAATATTTTTCTTCACTATGATATGAAGATGATGGTGAACAAGAGGAATATTCAAGTGTTGACCATGTTTGACCTACAAGAAAATGAACCCTAATGTTAATTTTTATTTTAGATATAGTGTCCTTAGGCCAAAACAAACTTAACCAACTAAAAACCTGCCACAAAACACGTCCAAATCACAAGACCAATTTCTGATCTAGCTTAAAAAGTTTCAAAACACCATAGCCATGGTGGATCTTAGCTCACACTCAACCAAACTTCACTCTAAAAGTAGATCTAGACTCCCTAGGTACTAGAGAGCAAAGATCTAGTACAGGAAACTTAAAAAACAAAGTAAAAACGTGTAGATCTAAGATTCTAACTTTGGATCTACCACAACACAAGACTAGACACCATTTGTTTGTGATTTTCTATGACTTTTGACTCTTTTTTTGTGAGTTTTTCTTAATAATGACAATAAAACCGAGTTTTAGAGATGTAGGAACACCCATAAACAAGGCTTTGACACCAAATGATAGCTGAAACCAAAGCTAAAACGGATATTGAACAGTAAAGAAGCAAAAATCAGCAACTAGAGAAAGGGAGATGAAGTAGGAGAACACAATTAGAATATTCAAAAAGTGATGAAAACAGATGGCTGAATGTAAACCATAACCAATGATAGATACAAAGTTATGAAAAGGCCCTACTTTTAAAGAATCTGACATGAAAAAAATATGAGTGAAAAAAAGATAGCAATATACTTTATAAGATGAAAAATTACTTGTGAAAATAATTGATGAAGAGAGGGTTGAACAAAAGATCATGAAAATAATGGAGATTGTGTTTAAAAAGTGCAAAATGCTTACGAAGTGTAAATCACTATTACATAGTTTTCCTACCCGTCCCCTAGAAACCATTACAACTCGTGAAAGTGCTATTTGATTCTATTAGAGAATGCTTGATTAGTGGATTTATAGATAATAGGCAATATTATTGATAGCTAAAACTAAAGCTAAAATCAAAATTGAACACTAAAGAAGCAAAAATCAGTAACTAGAGAAAGAGAGATAAAGTAGGAGAACATAATTTGAAGATTCAAAAATAAAAAGGATAGTTAATGAGACATTTACCAACATCCAGGAGATGCATTAAAGTGTATATTAAACACTTAAAGACAAGTAACTATTGTTGATTACACCTCACTCTTAGGTGGACACAAAGGAATTCATCTTCTCAAAAACCCAACTTTCTTTCCAATTTGTCAACACAAGTGAAATTCATAAATTGTGATGACCCTAATTTTGGTTCTCTCTCTTAAGGAAAAGAAAAAGACTAAAATTTAGAAAGTCACTCAATTCAAATGTCAAAAGCTCATGAAAATAGAAGGCTACTTGTCTATTTATACTTATCACAAACAAAGACTAAAATACCCTTAATGAAGGGTGCTCCTTTGGAGTGTAAAAGAATGTCTTGAGTGTATTGATTCCCTTCTCCTCCTTCAACTTGACCAGACTTTAAAAGGATCTAAACACTTGCCAATTTCGAAGCTTGAGCCTTTGACCATGCCTTGTATTCTTTTGTTCTTTTCATTCTTGTATCACTTATGGTTCTTTATGCATTCATGAAAATTTTTTTGTGAGTGTGATAGTTGTTCTTTGGTTCTATGTCCTTAAATTATATTCAATCTTATGAATTGAGCATATGGATTATTTTTTCTTATGAGAGAACTTTTTTCATGAAAGATAGGTGATGTTATTAACTTTTTTTTGACTAGAATAGGTAAGCAAACTACAAAAATAATATGAGTTATGGAAGGGACCCGTGAATAGAACCTGACAGTTTTAGTTATTTTCACTATTTACCCATTTATTTAGTTTGAGTACAAACACTTCTCAATACAGGTACCATGTCTCTTAAGGGAACACCAAAGAATGGTTGCACTAGTAAAAAAACTCGAGCTAAGGACTCACATTGTAGACTTCAAGATGAGTTTTCTAAATAGAGTGGGGTTGTGCAGGCGTAATCCGTGGATGACTCTACATTGATACTATGCCAGACACGATATCATACCCAAATAGAAGTTGCAGCCAAGGCTTCCATACAACCTACACCTTAGTCGATACTTCAGAGTGCAGTACAGCTTAGGCCCCAGCCTAGGTCACAAGCCCCACTAGCTTTAATTTTCCTAGAAAAACACTAGATGAAGAATGTAAGGAGATCACCGCCACATTTCTCTACCCCTTCCAAATTTGATGAGGGAGAAGTGGTAGCTGATTCCAGTGACAGTAAGGAGGACACAGTTGCTCCTTATTATGAGGAGAGGGAAAAGTAAGCTTAATCAAGTAGCGACGAGTGATAGATAGATGATCCCCAGTCTATGGAGGGAGTAGAACCTTCAAAGGGTGGTGATGATGCAAATGTATCACCTTCAGCCATAAAGTAATAGAGTTCTACGCACATCTCTATTATGCTGGATTCTCCAGAGATTATGAGGTGGTGTGTGCTGCATATATAGGAAATTATGATCGGGACCTTGAGCTGACTTAGAATGGAAAGCCTAGATGGAGCATAATTGAGGATCCCTACATCGGGAAAACAAACAAGGCAGGGATCACCGATATTAAGGCCATTTAGGACAGATACAGACTTAGATGGATGGGTGAGTCTTCTGGATCTGATAGCCAAGAGATTGTTTATGTTTTCTGTGCTTCATATATTGTATTCGTTTATCTAATAAGACCAACTGGGTAGAGAGTTCGGGACCAAAATCTATTGGCCAACAATTTAGTGAGAGGTACTTGGCTTGACTTATTCGAGTACATGATTTAGAGATTCTTATTTGGACCTAGTTATGAGATGTCAACGATTACTATTGAATTTAAATACTGGATGGAGACTAGGGGGATAATAATAATGATGAAGGATTCAGAGAAGAGGAGAGATTTATTGAGTTGGGTTGCTAGTTAGATTGCCGAGCATGGTATTGATGTTCCTTGGATAAAGTGGCAGACAAATATCAAGAAGTCTACTCTGCACTTTGCAGGAAAGTTTTGGTAGACTATTGTTAGGCATAGTTTGTGCCATACAAGAGCAACCAACTCACTTATATTGGACTAAACTATGATTGTGGAAAGCATCATAGCTGGACATGATATCAACTTTGCCTAGTATATTCTATATGAGATCCACAATAAAGATTTTAGAGTGATAACCGATATACCATTCCCATGCAATTATATAATGTAGAGAGTGTTTCAACATTATGTTATTAATCATTCTATTGGGGTTACCTAGTTGGCTGGCGTGGGGTTGATCTGACATAATACCAACCTAGTCGCATAAAACAAGGCGCAATATTCTACTTTATCTTAGTCAAACCTTTTTGAGGGGCCTTTAGAGTTAGTCAAGCAGGTAGATAGGCCAGCTCTAGGTGGTGATCATGTGACTTTACCTGATGACTCATCGACTGACCCTATGCGTCATTGAGTGACTTAGGGAGAAAAGTTCCATTTTTATAAAAATTTTACATTTATCAACAAAATTCCCACTCATTATGAGTCACATGATGATGTGTAGCCTTAAGAAATGAATCATTAAGGTAGTCATAGGGAAAACAAATAGGTAGTTCATTCAATCTTTATCAAATCAAATTTTCCAATTCTTTTATTAGCATGACCATGATCAAACGATCACTAGAATGAGATTAGGAACATACCTCCTATACATAAGTGCATAGTAACTTTGGGTTTACTTAGACTTCACCCCAGGTAAAAATCAAACAACAATAAAAAACATTGTCATACAAAACATAGGTTCTAACTACTCCATTTTGCAAAAAAAGCAACTGATTGTATGTTTAATTTATCGACCAATCTTAAATATTAAATTTGTTAAATCAAGGGTTTGAAATACCCTTGTGATTCACCACCCATATTTAATAAAAAAGAATTTTAAGCAGAGATAAGTACTTACTCTAGTCCAAGTGGTGATGCATGAAAAGTGCTTGGAAATTAGATAGACATAGCAATCTTGCCTTGTTTTGAAATTATGAAAATTTTTTATGTGTAGAAATGATGGACTTTGTGCAGAGGTGATTAATGTTCAATTAGTATTGAATTTTATAGAGAGGGGATGGTTATATAATATGGAAAGAGTTGCATACTTTTGAAAAGGAATGGGAATCAAATTGGATCAATTCCCTTTTTAAAATTTCATATAGGGTCGATTGGATCATTGAACTTTAAAAATTTGCACCGAATTCTTTACCAGTGATGATGATCACATGAAATGACTCGATAGTAGTGGGGAGCACCTGCACAATCACACTTTTAATATTGTCTACATGTCCCTCAATGCTAAAGGAATATATACCTTTAAGAAAGAGGAAATTGTGAACTCATATGGTGTTAAAATTAACCCACCAATAATCTAAGGCTTATAAAAAATAATCGAGAAATTAACCATGAATTTAATAGAAATTTACCAAGAATTTAAAGAAGAATCGAGAAATCGAAGGTTACAGACACCCTAAAATCACTTATTAATGCTTCTCCCAAGGTTTTACACTATATAAGGTTTTTCATTCTTGAACTTGTTTGAAAATCGGAGTAAAATTGAGCAAAGGGGAATCTAAGGCTACCCAGGTGCCTCTTTAGCGAACACTGTACCACTTATGTGGTGCTAAGTGTTGCTTAAGTGGTACCCATTTATGCTTGAGCCCATCACTTTAGTGAACCAACAACCGGTTAAGCAGCCTTCTATTAGGAGGAAGGGTTTTATTTATGCGGTATACCAGCTAGAAGCCAGGTCAATTAAGAGACCGAATGGCTGCTTAAGTGACCCATGGGCCACTTAAATGGATGCACCAACTAAAGACTTGGAATTTTTACATGTCTCCACCGAACCCTCGGGATTCATCCAGAATATGGTAATTCCAACAAAGTTTACTGCCCTATTGAATTCAATGTCCAAACTCAATGGAGCTATCAAAATTTTAATTCAAGGTTTTTTCAATGATAATAGGTCCCATAGCAAGTGCCATTTTTATCAATTTTCGGTCAATAGCTCGAAATGAGTTTGGAAGCCTTAGGACACGAACTAATAGTCTCCCTATCTTAAAATAAACATTTTTGAGCTGCAGGAACTATCTGAATTGGCATACTAAAGTTGTCACCAGATAGACAATTCTTACCAATAAAGATGTCAAAATAGAGAATTGGTTCTAAAAACAAAAGGAACAGCCCGATAATCAAACTGTCAGCTCTAGCAAGTTATAACAAGCTTGGGGCAACCATAAGAAAACTTTAAATGGTAAAATTATGTAATGTACATGAGACACATAGGGAGTATACTACCACAATATAGAAATACAAAAAATCAATGAACAACAACAAAATTTAGAGGTAAGGGTAACTCAAAAACATTCTCACCAACTTATAAAGAATTTAGAAAGGTCTAATATATCTCAGGACAAGGTTACATTTCCTCCCAAACCTCAACACATCCTTCATGGGTGATACACAGAGGAATATCCAATCACTAACACCAAATATCAAGGCACAAACTGTATGATCTAGACAATCTATTTGTCTACTCTGAGTTGCCCTCAATCTATCCTGAATGACCTTGACTCTACCCAATAACTTCTGAAGCAACTCAGTACCATAGGTTTTAACATTGGATGCCTTAAACAAACGAATCATAGAATGACAATGCCTACCATATAAAGCCTCAAATGGTGCCACCTCAATAAGCAAATAGTAGCTATTATTATATAGGAAAAATCTACTCTATCTTCTCTTACTATCCTCCAAAATCCATAAAATATGCTCAATGAATTGTCCTTAAGAATCTGAATAGTCCACTCCAACTTCTCGACAGTCTGAGGGTTGAAGGCATTTCTAAGATCCACTTTAGTGCCTAACTCCTCCTACAAAGCTCTCCAAAAACTAAAAGTGAACACTGAGCCTAGGTCTGAGATGATAGATATTGGTACTCTATGAAAAGAAACTATCTCACAATCATAGAAATGGGCTAACCTCTCAATGTTGAAGGACATCTTAATAGGAATAAAATATGTCAACTTAGTCAACCAATCCACAATGACTCAAATACCATCAAAACCATGAGAGGTTTGAGGTAGACTACAAACAAAGTATATAGTGATCCACTCCCATTTTCACTAAGAATAGGTAGCCTCTAAAGTACATCATGAATGTGGATACTACACTTACCCTTATGCTGATAAGACAAGCATGGAGGTTCCCTATCCGATGAGTCTCTTCCTCTAAACCTTCAGGCACTCTAGATCCCACTAATATTACCATGGTAGTGCAACCTATTAATGCTTCCCTATTGGACCTTATGATTCATCGTCTCTATGGTCTGAGCATAATTTGAAACCATAATAAAAGACCTACAAGTGGCAATCAAACTCTATATAGCCATGCAAAGAGGAAGTCTAAGTCCATGAACAAAATATTGAATCTGCTCATACTCAGTTGGAAAAACAATTGTAGTATTTCTGTATAATTTGTGGAACTTAGCCTCAAACTCTAGGATAGTAATGAAACTCTTCTACAATCTAGAGAACCAATCTTTTAGACTCTCTCTAAACCTACGAGGCATATACTTTTCAAAGAAAACCTCATAGAACTAGGTGTATGTCAATAGAGGAGATCTAGTTAGCCTAAAATCAAGATAACATCTCCACTAATATCTAGTATCCAAGTCCAACTGAAAGGTGGTGCAGTCAACCCAATGGGTCTTAACTATGCCAAAACTATAGAGCCTATCCTCATAAGTAGTCAAGAACTCGAATGCATCCTTGTACCCCAAAAATCCTAGGATGAGTTAATCTCAAAAACATGCCAAACATCTTCTACTCCTCAACAAACATCATGACTTAGGCGACTACCGGTGCTGGAGGAATCTCAAATCTAAGAGCCACAGCTACAAGTTAAACATCTGCCTTTTAATGGTTTGATTTGCGGAGTGAGAACCATATGATAGTGTACCAAAAACCAAGCCTAATATCTGAAATAAAGAATCTTTAAGAAAAAATAAAAAAATAAAGCCCGATAGTGTTTGGGATACCTCGGGCCCACCACTAGCTATATTAAAGTAATAATGGGAGCAGGAGATAGAATAGGTTCTAGTGAAGGCTCCCTATTCGAATAACTACTTTGGGTTGCAACCCTTGACTGCCCCGGCCTTTAGGTAAGCCATGACTTAAGATAGGATCCTTACTTATGTACTTGGGGTCCTCATCTCCAGTAGCAGTAGCTCACGTCCTTGCTATCTTTGAAAGTGTGAAACAAGATTAATTTTACAAACCAATTCAGACTTGTGACACGAATTGAATCAAGAAATAAAGATCTCCTATGAATGTCCTATAGCCTCTCAAAGATATATATTGAAGGTCATCATTCTTATTCGTGGGACTCAACTAGACACTTGCAGTAATATAAACAATACCAGTAAATTGGGTAGTTCTTTCAACCATCATAGTGGAAGTGAATTGGGAAGTCACATGAAAAACAATAGCCTTAAGAAATAGGTAATTGTGGGAGTCATAATGACAGCAATCGGGTAGTTCCTTTAACCTTTATCAACCCAAAATTTTAAATTATTCTATTTAACATGACCATCATCAAATGATAACTTGAATATGATTAAGAACATACCTCCCATATATAAGTACATAATAATATTGCGGTTACTCAGACTCACCCTAAATGACAATCAAACACAATTAAAAACTTAGTCACACTCAACAAAGATTCTAACTCTCATTTTTTACCAAAAACAACTGTCTATATGTTTAATTTATCAACAAAACCAAAATATGCTAATATGTAAATTGAGAGTTTGAAATTCCCGTGTGATTCACCAACCAACTATAAGAAAAAAGAATTTTATGCAAAGAGAAGACCTTACTGTAGTCCAAGTAGTGATGCATGGAAAGTTTTTTGAAATTAGATGGACTTAAGAAATTATGCCGTATTCAAAATTTATGAAATGTTTTGAGGAATAAAGATTGGATGGAATTTGTATAGGGGTGATTAATGTTCAATTTATATTTTATTTAAGAGAAATGGAATGGTTATAGAAGATGGAAAGAGTTGCATACTTTTAAAAAGGAATGGGAATCAAATTATATCTATTCTCTTTTTCAAATTCCACATAGGGCTGGGTTGGGTCACTAAACTTTAAAAATTTGGACCATATTCTTTCCCAATATTGATGACTACATGCAAGAATTCGATATTAGTGGGGCCCACTTATGGAATAACACTTTCAAAACCATCAACATGTCCCTCAATGCTAAAGAAATATTTACCTTGATGAATTGGCATAGTGCAAGCTCAAATGGTGTTAAAATCAACCTACCAATAATCTAGGAATTTTATAAGTAAATTAAAAAATTAACTATGAATTTAATGGAAACATACCATGAATTTGAAGAAGAATTGAGAAATCCAAGATCACAAACACCCTAAAATCACATATTAATGCTTCTCCCAAGTTTCCACTCTACCTATAGTTTTTCACTCTTGAGCTTTTGTGAAATTGGGGGAAAAATTAAGCAAAGGGAATTTAAGGCTACCCAGGTGCCACTTAAGCGGAAGGGTCTTTCTTAAGAGGCATATTATGGAATCTTTGTCACTTAATAGATCATCTAGATGCTTAAGTGACCCAAGGGTCTCTCAAAAAGAAGCACCAGCTAAAGATTTAGAATTTTTTTATGTCTGCACTGACCCCTTGAAATTCATCTGGAATTCCATAAATGCAAATGAAATATGCTACTGATATTTCCTGAAGCTATACCTCCAATTAAAGATACAACAGTCAATCCAAAATATAGTAACCTAACTCAGGATGGGGTTGAACACACAAGGAACACGTGAACTATCTTTAAAATTTGTTGAAATCAATATAAAGTACAGAAAAGTAAATGGGATTTTATTATTGTAATTTGTGAAAATTAACAAAATGTGGAATGCTTTAGTTGTGATTAATCTAAAATGAACACTAGGACTTTGTTCCCATGGCTTCTCAACTTTGTAGGTCCATTGTGCTATGTTGAACAAACCCAATATTTTACACACAGAATCTAATAAGTTATGTATCACTAATCGTTTTGTGGACTCATTGATGAATTTCACTCTTTACCTTTTGAGTCTTAGAGAGTCGCTTTACTAACCCTTATCCAAGACCCCAGATTAAATATTACCTCTGAGTCTCTAAATAATTAGATGAAGATAATTATCTTGAATACATGATGATGATTAGCTTAATTCAAAAATTAACTCCAAATCACCATTGTGATCTTTTTTTCCTACTTTCTACCTCTCCTATAAAACAATTAGTGAATATAGTAATGATCCTAACATTTACAACTCCTAAATATATATTAAATTAAAGATGATATATAATGCCTCGAGAGTACACCCGAGGTGCCACACAATGCTTATAGTCCTGAGAAACCACAAACTAATGTACCTGCTGTAAGCACTGAACAAAACTGATGACAAAGAGAACATAGTAGAATTTAACTGAATGCTATACAACTTTAAAAACTGTAATCAATACTAAATCATGAAGTTAACATTTGAAAACATACTAAAAAGCTAACTGACTATTTGTTCTAGTCTGAAAGCCTCTAACTGAATAACTGAGGCATTAATGGGACAAGCTCCCAACTAACTCTCACTATCTACTAAAATTAAGAAAAACTGAAATGACATAACTGGTCCTCTGAATATGAGAACACAACACTGCCGTATCTACTGTTGTACTAGGATATCTAGGTACGGTCGGGAACCTGAGCATCTGAACCTATGATATGAAACATCATAGCGCAAGAAACGAGTATGAGATCAGTACCTTGAATGTACTAGTATGCTAAATAAGGTAAGGCTGAGATGCATGGGTTTATATGCATGAATGATAACCAACTGAATAAATAACATGGAATAGCATAACATGAAGTAACAACTAGCTAAATGATTTAAAGTAACTTAGTAAGCATTCGGGGAGTAGAGATGGTTTGATTAGCATGAAGAAACTGAATTTAACTATGTAAAAGTTGTAAGATCTGAGAATGCCTGACCAAGCATATAATGTTCTTTTGATTTAATCTATAACTAAAATACTAAAATTTGATAACTAAATAACGGATAAACGTATTCTATGGTCAAGAAAAATTTAATTGAGTTTTGAACTGAATACTGAAATTGAAATTATCAAAGTATCATATTACCGACATGCCCCAATTTGAGCTGATAGGGATCCAACCTATGACCCTAGTTTGAAGTGTGCTAGAACCGTGCCACGAGTACTAACAATGGTTGTGCTAACCCTAAACTAATAGGAAGACACCTTGCCAACCCTAATCTAACACGAAGACATCACGAGATATGTGTCAACCCTAAACTAATAGGAAGATAACTTAAACCTATGCTGGCTACGTAGTTTTGTAACTCAGGGTTTGCTACTAAGGGTCAAACCCTATACTAACAGTAATGCCTCCATCCCCGGGTTCTCTTGGTGCTAAATCCTTCTCCTAATTAAAATAACGCAGATTATTTAACTAGACTGTACTAAGCATAATTGAACTGACATTGATCGTACGGACTGACTGAGCTGGACTAGGTCACTAAGTTCTGTTAAATGACTAAGTAGTACTGTTCGTGACCTTTACTGGGACTATTTTATAACAATTGTAACAAGTAAATAGCTAGTTTTTTGGTATTAAATACCCTTAGGACTTGATAGTATCAATAATAAAAGATAGCAAATCTTGAAAGCATAGCAATAGTCAATTTTTCACAATTCATTCACTGAGACATTTTGTCAAACACGTGGAGGTCATAAACTTGTACATGAATGAGAACACATTCTAACATACCATGATTACACTATTTAATTCACATGATTATTCTATCAAACACTTTGGGAGCATAATTAATGCACATGGTAATGAACAACACATAAGCATCATGACTACAACGTAAACTTGTTGTTACATCAATGTAATTTCAAGGGTTTTGACATGGAAATTACATCAATCAACATACATGCTATCTTATGTTCATGAAAATAATAGTTAAATATTTAATTGAAACCCATAAAATAACACAAACATGACTACAACCCAATTATTGCATATAAATCATGAATCTGAAAACTTGTTGTTTGTAAAAAGGGTTCTTGATCTCCAAGGGTGGAAGGAACCCAAGGATGAACACCTAAGATACCTGGTTGAAAAATTCTTGAAGTTTCTTTGTGATTTTCTTGAGGATTGATCTTGAATTTTTAAAGATAGGGTTTTCTACTTGAGGCAGAATACTCTTGATTTGGGAAAAGTTCAGTAAATAATGACTGAATCAGCTTTTAGGGATTAATTTACGTGTTTTGGAATAATTAGGGCCGCAAAAAAAGGACCAAATTTCCCCTGGAAAGAATTAAATTTCCATTATTAAAATTTACATTTTGGCCTTCACCACGATGCGGTTCCACTGTGATGAGCCACTGGAATTTGTTTGCTAGTGCATTCCAGTGGACAAGTGCAAAAATGCACTTTGGTGCGATACAGTGGTATCATGTTGCATAACTGGAAAATGATGAGTGTGAACTGGCACTCTGGAGTGATGTGGTTCTATCGCGTTACGTTAATGGAAAATAACAAATGCGAACAGGCACTCTGGTGCGACACGGTGCTTTCGCATTGCGTCATTTGAAACTTACGATTGTGGATTCGCACTATACTGCAATGCGGTGCTGGTCTTATCACAATTTCTGATGCGACACAAATTTATCGCAATGAGATACTGGATTATGCCAATGAATTACAAATTCCATTTAGCCTATCACCGCAACGCGGTGGTATCACGGTGCCTTATTGTTTGGAACTAAAATTACCATAACTTCTTACTCGATTATTGAATAATGGTGAAATAAGTATCGTTGGAAAGATGATTGAATTTTTTGTACTTTGGTAGGTCTTAAGCTTTAAAATTATGAGTATAGAAAAAGATATGCTTGTTTGAATTTGATTAAAGGAACATTGTTTCTCAAAATTCTATCGGTAAGGAATATTTTGATTTGTCTAATCAAACCCAATCATAAAACTACCAAAAAATTATAACTTATTTTTTATAAGCTTGAATCATGTTTCTAATATTGGTTTGTATTTTGGGGTATTACAATATCTCCGTCTTTGGAATATTTATCCTCGAATGAAACTGGTTAGATTGAGAGTACTATACTGAGGTAACTGACAACACGTATGACTTGGAATATGATTGCATAACTTATTCCTAAACGTGATACATGAACTGAGCTAATTTCTTGAATATATGAAATGACATGAAAATGGTTATAAGGCTAAAATAGAAACTAGAGGGTTAACTTATGAGTATCCATTACTTTAATCTACTTTTTTGTTACATGAAAAGAAGATGGAAGGGTTAGGACATGAAATCTCGGGTGATTATTATACATCTCCCCTTTGGCATATTTTTTCTCCCGAAATATATTGATTTGGTTGAAATACTGTGGGAAGACTGAGATAATTCTCGAGTTACATACGAACTGAATTATAACTGATTATTTAGAATCCAAAAAATGATGCATGACAAAAATCTGAATTTTGCTGATCATTGTGTTTAGTGTGAGTACTGGAAATAAACATACTGTAAAGTATGAATACATGAGTCATGAGCGGCATGACCTGAGTTTGGAGTTCACAAGTTTCATGGAATACGATTCGTGTAATTGACCAAACTGGAACTCATTATACTAAGAACTGGAAGCACACATGATTATTTATGATGTACAAGAACATGAACAATGATCTTGGAGCTGACATATAATGCATGAGTAGACGTCGTGATGACTAAAGTTCAAAACTCTACACTGAGATGAGGATAGATATGGCATCACCCTCCCCTACCAATGTTCTCTAATACGCTGGCACCACTACTAGAATTTGAGAGCTTGATTTGGTTACTTGTTCTATCATCTCCTCCTTAGTTTAAAACTATCATTCTAAGTCTTGGAACCACTTAATCAATATCTCTAAACTGGATTGCCATCACTTAACTCTAGAATCTGGGGTATGAAAATTCACATAATTGGTAAACTCACTCTGAATAACTATGTCGGATAATGTAGAACTTGCTACTAGTAATTTATTCTAAGATACAACTCTTAGCCTTTTATAGCCCCAACAATCATCATGTAACAACTTAAAGTTAACTAACTTAGAATTTTCAACTCTTTTTTCTATTAGCTCAACCTTTAAAGATTCAAACTTAGATACTAACACACATTCTGGATATCCCCAAATCTATAATAACCCTAGTAATTTAAGCATTGCCTACAAATATCACCTCCCTAAATCACCCCAACATCACCATGCTTAATTTTGAGCCAGTACCATAAATTCTTGCATATGTTATTCTAAGCCTTCTGGTTCATCTCTCATACAACTAATCCCACTTCACTGCTACTAAACTCCTGGGATCATGCTTCTAAATCTACATCATATGCTGTAATAGAATTTTGAGACGAAACTGACAACAGATCTGACCCTTGAGAACTAAGGTACTACTCTTTTATTCCTTGTTTGGTTCATCGAGAGGTTAAAACTAAACCACTCTATTTCTAAAATAAACTAAAGAGATTTACTAGTATACTATAATTGAGAAATTTCTATATACTCGCCTGGCTAGGATAGATTTATCCACTAAGGTAGACATTAAGAAGGGCTATACTAAGATTTTGTGTCTGAATTCGAAGTTGACGGCTATATAAGGGGTAACAAAAAAAAGAGAAAATCCAGTGTCTAGTAAAACATACACAAAAATATAAAAGGCATGTAACATATCGGTAACCACATTAGGAGAACTTTCCTGATCATGTCAGGACTAAAGTGCATAAAGTCTACTCTAATACTGACCAGAGGTTACACTAGAAGTGGCGCCCTACTGAGTCGAGTGATCGAATGGAACTAGATGATGATTGTGTTGACTTTGTGGACCAACGTTAGGACATTATCAAACTCTATGGTATGACTCACCACATCCAAAACACATATCACTACCAGATCAACACACACCTAGGTGATTTTTATCACATTTTCAGCAAAGTAGATGGGTATGACCACTGCTCACACTACCATAGTTATTGGAGCCTGGCGCCCCATACCGATGGTTATTCCTGAACTTTGGTACTGGTACACTAGTTAAAGATGGAGCTGGGGCTTAAATCTTCTGACTAAATTGAGAACGGTTATCGCCCTCAGACCTTGGCTAAGCAAAACTAAAGCTACCCATTATGTCCTTTTTATTCTCTCTCTCTCTTTTCTTAAGCTTCTACTCCTCAATCTGTCAAGAATGGACCATAAGCCTAGATATATCAATCTCCTTAATCAACATCGCAATCCTACACTTTTTTACTCTACTATTAGATACACAGACAGAAAATTTCTCATCCTAGATTTTTTATCACCTATAACACAAGGAGCATACCTAGCTAACTGAGTAAACTTGAGGGAATACTCTTTCACACTCATGTCACTCTTCTTTAAATTAATGAATTCTAACAACACCTTAGCTTCCCTTATATCCAATGAGAACAATTTCTCTAGAAAAGCTATAGTAAACTTCTGTCACTCTACAGGCCCTACGTCTATGCCTCTATCCCTTTTTCACTACTTAAACTATGTGTGCACTACATCCTGCAACCGATAGGTAGCTAACTCAGCACTCTCCCTAGCAGTTACCCCCATAATGTCTGTTACCTTCTGGATCATGTCTAGGAATTTTTGTTGATTCTCTTTCAATTTGGATCTTAAAAACAGGGGAGGATTCATTTGGGTAAAGTATCAATTCCTAGATGCGATAGTATTGGACCTTAGGTTGGCCAGAACAGTGGCTTACTGAGAATTTTGAGCCACTACAGAGTAAGATAGAGTAGTGAATACAACTCTGACTCTGCATAAGAAATATGCTTCTTTAGGGGATCTTCCTGAACGGGCAGAGGTGCTGGCTGGTTTACATTTCTTCTTCTGTTTGTCTTTCTGGGAGGCATAGTCTATAAATGAAAGAAAGAACAAAATTAGACAAAGAGTTAGACTTGAGCTCATGCTTTTACACAGGATATGAATACTGAAAGAAGGGAAAATTTTTCTAAAATTGACTCGTAGCCTCTTGTCCATAAGTGTGGTACACTTCACACTTATGCATAAGAATCTACTTGATGCGACTTTCAAAATTCCTAGGACCCTTTAAAACCTTTAGATATGATACCTAGTTTATAATTCCCCAAGAGTTTTTACACCTGGGGTGCCATATGGTGCTTACAGTACTGAGAGATCATAAGCTAACCCATGATCCAGTACCTGCTGTGAGCACTAGAAAAAATTAATGACAAAGAGAACATGTGCAAATTTAACAGAAACAACATAAGGTTTTAAAAATAGTAGTCAATACTGAATCACGAAGTTAACATTTGAAAACATATTGGAAAGCTAACTAACTATCTGTTCTAGTCTGAAAGACTCTGACTGAATAACTAAGGAGCTAATGGGATAATCACCCAACTAACTCCTATTGTCTACTAAAACTGAGAAAAACTAAACTAATATAATTGGTCCTTAAATCATGAGGACTCACCACTGCTGCTGCTACTGGTGCACTGGGTTATCTAGGTACAGTTGGGAACCTGTGTATCGGAACCTATGATATAAAACATCATAGCATAAGAAATAAGTATGCGATCAGTACTTTAAATATACTGGTATGCTAAATGGGATAAAGCTAAGATGCATGGGTTTATATGCATGAATGGTAACCAACAGAATGAATAGCATGGAATAACTAAACAAGAATTAATAACTAGATATATGATTTGTAGTAACTTAGCAAACATGCATGGAGTAAAGATGGTTTGATTAGGGATGAACCTAGGGATGGATGGTCATCTGCCAGTAGAGGACTGAGACCTTTGTTGTAATCTATAAGTTCTTAAACAATATATCTAGCATAGGTTATAGGATGCCACCAGCCAGTAGAGGACTGACACTCTCTTAAGGGTCACCCACAAGTAGAGAACTGATACACTAGTCCTCTAAGACATAATTTAGTGGATCCAAATAGCTAGTATTAGTACCCGTGGCAATGTACTGAAACCCTTCTAACTGGGATTATAGGTTGGATATCGATTAGCACAGATTAGGGCATATCGGTTACATGATAGCTCCCATATTCTCAGTCCAGTACTCAGGTTATATTAGTATAGGTTAGCATGGAAAAATATTCAGTTTATCAGTTATTCATCCAATTAATTTTACAAATTATTTTAGTATATGTTTTACTTGGTCTTGCATTCTTTTTTTTACATGTTCATGCATCCATATTTAGTATCCATATGTATTACAGTAGTACTTACATCACGTACATGTACATTCAAAGTATTGATTACATACTCTTTTTTGTGCTATGTTTTCTTATAACATAGGTTTGAATGCTTAGTACCCTGATCACCCCTAGTCAGTTCAGTATCACTCAACAATAGTTGTGGTGATTCCTCATCCATTGAGGATAAGTTATTGTAGTTATTTCAGTATTTTCTTATGTTTAGTCAATTAGGGTTAGTTGGGTGTTTGCCCTATAAACTCCATATGTCTTAGAGTCTATCAAACTCGATGTTTGAGATATTTAGATATTCAGATATTCATACTAGTTATTCAAATATTTAGACTTATTTCTAATTTTCTTTTGCCAGTAATTTAGACATGTTGGTATTTATTTTAATATCCCACTTTTATAGTATTTATATCAATTCAACATCTGCATATGCTATTTTATAATTATTTTATTTAATGCTTGTATCAGGTACTGGATCATGGGTTGGCTTGGGATCACTTATGGCCTTAAGCACTATATCGTGACTAGGGTGTAGCCTCGGGTCATAACAAAACTTGGTATTAGAGCCTAAGGTTTTAATGTGTGTTGATTTAGCTACTTATCAATCATAGGGAGTATCCCATACTTTGTTTAAGCAGTAGAGGGAGGGCAGAGGTGTTTTGGCAAGGCCTATAGAGTGGGAGAAGTTTGCCAAAACCTCTTTAGACAGGTTCTTCCCACTAGAGTTGAGGGATTCTAAAGTTTAGAATTTCATAAATTTGAAATAAGGTAACATAAGTGTGAAGAAGTGCTCACCTAAGTTTACTTTATTAGTGAGGTATGTTTTGGCTATGGTAGCTAATTCTAGGTCTAGGTTGAGTAAGTTTGTGTTAGGAGTTTTGAGAAAGTAGTTAAAAAGTGCAGGATATCTATATTGATCAAAGAGATAGAATCTATCAGGTGATGATCAATGCTTTAAAGAATGAGAAAGAGAATCATAAGTAGAAGGAAAGAGAGAATAAGAGGGCCAGAATATATAGTTCAAACTTTTCTCAGACAAGGTTGAAAGGAGGCAATCGTTCTCAATTCCATAAAATTTCTTAGATCCAGTTCTATATTCAGTGAGTGCACCAGTTTCTAAGTTCAGGTAAGATAATAGGGATAGGGCGCCAGGCTCTAAGTCCCATGGTAGCATGACCAGTGGCTGAACTAGTCTACTTTAGAGGAAGTATAGTAAGAATCAACAGAGGATTATAGGTAAAGAAGTGATGTATGTTTAAGATATAGCAATCTAGGCTACAGGATCGGGGATTGGCCAGTGATTTCCCAGAGAGGTAATGGATTTTCACCAACAAAGTCAGTCTAAGTTTTCATTAGCTCCAGCAGGTCGCTCGACTTAGTAGGGCGCCACCTCCAATCCCACCTGTGTGTATCTTTAGAACGGACTTTATGCTCTCCTGACTTGGAATGATTAGGAAAGTTCCTCTGATATTGTTACGGGTACGTTACAAGTCTTTTATCTTCATGTTTATGCATTGTTAGACCTCAGATCATCACTTTCCTTTGTGACTCCTCAGGGTCAGTTGGTAGAGTGTATTAGAAAGTCAATGCATGCATTAATTTAATGTGTATTAGTAGTACCTTGTTTGGTATATATTTTTACCGTATGTATAGAAAATACATGCATTATTTATACACTATATGGTGTATTGAGGTGTGTATTACTAACACCTCAAAATCAATGACATTAGTAATGCAATGGATCTAATGCATGCATTAACATGCTTAAAGACACTATTATCCCTTTAAAATTTTTTTGCATCCTTTCCAACATATATATTGTGAGTATTATGTAAAATTTTTTTTTTAAGAAATTATGTAATTATGTTACTTTTAATACATTGAACCAAACACCGCATAAGAAAAATACAAGATTAACTAATACAAGCATAACTAACACAAGTATTGCTAATACAAAAATTACTAATACATTATATTTTGCATTATTCTTATACACTCTGCCAAATGACCCCTTATATAGCTGTAGACTTCGGTGTCTATCCCAAAATATTACCAGAGCATTTCTCAGTATCTACCTTATAGGGTAGTTTTGTTATAGCCAGATGTGTATATAGAAATTGATTAGTCAGAGTGTCTCCAAAAGTTAATTTGGTTGATCTTGTAGAGTTAGAGATGGCTGATTTGATATCATTCTAGGCATGGATAGGATCCACTCATTCTATGCCTTAGTTGATTGTAGAAATAGAATTGTCTAGTTCTGATTTCCTAATAAGCTTGTTATTGAAAGGAGGAGTAGTACTTAACTGTCTAAGGGTCATTTTTTTTCCTATATTATGGCGAGAAAAATGTTATCCAACGGATGTATTTATCATCTCATCCAAGTCATGAACTCAAATTTTGAAAATCCGAGTCTTGAGTCAGTTCCACTAGTGAATGAATTTCTAGAACTATTCCTTGAAGATCTTCCCAAAGTTTCTCCTAAAAGGGAAATTTATTTAGAATAGATTTCCTTCTAGATAACCAACTTATTTTAATTTCACCTAATAGAATGGCACCAACTAAGCATAAAGATTTAAAAAATAGTTGAAAGATCTTTTATATAAGGGTTCTATAAGGACTAGTGTTTATCCATGGGGTTCTCCAGTTTCTTTCGTGTGTAATAAAGATGGTTCCTTGAGAATGTGCACCTACTATCGTTATTTAAACAAAGTTACAATAAATAATAAGTGTCCTCTCCCCATAATTGATGACTTGTTTTACCAACTTTAGGGATCCATCTATTTCTCTAAGATAGACCACAGATCCAACTATCATCAACTTAGAGTTAGAGAATGTGACATCCTAACGATAACTTTCAGAACTTTGTGTGTCACTTTAAAAACCTGGTTATGTCTATTGGACTAACGAATGCTCTGGGGACTTTCATAGATTTGATGAATAGGGTGTTCAAGAACTACATGGACATGCTTATCAAGTCTTCATAGATGACATCCTTATTTATTCCCGTAGTAGGAGCAATTATGCAGACCATTTGATGATTGGAATGCAGACTCTTAAGAATGAAAGTTATTTCCATGTTCCGTAAGTACAAATTTTGGTTGAGATCAGTAGCATTCCTCGGTCAAGTCATTTTCGGGTGTGGAATTCTAGTTGATCCTCAAAAGATTGAGGTAGTAAAAATTGGCCTTTACTCATCTGTCCATTAGACATCAGAAGTTTCTTGAGTTTGGCTACTTACTACAAATAGTTTATTGAAGGGTTTTCTTCTTTTGTCCCTCATATGTCATGATTAACCTAAAGAAAGTCAAATTTCATTGATCATATTACCGAGAGAAGAGTTTTCAAAAGTTAAAGACTCAACTCATTTTCTCTTCAGTATTGACTTTACCAGATAGCACAAATAGGTTTGTAGTTTATTATTATGCTTCAAGAATTGATCTTGGTTGTGTATTGATGCATCGAGGTAAGATGATAGACTATGCCTCTATACAACTTAAATCCTATGAGAAGAATTACTTGACCCATGACCTTGAGTTAGCAACCGTTGACTTTGCCTTAATGATTTAGAGGCATTACCTTTATGGGGTTCATGTTGATGTGATCATGGACCATAAGTGTTTCTAATTTGTGTTCACTAAGAAGGATCTAAATCTACGAGTGAGAAAGTGCCTTGAATTGTTTAAAGTGTATGATAAAAGTGTGTTTTACCATCTGAGTATGGACAATGTAGTGGCTAATGAACTTAGTAGGATATCTATGGGAAGTGTTGTAAATCCTGAGGAGAATAAGAAAGACTTAGTTTGGGAGGTTCATCAGCTTTCTAGGTTAGTTGCTCAATAGGTTGATTTGGCCAAAGGTGGAAGAATGGTTCAAAATCGTCATTGGTTATAGAAGTGAAGAAAAAGAAAGAAAGAGATCCTATTTTGGTAAAGTTGAAGGAGATAGTTAAAGATTAGAGGGTTGAGGTTTACACCAAAGGGGGAGATGGTGTGCTTTATTATCAAGGTAGGTTATGTGTTTTGTGTGTTGGTGATTTAGGACAAAGAATATTAGCTGAAGGGGATGGTGTGCAATATTTTATTCACCCAGGAGTTACTAAGATGTATTCTGATTTGCCAAAATTTATTAAAGTAGTGGTATGAATAAAGATATTGTAGAATTTCTAGCTAAGTGTTAGAATTGTCAACAGTAAAGCTTGAGCACAAAAGACCTAGTGGAACGCTTCACAATTTTAGTGTCCCCACTACGAATTTGGAGGTGGTGAACATGGATTTTTAGGTAGGGTTGCCCCATATGTGTCATTAATATGATTCGATTTGGGTCATTGAAGATCGAATGACAAAGTTTGCCATTTTTTGCCAGTTCATACTTCTTATTCAACTGTGGATAATTCTAGATTCTATCTCCTGGATTTGTTAAAGTTTTATCTGGTTCCATTCATGATCATTTTAGATAGAGGTACCCAGTTTACCTCTTATTTTTGAAGGATTTTTCAGAAGAGTCTTGGTACCCAAGTTCATCTCAATATAGCTTTTCATCCTCAAATAGATAGTTAGGCAGAGTGAACCATTCATACTTTAGAGGACATGTTGAGGGCTTGTGTTATCGATATTAAGGGTAGTTGGGATGACCACTTGCCTTTGATTGAGTTTGCCTAAAAAAAATCTATCACTCCAGTATTCAGATGGCTTCGTTTGAGGCTCTTTATTAAAGTAGGTATAACTCTCCTATTTGTTGGTTTGAAGTAAGTGAGGCTTCCTTGATAGGGTCAATTTTAGTTTATGGGGTGATGAAGAAATTTTAGTTAATCTGCAAAAGGTTGAAGATAACCCAAAGTTAGAAATCCTATGCAAATATGAAGATCCTGAGTTTGATCCTATGCAAGTACCCCCAATATTATCTTTACGGATTCAGATTTAGCTTGAGGTAATAGTTTATCTTAAGTGGATTCTCTCATTTTCTATCTCAGCTATCCAACCATTATTATGTTATTGCATGCATTCATGAATTCACTTCAGTCTATGTATCATGTTTTATATATAGTTATTTAATCATGATTTAACTCATAATTAGTCAGTGTACGATCTCAAATTTCATAGTATCTCAGCTTAACCAGTTTTATCCATAGACGAATGATCCCAATTATAATACCTTATAAGATTCTAGACACGTTTCAAGCTCCTAGACACATGTTTAAAAGGGTCCAAGGAATTTATTTAACACTATGCACAAAAGACTTAGCTAAATTGTACCCCCAAGAATGTGAACATTTTATTTTTGGCCTTTTTGAGTCCGAAACATTGATTTTTGAGTTGAAATGTGTTTCAGGATTTAAAAAGGGTTATCCGGGAGAGTTTTAAATTTTTGGAATAGCTTAAGGGTATTTTTGGAAAATAAAGGAAAAACGCCTCTATCATATAGGTATATCACGGAGGTAGGACCTCTATGATACACGGTGTGACACTAAAGTTATTAGCCTCCGCGATACATGCCGTATCACAAAGGATGGACTCTACAATAACCACTGTGACATGGAAGCTGTGTTTTCTGCACTATTTTCCATATCTAATAGAGGGGCATTATGGTATTTCCCCTTATCCCAAATACTTAAAGTGACAACATAAAGCTTAAAAGGGACTTTATTTTCCCATTCCCCATCAATTACCATACGTAAAACCCATCTCTTTTCCCAAGAACGCGAAAATCAAGCCTCTTCTCTAGGAATTAAGCATTCAACTTCAAAATTCCAAGCATTTTCTACAAGATTCAAACAATTAAGGTATGTGGGGTATTTATCAATGGGTTCCTTCCACCCACTGAGTCCCAATGAGTGATATTTATCTGACTATAGGCGATCAGGGAACTGAGTGTCTGAACCTATGTTATAAGACAACATTACACAAAGGAGAGTATGTGATAAGTACTTTCAATGTACTGGTACTTGAGGTATGGAAAATTATAATACATATGTATTATAAATATAGATACATGAACATGTAAAAAAAATGCAAGACCAAGTAAAACATGTATGAAAATAATCTATAAAACTGATTGGTTGAATAGCTAATAAACTGAATACTTCATCATACAAACTTGTACTAATATAGATTGAGATTGTATGATCTATCATGTAACCTACATGACCCAATTTAAGATAATCGATGTCCAACTTATAACACTTATTGAAAGGGTATACCTTGCCACGAATACTAACACTAATTGTGTGGATCCACTAATTATGTTTTGAATGACTAGTGTATCAGTTCTCTACTTGTGGGTGATCCCTAAGAGAGTTTTATTCCTCTACTGGTGGGTGACATCCCATAACCTACGATGAATACATAGTTTTGGAACTTAGAGATTGCTACTAAAGGTCTCAGTCCTCTTCTAGTGGGTGAGCCTTTTTCCTGAGGTTTTCTCACTGCTAAATTCTACTCCTAATTAAACTTACATTGGTACTAATTAATGTTAACTGGACATCAGAACTGATAAGTTCTCATCATGAATATAATAATCTGAATAGATGATAAAGAATCATGATCAGTCAGTCGGGGATAGCGGGGGGTTTATCCCATTAACTCTACATGTATTAAAGGCTTTAAGACTAGATGTTTCAGATATTTAGATTTTCAGATATTCAAACTAGCTATTCAGATATTCTATTTGTTTTCAATTTTCTTTTGTCAGTAATTTAGACATGTGAATTTATTTCAGTATCCCACTTTGATAGTGTTTATACCAGTTCAGCTTTTGTATATACTACTTTATCATTATTTTTCAGTGCTTACAATAGGTACCTGATCATGGGTTAGCCTGGGGTCACTTGTGGCCTTAAGCACCGTGTCATGACTAGAATGTAGACTCTGGTCGTGACATCACTACATATATAAAACATCAATACTGTAATTTATCATAGGGTTTTACCAAGAATTGATATCATCAATACAATTAGCCCCCTCTATTCCATATAGAAGATATGTGTATATAGATATACAATAGGCACAATAATAGGTGCACGGACTTAATCCATGGCTATAACGAGTGTAAATCTGTAAATCCATTGCCAGGGGAAAACTTCACTACTAAATCAATTTAAAAGTGTAGAAGCGGTGAAAATCTCCAACGACTAGAGCATTTAGTAGTGTCAAATCATAGATCAGAATCTATCTTGATTAATTTATTAAAATATCATTATCCTTCTCTTTACACATAGGTTATTTTAAGACAGGCAATTATTGTTATGAAGAAATCTATTTTTATAGTTAAAAGTGGGCTTTAACCCCTATTAGAAAAAACATTAATAAAATCATATTTTAGTGGGAATAGTATCATCTACCGATTTAATGAACATGGATGTACCAAATCTATACATTCCACCACTAGTATTCAAACAACGAGACCATAAGCTTTTACATATCTATAGACTACAACCACATCCTTTAGAAGAATAAACATTTCCCGAATGTCCAACCTATATCATAACATGGATTTCGTCCTAATAATGTGTCTAAAATAATTACAACATCATAATTATGGCCTTATGACCACATACATATTATAAACCCATATAAATAATCATTTTCAGAATCCATATCATATCTATAAGCCATAACATATCTATGAGGCATATCATATCTATAAGCCTTATCGTATCCATAAGGCATATCATATCTATAGGCTAAAAGTCATCTCTATTATGCATCTCACATCTTTGAGGCATAATATCTATAAGGCACCTAATATCTATAGTCCATATACCATAATTGTGTGGTTTCCTATATTATTAAAAATATTGGTGGATAATATCATAAAGCAAGTATGAAGATCATACCATAGCTACAAGCCATTAATAATAATCTGGGAAACCTTCATAATACACCAAGTTATGAAGTAACCTTATTTTAGAGGATCAATAGTCTTAACTATGTCTAGCATACATAAATAATTTCACAAGGGCTAACATACAAATTGGTCTAAGGTGGGATGGAGAAACCCACTTCTAATCATCGAATTTTGTATTAAGGCAATTTCTGACCAAGACTAGGCTAAGGTATATAAATTAGTTTGTAGATGTTACATATGTCATAATCGATCCTAAGGTAGGAATTCTGCCTAGAACATGAGCAATAAAGTATCCATTTGTCCATGAGTATTTTTTCAGCCTTTTCCAAAAAATTATTTCACATTAGTGAAAAAGTGTAAATCACAGTGTTTGACCATTAAAATTCCCAATACGATTTTGAATTGTATTTTGGAAAAGTGAAAACAAGAAAAACTTGTTTTCACCTTTTTCACTCCTACTTCAAAAGTAACATTAATTTAATTGATGTACAAACACAACTCAAACTCCAACTTCAATTCCAACTCTATTTCCAACTCTAGAAAATTATGTTTTCATGGAGAAACGGGGCCTGATTTAACTCAAAAACCCTAAACCTTGTCCTTTACAAAAAAAATTTAGGTTTAGAATAAGGTACAATTTTGGTATACTACTCGTATGCTATTGTATGACTTGGTGTCCCCTATATCATATGTTAGTCAATGTATTGGGATTGGTTTATGTCCAAGATATGACTAAGCATCATACTGGTCATACAGTAGGATAGAAGGTGCATGATGCCAAGTTTTATGATTGCCAATATTTGGTCTAGTTGAATCTTCCCAAGGTATGAATTTTTGTTACTTCTCATATCTTAAGGAATGAGTTAACCCTAGGTGGTTGTATGATGTTCAATATTAGGGACAACGGTGAGGTCTAGGGTATGAGTAAGGGTACTACTCGCACTCTAGGGTATAGTTTAAAAGGTATGTCATACCCTCCTATGTGTTTATTTTTTAGTTTTTTCAGCTGGTGGTATCCCAAAAATGTTTCACCCAAAAACCCTTATGTCCCAACATTATATAACCCTTGGTGGCCTCTAATAACACACTTTGGAAATATATTAACATTCCATATACTCTCTCTAAACTCTCTCTTAAAGATTGGAGGCTTGGGTTTCTTCAAGTGTTCTTCAAAGGGCCAAAGAGTCAAGTTTCCTTCCATGAATCTTCTTGTATAAGGCATGTTACTCCTCCCTAATTATTAGTTTCAGCTAAAAGGATGTTTTAATTAGTTTTAAACAATGATTATGAGTCATAAATAGTGGTTTTCAAAACCAATGTTGAGGGTTACAGAAGCATATTGTTTAGTATTGTTTACTCTAGGTTTAAATTGTATTTTCACATGTTTTTGGTGATAGTTTGCATATGTGGGTGATTTTTAGTTATGGTTTAACAAATGGGTCATGGGTAACCCTAAATTTGATGGTGTATGCTTTGGTTTTGGGTCTTGGTAAAGGTATGACCTCAACATGTTTGATAAAATGCCTATGAGAATTTTTTACTCCATTGTTGAATATTCAATGAAGCTACTCTATAGTATAGATTGGTAATGGAATCCTAAATTAATTTAAATTGTTTTGAATGGTTTAGAATGATTTTGAATGGTTTTGATGGTCTGGAATGGTTGAATGGTAAAGCCTTGGTGGCTATGAAATTATTTTTAATGAAAACCTTGTGGGGTACACATTAAAACCCCAAGTGAATGAAATAATGAATTTTTTTTAAATGATGAACATCTTGTAGGCTATATGGGTATCCCCAAAGCAAAACTTTTTAATTAAATACTTATGGGGTACACAAGAATCCTACAAGTAAGCCTAATAATTATAAACTTGCGGGGTACATAGGAATCTCCTAAGTAAACTTAATAATGTAACCTATGGGGTACATAAGAATCCCCTAAGGTTGGCTAAGGACATTTCTTGAAACCCATAGTCAGTATAACGATACCACTTCTCATAGCCTTGACTAATAATAAATGGAATGGTTGTTTGGTTTTATGGTAGTGGTTTCAATTGGGCAATAATGGCGGGTTGTGATAGTTAATCGTTAAGGTGGGGGTCCAATGGACAAACACTAGAAACTCATGTTTTCCGACATGAGGATTGGTCATGGTGACCATATACTTGAGGGGTACATAGGAATCCCCTAAAACTTGTATATATGGATCACGGAGAGTGAAGGGTACACAGGAATCCCCTACTCCTATGGTATCTCTGGTTGGTGAGGCTACACATATAAGGGTCCATCCAGGGGGTAATATTGGACCCATATAGCCCATGAGTGGATTATGATGTTAAGCTACACATACTAAGGTTAATGGTTTAAAAGGCATGCTAAACCCAACTCCCGTTCCTGACATGGTTATATATATATGTATTGTTGTGAATGCATATAGTTTGCTTACTTGGTTTTAAAGGTTGATATTATTTTATCCTTAGATTGAGTGCATGTTATCTTCCACCCACTAACCCGTCTTCGGGCGACTATATCCCCATGCAATACAGGAACCAGATATACTACTCCTTTTACTTATTGATCAGGTTTAGGGATAGTCGGTAATGGATTAAAGTTGTAAGCTTCCATAGTTTGGAAGGAATCTATTTCCTATCATGGATTCGTTTACATAACATTGCCTTTTCATTAACGTTGGTTTTTGGCTATGAGTGGGGGCATGTCCCAACTAGATACTCTTTGGTTAGGTTTAGAGGCTTTGTATGAACAACTGTAGACTTGAGTATGAAATGGTTATGATTTATATATTATTTACATTGAGTTATCATTTTTGGTTTGGTTGGTTTATTATGGGATAGACTGCATTGGTTATGTTGGACTCGGATATGGACTTATCCCAAAGTCATCAAAATTTTAAATATTTATATTGCTATATCTTTAGAATTCATTCTACTTAGTGTATATGTTGGTTGGTTGGATTAGGTATCGGATGTGGTCTCTCATTATGATTGGACTTGAGATGCCAAGTACGATAAGGCTCCGATTCAGTTTATGTCAAGTTTATATCAATGCTTAGGTTTTGGTGTCATGGGGTGTCGACAAAGTCATGTTGATTAGAGTCTTGCTTATGGGTGTGTTATGCACCATAATTATAATTAGGAGGCTACAAGGCATTTAGGAATGTTTCACTTTCTTGTTGTTCTACTTTTAAGACATAAAGTCTATGATCTTGAAATCTTCTCTAAATCTTCTTTGGTTTGCCTTTTCAGATCAAGTCCTCTAAATGATCTAAAGTTTTTGGAAAATCACCTATTCTACTTGCGAATGACATGGATGGATCTTGTCTAACACATGGAGCATATACCTAGTCTAGGTTTGTAGTTATGGATTTTCCATGAGGAGTTTCACCGGTCTCCAATAACTCTACTCCAGAAAGTGGCACTCATGTTTAGTTACCATAAGGAGAGGTTACCAATGCCAAGTTTTTGCAATCCATTAAACTATTGACCAAGATAGTGACAACTCTATCTCGCCAGTCTGGTCTTATTGGTATGAGAGAGAATAAAGAATGGTTGGGAAATAGGCAGAGTAAGAGTTATTGTTTTGTTAAACAAAGTAGAGGTTAATAGTATGGTGGTATGTGGTCCAAGAGGAATAGTTAGGTGGTTCCTGACTCCTATTCTATGACTAGTGCTCCCTACCCAAAGACATTGGAAGAAAAACATTTTTAGATTAGTAATGTTTTTAAGGTACAAGGAGCCTAATCTCAAGTCAGTAGGGCCAAATCCATACTATCACACCCTCCTTTTTGGTTTTATGGTCGTTTGTGCCATGGTTATTGCAACAAAAAGAGGAATTTTTGTTTTAATTATGTCCAGTTGGGTCATATACAATAGGAGTGTCCCATAAAGGATTTTCGCATGGGCATACAGAACACCGATTACGAATTCTCTAGCTCTTACACCAAGGGGTACTATTTTTTGGTTGAACACTATTTAGGAATGTCTCAATGTAATCACTATTCCTCAAGAGTCTAAGGCATCTCCTGATATTGATATTGGTATATTGAAAACTTTTTTCTCTAAATTTGTATGGTTTACTTGGTCTGGGCTTCCTTCGCTCTTATGTGACCCCATTTGTGGATATGTATTTTGGTTTGACTTAGAGTGTATTTTAGAACCATTTTTTTACCCTGATAGGTGACTATGATTGTCAGAAGAGTCCAAGGGTATCTATGGTGTCAGTTTGAAGTAAATGGGCTTTGGTGGATTTCTATGATATTCTAAGGATGGATTTGTTACACTCGTCACGTCATTAGACTGTTGAATATGTAAAGTTGTCTTTAGGCTCTCTGGTGAGTTAGTTATATGATAGGAGGGTGATTTTCTATCCATTAAGGTAAAGGTTATATCATATCATAGAGCTCGGAGATTAATCTCCAAAAGGGATATCTTTATTGTTATTCGGTCTGGGTTAAAGATTCTAACTCTAAAGGTCCTCTTTTTTATTCAGTTTTAGTGGTGAATGAAATTTATGAGATCTATAATTATGACCTCCATGGTGTCCTTCTAATGGGGAGATTGAGTTTAGGATTTACCTTATTTCAAACGTTTGTCCAATTTTTATTGTTTCTTTATAGAATGGTTCCGATAGAGTTAGAAGAGCTTATGAAGTAATTAAAGAACAACTTGGATGAAGGTTTCATCCATCCTAGTGATTCTTTGTGAAGTGTTTCCTTTATTTTATGCATAAGGTGATGGTCTTTCCAAAAAATGCATTGGTGGTTAGTGGATGAATAAGAAATTTAGAGTGTCCTTCTTATGGGGTGGACCACACATGTATATTCCATATGGGGTGCTTCATTAGTAGTGCATAGTGGTTAATGGATAGTAAGATTGAAACTATGTTTTGATGTTGATGATGGAAGTATGTTATCTCGGGGATAGTAGTGCAAAAATTATGGAGGTAGAATGATAGTATGGATGAGGTGTGTGAAAGAGAGGGCAGGGTTTGTCACTTGGGAATCTAATAGTGGGAAAGTGGTGACATATAGGCTGTGGATTTTGGTTGAACTAGTGGATTAGTGGTCAGGTCATTGGTTGTGTTAGAGCAAGGAGTTTGGATAACTATACTAGGATCTAGGTACTATTTGGATAGATGAAAATTTAGCTATAGGAGAACCAAGCGTCCCTAGTGTATGTCCTTGGTGATACCCTTTAGAGTGAAGTGTTGTGCTAGCAGGTATAATAAGATAAAGGTCGAGGAATAACCTTAAATATTCTTGTAGTGGTGGACTTTTTGGGAAGGTCGGGGTGTATCTACCCCTATTCTAGTGATTCTTTACTATCTTGGTTAAGAGCACACTCTCTTAGTGTTGCGCATTCTGGTAGCGCTTATTCCTATGGTTCGCATTTTGCATTCACTTTGTTTCCTGGATATGAATCTTGACCATACTTTGGATTTCCTGTGATGTTTGTGGTCATGTGTTTTTCGGTGTCCAGTCCTAAGGACTGCTACTATGGTGTGTTATGTTGGGACGGTTCTTCATTCATGACCCAAGTGGTTGTTATGAAGTATTTGGTGTCTCTTTTTAGGGGTCTTTCCTTGAGTAACATGAGAAAATTTTATACTTTAGTACCTTAATGACCCTTTTTATGTTCGGATGGTAGTTGATGCATTGGTGTGGTGATGTTTTAAAATTGAGGAGTGGTAAAAGTCCCTAAGTGGGGGAGATTTTGGGGTGACTACTAGAGTTAAGGTTTTGGTGAGTGAGGTAAGGTTGTGATGATTAGAAATATATAGGTGGGGATTAGGTGGTGAAAAATCCTTATAAAATGATAGATATTACTAAATACTTGGAAAGATAGGCAGTACCGCGGGAGTGGAAGAGGTAGGCATAAATGTTGTGATTGATGGATATACCGATCTTTGTGCTGGGAACTTGAGAATCTTGGTAAGGCATGATGTTTGACTTTGGTGATGGGGAGTAGTAGTCTGTTGGATGGATAAAAGAAATATAGCCCCATGGTTTAAGTTGACTCCATTTAGCTTTGGATAGGCTTGAACAGAAAAGTAGGGTATGGTTAGACTCAGGCTCTCATGGTGATGTGTCTCGGGGAAATTTTAAGTAGAATTGGACTTGCCCTATGGCATGGGTTCCATTCATTCGATATTCCATGTGGTTGTGTTGAGGTAATGTGTAGGTTGTCCTTTATGGGTTATTTTCTTTAGGTGGTATTGGTATGTAGAAACTCTTTGTCCAAAGGAGGTCCTGGTAAGGATCTTGGGTTGGAAAGTTTTCCAGTTGCAAAGAAAAGGTGTGGCTTTGGTGAAGATTCTATGGTTGAACCAAAAGTCCAAGGAAGCCATTTGGGATGCGGAGGAGGACATGGAGTCCAAGTATCTGCATTAATTTTTGTTCTAGAAACTAGTGTCTAAGGTATGTGTTCTTTATCACATCTTTTTTTTCTATCTTGGTTAAAGGAAGGGCGGATTTCCTTGTGTCTTTGTACTCAAACTTAGACAAAGGTCGGAATGAAGGTGTTGGGGTGTAAATCTTGCTTGGAGTATGTGATGATCTTCTCATCTTGATTAATGTCTTAATCTTCTATTTTCGTTTGAGGTAAGTTTGATGTGTGTTAATGTGCTATCTCATGCTCGTGCTAGCCCTTACCCGTCATTCGAGGACGAATGATCCTAAGTTGGGGACAATGAAAAACCCTAAACCTTTGCCTTTGCAAAAATTTCTTGGGTTGGAACATTCTAGATAAGGTACGGTTTGGGCATACTAGTCGTATGCTATGGTACCATTTGGTATACCCTCTTTTGTATGTTAGTCCATGTATATGGGTTTGTTTCTATCAAAGATATGACTAAGCATCATACTGGTCATATGGTTGGAAACGAGGTGTATGATGCCAAGTAGTATGATGGCCAATGTTTGGCCTAGTTGAATCTATCCAAGGTACAGATTATGGGCACTTTTTGTACCTTGGGGTATGTTTTAACCCTAGGTACTCTTATGATGGTCAGTATAGGGAACCAAGGTGATGTCTAGGGTATGAGTAAGGGTACCACTCATATGCTCGGGTACAATTTAGGGAGTGAGTCGTACCCTCCTGCATGCTTTATTTTTGTTTTTGATCTAGGGATATTTCAGACATTTCCCATCCCAAAACCCTTATGTCCCCACATTATATAACCCTTGGTGGCCTCTCATAACATACTTTGGAAAGACATAAACACTCCAAATACTCTCTAAACTATCTCTTGAAGATTAGAGGCTAGGGTTTCTACAAGGGTTCGTCAAAGGGCTCAAGAGTCAAGTTTCCTTCTGTGAATCTTCTTGAATATGACATGTGACTCCTCCCTCATTTTTAGTTCCAACTAAAGACATATTTTAAATTATTTTAAACGTTGATTGTGAATCATAAATGGTGTTTTTGAAAACAAATGTTGAAGGTTTTTTATGCATATTATTTAGTTTTGTTTACTCTTGGTTTAAATTATGTTTTCTCATGGTTTTGGTGATAGTTTGTAGATTTGGATCATGGGAAACCCAAAATTTGATGCTTTACGCTTTGGTTTTGGATCTTGATGAAGGTATGCCCTTAACAAGGTTGATAAAATGCATATGAGACTGTTTTACTCCGTTGTTGACTTTCATTGAAACTATTGCATGGTATGGTTTGGTAATGGAACCCTAAATTTGTTCAAATGGTTTTGAATGGTTTGGAATGGTTAAATGTTAAGGCCTTGGTGTCTATGATTTTTTTTGGAATGAAACACTTACGGGGTACACGTGAATCCCCCAAGTGAATGAAATAATGAAATTGGTTTGAATGATGAACATCTTGTGGGGTATATGAGAATCCCCCAAGCAACATTAATAATGAAATACTTGTGTGGTATATTGGAATCCCCCAAGTAATCCTAATAATTTTGTACTTGCAGGGTACATGGGAATCCCCCCAAGTAAACTAAATAATGTAACCTATGGGGTACATGGGCATCCCTTAAGGTTGGCTAAGGACATTGTTTGCAAGATATAGTAGGTTTGATGTTACCACTTCTCATAGCCTTGATTAACAATAAATGGAATGGTGGTTTGGTTGCGTGGTAATAGTTTTAATTGGTAAATAATAGCAAATTGTGATAGCTAACCGTGAAGGTGGGGGTCCAATGGACAAACACTAGAAACTCATATTTACCAATATGAGGATTGGTCGTTGCGACCATATATTTGAGGGGTACACGACAATCCCCTAACAATTGTATAAATGTACCATGGAGAGGCAAGGGTACACAAGAATTTGCTACTCCTACAGTATCTCTGGTTTGTATGACTACGCACATCGGGGCTCGTCTAGGTGGAAACAATGGACTCATATAACCCGTGGGTGGATTATGATGATTAAGCTACGCATACCCAGGTTAATTGTAATGCCCCGAGTCTGTATCCCAGATGCTACATGGTGCTCATAATCCTGAAGGACAACAAGCTAACCCATGATTAGTACCTGCATCAATAACTAAATATTAATACTGCAGATATGCAGAAATTAGGCAAAAACATGCCTTACGGTTCAATTTTGAAATAAAACTAAATACGGTATAACCATACCAAAATTGAAACATTTGTTTGAAAAAATACTTTAGTATGAAAAGCCTCTACTGTCTGAATCATGGAGTTGATGGGACAAGCCCTCAACTAACTCCAACTACTGAAAACTATACTAATAAACCAAAATACTAATGAAAATAATCAAGTCCTCAAACTACGAGGACTTACCACTAACTCTATCTTCTAAAGATCTCAACTGCTAAGGGTGCTCGGGAGCCCATGCGTCTAAACCTATGATATAAAACATAATAGCACAAGATAAAAGTATGCATCAGTACGTTGAATGTACTAGTATTCTAAGTGAGGTAGACTGAAAGGCATGGGTTCATATGCATGAACAATACTGACCGAATGACATGAATATAACTGAATGAGAGTACAGGAATGAATATGTGTACTGTAACGGAGATTATCATAACACTGGATACTGAGTTATAAATTACTCATTTAATGATATCTAAGTTTATTGATACTGTGTAGATAATAACTGAGTGACTATATCTAATAGTCTTGATCCTGTGGAACTATGCTAAGTTACATACTGAACTGAGTAACTATATCAGACAGTCCTCAATTTATAGAACTGAACTGAGTTCTATTCTGAAACTCGAACTGAAACTTATAATGTGGAAGGTAATCATCTAATTGACATGCCCCTTTATGAATAGATTGGGGTCCAACCTGTAACCCTAGTTGGAAGGGTGTCAGTACTGTGCTATGGGGAAAGACAACTATGAGTTAACCCTCTGTGATAGGAAGCTCTTTCGTCAACTCTCGCTAGTAAGAAAATTCGTATGAGATGTATCAACCCTAGTTTGAAAGGAAGATATCTCAACCTATACTGGCTATGTAGTTCTTTAACACACGGATTCCTACTAAGGGTCAAACCCTCCATTGGCAGGAATACCCCCATCCCTTGGTGAACTCAGTGCTGAATCCTACACCTATCTGAATAGACACTAATCTAATTTCCTAGTTCATTCTAGCCTTCACTAAACTGTTACTAATTTTACAGAGTTTTGCTGACTGATGGAATACTGAGGTCTGAACTGAATACTAAACTAGACGAGACTAATACTGAATTTACTGAGTTTTCCTGAGTCATCTAACTGACTGAGAGTACTGCTGATCGTTATATGACTGAGGTTATTCCGTAACTGACACTGGCTTTAGGTAAACAGATAAATTGTTGGGTATAAATACCCCCCAGGACTTGATAGCATGAAAAAGTAAAGCTTCACATAATCTTGCATAGCATAACATAAAAATGCACACTTGTTCATAATACATCTATAGAGGCATTTTATCAAACACTTGAATGGCATAAAACAGTTTATACACAAGCATGATTTAATCTTATCATTGCATTCACATGACAAATTCATCAAATACTTGTATAGCATAATCTATTCACGTGACACTAAACCAACATGTGAGCATTATGATTCAATTCCAAATTTACAATTCCATGGGTTTCAACATGAATTCACATCATAAATCACACATGTCAAATAATTTTACATAAGTCTTGTAATTAATCATGAAATAGAAACCCAATTATAGGAATAATCATGGGTACACTTTGATTTCAAATCATGGAAAGCATGAAATCAAGCTACTTGAAGTTTAAAAGAGTTTTTTGGACTCCAAGGATAGAAGGAACCCTTGGATGAACACTTCATATACCTTGGTTGTTAAATTCTTGAAGAATAACGGTGAAATCTTGAGTCTTGATTTATAAATTTAGATCACCTAGGGTTTATGTTTTTGAAAAATTTGAGTATAGTGAATGGATTTAGCCTCTAAAGGGGCTTAATGTCATATTTTGGGGCTGATTGTCGTGGGAAAAAGACCTTAATACCCATGAGGATGCGGATTTTAATGACTTAAAACCGAACTGTCATCGCGCAGACTAACACACTACATTATTGGCATCAACATGATGGCCAACACATCACATCGAGTCCATATCAGTTCATTAAAATTAGCCACTAGGACCTAATAAAAATATTAATCGACACGATGGACGATGTGTAGCTTCGAGATCGCATTGATACACTTTTTTGGGTTCCCAAACATTTGTCAAATGAGGTTTGAAAAATCCTAAACTCATTCGGGAATACACACTGACATTCCTGATCATGTATCAATCTAATGATCGATAATTTAAGGTCACAATAGTCGTGAAATAGAGTTGCCAACTTACAAAGGGCAAAATATCACTAAGTCTGAATACTTTGCTAGAATTTTTATAAGTCTAGGACCCCTTAGCAAGCTTAAAAGACTAAGTCGAGCTTAGGATTTTATGGGGTGTTACAATATCTCCCTCTTGGTATTATTCATCCTCGAATGAGACTGATTAAATTAAGAATACTGATAGACTAGATTTAGACACTGGACATGCACAACTGAAGCATGATTTCATGATTGGAATTATTGATATACTGAATTATCACAACGAACATACATATCTAATGCATGAGTAGATGACTGAACTTATTCGTGAACGCATGACTTGGTATGCAACATTAATTGATACCAAGTTGGTAGCTATATTTGTACATGAGATTGAGTATATTCAAAGGAAATATATTACCTTGAGCCGAGTTTGATGTTTTAGAGAATAGGTTAGGATACTTGGTCCGCATGTCTGCTTATGCTTCCTAAGAAGATCCCTCAACGGACTGATTCCGCTAAAGTACTTTGACTAAAAGGACTTCTTTGTGGATTTCAACTAAAGTCTCTTCATAAGAAAGGCTGTTCTGAATATCTATGCCCTTTATAGGGACAACGACTGCTGGGTCACCTATGCATTTCTTAATAAAGGAGACATGGAACACATGATCCACTGAAGCTAAGTCTGAAGAAAACTCAAGCTCGTAAGCTACCTTTTCAAAATAGCGGAGAATTTGGTAAGGACCGACATATTGGGGACTGAGTTTCCCCTTCTTGCCAAACCTCTCCACTCCTTTCATAGGAGAGATTTTTAAATACACAAAATCACTAATCTTGAAATTGAGATCCTTTCTGTGCATGTTTGCATACGATTTCTGTCAGCTCTGAGCTGTCCTAAGCCTTTCCCAGATCAATTGAGCTTTTTCTAAGGTATCAAATACTAAGTTAGGACCTACTAGTGCAGCCTCACCCACTTCAAACCAACTAATGGGAGATCTACACCTCCTCTCATAAAGCATCTCAAACGGATCCATCTGAATACTTGAATATAACTGTTGTTATATGCGAATTCAATCAAAGACAAGTGGTCATACCAACTACCTTTAAAGTCTATTACACACACTCGAAGCATATCTTCTAAAGTCTGAATGATCCTTTCTACTTGTCTATCTGTCTAAAGATAAAAGGTTGTACTGAGGTGAACTCAGGTACTAAGACCCTTTTGGAATGCCTTCCAGTAATGATAGGTAAACTGGGTACCTCTATCTGAGATAATGGACAACAGAACTCAGTGCAATCGGACTAACTCCCTAATATAGAGTTTGGCATAATCCTTGGTTGAATAAGAGGTATCGAATGGAAGAGAATAATATAATTTAGTTATCCTGTCTACATGACTTAAATATAATCATGCTGGTGACGAGTACAAGGCAAACCCATCAAAAATTCCATGTTCACTTCTTTCCATTTCTAGGTGGGACTACGGAACTCCTGCATGGACCCACTTAGTTTCTAATGCTCGATCTTAACCTTCTGAAATGTTGAGAACTTAGCCACAAACTCTACAATGTCTCTTTTCATCCCACTCCACTATTAGATCTCCCGCAAATTACGGTACCTCCTAGTGGCCCCTGGATGAATAATGTAGCAGGCACCATGTGCTTCTACAAGAACTCGCTGTCTCAAGTCTTCTAAACTGGCACACATAGCTAACCCTGAACACGCAAAACACCATCTCCCCCTTAGGGGAGGACCTCTACTTTTTGATGTTTCACTGATTTCTTCAACTTGACTAGATTGGGATCCCTATCCTACTTTTCCTTTACCTCAGAAACCAGGGATGATTCTAAACTAATCTGCACCCATACACTACCTTCTGCTGAACCGACTAAGTGAACACCTAGTCAGGCAAGCTGATGAACTACCTAAACTAACTTATTATTACCATTCTCCACATACACACCATTACCCATAGACATCCTTCTAAGAACATTATCCACTATAATAGCTTTATTTGGATGATATAGGAAAATCATGTAGTAGTCTTTCAACAACTCCAACCACCTTCTTTGATGGAGGATTAGGTAATTTTGAGAAAATACATACTGTAGGCTCTTATAGCAAGTGAACAAATCAACGTGCACCCTATACAAATAGTGCCTCTAAATCTTTCAAGAAAATACTACTGCTGCTAACTTAAGATCATGAGTATGATAATTCTTTTCATAGGGCTTAAGCTATCTAGAGGTGTAAGCTATGACCTTACCTCTCTACATCAAAACACACCCCTAACCGACTCTAAAGGAATCAGAATGTACCACAAACCCATTTTAACCATTAGGCAGGGTAAAAACTGGAGCTGTAGTGATTAGAGCTTCAACTCATGAAAACTCTTTTCACAAGAATCTGACCACTAGAATTTGACTTTCTTCTGGATCAATCTGGACATAGGGGATGCAATAGATAAAAATCCCTCAACAAACCCTCGGTAATAGCAAGCCAATACTAAAAAACTCCCGATATCTGATGGAGAGATGGGTTTAGGCTTCTTTCTCACCACTTTGATGTTTTAGGGATCAACTCTAATGCCATCACCGTAAATGATATGTCCAAGGAAGGCTACTGAACTTAGCCAAAATTAACACTTACTAAATTTGGGGAATAACTGATGGTTTATGAGAGTCTTCAATACTATTCTGAGATGGTCTGCATGATCATGTTCACTGTGGGAGTAGAAAAAAATTTCATCTATGAAGACTATGATGAACATGTCCTAGTACTTCTTGAACACATAATTCATCAAGTACATGAAAGCTAAATGGGCATTGGTAAGACCAAAGGATATGATTAAGAATTCAAAGTGACCATACCGAGTTCTTAAGGCTATTTTTGAGATGTTATATTCTCTGACTCTGAGCTGATGATAGCCCTATCTGAGGTCTATCTTGGAGAAGTAATTGGTACCCTAAAGTTGGTCAAACAAGTCATTAATTCTGGGAAATGGATACTTGTTCTTTACTGTGCATTTATTTAGCTGATAATAATTAATACACATTCTCAGGGAACCATCTTTCTTATGCACGAATAAAATTGGGGCACTCCACGGGGACACACTAGGTCTGGTGAATCCCTTATCTAGGAGATACTTTAATTTTTCTTTTAATTCTCTAAGTTCTACAAGTGCCATTCTGTATAGCGGGATAGATATGGGTTGAGTATTTGGAAGAAGGATAATTCGGAAGTCAATTTCCCTTTTGAGAGGAAGTCCGGGGAGATCTTTGGGAAACACATCTGGGAATTAACATGCTACTAACATTGATTCAAGGTTACGGGGTTCTAAAATAGAGTCCTAGACTAGAACGTGATGGTAGACACTTCCCTTAAATATTATTTTTCTTGCCCTTTGGTAAAAAAATAAGTGACCCCTAAGTGTTGAAGTATTACCCCTCCACTCAAGGATGAGTTTATTTGGAAACTGAAACTGGACAATTCTATTTGTCCAGTCGACTGAGGCATAGCAGGAATGAATCTAATCCATCCGAGAATGACATTAAAAGCAGTCATCTCTAATTCGAATAAGTCTGCTGAAGTGACTTTCAGAGATACCATAACCGAGTAGTTCTTGTATACCCATCAGGCTATGATAGATTTACCCATTGGATTAGAGATTGAGAAAGGCTCTACTAGGATTTTACGACTGACTCCGAAGTCAACAGCTATATAAGGAGTAACAAAGGACAAAGAAATTCCTAGGTCTAGCAAAGTACAAACATGTAAATGATAAACTATTAACGTACCAGTGATTATATTAGGAGAACTCTTTTAATCTTGTAAGGACTGAAGTATGTAAAGTCTATTTTAGCGTAGGCCACTGGTGGCACTAGATGCGGCACCTTGCTAATTCGAGCAATTGGAATGAGCTGGGTGATGGTTATGCTGACTCTGAGAACCCACCTTAGGACACTATCTGACAATGGGTCCTGGCTTTCCACATCCAAAACACACATCACTGCTAGCTCTGCGGATACCCTAGAGTTTTTTATCATACTTTTGACAAAGAGGATTGGTTCAGGCACTGCTAACACTACCCTAGGGTTTAGGGCCTGACGCCTTATCTCTTTTGCCATCTCTAAATTTTGGCATAGGAGCACTAGTTGACGACGGAGATGGAACTAAGGATTTTGGGTAGAACTAAGAATGATTCCCACCTTTTGACTTAGGCTGAGCAAAGTTGAAACTACGTGTCCTTGCTCTTTTGTTCTTCCTCTCCTTTTCTTTATTCTTAGACTCGTCTATCTAATGAGAATAGACCATGAGCCTTGATATGTCGATCTCCTTAATCAACATTACAGGCCTTGACCATACTATTAGACATGCCAGGCATATATTACTCATCTTAGATCTGCTATCTGCTACCGTATGAAGAGCGTATCTGGCTAAATGGATAAACTTAAGAGAATACTCTTGTACCATCATGTTACCCTACTACAGATTTATAAACTCCAAAACCTTTGCTTCCCTAAACTCTAGCGGGAAGAACCTATCTAGAAAAGAAACAGGAAACTTCTCCCCTTCTATGGTCCCTACATCTGTGGCCCTGTCTACTTTCCACTGTTTAAATCATGAGTATGCTACATCCTATATCTGATATGGGCCCAACTCAGCACTCACAATAGCAATCACTCCCAAATATCTGTAACTTTCTGTACCTGATCAAGAAATTCCTGAGGGTCCTCATCTGATTTAGACCCAGTAAAAGATGAAGGGTTCATTTGGGTGAAATCCCAAATCCCGACAGCAATAGTATTGACAACTGTGTTAGCTGGAACAACAGCTGGATGTTTATTCTAGGTTGCAACAGAATGAGCTAGGGTTGTGAAAGCTGCTTTGAACTCAGCGTGGGAGACATGTTCATCTAGAGGATCTTCCTGGACAAGTTGGGGTTCTGGATGGTCTCCTATTCCTCTTTCCTTAGTCCCCTTTGGAGGCATATTCTACAAACGAAAGATAAACTTGGATTAGACAAAGATTTTAAGTGGAGCTCATGCCCACTCACACGATATAAGTACTAAACGAAGGGAAACTTTCCTAAAACATCTCTTAGCCCCCTTTCCATAAGTGTGGCGTGCTACACAACCAAGCACAAGACACTACTAGGTGCGGATTTCAAACTTCCTAGGAATTTGTTGAACCTTAGGCTCTGATATCAAGTTTGTAATGCCCCGTGTCTGTACCACAAACTCTAATCGGTGCTCATAATCCCGAAGGACCACAAGCTAACCCATGACTGGTACCTTCTGCAATAACTGAAAAAGTAATCTGCAAATATGTGGAAATTCGGTGAAAATTTTCCATAAGGTTTAATATTAATATAAAACTGAATATGGTATAATAATACCAATACTAAAACATCTGTCTGAAAAACACTCTAGTCTGAAAAGCCTCTACCGTCTGAATCATGGTGTTGATGGGAAAACCCTCTAACTAACTCCAACTACTAAAAACTATACTGATAAACCAAAAAACTGAAGAAAATAATCATGTCCTCAAACTATGAGGACTCACCACTAACTCTGACTGCTGAAGATATGAACTGCTAAGAGTGCTCGAGAGCCTATTCGTCTGAGCCTATGATATAAAATATCATAGCGCAAGAGAAAAGTATACATCAGTACTTTGAATATACTGGTATGCTAAGGAAGGTAGGATGAAATGCATGGGTTGATCAATACTGACAGAATGAAATGAATATAATAGAATGGGAGTACATTGTATTAATACTTGTACTGTAATCGGGATCGTGATAACACTGGATACTGACTTCTGAATTACTAATTTACTAATATCTGAGTTTTCTAATACTATGTAGCAAATAACTCAGTTACTATATCTGACACTCTTGATCTTGTGGAACTACATTGAGTTTTATACTGAACTGACTGACTGTATCTGACAGTCCTGAATCTGTAGAACTGAACTGAGTTCTATTCTAAGACTCAAACTGAAACTGAAATTGTGAGAGGCAATCATTTAACTGATATGCCCCTTTTGAATAGATTGGGGTCCAACCAGTAACCCCAGTTGGAAGGGTATCAGTACCGTGCCATGGGTAAAGATAACTGTGAGTTAACCCTCTCTGACTGGAAGCTCTTTCGTAAACCCTCACTAACAGGAAAACTCGTATGAGATGTATCAAACCTAGTTTGGCAAACATATCTCAACATACGCTGGCTACATAGTTCTATAATGTAGGTATTTCTACTAAGGGTCAAACCCTCTGCTGGCAGGAATACCCCCATCCCTGGGTTCACTCGATGCTAAATCCTACTCACATCTGAAGAGACACTGAACTGATTTCCTAATTCATACTAGGCTTTACTGAACAGCTACTGATTTTACTGAGTTCTATTGACTGAAAGATTACTACTGAATTTTATTTGATGACTGAGTTTACTAAGGTCTGAAATGAATAATAAACTAGACGGGGCTAATACATAATCTACTGGGTTCTCCTGAGTCCTGTAACTGACTGAGAGTACTACTGATTGTGACGTGACTGAGGTTATTTTGTTACTGCCACTGGATCTAGGTAAATAGCTAAATATTTGGGTATAAATACCCCTAGGACTCGATAGCATGAAAAAGTAAAGCTTCACAAGATCTTTCACAGCATAGCATAAAAATGCACACTTTTTCATTATAGAGGCATTTTATCAAAAACTAGCATTGCATGAAATAGTTTACATACTAGCATGATATAATCTTATCATTACATTCACATGAGCAATTCATCAAACACTTGGATACATAATCTATGAACATGACACTAAAACATCGTGTGGGCATCATGATTCAATTCCATGGTTTTCAACAGGAATTCACATGATAAATCACACATTTCAATTAATTTTACATAAGTCTTGTAATAAATCATGAAATAGAAACCCAATTATAGCAATAATCATGGATACACTTTGATTTCAAATCATGGGAAGCATGAAATCAAGCTACATGAACTTTAAAAGAGTTTCTTAGACTCCAAGCATGAAATCAAGATACTCCAAGTCTAAAAGAGTTTCTTGAATATAGATCACCTAGGGTTTCTGTTCTTAAGAAATTTGAGAATAGTGAATGGATTTAGCCTCTAAAGGGTCTTAATCTCGTATTTTAGGGCTAATTGGTGTGGGAAAAAGACCTTAATACCCATGAGGATGTTGCTTTTAATGACTGAAAATCAAACTGTCGTCTCGCAGACTGACGCACAATATTATTAGCGTCGACGTGATGGCCTATGCGTCGCATTGTGTCCACATCATTTCATTAGAATTAGCCACTAGGATTGAACAAAAATATTAATCGATGCGATGGACAATGTGCAGCGTCGAGTTTGCATTGACACACATTTTTGGGTTCCCAAACATGTGTCAAACGAGGTCTGAAAAATCAAAAACTCATTAAAAAATACCCACTGACATTCCTGATCATGTATCAATCTAAAGATCGATAATTTAAGGTCACAAGAGACGTGAAATAGATCTACTAACTTACAAAGGCCAAAATAAGACTAAGTTTGAATACTTAGCTATATTTTTTCTAAGACTCGGACCCCTTAGCAAGCTTAAAAGACTGAATTGATCTTAGAATTTTGTGGGGTCTTACATTAATAGTTTTAAAGGTATGGTAAACCCGACTCCCTTTCATAGGATGGTTATATATATATGGATGGTTTTTAATACATATGGTTGTTTTACTTGGTTTTATAGGTTGACATTATTTTATCCTTATATTGAGTACATGATAGCGTTCACCCGCTAACCCATCTTCGGATGGCTCTATCCCCATGCGATGCAGGAGCCAGCCATACTCCTCATCCTTCTTATTGATATGATTCGGGGACAGTCGGTGTCGGATTAAAGTGTGAGATTTCATAGTTTGGAAGGCATCCATTTCATGTCATGGATTACTTTACATACTTTTGTCTTTTCATAGACTTTTGTTTTTGGCTATGGTCGGGGGCATATCCCGACTAGATACTCTTTGGTTTGGTTTAGAGGTTTTGTAGGGAAAACTGTGGACTTAGGTATGGAACGCTTATGATTTATATATTATATACACTGGGTTATTGGTTTTGGTTTGGTTGGTTGCTTATGGGATAAATTGATTTGGTTTGGTTGGTCTCGGATATGCACTTATCCCAAAGTTATCACATTGTTAAATGCATTATATTCCTATATGTTTTAAATTCAGTCAACTTAAGGTATATGTTGGTTGGTTATATTGGGTATCGGGGGTGGTCTTCGATCCCAATTGGACTTTAGAAGCTTACTATGACCAGGCCCTAGTTCGGGCTGCATCATCAACTCCACCTAAATTATGGTTTCAAGGTCGCTAAATAACCCAAAAAAGGTTAACAATACTAACCATTTTCCCAACACTTCAAACACATCCCAAATCAAGCATCATATCATAAATATTCTACGAATTAGCACAATCTAAGAAACAGATAATAGGATCGTAGAAATATAACAAGTACTCTACCTGATAGGTCAAGACAATCATCTAATCCCCAAGCGTTCAATAATAAAGACTAAGTCATGTTTTTCTACAAATAATAAATCTTAGCATTCACATTCACATGCAATATATAACACACATCATCTTGAGAAGAAGAGTTGATAAAATCTTACCTCAAAGTCAAACCACAAATCCTTGAATCATCCAGAAAATGACATTCTTCACTCCACGGTCCCAAAATGCTATCACACTATAAAAATTGTAATCAACGTATCATTAGAGTAAAAAAGATCTATATTACTATATAATTATCCGATTTAAATTTTGGGTCAAGAACTGGCCTATGAGGCTCGCTAATGGAATCCAAACATTGAACCAGTCATGAGGTCCCACGAAGGATAAGGAAGTTGTGTTTAAAAGTTGTGCACAAATGTAGCACAAATCGGGTCTCAAATCAACCCTTAATGTTTATGAATTCAAATCCCTAATTTCTATGAATTTATCAAGAAATATAATTAATCATACCACAAATTTGAAGTAAAATCATGGAATAATCGATAGAAAAGCTTCCTAAATCATCTAGAAGCTTCAATCCCACTTTATATCACATCAAGAGTTTTTAGCTCTCAAGAAATAGGTGAAAAATTGCTGAATTTGCGACATTAGAGCCTATTATAGCCATACCAGGTACTCAAGTCACGCTATCACAGACCTAAACCTGCGATCACATAATCTAGTGGCTGCACACATGAGTGACAATCACAACTCATGCCCTGCGATGACACTTCTCTGATAACTGCACGAGGTGTGGAGATAGTAATGGCTCTTTCAGCGATTGCACCATTTCCCTTGCAAAGGGTACCATGATTATTGCCCTTTGCTTGTGATAGTAGCTGCACCAGATAAATACTGAAACTTGGAAAATCTTCCAAGTCTCAGCCAAGACCCCCAGATTCCTCTGAAACCCCATATATGCAAAGGAGTTATATAGCCATGCCAAATGAGGTGTTCAAGACTCAATGGCACAGTGAAATTTCCATCCCAGGTCATTTCTACAAAATATGGGTTCTACACCTAATTTCCAATTTCTTAACATTCCGACCAATAGATCGAAATGATCCAGGATGTCTTGGGACCCAAACCAAGAATCCACCTAGCCTAAAATCAAAATTTTAGAGATGATGGGGCTGTCAGAATTCTCATCCGAGGTCATATACTATGGTTTTTGGTTCGAGAGAAAATCCTAAATAACAAAAGCTCCAAAATAGGGAAATGAGCATAAAATCCAAACAGAGTATCCGTTCATCGAACCAACTGTTCCGAAAAGTCATAAATAACTGATAGTCACTATGGAAAGGTTTGAAATGTAAGAAATGCACATAAATGAAGGAGATCACCAAGAGGGTCATTACTATATCAACTAATAAAAGATATTTCTTCCGCATAAGTCATTAAATAAAAAGTTCTAAAAAAGCTTGAAAGTATGAGGTACTGGGCCTGAATGCCCTGACCATGATTCCCAGAAACCTCCACAAAAAAGAACACTTCCAAGAGAATTTTCAACATGTATCCTTGTTTCAACCATCTCTCTCGTTTTACTTTCAAATAGTAAAAACTCTACCTCCACCACCAACGTTTCTCCAATAAAACAGAAGAAGACTGATGCACGTAAATCCAAACCACAACACATTGATACCCCACCGATAAAAGTACTACAAAAAAATGCTTATCCAAGCCAAAATAAACCAAGGCATGAGTCATGCAACCGACTCCAAATCCAAATATAAACTTCCTTTATTGTTCATCCACTCCAAACTAGAAGGAAAATTACCTGAGTCCTATTACGTGATCTCATCTCAGGGAACACGAAAAACTAAAGATAATACTGAAGGTCCATATGACAAACATGAAAATAGGCATATAGGGCGCTATCTAGGCACACCATGAAGATAATAAATGAATTTAATATATGCCAATACCACAACTAGTTCAGATGTTAATCAAAACTGAGATCCAGATGTCCAAAGCATAACTACTTATCACTGAATGATCTGCTCCAGGATGTCCCATCAATCAAGAATAAAACCAAGCAGAATCCAACTCAGGAATACTACTACCATGAGTATATCATCCAAAGTTCATAAAGAAAACAAAAAACTGAAAGTTAAAAATGAAGGAACTAATATCAGGTCTATGGGCTATCATATGAACATTTATCAACTATAATTTATCCGATGTCGAGAAGTCTGTATAACAATTCATAGACTAGGATCATCCAACATAGAGATGGAATAAGAAGTCAGACAAATCTAAAATAAAGGTTGCACTCAAGATCTGCAACTTTAAGCAAAGAGCTTAACCCTAAGGCTGATTCGCTCTATCTCAACTACCCCGAAAAATGTTAAAAAATGTAGATATTCATACTCCATATCTATCATAACTTCAAAATTGCATTCCAAGGAGTCAAATAAAAAATTGAGCCAACAAATATAAGCTAAAGTCAAATTCTCACATTGACCATACTATCCTAATCAGACACGTCTGTACTAAATCATGATGAGCCAAAATCAAAACATAGCTAGAGAATAAAATCACAAGAAAAAATCACTAGCTAAAATCTCAAGGAAATAACTCCATATCCACTGGAGGGCACAGACTATCAACACATATGCAAGAACTCCCAAAGGCTGAAAACCACATTAGTGATGGAAAAAACTCTACCAACTCGGGGAAATAAAACTTTATCCGAAAAACAACCATTCCAATACTCCATAGTGGAAAAGAGTATTCATAGGAAAACATCATTAAAGAAACGCACTCTACCAAATCTTATAAGGCCGAACAAACTCTAGAATGAGGATTCCCAAAATCCACACAACTAGGACAATCAAAACTCAAACAATCCACGAATTATCTCACCGAGAAAGAAAATACCAATGTCGACATCAATGTCAAGGTCAAGACAACTACCAAAAAATAAACCAGAAACTCAATAAGTAGCCACAGGAAAGACCACCTGCCTTTAACTCTCTAATTCTACTTTAGTCAAGAACCATATCATGGAAATAAAGGAGCATTTAATCTCCACACTAGTACTAAGAGAAAACCTTCACAAGTAGACGAACCTAAAAAATATAAGAGATAAATCTAACATATCTCAATATCAATATCAAAACCACTATCTGGCGATAAAATAGTCACAAGTGAAAAATGGACCCTAAATTGGTCAATTTCTAAAATAGGCTACATAACATAGGATAGCCAATGAAAAAATTTTCACAACCCAAGAGGAAAGTCTACGAATCCCAAACTCAAGAATTAAAATATGAATAAATTGCCAACTCTAAAACCAAAAATGAAACAACAAAAGGTCGACTTACGTTCTATACCACAATACCATCCCAATTAATCTAACACAACTAATCAATAGGAAAGTAAAAAATCCTCACCTTGCTATAGGAAAGAAATCATCCAATCAAGTTATAACTGCTCAAGTCAATAAATAAAAATGGATAAAAGGGGAATTTCAAATTAAATGCTATGATTCTAGCTATCTACCAAGCGAGGATCAATAACATCAAGGAATCACAACTATAAAAAAAAACAATATAAAAATTAATATATTGAATATGAAGTACCTAAATGAAAATCAACTACAAGTACCACTCGAGGGCCATAATAAGGCTAATATGCTAAGGTAAATATGACTCAAACTCAAATGCTACACCCATAAGGAGAAAATATCAATACAGATCTACTTCAATCTCTACTAAAAGAAGTAATCCATGTGGGTAGTTATATAATTATGACATCATTAATAAGGCACACAACAACCATCATGAACTTATCAAGGCATGTAATCATTGATGGGTATGAAAAATCTAATACATAAAAATGGAAAAGGTAAATATAGGATATAAAAGCACACCTATCATGATGAAATCCGCAATAACATGCTTGATGGGTCTAATGGAGAATAAATTTGAATGGGTCCAAACTCAGACCGACCAACTGAATTACCAACTTAGGTGCCAAACATACTATCTCTATCTTATGGGTCTACAACATCATGAGGCTGAGCTAAATGAGCTAAATGACTTGTAATACCATGTTGAGGACACATTTTATACCAATGACCGATCTCTCTTCTTTTCTAACAAACTTTTAAATCCCTAACCTTGCAAGGAACACAAACTGAGCCAAAATGGTTGGCAAACCAATACTGAGAGCACTCTCTAGTATTATGACTATCCTTCTCATATTCATATCCTAGCTTAAGGACTCTGTTCTAGTGGGGAATATATACTAACTCTGTCTGAACAACCAATATGTATCTACGACACTCTCTGGACCAATGTCCTATCTTGACAAAACAAAAATATGACCTTGGAATACTTTGATGTGCTAAATATTTTGATCCAAAATGGTCACCATGACTAATCTTTGAGCCACCTATAATCTGAAATACTACCCATGTAGGGCCGATAAGTTTCAAGTAAAGTTGGCCTCCGCTAAAAAGATCCTAACTCCCAAATGAAATACCAATAATACTATACTGATGGCATAGTCTCTGACCCCTACCTCCATAAGTCTTAATGAATGATCTCTCTTTATCCATCACATAATCAAAAAATTAAGAGAATGAAGAACCTACTACTATCAAGTGCTCTAATATCAAATAGAGTGGAAATGCTAATCTTCTAATAAATCTATACATCATGTCCTACTCTATAGGATATAAGGTAGGAATATGCTGGCCCTCTCCAAAAATACAATCTCATGCTTAGAAACTAATAAATAACATTGATGAAAACCAACAAACCCAACTTCAATCTGAGAACTTCTCAATGGACTAAATGTCATCCCTTGCTAAGAGGTATTCGTAATTAGACTTGGGATCCCTAATGCTGAAGCTTGAGGGGCTGAATTATTCGCTATCTCTACTATATCTTGAGCTTGCCCCAAATCCTCTAGCTAATGCTAAAGATCTTTGATAACTAATCCTGACTCTTTGGTATGACACTACATAGAAATTTTTGTAAAAGTCCCGTCCACATCTATCAATAACCTCATACCATTTATCAAGGGAAGAATAGAGTCAAAGAATATGCTTGAGGTTCCTAGCAATATGGACACATGATAACGAGTCAAGAAATGAATTTCTTAAGAGTGCTTTATAGCTTCCCGAAGTTAAGCTACAGACATATCTGCATTGATCCATGGGACTTTACTAAACACTAAACTCTTGTACTAATATATCAATGAATATAGGCTCTGATATGAATTTCTGATAGGTCATGATGGAGCCTACTATAATCATCAGTAGGAAAGACAAACCTATGTTCCAAAACAACTAGTAATGGAGTACCTATAAGAATGAAGGAAAGAATACAAAATAGATGTAATAAAATACTAACATACAAAAGATAATCCGAAAACCTGGTGAATTCAGTACAAGTTCTCCCAACATAAGTAGGATATGAATGAGGTACTAAATGAACACACTACTACAAAATAGAGTCTATCCTAGTATATAAGATAAAGGAAAGTAAAACTCCGAATATTAAGAGCTCACTCTATTCCTCCAAACCATAGCTTCTCCACGCGACACACATAATGACTATGATAACTTTTACTATTATCTGTAGGCTACATAAATGAAGTTTGAGTATCAAACACTTGATACTAAGGTGGCAACTACTAACCGAGCTCTAAAGATAATGTATATACTTGTAACATATAACAAAATGGAAAACTACACTCAAATATCCAGCAACCACATAATAATGCCAATGATATAATAAGGATAAACTATCCTATTCATGTCTAAGAAACTAACATAATAAGGCCAAGGAAGTATTAAGGAAGAAATATCCTATTCCTACCATACTGTGAAATCAACACTATATCATATATCACCAGCCAATTTATGATTGATAGAAAAAGAAAGATACATAATAGTATACAAAGTCAATGAATAAATATGCAATTTGAATAAATGAGGGAAGGGAGGGATATACGGTAATAGCATAGCTACACACAAATAGATATACATATAATTATAAACAAGGTCAGTTCAAGGTAAAACCTAAGTCATCATATTAGAATTTTAAGACCTCATTATCAAAGAAGGAAATAGTGCTAGTATACTTAGGTTTTCTAATCTATATTCCTAATCATGAGTTAATCATATATAATTATGAAATCATAAGATAAAAGATCAAGAATCATACCTTAAATCTCAATACCGAATCATCTTCCAATATGTCACAGACTAGCCATAACAATGATCATAGTAATAATAACAACAATAGAAATGAAAATATAAGTAAATGGATAATCCAGACAACCAATACCCAACTGATCCTTTCATGAACCCCCACTGCCTAAGACTTAAAAGGTTCAAATAACATATAGCACACCACAAGTCATACTTATTATCTATACCTATGCAAACCCCTATAGGGTACAAGGCTGATAGATATACGTATATACTAGTGATAGGCAATGCACATGAAAATATATATACACTAGAATCCACAATATCACAACCAATCCAAGTATCATAATGTATAGCCGCACGCAAATTAGTAAGTATAATCAACATCGTAATCATCATCATAATCATCCTTCATACTTGGTAGATGTATAAGCATATCATTATAACTGTCCTCCGACCTTGCTGGGTATATAAGCATATCAGCATAATCATCATCCAGCCTTGTTTGATATACAAAAAATCATTATAATCATCCTCCGTTCTTGTTGAGTAGACAAATATATCATCATAATAATAATTCGGCATTGTCGGGTATATAAGAATATCATTATAATCCTACTATGGCCTTTCTTGGTATATAAGCATATCATCAACACATATACATAACAACAGTACTATAATCTATTATTAAGTTTTACCAGGAATTCATATCATTAGTGAAATCATCCTCCTTTGTCCTAAATCTAATATATGTATATATAGATATATAACAGGTGCGCATACTTAAGTCAAAGATAAAAAAGTGTACATCCATAAATTCATTGCTCGAGTTTAAGTTCAGGACTAAAGCATTATAAAAGTGTAGAAATGTACTGACCCTCAAGGTCATTTGTCATATTTCCACTTATTTGTTACATTAGAGATTTTTCATAGTTTATCAAAGTCATTTATGACTTTCTGGGATTGACGATTTAGTTATCAGACAATTCATTTGTTTTTAGAGCGAATTTCCTATTTAGAAGCCTTCCTAGCTCCAAATGGCCATTGGGTAAAAACTTTAGTAAAATAATCTCGAATGAAAATTCTAACCATACCGGTAGCTATGAAATATCAAATTAAGGCTAGGTAGACCTTTTGGTTAGGGTACTAATGAGCTCGAGCTTATTTTGACCAATTCATCAGAATTTTAAAAAATTGGAAATATATGTGTACGGTGCCCAAGAGCACGTACAAGTGTATGTGGTCTCACCAAGTAAAACAGTCGCCTTAAATATAACTGAATATCAATCCCTCAGATACATGTGCTGACAACTATCCTATTCTAGTTCACTATTAAGATTAAATTGATGTAAAACAAACCAAAAGGGTTTATGATTGTAAATTGGAAATTAAAGTAAATAATGTAATAAAGTAATAGTCTTGGACAATAAAATAGGAGAAACCAAGGGTTAAATCTCTACGAACAATCATACTATGCTACTGTACTTTATTAGTTAGAATACATATCTTTGTCGTTGATTCGCAGGGTTTATCGTATGATCATAGTCTCCCGACCTCTAATCTTTTGCCTAACTAGAAATTACAATTACATCATTGAGTGGGGATGTAATAATATATTAAGGCTTCTAAGTATATTCCTATCCTAGATGCTAATTCAAATTGCTTATTTTATAAAAGAATAAGAACTTTACTATATATAGAGGTTGTGCCGCAATAGTTAGTTCAATGAACTAGGGGTCCTGCCAAATTTTTTATTAAAATCAAATGGGGTTCATCACACAATGGTTATTCCACTAGAATAGGGGTTTTTCCACCCCTCTAATCACGAGGACACACTGGAAACTCCATCTTGACTCCTAAACTCGTCTTATGCATTTTTTCTTCAATCCCAAGACTTGTGGTTTTCTTTTCACTTGATTTCCAGATTGTTAATCATCCATATATCATCATAATAAACTCACAAAGCATCCAATATCATCAAAAACCATGAATTATCACTCAAAACAACATACAATCCTTAACCGCGAACTAGAAACTTAAGCTTAGAACTGGTTTTGCCCATTTTGATCTTTAACACATTGTTTGACTCTTGGATTATTTCAATCGAACCTTGAACACTACAAACAAGTTGTTACAAAAATAATTACACAATAATAGCCTTAGTAACTCATTACGCTTATTATAATCTATCGTGATCAACTACAATAACACCAAGCTCAAGCTAGTAACACTAGTTTTCTTGTTTAAACTCTAAGTGACCGAAGTAAGTACAAATTTGTTTTAAAGACACCTTAAACACTGTATTCAAATACTTAAACACTTAGATTATCAATTATATCATCATTAACACATTAATTCCCTGATTTTTCCTCTAAACAAAGCTCAATAAGATAGGATAACAACACTAGGTACAAAACTACCTCAAAGCACCACCCCATACATAAAGACTTTTTCTTTCTTGAACAAATATTCAATATAAGCATCATCAGATTAGGATACTCCACACTTATACTATAATCAAGAAAACCAAGATAGTACTATAATGTCCACACAAAATACAAGTTTCTACCTAAGCTTGATACATACACAATTGACAGTTCATGAATACTACTCAAAAATATCCTAGCCTTTAGAATTGACTCACCAAGTTGGTAAACTCATACATATTATTCAATCACATATGTCATATATTTCACCCATCTATCATCCAACATGTTCCCCCACCATAATAGAGTTACCTATAATCGCTCACATAAATACAACTTATAGTAGAATGGGTACAAGAATAAAGTTACGCTCACGCTCACAAGGAATTCACAAGTTGCACAAGATTGAAACATAGGCTTGAACTTAGTGTAGTATTCACCTAATATCAAAAAATTAAAGCATAGGATCAAATAGTCCTTTAAGGATTGTGATGTAGGCTCATGCATAGGTAGAAACTATTTTGTCTAAGAATAGTGACTATCTTCCCTAAGCATTTTAATACGTTCCATTTTTCATTAAATTCACCTATAACAACCCATTTACACCACTTCTATCTAGTCGTATCTTCTATTTTCCTCCATCTCATTAAGCTCATTCACATGCAATAAGTGGAATTGTTTTATATTCACAACTTTTCAATTTGGACAACCTTTATTCTTTTTATTGCACCATTCCCAACCACCAAAAATAAATTTTAAACACCAATTACTTATACTTTGGGGATTCATATTCACATTTTCCCTAGTTTACTTTCAAACTCATTACTCAATTAATTTTACACTAAAGTGCTTAGGAGTTTTGGATCAAATTAAGGTCAATCAAAGAAGGGTATTAGTCTACAAATGAGATAGCCAAAGAATACGGTAAAGGCTTAATGGTGTTAACTAGGATTATGGAAAAGGGTAGGTATGAAAAAAGGTATAAACATGGCTATCAAAGAAATGCCTATATCATCTCCGAAATGCACACTATTTATTTTGCTTTGTATACACTCCAGGCAAGTTATAGCATCATATTCAGAAAGGAATACACATAAACCTCACAAATACATGGCATATTCTCAACTCAAGTAGAATCATCATAGATTCTTAACCAACCAATAACAAGAATTCATCTTTTAGCCAACAAGTACAAGACTCATAATCATGTGCCAGGATTCTCAAAAGTAGTAATTCATACAATAAACATGCTTTTTACAACCAAAACACTTCCATCATGCAATCATACATAGAACTAACAAGAACATCCCACTTATTCCTAAAAGATAAAAAATTAAAATTATTCCTAAAATGGGAGTTTCCCCTTAATCCATACTTAAAAATCTACTTTGTCCCTAAAGTATACTTTAAAGTAGAGATAGAAATACTCTCTGAGGTCTCTAGACCTAGCTAGTAGCATAATTATAAATTAAGAGAGTCCTGAAGACTCTACACTCAGTCTTCGCTATGGTCTTTAGCTTTGGTTTTTTGGTACTCAAACTTCCCGTCAACCTATGACTAAACAAAAAAAAAATACTTGAAGTTAAAACTACAAATACTAAAAAAAATAACCTTAACTTAGGTTACCTCCCCAGTAGCGCATGATTTAATGTCACAGTATGACCTAATCTTTGACTTATCTATTTTCCTTCATCCTCTTCCTCCTACTTTAAGGCCATCTTCTTATTCATGTTTTACCTCTTGAGTATGAACTATCAAGGTAAACAAATCTCTCAACAATAGCCTTTTCAGGATAAATAAACTATATCATTTTGGGTTGCGGTATTTGTTGCTTGGGCTACTTAATGAGGAATTTTGAAGAGATCTTTGGTGGAATAACCTCTACTACCCCACACATATCCCCTTCAATGTCAGTAATCTTTCACAAATCGTTGTAGTGGGATAGTGTGTTTTTTGGTTTGTACACTTTAAAAATTGCCTCTTCATCATCTAGCCTCATTATGAGCATGCCCTTTCTCACATCTTTCAATGCTCCTCCCGTTGCCTAAAATGGATGTCCCTAGACGACTAGAACTCTTTTATCTGCTTGAAAATCTAAAACAATAAAATCGTAGGAATAATTAACTTACCAACCTTGATGAGAACATATTCTATGATTCCTACAGGAAAAGTTATGGTCTGGTATGCCAATTGGAGTAACACGGAGCTTGATTTTGGATTCTTAACCCAAATATATTGAACAAGGTGAGGGGTATCAAGTTCATACTTTTCCGCAAATCACTAAGTGTGTAAACCACCTTACTATTGCTAATTTGATTGCGGAGAGTGAAACTCCCATGGTCTTTGGGTTTTTTAAGTATCTTCTTCATTACCATAGAACTCAACTCTTTAGTGAGTGCTACTGTCTTACCGTCCTACAACTTAACTTTGTTAGTGACCCCACACTTTGAATACTTAGCGTACTTGGGAATTCTTTGCAAAACATCTAAAAGAAGATGATTAAAGTAATGCTCTCTGAACATATCAAAGTACTTATTAAAATACACATCCTTTGTAACACCCCAAAATCTAGTTCCCGGGATGCTACATGGTACTCCGAACTACAAGTAATCCTGAGCTAACCTGGCTACTTTCTACTAAGTCTGGATCTCAACATAGGAAAATTATGAATATGAAATCATAATAATGCAGAAAAATCTTATCTGAAACATACTAGAAGTCTTGGCAGCATAATACTAAAAAAATTTCTAAATTATGAATAAAATATCTAAAACTGAATGTAGTAGTCCAACAAGCCTCTACTATCTAAATCTAGAGAGTCACTGGAACAGGCCCTTAATTGACTCAAATTTTTTTAAATGAATAAAGGAACGTTTACTAATAAACTAAAAGTATGAATAACTAAGTCCCTGAACTATGAGGACTCACCAACTGGACGGATATAGATGAGATGCTCGAAAATCACTCACGCTGCTGAGACTGGGCACCTGAACCTTCATTATGAGACAATGTACCACATAGACATATATGTAGATCAGTACTTTGAGGATGTACTTAGTATATGGGGGTGCATGCAATAAGTAAACAACATCATCACAATTTATAAAATCATGCATATGTAAATAACTCACACAGGCTTGAGTAAACTGAAATCTGAATATCATAAATCATAGATGATAAAACATAGAGCATAAATATTGTGAGCCACTATACTAAGTTTATAAAATCTGGAAAATGCTTTATTTTAAGGCTTAAGAATCTTAAAACCTTAACTTTTAAAATATACACTTTTATCTTAAAGCTTTAAATCAATAAACTGTTGAAGAGTGGGGGATAACTTTTTAGGAGGTTCTTCTAACCGACATACACCATGTGAGCATCCATGGAGTCCCGCGTATGGCCCCCATTAGGTAGGGTTTTTATACCCTTTCTATCGGAATAGAACTTCAATCTTAGTGATCACGATCTGAGTTATCCATGTAAAAGTGGGAATAAATCTGAATCCTACATTGGCACATAGTTCTAGGGTACTAAACCGCAGTAACTTACCATCTCGATGCTAAATAATACTCCCATTCTTATGATCAAATCTTAAGAAATCTACTTCTAAAATAGCACAAAGGTTTACAAGAAATCCAATTATGCTTTTCTTTCTTTAAATCTCAAGTTATCTGAAGAAAGTGGACTCTATCTCAGCTTAGGGCCTAAAGGTCGAATCTTTATCAAAATCTGTGACTAATCTTATCTGTGGGTGCTCATGGCTCAAATAATCTCAAAATAACATTCTTAAATTGGGGTTTAACGACCCATGCATCAATCGTCATGTTTAAAAATCTAAAAATTCATGCTTGATGATATAAAAACTCATAATTCATCATAAAATCTGGAAATTACTGCACAATGCATAGAAATATAAATATAATCATGCAATTCAACTTCTACATCATGGAAAATCTCATAATCTTGAAAATAATTATAATGGGTATAAACTCTAACTTAAATTTCATGGGAAATCTCATAAATTAAAGTTAATTTGTGATTAAAATAAAGTTTTGGGTACAAGGATGAAAGAATTATCCTTGTTCAAAACCCTACATACCTTAATTTGATGATCTTGATGCTAGAACTTAAATCTTGGATCTCTATTGATGTTTTGGAGATTACTTCTTAGAGTTCTTGGATTGGGAATTTTCAATATTGAAGAGTCTTGGATAATTGATGGAGGAAATTTTGGGTTTCTTTGAGAGAAAGTATGAGCCTTAGGGTTTTGTTTAAGAGAGAATGATGAATAAAGCATAAAGTTCTCTTCAATATGATTAATCTTTTGTTTTCGGACGGATTGGGGTTTGAGATTTACCAAAATACCCCCTTAAAACTTTGTAACGAAACTGAAAAACATATATTTTCCCGATCTGGGTGGCCACCTTCATGTGCCACTGTCGCGGTGGCTTACTAGAGAATCGATAAATGGAAACTGGGCAGACTCCGCGATGCGGAGACATCGTGGTGCCCCTTTGGAATGCTATTTTGGCACATGGTGCGATGCGGCATTATCGCGCTGGACCTCTAGAAATTGTCAATTGGAAAATTAACCCTCTTCGTGATGCGCCAATATTATGAAGGGCCACTAGGATGGGACAATTTCAAATTTACACTGATCAGCAATGCGCTAAGGGTCCAAACGATGGTGTGTTACGACTGGAACTTAAAATAGCCATAACATCTTACACGGTTATCGGATTTAAGCAAATCTTATATCGTTGGAAATCTAATTCAATTTTTTACACAATGGAAAGTCTAAATCTAAGGAATTCCATGTGAAATAAATAGTATTCATTTTGGAGGACATCCCTTAACATTCTAGGGACAAATTTAAGCTAGGAAAAGTGCAGGGTATTGCAATATCTCCCCCTTGGGAACATTTATCCTCGAATGTGGCTAGTTAAGCTAAAATTTCTAAGGAATCTGAGAATATAAAGTATCATGCATAACTAAAATAAACTGTGATCTGAATCTAAATCATTCTGAGCTTTTGAGTAATCTATGAGTACATGAACTTACATGAGGACAACTATATAGATGAATATATGGTTAGAAAAGAACTGAATTATGAAAGTGTATTACCTTTGGCTACATCTGAGTTTGCATAGAAAAGGTGAGGGTACTTGGCTAGCATATCTGCTTCTGCTTCCCATGTAGCGCCCTCAACAAACTAATTCCGCAAAAGAACTTTAACCAAGAGAACTTCTTTTTTCCTTAGTCTATGGATTTTATAATCTAAAACCTCAACTGGAATCTCTTCATATGAAAGATTGTTCTGAATATCTGAGCTTTCTAAAGGAACCACAATAGTTGAGTCACCGATACTCTTCTTACACATAGAGATGTGAAACACAGGATGAACGACTGACAAATCCACAAGAAAATGAAGCTCATATGCTACTTTCCCAACACGACTCATAATTTTGAAAGGGCCAACATATCGAGGACTAAACTTTCCTTTCTTGCCAAATTCTTCACCCCATTCAAGGGTGAAATCTTCATATACACTAGATCAACAACCTCTAACTCGAGGTCACTTCTTCTCACATTCTCTTAGGATTTCTAATGACTCTGGGCTATTTTCAATCTGTCTCTAATCAACTTAACTTTTTCCATAGCTTTAAACACTACATTAGGCCCAATAAAAGTGGCTCACCCACCTCGAACCAACCTATGGGTGATCTACATCTCCTCCCATAAATAGACTCAAACAAAATCATCTGAATGCTAGCATGTTAAATGCTATGATAAGAGAACTCAATCAATGGTAAATACTCATCCCAACTGTAAGACCCCGCTAAATTTCTAAGCTTAAATCAGACCTTTAAGCTTTTCAAGGGATTCCAATACTTAGAAAATTCTAGCTAAGTTATTCGACTTAGTTTATTTTTGTCCTTCAAAAGTTGGCAATCTCATTTTTCAACCTTAATGTGCTTTAATGGTCAGTATTTTTGTTAATTCATGATCAGAGATGTCAATAGGTGATCCTAGTCATGTTTTGGATTTAGTTTTATTTCATTTAGACCACATTTGGTTTCCTAATTTGGAATTTTTTTTTATTTAGACGAGGTTTAGTTTCCTAAAACAGTGGACCAACACTATCTTGGTGTGCTGTGTCGCCTATCGCGTTGGTTAACATTATTGCAGGTTGCCAGAGCCAAAATTACTTAGGTTGGCATGATCATGGTGCAACACGTTATGTATCGTATTAGATCCATTGATGTACAATGTCACTTATAGCATCAATGCTCAATTTTCCAATTATTAAATAACCGCTTCATTAAGGGTAATTAGGTCTTTGTTCCCCGACCTTCAGCCCTCATAAACACAAAACTTATCCCTCTTTTGGCTAAATACATTCATTATTTAAAAAATTCTCAAAAATAAAAACCGTAGAGCTATCAATTGGAGAATCAATTTCCATGAGACTTCACCATCAACCTTCAAGATTCTTCAACTAAGCAATGTCAAGTTTTCATCCAAGGGTTCCTTCCACCCTTGGAGTTCAAGAAACTTTTTCAAAACTAAAGATAATGTTTTGGGTGAATTTCATGATTTAGTTTTATTGTGTTCATGGATTTTACGTTAATGAGTTCTCTAGTTCATGATTTAATCGCAATATCCATGTGAAGAAAAGTGATAATTGTAGTATCATGTGAAACCTTGTTTAACCCTTGAAATTTTCCAATAGGAATGTGAATTATGATGCCTATTTGTTGAATAGTGTTATGTACATATGTTATGCTCACTAGGTGTTTGATGAATTGCCCTTGTGGGTAAAAAAGAACAATAACTCATGCCGTGCTAGTTTATGTGCAAGTTCTATCATGAAAGTGTTTGATAAATTACCTATGAGAATGAAATAATGTCTTGCTATAGTATGCTAATATGTATTTCTCATCCATGTACAAGTAATGTATTACAAGTGTTCATTGGAAATGCTTTAAAGAAAAAATGATGAACATGTAGCCATTGTGGAGCTTTTAAGCTTGTTCCATAATTAACTTATTATGCTATGAAGTCCTGGGGGTATTTGATACCCGACAATTTAGCTGTGTGCCTAGAGCTAGTATCAGGTTTCATGATACTCTCAGTCAATCAATGATCAATAGAATTCAGTCAGTCACATGACTCAGGAAAACTCCGTAAATTAACTATCAGTCCAATACTCAGAAATCTCAGCCAGTTATTAGATCTCAATAGGCTTCCATCAATCAACGAAATCCAGTGAACTCAGTTTTGTCTAATTAATCAATAAAATCAGTAATAGATCAGTCCAATCCAGTTAAGTGTATATCAGATGGGAGTAGAATTCAACATCGAGTGAACCCAAGGATGGGAACACACACTATCAGCAGAGGGTGTGATTCTTAGAAGTAATCATTGCGTTCCATAACTATATTTCCAACATAGGTTGAGATATCAACACCGTCAGTTGAGGGTTGATGAGGTGGATTAACACTCTCAGATGAGGATTCCACCATTCTCCTTTAGGGACACTATTAGATTAGGGTCACTCACAACTTGTCCTTAGAAGGGGCGCGGTATTGACATCCTTCTAATTGGGGTTACAGATTAGACCCCAACTTAGTTATACTAGCTTATTAAGGGTATGTCGGTTATATGAATTCTCCCATAATTTTTGTTACAGAATTAGGAATGTCAGATACAGTCACTCAGTCTCATAACAGAACTCAGATAGTTCTTCGGATATCAATAGTGTCAGACACAGTTACTCAGTACAGTACAAAACTCAGCTTGTTCCATCAGAATCTAGACTATCAGATACAATCACCCAGTATCTATTATCTTAGTTATCAATAGCTCATGTTATCAATAGTCAGACTCAGTAGTCAGTATTACCATGTATTCAGTTTAAGTTAATTATTCATGCATGCCTTCTCACATTCATATTGTACAGTCAGTTAGTATTGTTTATGCATAAGGACCCTGTTGTATTCAGCCTACCTCACTTGCATACCTGTATATTCAATCGTACTGACGCATTTGTGCTATGGTGTTTTTATACCATAGATTCAGAAGTACAAGTCCAGAGCATCAGTACTATTCTAGTTTCAGCAGTCAGAGTCAACAACGAGTCCTCATCATCTGAGGATGTTATTATTTGATTATTTTATTCCTTCAGTACTTGGTTTACTTTAGTAGTTCAGAGTTAGTTGGGGATATGTCCCATCAACTCCATAGATTTCAAATAGTTTAGAGTTTTTCAGGCTACAGTATATTCAGACAGTTTAATTCAGTTTTGGGTATTTCTATACCCCATTTAGATAATATTTTATCAGCCATGTTATAGTTTTGAACCTTACAGCCTTACAACTTATATTCCACATTTATACAGTATATCATGCAGTGCTCAGTTATAGATACTAGTCATGGGTTAGCTTGTGGTCCTTTAGCATCATGGCCACCGTGTAGCATTTTGGGTACCGAATTTGGGGCGTTACACCAACTACCCTTGAAATCAAGAGTGTATGCCTTCAACATATCCTCTAATGTTTGGAGGGTCCTCTCTGCTTGACCATCTATCTGAGGGTGGAAAAACGAACTAAGATGGATATGTGTTCCAAGACCTTTCTGAAAGGCTTTCCAAAATTAGGAAGTGAATTGAGTACCCCTATCTGAGATGCAAGACAAGGGAACCCCAAGCAATTCTACTAACTCTCAGATATTCAACTTAGCATAATCCTTAGTTGTATAGGACGTATGAACTAATACGAAATGAGCTGACTTAGCCAATCTATCTATAATAACCCAAATCGAATCATGATGATGTCGTAAATAGGGTAAACCAGTCATAAAATCCATGTTCACCTCTTCCTACTTTCCACTTCCAAGTGGGGATGCCAAACTCTTACAATGTACCACCAGGTGTTTGGTGTTCCCCCTTAATCTATTGACAAATTTCAAACTTTGTTAAAAATTTCACTCTATCTTTTTACATTGCACTCTACCTATAGATTTGCCGCAAGTCACGGTACATCTTGGTAGCTCCTGGATGAACAGAATAACATGCACCATGCGCCTAAACAATTATTCTCTATCTCAACTCATCAACACAAGGCACATATAATCTATTCTAGTACCTTAACACACCATCTCTCCCTTGGGAGGAAACCTCTATTCTTTGGTCTTTAACCAACTCCTTCAGTTTGACCAAACTAGAATCCTTATCTTGCTTCTCCTTTACTTCTGAAACTAGAGAAGACTCGGAACTACTTTGAACCCAAACATTCCCTTCAACTGAATTAACCAACCTAACACCCAATCTATCCAAACGATGAACTTCTCGAGCTGACTTATTCTTATCATTCTCTACATGAGCAACACTGCCCAAAGAAAACCTACTAAGGCCGTCTGCCACTATATTTGACTTGCCCGAATGATACAACACATTCATACCATAATCCTTTAAAAGTTCCAACCATCTCCTCTGACGAAGATTAAACTCCCTCTAGGTAAACACGTACTGCAAACTTTCGTGATCCGTGAACACATCAACATGTACACCATACAAATAATGTCTCCAGATTTTCTAAGAAAACACCACAACAGCTAATTCGAGATCACATGTTGGGTAATCCTTTTCATGAGGCTTCAACTGTCTAAAGGCATAGGCTATGAACTTACCTCTCTGCATAAACATACAACCCAAACAAACTTTAGAGGAATCATAATAAACAATAAAGCCATCTTTACCATCAGGTAATGCTAAAACTAGGGCTGAAGTGAGTTAAGTCTTCAACTCTTAAAAAATTTTCTTGCAGGAATCTAACCATAGGAAATTAACTTTCTTTTACGTCAATCTAGATATACGAGATTCAATAGAAGAGAAAAATTCAACAAAACGGTTGTAATAACCATCTAGACACAAGAAACTCCTAATGTCTGACAGAGAGATAGGTCTAGGCCAATTCCTTACGGCTTATTTCTTTTAGGGATCAACTCTAATGCCATCGACAGAGAAAATATGACCAAGAAAGGCTACTGATCATAGCCAAAATTCACACTTGCTGAATTTTGAGAACAATTAATGGTCTGTAAGAGTTTGCAAGAAAATTTTAAGATGATCTGCATGGTCATTCTCACTTCGAGAGTACACAAGGCTATCATTTATGAATAATATGACAAATATGTCTAGATAATGCTTGAAAACTCGATTCATGAGGTCTATGAAAGCTGTAAGAGCATTGGTTAGCCTAAAAAACATGACCAAAAACTCAAAATGACCATAACAGATTTATGGGCTATCTTTGGAATATCACATTCCCTTACTTTAAGCTGATGATAGCCGGATCTAAGGTTTATCTGTGAGAAATAACATGCACCTTAGAGTTGATCAAATAAGTCATTAATTCTAGAAAGAGGATATTTGTTCTTGACTGTAACTTTATTTAACCGACGACAGTCAATGCACATACGCAGAGAACCATTTTTTTTGCACGAATAGGACGAGAGCACCCGATAGAGAAACACTAGGACTTATGAAACCTTTATCTAAAAGATCTTTGAGTTGCTCTTTAAACATCTTAAGCTCTACGAGAGCAATACAATAAGGAGGTATAAAAATAGGCTGAGTATCTAGGAGAAGGTCAATACCAAATTCTATCCCTCTATCGGGAGGTACCCTTAGGAGATCTTCTAGAAAAACATCAGGAAAATCATTGACCACTCGGATCGATAAAAGTGTTGGAGTCTCAGACTTTGTGTCTTTGACTCGAACTAGGTGGTAAATGTAACCTTTGGATATCAACTTTTTGGCTTTAAGGTAAGATATGAAATGACTCTTGGGAGACATCAATTTACATGAACACTCAAAGACTGGCTCATTAGGAATCTAAAACTTCACCACACGGGTTCGACAATCTATATAAGCATAACAAGAATGGAGCCAATCTATACAAAGGATAAGATCAAAATTAACCATGTCTAACTCTATCAGGTCTGCTAACATGAATTTATGAAGGGCTATGATAGGACACTTTTTATAGATTTACTTAGCAAGAACACACTCTCCTACTGGTGTAGAAACCAAGAATGGCTCAAGGATTTTTTTAGAATTTATCTTAAAATTTACTGCTAGAAACTCAACCCAGTGTCTAACAATACCTAAACATTAAAATGAAAGATATGAAGCTTACCAGTCACAACATCAGGTGAATCCTCCTGCTCTTGATAGGATGGTAAGGCATAAAATTAATTCTGGCGCTGACTGCCACTGGTACTAGATGATAGACCCTAAGGTGGAGCTAGGCAACCTTGAGGAGCTGGTGCACTATTAGTTTGAGTCTTGAGGATGAATATCTCAATTCCCCCGTCTACCATGTGGGCACTCTTTGATTCCATAACTTGGCTGGCCATAACCATAACAACCTTTCTGACCCCACAAATATTCACCTCTATGATTTTTACCATAGTTGGCATATGGGGGATGATTAGTCTTCCCACTCACACAATTCTGAGACTTAGATATAGAAAACTTACCCTACTTTTCCTACCTATTTCTGGGTGCAGGAGCACTAGCGGAAAAAGGTACAGGCATAGATGAACTAAAACTGTGAATGATTTCCTCCTACAGACCTTTTCTAACCATAATCAAACTGCCCTGTTCTAGCTCTCTTATTTTCTCTCTCTTTCCTTTCCCTTTTCTACCTCAATCTACTAAGTGCATATCATCAACCTAGGAATATTTATATTTCCAATAACCATAGCAGTCCTACACTCCTTAACTACCAAACCACACACACCCATTACAAACTTACTCGTTCTTGACCTAGGGTCAGCCATTTGTTCAGGGGCACACTTAGACAACTAGTTGAACTTGAGGTAATACTCCTTCACTGTCATTGATCCTTTCCTAAGGTTTATGAAATCTTTTATTTTAGCTTCCCTCATTTCACCTGAAAGGCAGCTCAGAACTCTGTATTTGACACATTTTTGACAAAGGATCTGCAGGCTGAGGTGGCTAGTTATTGTTTCTATGGGCGTTAACTCGACAAGGAGGCATTTTCTGTCACATTAAAGTGGGTGTTAGAAGCAGATAGAGACATTGAATGCACGATAGATCATGAAAGAAGAGATGATTTCCTAAAATGCTCTATAGCCTCTTGCTCATAGATGTAGCATGCTTCAAACCGATGATCAAGACTCTATGTAAGGCAGCTTGTCTGACTCCCTATTAATATCTACACCTTAGGTTCTGATACCAAGTTTGTAATGCCCCAAAATCTAGTTCTCGGGATACCACTTGGTGCACTGAACTACAAGTAACCCTGAGCTAACCTTGGCTGCTTTCTACTAAGTATGGATCTCAACAAAGGGAAAATATGAATATTAAATAAAAATAATGCAGAACAATCTCATTTGAAACATGCTAGAAGTCTTAGTAACACAATACTGAAAAAAATCTGAATTCTGAATCAAATGTCTAAAACTGAATCTAGTAGTCCAACAAGCCTCTACTATCTGAATCTAGAGAGTCACTGGGATAGGCCCCTAGCTTCCTCAAACTATTTGAAATGAATAAAGGAGAATCTACTAATAAACTGAAATTATGAATAACTAAGGCCCTGAACTATGAGGAATCACCAACTAGAGGGATGTAGATGAGATGCTCAAAAATCACTCATGCTCCTGAGACTGAGCACCTGAATCTATATTAAGAGACAATGTAGCACATACACATATATGGGGAACACTACTTTGAGGATGTACTGAGTATGTAGGGGTGCCTGCAATAAGTAAACTACATATCATAGTTTATAAAATCATGCATGCTAAATGCAAATTTGACTCGCACAGGCTTGAGTAATCTGAAATCTGAAGATCATAAATCATAAATGATAAAACATATAACATAAATCTTGTGATCCATTACACTTAGTTTCTAAAATCTTGAAAACACTTTATCTTAAGGCTTAAGAATCTTAAAACCTTAACTTCTAAAACATATGCTTTTTTCTTAAATCTTTAAATCAATAGATTATTGAGGAGTGGGGGACATCTTTTTGGGAGGTTCCTCTAACCGACATACACCATGTGAGCATCCACGTAGTCCCACGTCTGGCCCCTGTTAGGTAGGGATATTCTACCCTTTCCATCATAATAGAACTTCTATCTTAGTGATCATAAGCTGAGTCATCCATGTAGAAATGGGAATAAGTCTGAATCCTACATTGGCAAGTAGTTCTGGGGTGTAAAACTGTAGTAACTTACCCATCTCAGCGCTAAATACTAGTCCCTTTCTTATGTTCAAAATATTAAGAAATCCACTTCAAAAATAGAACAATGGTTTACAAGAAAACCAAGTATGCTTTTATTTTTTTAAATCTTAAGTTATCTGAAAAAAGTAGATTCTTTATCTTAGCTTAGGACCAAAAGGTCAAATCTTTATGAAAATATGTGAAGAATATTATCTGAGGGTACTCATGGAACAAATAATCTCGAAATAATAATCTTAAATTGGGGCTTAACGACCTATGTATCAATATTCATGTTTAAAAAATCATAAAATTTATTCTTGATGATATAACCTCATAATTCTTCATAAAACCTAGATATTACTGCACAATGTATTGAAATATAAATATAATCATGTAATTCAACTTTGAAATCATGGAAAATCTCATAATCTTGCAAATAATGATAATGGGTATAAACCCTAACTTAAACTTAATTGGAAATCTCATAAATTATAGTAAATTTGAAATTAAAATAAAGTTTTGGGCACAAGGATGAAAGAATTATCCTTGTTCAAAACCCTACATACCTTAATTTGATGATCTTGATGCTAGAACATGAATCTTGGATATTTATTAATGTTTTAGAGATGACTTCTTTGATTTCTTAAATTGGGAATTGTCAATATTGAAGTGTCTTGGAGAATTGAATGGAAACTAGGCAAACTCTGTGACGTAGAGACATCGCGGTGCCCCTTTGGACTGCCATTTTGGCACATGGCACAATGCACCATTATCACGCTGGCCCTTGGAAATTGACAATGAGAAAATTCATCATCTCCACGATGTGCCAATATGGTAGAGGTTCACTAGAATGGGACAATGGGAAATTTACATTAATTCGTGAGGCGCTAAGGGTCCAAACGATGGTGTTTTATGATTGGAACTTAAAATAGCCATAACTTCTTACTCTATTATCAGGTTTAGGCGAATCTTATATCATTGGAAAGCTAATTCAATTTACTAAATAATGGAAAGTCTAAATCTAAGGAATTCCATGCAAAATAAATAGTATTTGTTCTGGAAGATATCCCTTAAAATTCTAGGGATGAATTTAAGCTAGAAAAAGTGCGGGGTATTACATCTTTCTTCACTTTTCTAAGCCTCCTATGGGAAATATTATGGTGGTATATACTTTACCTATTCCACAACTTTGGTTTTTGAGTACTCAGAATTCCTTGAATTTTTAAAAACATTGATATCTACCTATCTAGTTGCCAACTCTACATCTACTTCCTTTGTTGTTTATGGAGGTTCTTTATTGAGCTATTTACCACTCCTCAAAATGATTTCCATTACTTGTTTAGGAGATTCAGTATTTCTTGACAAACTACCTTGAGGTTTTACATTTTGTGCTTGATGTATTTTCCCAACATGTATCTCCAAGTTCTTTGTAGCCATTAGCTGGATCTTCATAGCTACTTCAAACTATTCTTGAAAAGCTTAAATTTTTTTTAGAATCTCTTTCAAATTGCATGTTTGAGTCGTGGCTGGATTTCCTTGAACATATTGCTTCTGAAACAACTATTTTTGGTTGTTCCATGATGGCATTGGTAGTTGAGTTTATCACTTCTAATTGTAGGCGCTCTCATAATTCAGCCTTTTAGTACTTCCCACAAACGTCATTGATTCAGGATTTGCATAACACAAAGTTGTAGACTAACCACTGTTGCCACAAACCTCACACCAAGTATTCGTGTATGGATTGCATTTGTTATTGCTACAACCCATGTAATACCTAAATTCATATTATTTAGTTGAGTAATTAACTTATTTTGTAGTGAAACAATCTAAGCTTATATAGCAGTAAACTGGTCTATCTCCAACACACTTGCATCCTTCTTTGTAGCACTTCTTGAGTAAGAATGCCACTCAGTATTCCCTTATGCAATCTCGCTCAACAAGGTGTATGGCTCATCATATGTCAATTCCAATGCTTGACCACCTGCAGCTTAATCTTATAAAATTTTCATGTTGGATCAAGTGCCTCAACAAAAGTGTGAGATAGCACCTCATTGGACTGCTGATGATGTGGATAGTCTTGAAGAAGATCTTTGAACCTCCCCCACACATGATATGAGTTTTCATCTGGCTTCTCTTTGAAGTTCACAATCTCATTGCCTAATCTTCCAGTCTTTCTAGAAATATAGAATCAGATGAGGAATTTTTGGGCTAAGTCATCCCAGGTTATTATTGAACTTACTGACTCAGCATTTTACCACTTTTTGGCTCCCATTAAGAGTGAAAAGGGAAAAGTGTCATCCTAACATAGTCAGTTGACATACTCGTAGGGATGAATGTTTCATTGATCTCCAAGAAGTTCCATAGATGGAATTTTTGGTCTTCATATGAAAGCCCCATTGATATCCATTGCTAATTAAAACCTATACCATGTTTTATTTCATCTCAAAGTTACCCCCAACTGGCAGTTTTTGAAAAGAGGAGGTCAAATTTGTCGAAAGTGGGATTGCCACTTCGCGAATTGTCATGCAGGCTAGTAGATCTTCAGCCATGAGAGTAGGATTTTCTAGTTCCTATTGAATTTATGGGATACAATTGAGAAGTACTGCTTCTCTTATCAATTGATGAGAGCATTACTCGGGTTTCGGGCTTGGTTCGACCAATTCCCTATCCCTTCCCAACTTACTAGTTTGTAAACTTGTTTCTTTCAAATTTAATACCAAGACCAAGAGTAAAGCACAAAATAAATTGAAAAATTAAAACTAAAACAAAACTAGTTTCCAATTTACAAGTCCCCAGGAATGGTGCCAAAAACCTGTTACGCCCAAGCGCACACACAAGTATACTTGGTCTGATGAAATAATACAGCGGCCTTAAATAAAGACGAAGACTAATCCCTCAGATACTTGTGTTGATAACTATCCTATTATAGTTCATTATAGAGATTAAATTAATGTGAAAGTAACCAAAAGAGTTTTTGTTTGTAAATTGTAAATTAAAGTAAACAATGTAATAAATAAGAGTCTTCGACAATAAAATAGGAGAAATCTAGGGTTGAAGCCCCACAAACAATCATACTATGCTATTGAAATTCATTAGTTAGATTACTTATCTTGGTTGTTGATTCGTATGGTTTATCGTATGATCATGGTGTCTTGACCTCTAATCTTAAACCTAACTGGACTTTAAAAATTCATCATTGAGAGGGATAATCCAATTTATCCCCATATTTTATTCTCTTATTCGCCCTCCTGGGCTCATAAAGATGACAATTGATGAATTTTAAGGGTCGGTAATCCTTAAAACATTATAACAAGGATAAATAAACAACCAAAAATGATAAAAAATCAAAACTAAATCAATTCAAAGCACTAATAATCATGTTCTTGGCCTTAACACGAAAAGGGGGCTTTTAGCAGCTAATGGACATAATCAAAATCAAGATGAATGAGTACATATTAAAATCCATAAAAATACTTGAGTAAAGAAAGAAAAACCCTAATTTAAGTTTTTTCCAGCACCTCTCCAAGCTTCAAAGTCTTCCAAGTGGCATCACATCAAGTTTAAGTGTCATATTTATAGGACAATGATATTGGCCGTATTAGGAATAGAGGTCGCACCGCAATGGCTAGTCCACTGGACTAGGGGTCATGCAAAAATGGTTAAAAAAAAGGACTGGGGGTTGCACTGTAATGGTTAGTTCACTAGACTGGGGGCCGCACTGCCCCTCTATTTAGAGGACACACTGGAAACTCCATCTTTACTCTTAAACTCGTCTTGTGCATTTTTCTTTCAATTGCAAGACTTGTGGTGTTGTTTCCACTTGTTTTACAGCATGTTCATCATCCATAAATCATCATAATCAACTCACCAAGCATACTAAAGAAAAAAAATAACACGTATAATAGATCAAAATTACACACAATCCATAACGGGGAAGTAGAAACTTAAGCTAAGAACTTATCTTGCTCATTTTTATCTTTAACTTATTATTTGACTCTTGGATTCTTTCAATTGAACCTATAAAACTATAAAAAAGTTGTTCCATAAATATTTACACAATAATATAATTAGGAACTCATTAATCACATTAAAATCCATCTAGATCAACTAAAACAAAACCTTGCTCCAGCTAGTAACACTTGTTTTCTCGTTTAAACTCTAAGTGACCCAATTAAGTACAAACTTATTTGAAAGACACCTTAAACACTGTAATAAAAAAATTAAACACTTATATTCTCAATTATATCATCATTAATAGATGGAGAACATGATTTATCCTCAAAACAAGGCTCAATAAGCTAGGATAACACCACTAGGTGCATAAAACAACCTCAGATTAGTGTAGGACCCATATCTTTTTTAAATGACCTCATATGAAAATCTTATTTTTCCATCACATCCAGAACGTTAAATTTAATGGGGTTAAATAGTTCATTTTATTATATGAAATTCCAAATAAATCCCGAGGAGTTGTTGGAAACAAGGAAATTTTTCCAAGTTTGCTGGTGTTGATGCTTGTGTGATCGTACAAAAGCCATCATGATTTCATTATTGTGATCGCAAGAAGGATAAGGTGATCACTCAATTGTGATTGCAATCTATGGACTACGATAGCAATACCTTTGCACCTGGTATAGGGTATAAAAATGCACCTTAGATCATAGTTTTGCCATTTTCACCCACTCTTGATAGATAAGAACCCCCAAAGGGTGTGATAACTTCAAATTGAGCCTTTGGCATGACTTGGGAGCTTGATTAACATTATTTATCATGAATATATTAAGATATAAGGTAAGATGTCATCACTTTCTTGATGAATTTCTTGGTTTTTGACCCAAAACTTTGAATAGCTTGAGGGCTTGATTTTAGCCATAAATTAGCTTAGTTTTCACCCATTTTTAAGAGTTATGATTCCTTGATCATGTATTAATGTTGGGGTTACCTCAAGAATGTAATTTCCATAAGTGGTAACCACTTAGGGGGTTTTTGGTATTATATTTAGACCAAAGCACAATGGTTCAATAGGGGTATCATTATTCTCGTATAGATGAGCATATTAGAAGTTTGATGGTTTTATGGAATTTTTGGATTGTGAAATGAAGATAAAATTTTGGCGAATATTGTATCTATTTACAGTTCAGCATTCAGGTAGGTTTCTATCTACTCTTAATTGTAACATGATGAGTGTTAGAAATTATATGTGCATGTGAATGTTAAGTTTTATTATGGATATAATTATTTATTACTAAATATTGAAGTTTGGGGATTAGATAAGGGTTATGACACATAAGTTTAAATGCCTAATACTCATTTTTGAGTCATATTGACTTCTCCCTAGATTAAACTAATTCATAGCATAGATGTGAGATAATACTAGGTTTGGCATGAGGTTTTAGAATTAGAAGCATGGTTAGCATATTTAACCTTTTTTTGGACTATTGTGGTAATCTTTAAACCTTAATTTATGTTGAGTTGACTTAAATTCCCATGTTTGTAGACAAAGTTCCTATCTTAGAATTGGTTTGTCTTACTTGACATCTAGAATTTAAACTAGATACCATAGCCTAGTTTGGGGTACAAGTTTCCTAAATTTGAAAATGAGGATTAGAAGTCGATTCTTCAAACTCACCTTAGGATAAGACTTGTGTTTGCCCTTATGGACTTAGTTGTGGGTGTTAGGCATATTTGAGACTATTGAGCCTTTAGAATAACTTTATTTGATGGCTTATTAAATTGTGATGACTTTTTCCAATTTACAATCAATGGCTTATGGCCATGATATTGGCCTTTAAAGATGATATTTCCTCTTAGAAGAAATATTGGGCCTTTAGAGATTTTATTCCTCTTAGATATGATAATTGACCTATAGTGATGATATTCCTCACAGTCATAATACATGCCCTGTAGATATGAGAAGCTTATTATTATTATTATTCAGCCTCCTAGATGTGAGATATCTCCTAGATGTGAATGATTATAAATATGCCTTATGGCTTTTAGAGATGTTCTGCCTTAAAATATGCTATAGATTATAAATACGAGATGTGTATATATATGATTAATGATATGGGTTCTAGATTTGTATGTGTTCCAAAGGCCATGATTATGATGCTATAGTTATTCCGAAATAATTATATGGCCAAGGGCCGTGTTATAATATTTATTGGATATCTGGAAGTATTTATCCTTTAAAGGATGCAGTAATTGTTTAATATATATTTATATAATTATATATATTTATATACACATCTCTTCGGTATGGGATAGAGGAAGATGTGATATGATGCTTATGGTTCTATTATTCAAATACTAGTGATGGAATGCATATAGTCGGTACATTCATAATCATTATATTTATAAATGGTATGATTCTTATTAAAAGATGATACTATGACTACTCTTCCTAATTTCGGGTTAAAGCCCACTTTTTATATCAAATATAGATTTCTTTACAATAATAACTACCTGACTTAATAGATACCTCATATATAAAATAGATTAATAATGATTCTTAAAGATTGGACTGAAGCAAATTCTGGTCATTGATTTGACAATACTATTTACTCTGATCGTGAGATATTGTGAACTTCTTCTACACTTTTATTGTGATTTAGTCCTGAAGATTACTTTGGGCAATGGATTTATAGACTTACACTATTTTATTCAGGTCTTGGGTTTTTGAACCTATTATTTATATATATACATATATATTGATGATTTGATGATTTGCTTATATACCCAACAAGGCTAGAGGTTATTGTGGTGAGGATTTTGATACCTGACAAGGTCGAAGGATATTATAATGATGGTATTCTTACCCGGCAAGGATAAAGGATGCTATGATAATAATATTAATACAATGCAAGGTGAGAGGATAGTTAATTTGATGTGCCTAAGTGCACATCTACTGGTTTGAGTCCGCTAGCCCTATGTATTGAAATTATATATATATACCTGACAAGGTCGAAGAATGATTATGGTGATGATGGTTATGATACTGATAGTTGTGATGATGATCGATACGGTTATGGTATTGTGGATTCTGTTGCATTCATATTTGTATGTTCATCGCCTATCACAAGTATGCGCCTATATCTGTCTGCTCGTTTGGGAGGGTTGTATAGATATGAGTGATTACTATGACTTTTGGTATGTTATTTGTTGATTGATCCTTCTGATCCTAGGGAGGTAGGGGCATATGATATGATCGGTTAGGTAGTTGGTTATTCGGACTAGACGGTTACTCATGTTGTTATTAACATTATTATTATCATTCTTATGATGATTATTATCACTAGTTTATGATGGATTATTCATTGATTTAGTTTTGAGACTTGAGTATGAGTCCAACCTCTTTTATGTTTTTATTAGATTAATATCCATGACTGTCTGATGACTTGATATATGGATTAGAACCCTGAATGTTCTAGCACTAGCTCCTATTATGATTATGAGGTGTTAAATAGCTAGTCTGATGACTTAGGCTGTACTTGGAGCAGACCTTGGTTATAAACTTAAATACTTACAAATATATATATGCATACTTAGCTATATGAGGCTTTGGTATTATCGTATATCCCTTATTTCCTTCATTTAATTAGATTATGCACTCATTCCATGTCCTTGTATACTTATATGTATCTTCATTCAACTCTTACATATTTTTAGTAATAATGGTTTTATTTTGAGATTTCTAAGTATGGTTAGAATAGGTTAGTGCATTCTTACTACTTCCTTAGCCTTAATATGTTAGTCTCTTAGACATGAATAGGACAATTTATACTTATTATTTCATTGGCTATTTTACATCATTGTTGGATATTTAGGTGTAGTTTCCCATTACATTTGCAAGTTATATATATATAAGCATTATTTTTGTATCTCATTCGGTAGATACCTACTGAGTACCCCATGTTTGTTAGTCAAACTACTACAATTCGATAGCCTGCAAATCATAAGTACGGGTTATCACCAATAATGAAGGCATATATGGAGAACCATGGTTAAGAGACTTAGAGTGAGCTCTTAAAATTTGGAGTATTTCTCATCTCTCTCTTATATACTAGACTAATCTCTATGTTGTATTTAGAGATAAATTGTATTAGTGTATTCCTTTGTACTTTACTTTGAAATCTTGTTATGTAGAAACTCTTATACTGATACCACTAGGTCTTGGGATTATATTATGTAATTAATATTGTATTTTAGATATTCTTCATTTTTTTCTTTATCTATTTGAGTAGTGTTTTACTAGCTATTCCAGTCTACGATTTGAGTTTTCTACTGGTAGGTTATAGTAGGCACCATTATGTTAGATCCAACTTTCACCCATGTGTTTGTACAAGAGCTAAGCATTTTGTAGAATCCTGCGGATCGCTGCAGACACGTCCGTAACCTATCTTTGGGAGGCTACAAAGGCATTCTTAGGAAATTTACTTCTTAACTCCTTGCCATGTGTTTGCATTGCTATGAACCTTAAACATATTCTTTGACCCTATTCTTCTTCCTAATGGGTGATGTGAGATGGTTGATAGATATGGATGTCACTTCAACAAATATATTTCAGAGCTTCAACACAATTTTAAACCTGAGAGTAAAAGATAGATATTGAAGATATTCAACATCAGCCAAAGGATTTAGGATCAAATTAGGCTCCAGTAAAGCACATGACTATTTCATATTTTTGAGCTGCAGGATTAACGATCCGAGTCATATTACAGGTCCCTCTCAGCTATGGAAAACATTCTATTCATCAAGTAGTTCTCATAACAGATATGGGTCTATTTGTGTTCATCTGGGTTCTTTGCCAGTTTCTAGCAGAAAATTAGATTTCTCAAGTGGGCCAGGTATTTCACAAGTTATAACCCTTTGAGAAGGTATGGTGCATAGATCTAATTGAGGATCGGCATTAACACTCCATTTGGCATTGGCACACTTAATAACAACTGGCTCATCCTTATCTCAGGTTGTTAGTCATTCAAGAGCCGTAGAGAGAGTATATATTGAGACTTATGAAGGTGGTAAAAAGAGTCCATAACTTTGGTATTGTGCTATTGGTATTTCATCTATAAGTGAGGATTTTCTTGCTAAGAGTGTAGCTTTACTTACAGCCTTTCAATTTTGCGTAGATAGTATTTTAGACTATAAATGGTTCTTAGATTAGTCATGATGATCATAGTGGGTAGAGTCCCCATCAAACCTTGTACAGTTTTTGATATAGGTCTTCAGGCTATGTTAGCCATTTTGGATTATGTGGGCCAGTATCTGAAAGTATTGAAGAGTTTTATTTTAGTTATAGCGATAGGATAATATCTTAGAAAGTTCTCTAGATTTGAGTAGTTTGATCAGATAGAGCTAGCATATAATCTTGCCATCTTAGAGTTCCTGAGATAGGATATGACTGTGGAAAGTTTTATCATTGGTAATAGAGAGTACCCTCACCATCAGTTGGCTAGACATTTAGGCTAGTTTGTGTTCTCTCTATTTTGGTGCTTCAGGAATTTAGTATGATTGTACAAAGATTTTCTATTGTCCTAGAGACTCCTTGATATTGTATTTCTAGACTTTATATTCATTCTGATAAACCTCATAATAAGTGTGGAACCTTTAGTTAGAGATAGTGAGATTAGCACCCTAGTTGATGATTCAGTCTGTCGGTCCGAGTTTGGACCTATTTGGATTTGTACTCTTTTAGATTCGTTAGTTATGTGATTGTGGATTTTACTATGATCGATGTGCTTTTATTTTCCTACATTTATCCTTTTCATTATGTGTATTAGGGTCTTCATACCTATTGATAATTATACGCCTTGATGAGTTCATATTGGTTATTGTGTGCCTTGTTATTGAATCCATGATTTATGACTACTCTGTGGATTATTTATTTTAGAAGTAGATGGGGTAGATCTTTATTTATATTTTCTCCCTATGATTGTAGCATTTAGATTCGAGTCCCATTTATCTTTGCACATTGGCCATATTATGACCACTGAGTGGTACATGATATTGATGTTCATTTTGGTACCATCTATTTATTAAATTGATGTTGATATTGCTTTTATAATTGCTATCACTATTTGAGGTTATTGATATTATTTGATATTATTACTTAATGTAATTAATCTTTGCTAGGTAGTTTTATAGACTAGTGTTATCTAGTTATAATATTATTTTCTTGTGATTCTTTTTTTGGTGTCTTCAGTACATATTACTCGATCTTGAGTTGGAGATTCTTAGATTTAACCCTAGGTTTCAAAGGTTTTTGCTTTGGCCTTTCCATTCTATATAGTCTTTTGTGAGCTTGACTAGTTTTTAGATTCATTCTTCACTTCTGGCTATTTTATTGGCCAATAGTGGATTTGATTTAAACAATGAGATGTACTGAGATAATTTCTTAGATTTGTTTGATTCATCTTCTTATGATGGTTTGCCATTGTCAGTGGTGTAAAGATTAGATACTCTATTCTCATCGTGATGTGATTTTTGTATTCTGTGGAGTTAGGGAGATAGAGGCAAGTGGCCTCTCTTGTGATCACTTCTTAAGTTGTCAAATTAAAAACTCTTTATTTTGAGTTGTTAATTTCCAGTGGTGGTCTTGACTTTGACCTTGGTTTTGAGATTGGTATTTTCCTTTTTCGATGATGTAATTCATGAATAGATCGAGTGATGACTATCCTACTTGGGTGGCCTAATAAGTCTTGGAGAGTGTTTCTTCTTGATAATATGTGCCTATGTTTTTTCTTTAACGAGATAGAGTGTTGGATTTTTTTGTTTCCAACTTGAGTTACTAGAGTTTTTACCATCATTAGTGTTATTTATGGACTTTATGAGTTCTTGAGTATGATTTGATAGTTCACATCCTCCAGCGGTATGGATTCGATTTCTTATGTTTTAGCTGGTAATTTATCCTATATTGCAATTTTATTGTTTAGCTATGTTTTGATTTTGGCTCGGTATGATCTGGTACAGATATTCCTGATTAGATAGTATAGTCAATGTGAGTGTTTGACCTTGGTTTTAATTTATTGGCTAAATTTTGGATTTTACACCTTGGGATGATAGCTTGGATATTATAATATATATAAAGTATTAATGCCTACTATGTGGTTACCTATTCAATCTTTTTAACTTTAGATGGATTATAGTTAATAAGTATTTGAATGATAGACCATGGACTCGGTATTGGTTCTTTCAAGTTTGACCACGAGTCATCGGTCATCATTTGGAATTTTTTATGATATACTTAGTGGGGGTAGTATACTTGAGTTGGATTTAGTATGGTTTCATTCTCAGTAGATGGGGCATCCTGGAGCAGATCATTCAGTGTGAGTAATTCTTCCTTGATGTTCAAGATTCCTATTTTTATTACCATTCATAATAATTGTAACATTGGCATAGATTGAATTACATGATTATCTCTATTTGGCTGCCTAGATAGCGCCTTAAAAACCTATTCTAATGGTTTTTATATAGACTTTCAGCGGATTAGCTTTGGTTCTTTGAGTTCTCTATAGTAAGATTGCACGACAAGACACAAGTAATTTTCCTCGTAGTTTGGAGTAGAGGAATAGTATGCAATGGTAAAAGAAAGTTATATTTGGATTCGGAGTCGATTGTATGACTCAGACCTTGATTTTCTTTTATCTTGGATAAGCCTTGGATTTATTTGTGTGGGTGTCAGGATAGTATCAGTGTGTTATGGTTTATATTTTTGTGTATCAACCTTTTCGATTTATTTGGAGACTAGTTGGTGGTTGAAGTTATATTTTGACTATTTGGACGTGATGTGAGAGAAGCTAGTTGAAAAAGGCATACTAGTGGAAAAATCCCTCAAAAGTGTTCTATCTTTATTGAGGTTATTTAGGAAGTCATGCTTGGAGTATGTGGGCATACTACCTTATCTTTTTTATCTGTTGAGATTTTATCTATCCATTGACTTTCGCAGATGAAATTCCTTTTAATAGTTGATATTGTAATGACCCTCCAAGGCATTTTCATATTTTTGCCTATTTTCACTATTAGATCTTTTCCATATCTTGCCCATGTCATTCATGACTTGCTGAGACTGACTGTTCGATTATCGGGCAATTCATTTGGTTTTTAGAGGCAATTCCCTATTTAGAAGTCTTTGCTGGTTCCAAATGGCCACATGCAAAAAAATCAGTAAAACTTTTTGGGATGCAAATTTCGACTGCCTTAACAACTCCGGAGTATCGGTTTTAGGCTAGGTAGAACTTTGGTTTAGGTCCTAATTAGCCCAAGCTCATGTCAACCCATTGGTTTGAAAGTTTAAAAATTAGAAATATGGGTATGGAACCCACATTTGGTCTAACGACATCGGATTGGAAATTTGACTTTGTCATCGCATCCAAAATGTCAAATTTAGTGGTCTTACATAGTTTATTTGCATATATTGGATTCTAAATTAATCTCGAGGCATTGTAGGAAAGTTATAATATTCTTCAAGTTTGTTGTTGTTGATGCTTGTAGGATCGGACAATTGCCAACATGATTTAATTATTGCGATCACAAGAAGGCCATGGTAATCGGCCAATTTTGATTGCAATACATGGACTACGATAGCAACACCTCTGTACCTAGTATGGATATAAAATGGCCACTTAGGCAGCATTTTGACCATTTTCACTCACTCTTGATAGCTAAAACCCCCCAAAGGGGTGTGATAACTTGAAATTGAGTCTTTGGATAATTTGGGATCTTAATTACCATCTTTTATCACGAATATGTTTGGATTTATGGTAAGATTTCATAACTTTGTTGATGATTTTTTTTGTTATTGAGCCAAAACCCCATATAGCCTGAATGCTTGATTTTAGCCCTATATAGCTTGGTTTTCACACATTTTTTAGGGTTATGTGACATGTATAAATGTTGGGTTGATGTCAAAAATGTGTTTTTCATTAGTGGGACCCACTTGGGGTTTTTGATGTCATTTTTGAACCCAAAGGACAATGGTGCAATATGGGTGTCGTTATTTTCATATTGATGAGTAGATTACGATTTTGATAATATGATGGAATTTTGGGATTATGAAAAGAAGATTAGCTTTTGATGAATGAAGTATAGATTTGTGGTTCAGCTTTGAGGTAGGCTTCTATCTATTGAGCTTCATACGTTGATGTATGTTATGTATTGTGTGTGAATGCAAATGTTAAGTTTCATTATGGGTAAAATAACTTAGTATTGAATATGGAAGTTTAGGGATTAGATGAGGGTTTTGACCTGTAAGTTGAAATGCTTAATACACTCTTTTGAATCCTATTGCCTTCTCCCTAGATTGAACTAATTCTTAACATGGATATGATATAATGCTAGGTTTAGGATAAGGTTTTAGCATTGGAAGCATGGTTATCATATTTAACCTTATTTAGGCTACTGTGGTGATCTTGAAATATTAATTTTGGTAGAGTTAACTTAAATGCTCATGTTTCTTCCTATCTTAGGATTGGTTATAGCTTACTTGACATCTAGAAATTAAACTAGATACCTTAGCATAGTTTGGGGTACAAATTTCCTGAATATGGAAATTAAGGATTAGAAGTGGGTTCTTCAAACGCACCTTAGGCTAAGACTTATGTTAAACCTTGTGGACTTAGTTGGGGATGTTAGGAATAGTTGTGACTATTGAGCCATTAGAGTAAGTTTATTTCGTGGCTTGGTAATTGTGATGACTTTCCCCGAATTAGGATCACTGGCTTATCGCCATGATATTGAGTCGTTAGAGATGTTATTTCCTTTTAGAAGCGATAATGGGCCTTTATAGATGTTATTTCTCTTAGATATGATAATAGGACTATAGAGATTATATTCCTCATAGTCATGATACACGACCTATAGATGTCAGATGCTTATTATTATTCTGCCTCCTAGATGTTAGATGTGTCCGATATATGAGATTAGTATAAATATGCCTTATGGCTTGTAGATATGGTAAGCTTCATAAATAGACTTTGGCTTATAAATATGAGATGATCTATAGATATAATTATTGATACAGGTTGCGGATACGTATGTACGAAGAAGGATGTGATTATTATTCTATAATTATTTTGGACACATTATTAGTCCAAGGGCAACGTTATGATATCAATTGGATGTGTTTATCCTTGTAAGTGATGCAGCTGTAGTTTATTTGATGCACACATACACACTCTTATATATATACATAAAACTCCCCGGTATGGGACGGAGGAAGATATTGTATGATGCATATGGTTCCATTGTTTGAATATTTGTGATGGCATGCATAAATTTGGTACATTCATGGTCATTATATCGGCAAATGGTATGACTCTAGTTAAAATATAATCTTATGACTCTTTCTTCCTAATTAAGGGTTAAAGCCCACTTTTTTATCTCAAAAATAGATTTCTTTACAATAATAACTGTCTGGCCCACTGATACCTTATATATAAAAGAGATTAATAATTATGCTTAAAGATTTGACCGAGACAGATTTAGGTCTATGATTTGATACTATGATTTAATCTAGTCGTGAGATATTTTTACCCTTTTCTATAATTTTATCATGATTTATTCTCAAAGATCACTCTAGGTAATGGATTTATAGACTTATACTCTTTTATTCTCGGCTTGGTTCCATGCACCTCTCTATGTATATGTATTAATGATTATGATGATATACTTATATACCTAACAAGGCTGCAGTATGTTGTGATAATGATATTGATACAAAATAAGGCCAAAGAATGTTGTGATGATGATAATGTTACTCGACAAGGCCTGAGGATGTTGTAATGATGATATTGATACCCTACAAGAATGGAGGATGTTATGATGATGATATTGATACCTAACAAGGCTGGAGGATAATTATATTGATGTGCCTGTGTGTACATCTATTTATTTCAGTAAGGCTAGCCCTATATTTAGACATTATATATATATATAAATATATACATATACCCGATAAGGCCATAGGATGATTATGATAATGTAGATTTTGACAGTGATGGTGGTGACAATGATGTTTGATACTTTATTCGGTTATGGTATTGTGGGTTCTATTGCATTCATAGTTGCATGCACGTCACCTATCAATAATATTATGCCTATATATATCATCTTGTATGTGAGGGTTGCATATATATGGGTGATGAATATGATTTGTATTTTATTATTTGTTGATTGAACCTTATGAGCCTTGGGCGGTGGGGGCATGTAATAGACTCGCTTAGGTGTTTGGTTGTCCTGACTAGCTCGCTACTCGCGTTGTTATTGCCATTGTTATTATCATTGTTTTAAACATTTTTTATGATCATTATTATGCCTAGTTTATGATGGATTAGTCATAGATTCGGTATCGATAGTTTAGGTATGATTCTAACCTCTTTTATCTTATGATTAGATTATTACGCATGATTGTCTAATGACTAGATATATATTTGAACTTTGAGTATTCTAGCCCTAGCTCCTGTTATTATTATGAGGTCTTAAATAGATAGTCGGTTATACTTCGAGTAGACCTTGGTTATGTACTTATATACTAATATATATATATATATATAAATATATGCATACATAACTATATCTGGCTATAGTATTACCATATATCCCTCCTTTTCTTTATTTACTCTGATTATATAGTCAATCCTTAGGCTTGTATACTTATATGTATCTTTATTTCACTCTTAATTGCATATTTCCTAGTGATATACAATAGTATTAGATTCCGAAGTACGGCAGGAATAGGATATTACATTCTTACTATTTCCTTAGCCTTAGTATCGTAGTCTTTTGGACATGAATAGGGTAGTTTATCCTTATTATCTCATTGGCTTTTTTCCATGGTGCTTCACAGTTGGATGTACTTTTCCATTTAATTTATATGTTATGTATATCTATATTATCTTTGGAGCTCAGTTAATAGTTTCCTACTAAGTACCATGTGTTTGGTACTCATAGTATATTTCTGCAGCCTATAGATCATAAGTATGGGTTATCACCATTGATGTGTGTGTTGTGTGGACCATCCATGGTTCGAAGACTTAGAGTGAGCTCATGATGTTTGGAGTACTACTAATCTCTGTCTTATGTACTAGAATTTTCACTATGTTGTATTCGGAGATAAGTTGTATAAGTGTATTCCTTTGTACTTCTCTTTTAACTCTTATTATATAGAAGCACTTGTACTAATGCCACTAGGTCATGGGATTATATTGTGTAATTGATCTTGTGTTTCAGATATTTCGAATTCTTTCCTTTATCTATTTGAGTAGTCCATTGCTAGCTATTTCGGACTACAAGTTTGGCTTCTATACTGGTGGGTTATAGTAGGCACCATCATGACCTGAGAAATTAGGTCATCACAAGAAAGGGTCGAAATCTCTCATGACTGGATTAATTAGTAGTATCAAATCATAGACCAAAATTTGTCTTGGTCAAACTGTAAAACATCATTTTCCATATCTTTTCACATAGGTTATTCAATAAGTCAGACAATTATTATTATGAAGAAATCTATTTTTTTGGTGAAAAGTGGGCTTTAACCCCTATTTAGGAAAAATAGTAATAAAATCATATTTTAGTTGGAATAGTATCATCTACCGATTTAATGATCATGAATGTACTGAATCTATGCATGCCTTCATCAATATTCAAACAATGGATCCATAAGCATCAATATATCTATATACTACAATCATATCCTTTTCAAGAATAAACACTTTCCGAATGTCCAACCGATGTCATAACATTGCCTTGGGCCCAATAACGTGTCCGAAATAATTACAACATAATAATCATGGCCATAGGCCCATATACACATCCAGGACCCATATCAATATTATTATTTGTAAGCCCTCTCATATCAATGAGCCATGGAATATAAATGAGGCATATCATATCTATAAGCCATATCGTATCCATAAGGCATAGCATATCTATAGGCTACAAATCATCTCTATAAGGCATATCATATCTATGCGGCATATCTTATCTACAAGGAATTTCATATCTATAGGCCATATATCATAACTATTTATGCCTATATTATTAAAGATGTCGGTGGACTATATCATAAAGCAAATCCAACAGCCATACCATAGCTATAAGCCATTAATAATAATACGGGAAAACCTTCTTCATTCAACAAGTCATGAAGTAACCTTATTCTAAAGGCTTAATGGTCTCAAATATATCCAACATGTGTAAATAAGTCCATGTGGGCTAACATAAGGCTTGGTATAAGGTGGGCTGGAGAAACCCACTTTTAATAATCAAATTCCATATTTAGTCAATTTTTACCCTGGACATGACTAAGGTATCTAAATTGGTTTCTAAATGGTACAGAAGCCATAATTGATCCTAAATCAGAATTCATCCTAGAAATGAGCAATTAAGTAAACTCCACCAATATTGCGGTTTCAAGGTAACTAAATACCACAAATAAGGTAAACCATGCTAACCATGCTTCCACCACTTAAACCACATCCCAATTCTATAATCATATCATAACCATTCTACAAATTAGCGTAATCTAAGAAGAAGATAATTGAATCCTAGAAATATAACAAGTACTCTACCTTATGGATCAAATCACTCATCTAATCCCAAAGAATTCATTAATAAAGGATAAGTCCCAATTTTCTACCCATAATCTATCTTAACATTCACATTCACATGGAATATATAACACATATCATCTTGCAAAGAATAGTAAACAGAAGCCTACCTCAAAGCCGAACTGCAAATCCTTGAATCGTCCACCTTTACTCTAACAACAACACATACCAAGTGATCACCTTCACTCCATGATCCTGAAATTCCTCCACACTATTAGAATGTTAACCTACATATCATTAGGACTAAAACAAGACCAATATTACCATATAACGAGTTGCATCAAATTTAAGGTCAAGAACCGGTCTGTGGGGTCTGCTAATAAAATCCATAAATTAAACCTGTCATGAGGTCCCACAAAGAATAAGCAAGTTGTGATCGAAAGTCAAAAACAAACAGAGCACAAATCGGGTTTCAAATCAACCCTTAAATTTTAGAAATTCAGAACTTGAATTTATAAGAATTTATCAAGAAATTGAAGGAATCTTACTATGAATTCAATGGGAAATCACGGAATAATCGATAGCCAAGCTCCCCAAATCTTCTATAAGCTTGAATACCACTTTATGTCTCATTTAGGTTATATCCAAATAAATGGGTAAAAAATGGTTGAATTTGTGACATAAGGATCTATTTATACCCATACTAGGTACTCGGGTCTTGCTATCTCGAACCTAAACTTTCTATCACACCATCTAGTGGCTTCCAAGCAAGTTGTAATCGCAACTCATGCCCTTTCTCTTCTATGATAACAACATAAGGGGTTGCAATCGCAACACCTCTTCCCACTATCTCATCATTTCCCTTGCCAAGCGTACTACGACCATGCCCCTTGGATTGTAATAGCAGCTGAACCAGATGACAACTAAAACATGAAAAATCTTCCAAGTTTCCGCCAAGCCCTCAGGAGTCATCCAGAACCCCTTTTGAAAAATGAGACTTTCAGACTCAATGGCACAGTCAAAATTTTCATCCAAAGTCACTTTGACAGAATGTAGTTGCCATACTTAATTTCCAATTTCTTAACTTTCTGGCCAATAGGTTGAAATAAGCCTGAGTGCCTCAGGACCTCAACAAAAAGTCCATCTATCCTAAAATCAACATTTCGGAGCTAATGGCGCTATCAAAATTCTTATTTGAGGTCATCTACTAAGAGTTTTGGTCTGAGACTAAATCTTAAATAATAAAAAGCTCTAAAATAGGGGAATGAGAAAAAAATACAAATGAACATATAATCACTAAACCAATAGTTTCAGTAGTCAAAAATGATCTGTAGCCAACATGGGAAGGCTCAAAATGTAGAAAAATCATCCAAGTCAAAGAAATAACCTGAGGGTCACTACACTTGGTAGGCTCAACGTATCCTAGGTCTTTCTTTAGATCATTAAATGGAGGTGAGTATTCATAGGTTGGGATTACTTGAGTTCTAACTCCTTATAAGTCTATATAAATCTTACCAACGTCTACTCAACGATCAATACCTAGTTGCTATCGTGCCAGCTCCTAGTTGTTGTCATGCCAGCTCCTAGTTGATGTCGGGCTAGCTCAGCCTCATGAGCTACCCTACAAGATTCTACTTCTCTCATTGGGTTATAAAATATTTATTCTAATAATTTCTACGTTTTGATAAATAACGTCTCAAAAAAATCTGGGAGGAGTGGGAGGCAAATTATTTGAGTTATTTCAAACCCATCTAAGCTCACCTTCTCGTACGTGTTTAGTTATTCTACTTGTCAGCTGTAGGATTCTCTCTTATTCAGGATTAAGTGTGATTAAGTGATTTCCTCTACTCTTTGTTATAGGCATATATTGGGGTACACCTAATACAGGATAGAAAATAAAAAGCCAAAAACTACAACAACTTTAATCAACAATCACACTGTATTCCCTGACAATGATGCCAAAAGTTTGATATTGCCTAAAGCTACACCTTCAATTGAAGATAAAATGGTCAGTGCAAAATATAGTAACCTAACATAAGTTGGGGTCAAACCCAAATGGAATATGTGAACTACCTATCAAACTTGCTAAAATCAATGGGCAGTACAGAAAAGTAAATATGTGGTTTATTATTGTAAACTGTGAAGTGTAGCAAGATATGGAATGTTTTTTTTGTAATCAATCTAAAATAAACACTAGGACTATGTGCCCTGGTCTTCTCAACTTTTTAGGTTTATCGTACTCGATTGAACCAACCCAATATTTGTATGTAAAATATGGTAAGTTATGTATTGCCAATTGTTTTATGGACTCACTGGTGAATTTCACTCTTTACTTTTTGAGTCTCAAATTGTAACTTTACTAACCCTAATCCTAGATCAAAAATTGACTATTATATTTTGAGTCTTTAATTAATAAGATGAAGATAATTATCTTAAGCAGATGAAGATTATTAGCTTATTTTGACAAGTAGCTCCAAATTACTATTGAGATCTTGTTTTGCTACTTATACCTCTCTTGTGAAGCAAGTAGCAAATATAGATAGTACCCTATAGTTTGCAACCACTAAGACTTCTCTTAAGCTGATAATGATGCCAAAACATGCAAGAATATCAGTTTGAAACAACATTGCACTTCCCCTGCTTTGTAATGCTTTAGGGTTCCCACAACCCTACCTATTTAGCTACTCATAATTGTGAAAAAATCAATGAAATTCCTAAATGATAACATTAAATCAATCTTACAATAATTTATGACAAAAACTAAAAGTCTAAGATTATTAAACCAAAAACAAGAACAAAGCAATCCCAAGATCAAAATCGAATATCAAAATCAAATATATGTTTGCAAGTAGTAAGACTGCATAAAAAAACTAAAAACATCAAAAGGGTATTTATAAAATAGAAGGAAACCCGAGGAAACCAATCCTTAAAAAAAGAGGAAAATTAAAGTTAGATGCTAACTGTAGAAGAACTAAATTGGTGCAAGTGTCCAAACCACTCTAAAAATATTTGAACAACATAGTTGTTGACACCTATAGGGCATAGGTACTCCTTACGGTCTGTACATAGTCCTTTACATGTGAAAGACCAAAATCATCAACTTTTGAATCTCTAAATTTCAACATTATGGCCTATATTCTGACACCTACTCTATGTAGGTAGTACCTATGGGGCATAGGTATCCACGCAGGTGTTCCAAAATCTTTTTCACATCTTTTATACGTTTTAGCTTCAAAATCTGGTTTCCTACAAAACACAACACAAAATGCATCATATGCAATAAAAAAACCTAAGTAACTTGCATATTTTTATTTTTTAAGAGTCAAAATTTCTATGAAACCATAGCACATCATCTAACCTGTCAAACTCGATGTTTGAAAATTAGTGGAGCATTCAAAATTTCCATTTGAGGTCGTTTCAATGAAAAGTTGGTTCAACACCCAAGTGCCATTTTTATAAATTTTTGGCCAATAGCCCAAAATATGTCTAAAAGCCTTAGGACCCAAACCAAAGGTCTCCCTTGACTACATCCAACTTTTGGAGCTTTTCAAACTTTCAAAATTGGTATACAAGATCATTTGTAGGAATTGTTAACCCAGTAGCCAATCCTTACCGGCAAAGATATCAAAATAGGGAATTGACTCTAAAAAGAAAATGAACTTCTTTATAACCAAACTGTTAGCTCCAACAAGTCATAAATGGCTTGGGGAAACTCTTTGAATGTTCTAAATGGAAAAGTACAGAGTGTACATTAGAATCATTGTGAAAGTACCACCACAACATAGAAACACCAAAATTCAGATGAACAATAACAAAATCTAGGGGTAAAGCTAACTAAAAAGCCATATCACCAACTTTGTGAAGGATTTTAAAAAGTTTAATATATCTTGGGTCGAGCTTTCCTTTCCCCCCAAACCTTATCACATTATTCATGGGAAATACTTGAAGGAACATCAGATCACCAACTCCAAATATCAAGGCACAAAGTCTAAGATCTATAAATCTATCTTCCTACTTATAGCTACCATCAATATATCCTAAATCAACCTGACTCTATCCAAAAACTTATAATGCCCTAAGACAACCCCCTGTACGTCACATGATGCTTAGGACCACGAGTGATCCCAAGCTAACCCTTGTACTAGCATAACTCATGAGCAATTGAATAAGATACATTAATCTAAAATAAATATGTGGAAGAGAAGTCTTTACTAACTAGGTTTAATAAAAAACTTTTTAAAATTATACGAAACAAAACTAAAATCAAATACATCAACTCTACTGGCTTTCTATGAAGCCTCTACTAATACTGAATATAGATAGATGGGACATGACCCCCCAACTATCCCTGATCAATACGACTAAATAAAGAAAACAAGATGCTACTCAAACTATAATTGACTCGATCCCTCAAATCAAAAGCACTCATCACCTGCTGATAGGAAGTTGCAAACTGTCTGATTATGATGTGCGCTACAACTTGTAAATAAATTATGAGATGATGCAACACATAGATGTATATGTGGATCAGTACTTTTGGAATGTACCAAGTATGTGGGGGTGAATGAATGCATAAGTAAAATAGTAACACAATATTCATATAGACTTTTAAATTATGCATGCCAACTGTAAATGACTCACCTTGAGCTTGAATAACTGAAAGCCAAAAATCATAAATTATTAATAATAAAGTATATTGTATGATCTTGTGAGCCATAACACTTAGTTCTAAAAGTTGTACTTTTACTCTTTATTTTTTGGGAGAAGTGTAGAATAGGTAGAACATAAATTGGGTATAATTTATAAATCATGCAGGCTAAGTATAAAAAGACTCCCCTTGATCATATTTAAACTTAAATTTGAATCTCATAGATAACAACTTATGTAAAATAATATCTGAATAACACTGTATTTTATTACACTTAGTTTATAAAATCTTTACTTTTCATATTTCTAGTGTGAGGTTCTTCTAACCCACATAAACCATATGAGCTATCATGGAGTCCAACGTCTCACACCCACATTGGTAGGGCTGTCCTACCCTTTCCATTAGAATAGAACCTAAGCTAGAGTCATCACTATACTGAACCCACTATGGGCATTAAAATCCTATGGTGGCACGTAGTTCTGGGCATGAGACCTAGGTATCATACCCAACTTGGTGCTAAATACTACTCTCATATTACTTATAAGCTCTCTCTTAAGGATATTTACCTCAAAATAGAAAAAGGATTTATAATGAAAACCATTTATGCATCTCTTTCCTCTAAATTATGATCAAAATAAATAAATGTGGATTCTATCTCTAAGCTGAGGATCAAAAGATACATTTTTATTTAAATCTTGGTATAAAACCATCAAATGAAACGTAAAAGCATGATCTTCTTGAAATATCAATACTTAAACATAGGTATTAAAACCCATGCTTTAAACTCATGTCAATTCTTAACAAAACTTCATGCTCAATAACAATCCTGAAATACTTTAACAATATTAAGTCAAGATAGTAAAATCTTATGTATAATAGAAATCTCATAAGTTAAAACATAAACATAAGCACTCATTGGTAAACTTAAAACTTTAAATCGCATGATAATCACATGCTTCAAGAATATAGAAACTTAGGTATGAACCCTACATCAAAACAAGTAAATGTTGAAAGAATACTTTTATTCATAACCCCACATACCTTAATAGACTTAATTTAATGTCGAAAGCTTAACCTTGAAAACCATGGAGATGATCTTGAACGTTTTCTTGAAATTCTTGGATTAGGGAACTTAGATTCTTGGTTATTTTCTTGAAGAGGAAACTTGAATTGCTTGTTCTTGGGGAGAAACCCTAATCTTGTTGTTCTTGAGAGTGGAGAGGATTAATGGCATCTAAAACTGATAAGTGATGGATAATAACACATAATGATGCTTTTATTCATGGAAGAGATAGGGTTTGAGGTGAGGAAAAAAACAAAATACCCCTCCAAAGCTGAATAAGAATAGCTAAAATTTTTAGTTAATAGCTTATCAACTAGTTGATGGCTTATCAACTTAAGTCGTCCACCCATACATAGACTAGGACCCTTTTTTTGTGACAACTTGGTTGATATGTCACCACTTAGTTGATGAATTATCACACTAAGGAGTCACCTTGTAGCTGGAGCTAATCATATTCGGGTTAAGGCTGATGACTTGGTTGATAGTTCATCACATAGTTGATGGCTTATCACCTTAAGTCGTCACCTTGTAGACAGACGGACATCGTGACGAAAAATGATCGTAACTTTCCTCTCTAATATCGCATTAAGGTAAAACTAGATGACTCTAAGATATTTCATTTGATATATAGTAGGACACCATAGACGATATATTCTATGAGATACACTCATTTAAAGTTGACCCTTGTAGGATCGAATATGAAAACTTAATCGATAAAAGTGTTCTCAACTCAAATTTTCTCTATGTTCTTCCTATGAACATTTTTCACCTTGTAGGCACTAGTCTCACTAGGATAATGATCAGACATATGCTTTTGAATGTAAATCATGCGAGTAGAGTCTGTAGACATAGGAAATGATGTCTTAAATTCTAGCATGACAAAATAGGGTGTTACATAATCTTACCCTTAGGAATATTCATCCTTGAATGAGACTGGTTAGCTGAGAATACTGAGAGAACTAAGATCATATACTGAACATGCATGACCAAAAACATGATTACATGGCTAATTCTGAAACATGATTCATGACTGAATTAATTTTGTGAATATATGCAATGACATGAAAATGGTTATAAGGCTTAGATAAAAACTAGAGAGTCAACTTATGAGTAACCATTACTTCAAGCACGATCGTGTTTCATGATGAAAAGCTGAGAGATTTAGTACACAAAAACTCAGGGGTATTACAATTTCTCCATCTTGGGATAGTTTGTCCCTCAAATAATATTGACTTAGCTGAAATACCAAGGAAAGACTGAGATGATGAAAAGGGACATTTACATATTGAATCATGATTGAATATCTGGAATCTGAAACTAATGCATGGTGCACGAACTAAGATGAATTCATAGATTACCAGGATGCAAACATATTTTTTACCACTTTGAATAGAAATATTCATGAGACTTCAGTAGTATGATCAGATAGAATGATAGAAAACCGTAGGAACTTGTCTGTCAAACTGCTTGACTGAACTGGTGACTTTACAAACTAACTCATTCTGAAAGCTTATACTTAACTGGGGTATTTTTCCAATGCTCTTTCTAAGAAGTTCTAATAACATTAGAGAGCAAAGAATCTTGGGCATGATCTGAATAAGATATTTGTATACGGTATCACAACATTAATACAACTCTACAACATGGAACATACACATACAAATCATAAGCTAGGATAGAATTACTAGAACTTAGGCAATGCAACTTCTTACTTGCAAGCTTAGCAACACTTCTCAAATACTCCTTTAACTATACTATTCCCCTTAAATACCATAATTATTTGATTTAACTTATAATTCTCATATAGGCATTGATAACTCCATCTATTAAAGTCTAAACTGAACTAAATCTCTCACTATGATGAAGCCTAACTCACAATCATAAGGTATAACACGCTACCCCATAATACTAGTCTAAACTAAATGATTAAATCTTCTATGTCTCTTTTAGAGCTCACACACTAATAATAACATACTTACCTCTTTAATGATTAACTTTGAACTCTTACTATGGATTCACTAGAGAATATTGCATTCATCCTTTTACATCGTAACATGACATAAAAACATAACATTATAACCACATATGAACTTCAAGGAAAGAACCTATAATAGCATACTTCTTATTTTCTCTAAAACTCTATTAATAACAACTTTCTTGCACTATTCTTAAGAAGACATATCTAGAATTCTCAGCTAACTTTGACATATACCAAAGATTTACCTCGATATTCCTTTATACTTTAGCCTTACATAGAAAAATCATAAATAATATTTCTTAATAATGGTCACCAACTCTCTCTCATCTAAACCATTGCTTATCTATTATCATCACCACTACCTTAACATAAGAAGAGGTCACTGAAGGGCTAACACATAATGACCTGAATCACGAAACAATACTATACAAAACTTTGACACTAAACTAAGGCTTGAGGGATAGAGTGTAGAAGTCATGGATTTATCAAATAGATCTAAACTGAGGGCCTATATGATATAATGTGAATTTCACTAGTATCATGAGTTTTAAGAACTAATCATGCTCTGAAACATGAGTTCATACTTATCATAAGCTATTCAACATAAGACTAGGGTTCATAGATTTGTGAGGGATGACTCGAATCACAGATTAAAGATGTTACTTACTTACCCGAAGCTGAGAATGAACTTTAATACGAATAAAGTATATAAGCATTATCCTTTGGCATGGATTTATAATGAACTGGATAAATATGGTGTGATAATGACTAAAATCCAAAGAATACTCTAGAGTAAGGAGGGATTACTATCTCATCAAAACTCTTATCGACATATATCATAATCTAATTCTCAAAAATTGATTTGGTTTTGTACTCTACCATCTCCCCTTTAGATCAAAGTTTACATTCTAAGATTATGGGTCTACTCTATATCCTTAAGAATGAGCCATATTTTCATTACTCTAATGGTCTACATATTAATGCTCACTCACCTGAATAAAACTATATCTAGACAATACTAACTTTATTTTTGGACACTCTCTTAATACATACCATCCTTAACTTCCTTTATCTTAAGTAATCATCATAGACTTACACTCTATTAACTTGACAAACATACCTACCTCACTAAACACATAATCTGCCTTAGTAACTCAAATCATACCTAATGGCTCAACATCATCTATCCATAGCTCTTTAACATAACCATAAAGAATACCAATACTATATGACTAGCCTTATTCACACTTAGAAACTCACGTGCTCTATCTAAGAACACATGGCACTTAATAATATTAGATAATAATTAAATCCCCATATTACCTTGAGTACACCTCTACATCATTCCTGCGACATCATACTTAATAGAGAATAAATAAACTTAAAATCTTGCATATATCATCTCTAGCGTACTCGTTCACCTCTTACACAACTAGCAACACTACCCCAAGTAATCACTCTTTCCACCTTGATGATCATACACTGTTCAAGTTTAGATTCTAGTACAAGTCATAATTAACAATAACTTCACGCACCATTCTTATATGCTAAAACTTTAGGAAACACTAGTCTACTAGAAACTTATAATAATAATATTTGATTATAATCTTATAGTCTATCTAATTACAGTCCATAAGCACATCCCTCTTCCACACACCTCTAGTACTTATTCGTTCAAATATCTAAACTTTACCCCTATCTCTACAAACATAAACTAATTTTTTTACAACCACAACGAGCACCCACATTAACAATTTTTACCAATATAATACTTTTGTAAATAACCTATACTTTTCTAACATAATGAAATATCATCAAAAAAATCCTTTCCTACTTTAGGCATACATAATTTACCTTAACTAATAACTCCTTCTTTACCATTCACCATGAAACCTACACCATATTCACTACCCTTTAGTTAGAACATAAGAACAAATCATCCCCAACCTACTTAATAGAAGAAATAGATCTATCAATTTTTTTACCCTCAATCAAATGCTAACCCTAACTTTTCTTATTACTACACTTCTTAATCCATACTTCCAACTATAAGGATGTTCTACAACTTATGAATCATAACTCTTTAGCTTTTAATATCTCTTGAATACAAACTCTATTTAACAATCAAGGTTCATACTATCTCCTCTTATAAGTATATCCGTAATAAAGGGTTAATAAGGAATCTGAATGCATATATTATTCTATCTTAATTGAATAACTCATATGGATGAGGACATAACTTTTGATTTAAGGAAATTATAACACACTAGCGAGCTTCTCTCAAGCCCTTTTTGTGACTTTTGAAAATACTTATAGTAAATTTGGGAGCATCATCTTATGAGGAATCAAAAATTACTAATTATGTCATTTCAAGAATAAGTCATAGATGAAGGATTATAGAGTAACACATGAATCGACAGATGTTTCTGAGAGAATAACTTTACAGCATGATTTAGAGTATGGAAGAAGGGAAATATTTTTTAAATGCCTTGTATCCTCTTAAAGAAAAGTACAGAAATCTTTGTACCATTCCGCAAGACTCTACAAGACATGGATTCACAGATACCCTAGGACACTTGAACTCTGTGTTGTGATACCCAGTTTGTAATGCCCTGAGACTACCCCCTGGACATCACATGATGCTTAGGCCCACGAGTGATCCCTAGCTAGCCCTTGTACTGGTATAACTTGTAAGCAACTGAATAAGATACATTAATATAAAAAATCTTGAAGAGAAGTCTTTACTAAGTAGGTTTAATATAAAACTGTGTAAAACGATTACAACTCTAGTTATATGAAACAAAACTGAAATCAAATACATTAACTCTACTGACTTTCTATGAAGCCTCTACTAATACTGACAATAGGTAGATGGGATATAACCCCCAGTTATTCCTGATTAATATAACTGCATAAAGAAATAAGATGCTACTCGAACTATAATTAACTTAATCCCTCGAATCAAAAGGACGCATCACCTGTTGATTGGAAGTTGCAAACTGTTTGACTATAATGTGCACGCTATAACTTGTACCTATATTATAAGACAATATAGCAACCAGACATATATATGAATTAGTTCTTCTAGAATATACTGAGTATGTGGGGGTGAATGCATAAGTAAAAGAGTAACTGAATATTCATATAAACTTTTAATGATGCATACCAAGTCAAAATGACTCACCTTGAGCTTGAATAACTGTAAGATGAAAATAATAAATTATGAATAATAAAGCATCTTGTATAAATCTTATGAGTCATAACACTTAGTTCTAAAAGTTGTACTTTTACTCTTTCTTTTCGGAGAAGAGTAGAATTGGTTGAATTGAAATTAGGTATACTTTCACATGATGCAAGCAAAGACTAAAATGAATAACCTTGATCAGACGTAAACTTAATGTTGAAATCTCATAGATAAAAACTTATGTAAAATAATATCTCAATATGACTGTGTCTTTACACATAGTTTCTAATATCTTTAGTTTTAGTATTTCTTGTGGGGGATTCTTTAAACCAACAAAAACCATGTTATCTATCACGGAGTCCAACGTTTCACACCTACGATGGTAGGGCTTCCCTATCATTTCCATCAGAATAGAACCAAAGCTAGAGTATCACTATACTGAACCCACTATGGGCATTAAAATCCTACAATGGCACGTCATAGTTCTGGGGCATGAGACCCTAGAATCATACCCAACTTGGTGCTAAATACTACTCTTATATTACTTATATACTGTCTCTTTAGGAAATCCACCTCTAAATAGCATAAGGATTTCTAATGAAAACCAGTTATGCATCTCTTTGCTCTAAATTATGATCAAAATAAATAAATGTGGATTCCATCTCTTTACTGAGGATCAAAAGATCCATTTTTCTTTAAATCTTGGTATAAAAAAATCAAATAAAAATTAAGAGCATGATCTTCTTGAAATCTCAATACTTAAAGTTAGGGCTTAAAACCCATGCTTTAAACTCAAGTCAATTCATAACAAAACTTCATGCGTAATAACAATCCTAAAATACTTCAATAATATCAAGTCAAGATAGTGCAGTATTTTGCATAATATAAATATCATAAGTTAAAACATAAACATAAGCACTCCTTGATGAACTTAAAATATTAAATCTCATGATAATCACATGCTTCAAGAATATAGAAACTTGGGTATGAACCCTACTTCAAAAAAAGTAAATAAATGCTTAGAACTATGTAATTTGGGCATAAGGGTGAAAGGATAACCTTATTCATAACCCAGATACCTTAATAGACTTGATTTAATGGAAAAATATTGAAGATGAAAGCCTTCGAGTTTATCTTGAAAACTTACTTGAAATTCTTGGATAAGGGAACTTAATTCTTGGGTTTTTTTCTTGAAGAGGAGACTTGAATTGCTTGTTCTTAGGAAGAAACCTTAATATTGTTGTTCTTGAGAGTGGAGAGGATTAATAGCATCTAAATATGATAAGTTATGGCTAATAAGGCATAATGATTTTTTTAGTCAAGGGAGAGGTAGGGTTTGAGGTGATAAAAAGATTAAAATACCCTTCTGAAGCTTAATAAGAATTGCTACAATTTTTAATTGATGACTTAATTGATAGCTTATCAACTAGTTGATGGCTAAACCCATAGATGGACTTGGACCATTGCTTTTTTAGGGTGACGACTCAGTTGATAGGTCTTCACTTAGTTTATGGCTTATCACCTCTTATCATGACTTTGTAGCTGGAATGGTTAAGGTTGATGATAAGGATTATAGGTCATCACATAGTTGACGACTTATCACACCAAGTAATCATCTTGTAGCTGGAGTTGATCATATTCTGGTTAAGTCTGATGACTTGGTTAATAGGTCATCACTTAGTTGATGGCTTATTACCTCGAGTCGTCACCTTTTTGATAGACAGACATGATGAGGAAAAATGATAGTAACATTCCACTCTAATTTTGGATTAAGGTGAAAAGATATGCATTGGAAAGATGACTCTAAGATATTACATTTGATGTATCGTAGGACACCGGAGTTGATATATTCTAGGAGATACATTCATTTAACATTTTCCCATCTAGCATCAACTATGAAAGCTCAATCGATAAAAGTGTTCTCAACTAGACTTTCCTCAAAGTTCTTGCTATGAAGATTTTTCACCTTGTAAGCACTATTCTCAATAGGATAATGATAATTACACATGTATTCGAATTGATAGAATTGAAATTGGGCATACTTTCAAATCATGCAAGCTAAGTGTAAAAAGATTCACCTTGATCATACATAAATTGAAAGCTAAAATCTCATAGATAATAACTTATGTCAAACAATATCTGAATATGACTGTGAGTCTTAACACTTAGTTTCTAAAATCTTTACTTTTAAAATTTCTTGCGGGAGGTTCTTCTAACCGACATAGACAATGTTATCTATCATGAAGTCCAAGTTCTCACACCCATGTTGGTAGGACCGTCCTACCCTTGCCATCAGAATAAAACCTAACCTAGACTGATTACTATACTGAAAAAACTCTAGGCATTTAAATCCTATGGTGGTACATATTTTTTGGGGCATGAGACCTTGGAATCATACCCAACTGGGTGCTAAATACTAATCCCAGATTACTTATATGCTCTCTCTTTAGGAAATCCACCTCAAAATAGCATAAGAGTTTATAATGAAAACCAGTTATGTATTTCTTTGCTCTAAATTATGATCAAAATAAAGAAATGTGGATTCCATTTCTTAGCTGAGGATCAAAAGATCTATTTTTAATCTTGGTATAAAACTATCAAATAAAACTTAAGAGCATGATCTTCTTGAAATCTTAATACTTAAACTTAGGGCTGAAAACCCATGCTTTAAACTCAACTAAATTCATAACAAAACTTCATGCTCAATAACTATCTTGAAATACTTCAACAATATAAAGTCAATATAGTGCAATCTCATGCATAATATAAATCTCATAAGTTAAAACATAAATATAAGAACTTCTTGATAAACTTAGAATTTTAAATCTTATGATAATCACATTCTTCAAGATTATAAAAACATAGGTATGAATCCTACTTCAAAACAAGTAACTAAATTCTCAAAATTATGTAATTTAGGCAGAATGGTGAAAGGATACCCTTGTTCATAACCCCATATACATAAATAGACTTGATTTATTGGAGAAATATTAACCTTGAAAGGCTTTGATATGATATGGAAAGCTTTCTTGAAATTCTTGGATTAGATTCTTGGCTTTTTTCTTGAAGAGGATACTTGACTTGCTTGTTCTTGGAAGAAACACTAATCTTGTTTTTCTTGAGAGTGGAGAGGATTAAAGGAATCTAAAACTAACAAGTCATGGCTAATAACACATAATTATGGCATCACTTAGGTAACGACTTATGAACTTAAGTCATCTCCTTGTTGACAGGTGAACATGCTGAGGAAAAATGATTGTAACTTTCACTCTGATATTGGGTTAAAGTGAAACCAAATGCATTGGAGAGATGACTCTAAGATATTTTATTTGATATATTGTAGGAAACCAGATTCGGTATATTCTAGGAGATACAATCGTTTAAAGTTTACCCTAGTAGTATCAAATACAAAAACTCAATCGATAAAAGTGTTCTTAACTCGACTTTGTTCTAAGTGCTTTCTATGAACATTTTTCACCTTGTAAGAACTATTCTCACTAGGATAATGATCATGACACATGTATTCAAATGTAAATCATTGGAGTAGAGTTTATATATATAGGAACAATGGTTCAAATTTTAGCACGACATAAGAATGATGGTTCAAATTATAGAGAAAAAATATAGGGTACTACAGAACTCCTGAAACAACTGCATACCATTGGGGTTTTACTTCTAATGTTTCTCCCACTATCCTCCAAACTCCCTAACACGGCTTAGAGCATGTTGATATGCCTACATTACAACTCTCCTAAATGCGCGTAAGTAGTCATTATCAAATATATAACCCAACTAGGTTGGGGTCGAATTCCAAATGAATTAGGTGTTAACAAAGTCTTGTCATTATTAATGGACTATTAGTCATAGGTTTACAGTAGTAAAATAGGGTTTTTCTTTAAAAATTATTGATTTAAATGTTTGCAATGTATTAAAAATTAATGTTTTGTTTGTAATGTAAAACAATTAAGAATTGATAATCTAGGGTTATTATTCCCAAAGTGTTTCAATGCTTAAGGTTGTGGTTTTCACAAATTCATTCATCAACAATTCTAATTACAAGGGCACTTGCATAATTACTTTTATCTAATTGTTTTTCAACCTTCAATGGTGGATTCACTTCAATTCTTTAAAACTTAAAGTGATAGATTAGTTCAGCAATTAATTCTGCAAGAGAATAATTTTTTTAGGACATCAATCATACAATTAGCAGGTAAATACTCTAATTATATTGTAACCGCTCACTTTCCTAAAATTAGCTCCTTTGTTCAAGTAACATATGCTCATGGGTACATTCCTCAAGTTTGCAACCAAGAGGAATCATAAATTTGAAGACAAAGTTATGTAATTGAAAATATTTTCAAGAATTTATCAATCCCATAACCCTAACATTGTATTACATCAAGGCTCCAATAACCGAAGTTTGGGATCTTTATCCACACATAATTAAGGAGAAGATGAACAAAATATATTTCATAAATGATTCAGAATCAACTAGAAATTGAAAGATGTTTCTCCAATCTAAAATTACAAGGATGTAATAGTGAAATCACTTTTCTATCAACTTGTTCCTCAAACAATTTTATGTTAAAATAGAGAAAATAGTCAAAAGATGCCTATTATAACCTTAAGTTGGGCATTTATAGGATCCTAGAAAGTTGGGATTTAAAATTTAAACTCAAGTTGCTGCATCATAGCTGATGATATGTCGGACCATTGGACTGACGATGGTCAATTACTCAGGCTATTTGTAATTGTCTAGTTTCATCATGTTCTCCTGTTACGGTCGATGATTTGTGTGACGACCCATTGTAGGCCTGACGGACCATGGTTCCTCTTATCCCTACTCTCTAGAAATTCCTTGGTTTTGCTTAACTTGCACTGTTAGGTCAGTGGCCCATCGCGGGTCTAATGGTCAGTCATTTTAACTGTCTTTATTTATCCAAATATTACTTTTTATGCCCAAGGGTTGAAGGCCAGTCAAATGATTTGTTGTAGATCTGACAGTTCATTAGTTAGTCCATCACAGCCATCCAATATTCATTTTTCTAAGTTATTCCTTCTCCTGAGTTCGTTTCTTGAGAATAAGTAAAACAAGGATCAAACACCTCAATAGTTTCTAGAATTAAAACCATTATCCCTTGTAAAAGATGTAAATTGTTTTGTCAAATATTAGAACATTAACACGCTCAACTTAAGACAATTTTTTGTCCTTAAGAAACTGTTAACGCTCAACTTACACCTCAATTTAGTGCAAGGCGGTCGTCGTTGATATATTTACCCAACTTTGGAGTCGGGGGAGAATCCACAAGGAATAATGTGAGTGGCGATTAAACTAGTTTGAAGCTAAAGCTACAAGTTAAATTCAATCAAATGATGCGAAAAGAAAAAATTGGGGTTTTTGATGATCAACAAATAATGGTTGGTCACTTTAGTTTCAGTGTTTGTAATCAAGAGTTTATGAAATAACCATAATTATGTTCACTAGGGATTTTGGTAAATGACAGATGCTAAAAGTAGTTTAAGATTCTCACGGTGGGTAGGATAACAAGCTATCTTTATCAATGTTATGCTTAAATGTCTATCGACCTACTAAAGCGTTTAATTCCCTAATCCTTTCAGACTTAGAGAATTTCTATCTATTGCTCAGATTTTACCTCAGGTTAAACAACCTTGGTACAACGCTGATTATTAAATGAGGTATTTTTGAGTCCCTGTTGATAATTCACTTTCTACTATATTTGTTTTCTTTCTCAAGCAAATCAAAGTAGGTGTGTCTACTATTTTCAACTAATAGGCGTTAATTAAAACTTCATAATTATCAAGAAATTCTACGACCTTTTGAATCTTGAACACTTAGCACTTTATCAAGGCCTAACCCTAGATCCCATAATTTAGGTTAAAGCAAGTTAGCCGCTCATGATGTAATAATCGAAGCAACTAGTTGAATTCATGATTTGGAAGATAAACTTACCACAAGATGAATAGAAACTAGAGATTCTCAGATTAAATCACAATGGAAAATCCCAGAATAATGATAATAATCTCTCCAAAGTATTTTCTTTTACAAGCCAAGAAATTCGAGAGAGAAAATATCAAAATACGTATCTTAAAACTCAAGTACCAACCCCCTTGTGTGGAATAATAATAATGATAATAATCCTCTAGAAAACCCTAAAACAAAGCTTGAAATAGTTTTCCCTAAATAAGGAAACAAAATCAATATTACAGCTTTTTCTCGGAATAAACGACGACTATTGGTGATGACTTATCAGGGTCCTGACGACTTATCAAGAATGTCAGCAGGTTTTCTTCAAATATGCACTAGCCCTGTCTTAGGCTGACGGCAACTTCTGATGGCTTATCAGGACATTGATGAATTATCAGAATTGTTAACACACTTTTCTCCAATTCTCATGTCCCGCCTAAGTTTGACGGCATTCCAGACGACTTATTTCCATTATGACGGCCTATCACAAAATATCATCGATTCTACTAGCTGGAACTCATTCCTATTTAAGGCTGATGATGGCCTTGATAGCCTATCACCGGGCTGACACCTATCATGCTTGTCTTCAGCTGCACTTGTCTTTTAATTGCTTCAGATTTAAGCCTTTTTGCTTCCATTATTGTTGGTTCTCTATCATATCAACTTCTACTACAAAATCAAACATAAAACAATCAAAAATGCCAAAATATGCTTAAGACCTTGCAATTATTTATAGCTAAAAGCCTCAAATGTGTTAGCATCAGCTCACACATCAACACCCTCAACTTAAAATAATTGCTTGTCCCCAAGCAACTCAAACACAACTAAGAGAATAGAAAGAACATTTGGCAGTCAATTATCTATATCTTCTCAAACGTCTTCACCATCTCCAAGGTCAGTAAATTCAATAACAACTATGTATATTATTGAAGAACACCAATGCAACACATAGGAATCAAGATATGGTACCAACTCAGCAACACAACCATGCATGCATCAATTTTACACTATCCAAACAAGTTAGTAACTAGCGATGTAACCAGTGCTCCCTCACTACAAAGAAACCCCTTTTTCACTTATATCAGAAATCACATATATACACTTAGGAATAATCATGAGACTCACTCTCAGAATGAAGTTCCACTCATTGTACGTCAAATGCCATAGGCTTGCCCTTATAGTCAGTACCAAGGTTTTCACACAGGTTAGCTAGAATCACTATAGGTCTTTTTCTTAGATTGTAATGTAGGCGAGGTGCAGGTATGATATTCAAGGGTATTTAAAGTAACTACGCCTCCTTGACACTACGCTAACCTCTGGGGGTTTCACTTCTTAGCCTTTTTATCTTTCTCTATTTTATTGATCACACATGCTCAAGGTCGGTGCTATCTTTTTAAAAACCAAATTATCTTTTTCTAATCTTTTATACAACTTTTTCTTTTCTTATTCTTTTTGCACCACACCCGACTTTTTATTTCTTTCTCTTTTTCTACCTCTCTTCATACTTATTTTGCATCACGCACCCCTATTAATGCCACCCTCAAGTTAGGCTATTTTCTGAAGACAAGGTGCACAGTGTCCAAGGAGGACCAGGGGCAAAATAGGTTCATTATGATATTAATGGAAAGGTGAGAGGTTTCATAGAAAGAAACAGGCATATAGGCTCAAATCAGGGATCAAGGGATATTATTCACGTTGGGAAGATTATTTAAGCTAAAAGTGGGTTACAATAAAAAATGGCCTATGATCCTTCCTAACCCCTGTCGTACAACCAAGGAAAGAATAACTGGGCAAGTTCTGGATTAACACACAAAGGGAACTGAGTAAGAACTCACGCACACATGGCACACAACTACATCACACATCACTGCTTATCCTGTTCGTGAAATTATTTAGCATTGATTATCAAGTTGCAAGAACTAATGCCACCAAAAGATGCACTATTATCACAAATGAATGCAATTCACACAGTATTACAAATAGACAATTCGAGAGGAGCTCAAAAATCATAAAACATATTAACTACCTCATTACTTGTATTTCTCCTAGTTAACCACAACACATCACAAAACAAAACACAATACACATAAACATGCTGGCTTAGGAACAAGACTTCAGTAAAAAGAGGCACAACAACAAAAACCCACGAAGGACATCAGCACCCATAAGTAGCCCCACCCTCAACTTAAAATCATGGAATGTACCTAATGCATCAAACAAAAACAAGAGATTTAGACACATACCTATGGCAGCATGGGTGCGAATATCTGATGTCAATCACACAATACAAATACAAATACAAACAACAAAAAACCTTGGGTTTCCTCCTAAGAAGAACCTAATTTAGTGTCGCGGCACGACTCAGTTATCTTGACTACTCATACTTCATCAAGATACCTTGTTGATTATTATTTATGTCTCCACTTAGAGGATTTGAAATGTAGACCCAACTTTTGTCCAATATATCTTCGAGGTGTGTTGGTAAAATGTGAGGGCATGATGAGGAATGTTCTATCACGCCACTTTGAAGACTTGAACTGCTTGCCAATTTTGCATCAAACTTTTGCGTAGGCTCATTTGGCAACGGTGAGAATCTTAAACAACCACTAAATGGACATCGATCTTTAAGCTTCTTGGCCTTTAAGATTGGGGTTGTAGTATACCATTTTGGTAGGACAAACTCCAAAATGTCAAAATCTTTCTCCTCATTTTCAAAAGTCATCATTTGCTTGGGTGATTCGACTTTCATCACATCCACCAAGCATAATGTTGAAAAGTGGTTTGAATGATGTCTAACTCTAAATTTTTGAGTAGCATCCCTATATGTATTTTTACCGCGAAATGGACTAGATTCTTCACAAGGATTGTGCTTGATTTCATCTTTTAACTCTAGTACAATATCCTCATCTTTGGCATCTTCATTCATAAATGGTTCAATTGGTTGGAAAATATCCAAGGTTTGATCAACATCAAGATCCTCATCAGTATAGGATTCTTGATCCTCATCTTCACACTCTACAATTATTCTAAATGATTCCACATACAAGATATCATCTAAACATAATGTAGAAGAGTGCTTTGGATGATTGACCTCGACATCCATCTCCTCATGAATGATTGGTCTCATGTTTTGATGCATATCACATACAATATCATACATTTCTTTCTGGAGATCCAACATTCATTGAAAGGTAGCTTTAATGCCACTCTTTTCGGTGCTTCGTTCTTGTTTTTCTTGATCATAAGGCCTATCAGAATCTTAAAAAGAACTAGAATTTTGGTTAGCACAATAGGGGGAGGGGGAATTTGGGAAACCACTCAAATGTCTATCTTGACCACCACATAACGAACGATCATACTTCTGGTAGGATGGAGATGGTGCACACATCTCTCTTCGAAGAGCATATCTACAATCTTTCCAAAAGTGATGCCCATTACATTATAGACATGGATAATCAAGATAAGATTTCCAACCACCAAGCTCATGTTCATTAACTGATGCCATAGCAATAAGTAAACTAAAATAAAAATCTACCTAACATCAAAAATCAAAGAACTAAAAACAAATATTTACAAGTTTGAATTCAAGCATGTAGGCTAGAATTCCAAACCAAGTCAATATGCCAAATTATTCACTGGCAACGGCTCTATTTTTTATAACGCTCAACATACACGTCAATTTAGTGCAAGGCCTTCATCGTCAATATATTTACCTAACTTTGGAGTCGGGGTCAAATCCACAGGGAACGATGTGAGTGGCGATTAAACTAGTTTGAAACTAAAGCTACAAGTTAAATTCAAACAAATGATACAAAAAGATAAAATTGTGTTTTTTGATCATCAGCAAATAATTGTTGGTTACTTTAGTGTCAGTGTTTGTAATCAAGAGTTTATAAAATAACCATAATTATAATCACTAGGGATTCCGGTAAACGACAGATGCTAAAAGTGGTTTAAGATTCTCACGGTGGGTAGGATAACAAGCTATCTTTATCGATGTTATGCTAAAATGTCTATCGACCTACTAAAGCGTTTAATTCCCTAATCCTTTCAGACTTAGGGAATTTCTATCTGTTGCTCAGATTTTATCTCAGGTTAAACAACCTTGTTACAACGCTGATTATTAAATAAGGTATTTTTGAGTCCCTATTGATAATTCACTTTCTACTATATTTGATTTCTTTCTCAAGTAAATCAATGTAGGTGTGTCTACTATTTTCAACCAACAAGCGTTAATTAAAACTTCATAATTATCAAGAAATTCTACGACCTTTTGAATCTTGAATACTTAGCACTTTATCAAGGCCTAACCCTAGATCCCATAATTTAGGTTAAAGCAAGTTAGCCGCTCATGATGTAATAATCGAAGCAACTAGTTGAATTCATGATTTGAAAGATAAACTTACCATAAGATGAATAGAAACTACAGATTCTCAGATTAAATCACAATGGAAAATCCCAGAATAATGATAATAATCTCTCCAAAGTATTTTCTTTTTCAAGCCAAGAAATTCGAGAGAGAAAATATCAAAATAAATCTCTTAAAACTCAAGTACCAACCCCCTTGTGTGGAATAATAATAATGATTATAATCCTCTAGAAAACCCTAAATCAAAGCTTTAAATAGTTTTCCCTAAATAAGGAAAAAAAATCAATATTACAGCTTTTTCTCGGAATAAACGACGACTATTTGTGATGACTTATCAGGGTCCTGACGACTAATTAAGAATGTCAGCAGGCCTTCTTCAAATATGCACTGGTCCTGTCTTAGGCTGACGGCAACTTCTGATGGCTTATCAGGACTGTGATGAATTATCAGAATTGTTATCACACTTTTCTCCAATTCTCATGACCCGCCTAAGTTTGACGGCATTCTAGATGACTTATTTCCATTATGACGGCCTATCACAAAATATCATCGATTCTACTAGCTGGAACTCATTCCTATTTAAGGCTGATGATGGCCTTGATAGCCTATCACCGGGCTGACGACCTATCATGCTTGTCTTCAGCTGCACTTGTCTTTTAATTGCTTCAGATTTAAGCCTTTTTGCTTCCATTATTGTTGGTTCTCTATCATATCAACTTCTACTACAAAATCAAACATAAAACAATCAAAAATGCCAAAATATGCTTAAGACCTTGCAATTATTTATATCTAAAAGCCTCAAATGTGTTAGCTTCAACTCACACATCAACACCCTCAACTTAAAATAATTGCTTGTCCCCAAGTAACTCAAACACAACTAAGAGAATAGAAAGAACATTTGGCAGTCAATTATCTATATCTTCTCAAATGTCTTCACCATCTCCAAGGTCAGTAAATTCAAGAACAACTGTGTATATTATTGAAGAACACCAATTCAACACACAGGAATCAAGATATGGCACCAACTCAGCAACACAACCATGCATGCATTAATTTTACACTATCCAAACAAGTTAGTAACTAGCGATGTAACCAGTGCTCCCTCACTACAAAGAAACCCCTTTTTCACTTATATCAGAAATCACATATATACACTTAGGAATAATCATGAGACTCACTCTCAGAATGAAGTTCCACTCAATGGACGTCAAATGCCATAGGCTTTCCCTTATAGTCAGTACCAAGGTTTTCACACAGGTTAGCTAGGATCACTATAGGTCTTTTTCTTGGATTGTAATGTAGGCGAGGGGCAGGTATGATATTCAAGGGTATTTAAAGTAACTACGCCTCCTTGACACTACGCTAACCTCTGGGGGTTTCACTTCTTAACCTTTTTATCTTTCTCTCTTTTATTGATCACACATGCTCAAGGTGGGTGCTATCTTTTTACAAACCAAATTATCTTTTTCTAATCTTTTATACAACTTTTTTTTTCTTATTCTTTTTGCACCACACCTGGCTTTTTATTTCTTTTTCTTTTTCTACCTCTCTTCATACTTATTTTGCATCACGCACCCCTATTAATTCCACCCTTAAGTTAGGCTATTTTCCTAAGTCAAGGTGCACAAAGTCCAAGGAGGACCAAGGCCAAAATAGGTTCATTATGATATTAATGGAAAGGTGAGAGGTTTCACAAAAAGAAACTGGCATATAGGCTCAAATCAGGGATCAAGGGATATTATTCACATTGGGAAGGTTATTTAAGCTAAAAGTGGGTTACAATAAAAAATGGCCTATGAGCCTTTCCTAACCCCTATCGTACAACCAAGGAAAGAATAACTGGGCAAGTTCTAGATTAACACACAAAGGGAACTGAGTAAGACCTCACGCACACATGGCACACAACTACATCACACATCACTGCTTATCCTGTTCGTGAAATTATTTAGCACTGATTATCAAGTTGCAAGAACTAATGCCACCAAAAGATGCACTATTATCACAAATGAATGCAATTCACACAGTATTACAAATAGACACTTCGAGAGGAGCTCAAAAATCACAAAACATATTAACTACCTCATTACTTGTATTTCTCCTAGTTAACCACAACACATCACAAAACAAAACACAATACACATAAACATGCTAGCTTTGGAACTAGACTTCAGTAAAAAGAGGCACGACAACAAAAACCCATGAAGGACATCAGCACCCATAAGTAGCCCCACCCTCAACTTAAAATCATGGAATGTACCTAATGCATCAAACAAAAACAAGAGATTTAGAAACATACCTATGGCAGCATGGGTGCGAAGATCTGATGTCAATCACACAATACAAATACAAATACAAACAACAAAAATCCTTGGGTTTCTTCCTAAGAAGAACCTAATTTAGTGTCGCGGCACGACTCAGTTATCTTGACTACTCATTCTTCATAAAGATACCTTGTTGATAATTATTTATATCTCCACTTAGAGGATTTGAAATGCAGACCCAACTTTTGTCCAATATATCTTCGAGGTGTGTTGGTAAAATGTGAGGGCATGATGAGGAATGTTCTATCACGCCACTTTGAAGACTTGAACTGCTTGCCAATTTTGCATCAAACTTTTGTATAGGCTCATTTGGCAATGGTGAGAATCTTAAACAACCACTAAATGGACATCGATCTTTAAGCTTCTTGGCCTTCAAGATTGGGGTTGTAGTATACCCTTTTGGAAGTACAAACTCCAAAATGTCATAATCTTTCTCCTCATTTTCAAAAGTCATCATTTGCTTGGGTGATTCGACTTTCATCACATCCACCAAGCATAATGTTGAAAAATGGCTCGAATGAGGACTAACTCTAAATTTTTGAGTAGCATCCCTATATGTATTTTTACTGCGAAATGGACTAGAGTCTTCACAAGGATTGTGCTTGATTTCTTCTTTTAACTCTAATACAATCTCCTCATCTTTGGCATCTTCATTCATAAATGGTTCGATTGGTTGGAAAATATACAAGGTTTGATCAACATCAAGCTCCTCATCAGTATAGGATTCTTGATCCTCATCTTCACACTCTACAATTATTCTAAATGATTCCACATACAAGATATCATCTAAACATAATGTAGAAGAGTGCTTTGGATGATTGACCTTGACATCCATCTCCTCATGAATGATTGGTCTCATGTTTTGATGCATATCACATACAACATCATACATTTCTTTCTGGAGATCCAGCATTCGTTGAAAGGTAGCTTTAATGCCGCTCTTTTTGGTGCTTCGTTCTTCGTTTTCTTGATCATAAGGCCTATCAGAATCTTAAGAAGAACTAGAATTTGGGTTAGCACAATAGGGGGAGGGGGAATTTGGGAAACCACTCGAATGTCTATCTTGACCACCACATAACGAACGATCATACTTCTGGTAGGATGGAGATGGTGCACATATCTCTCTTCGAAGAGCATATCTACAATCTTTCCAAAAGTGAGGCCCATTACATTATAGACATGGATCATCAAGATAAGATTTCCAACCACCAAGCTCATTTTCATTCAACGATGCCATAGCAATAAGTAAACTAAAATAAAAATCTACCTAACATCAAAAATCAAAGAAAACTAAAAACAAATATTTACAAGTTTGAATTCAAGCAAGTAGGCTAGAATTCCAAACCAAGTCAATACGCCATATTATTCACTGGCAACGGCTCCATTTTTGATAACGCTCAACTTACACCTCAATTTAGAGCAAGGCCATCATCGTCAATATATTTACCTAACTTTGGAGTCGGGGTCAAATCCACAGGGAACGATGTGAGTGGCGATTAAACTAGTTTGAAACTAAAGCTACAAGTTAAATTCAAACAAATGATACAAAAAGATAAAATTGTGTTTTATGATGATCAGCAAATAATTGTTGGTCACTTTAGTTTCAGTGTTTGTAATCAAGAGTTTATCAAATAACCAGAATTATGTTCACTAGGGCTTCCAGTAAATGACAGATGCTAAGAGTGGTTCAAGATTCTTGTGGTGGGTAATATAACAGTCTATCTTTATCGATGTTATGCTTAAATGTCTTTAGACCTACTTAAGTGTTTAATTCCCTAATCCTCTCGGACATAGGGAATTACTATCCAGTGCCCATATTTTACCTCAGGTTTACTAACTTTGTTACATCGCTATTTATTAAACAAAGTATTTTCAAGTCCCTGTTGATAATTCACTTCCTACAATATTTGATTCCTTTCTTAAGAAAATCAATGTAGGTGTGTCTATTGTTTGCAACCAACAGACATTAATTAAAACTTCAAAATTATCATGAAATCCTACAACCTTTTGAATCTTGAACACTTAGCACCTTATCAAGACATAACCCTAGATCCCATAATTCAGGTTAAAGGAATTTAGCCGCTCATGATGTAATAATCGAAGCAACTAGCTGAATTCATGATTTGAAAGATAATCTTACCACAAGATAAATAGAAACTAGAAATTCTCAGATTAAATCACAATAGAAAATCCCAGAATAATGATAATAATCTCTCTAATGTATTTGCTTTTTCAAGCCAAGAAATTCGAGAGAGAAAATATCAAAATCCATCTCTTAAAACTCAAGTGCCAACCCCCTTGTGCGGCATAATAATAATGATAATAATTCTCTAGAAAACCCTAAAACAAAGCTTTAAATAGTTTACCTTAAATAACGAAACAAAATCAAGGTTACAATTTTTTCTCATAATAGACGACGACTATTGGTGGCGCCTTATTAGGATCCTGATGACTTATCAAGAATGTCGTCAGGCCTTCTTCAAATCTGCACTAGTACCATCTTAAGTTGATGGCAACTTCTGATGGCTTATCAGGACTGTGGCAACTCACAGTTTTGCTCCAATTCTCATATCCTACCTAAGTCTGATGGCATTCCTGATGACTTATCACCATTATGATGGCCTATCACAAATATTTTTGATTTTACCAGCTGGAACTCATTCCCTATTTAAGGTTGACGATGGTCTTGATAGCCTATCACCGGGCTGATGACCTGTCATGCATGTCATCAGCTGCACTTGTATTTTAATTGCTTCAAATTTCATCCTTTTTGCTTCCATTATTATTGGTTCTCTATCATATCAGCTTCTACTGCAAAATCAATCATAAAACAATCAAAAATGACAAAAGTTGCTCAAGACCTTACAATTATTTAGAGTTAAAAGCCTCAAATGTGTTAGCATCAGCTGACACATCAATAACTGAAAACCACACCACATGTGCGTATAGAAAATAAATGACATATTAGCTTGTAGAACTAGCATCAGTTAACCAATTAATGTATACATTACTATTCTACTCTTAACTCAAAGGAATCCATGTTTGGCATTACATTCTAGCTTGTTAACATGTATACTCTTTAGACACAACATCCAAAAACAAATAATCACACATACAGTTCTTATGCTCTCACTTTAAAAAAAGTTTGATGCACAATTAGTTATTTAAATTATGGAGCAACAATAAAATCTCTCACTCTCACATCAAATTTCAAACAATGCATACACAAAAACTTAAAATTTTCCATATCATTCTATAGCATCTACAGATGATTAGAAAGAAACAAAATAGGACATTCTACAGCTTGTAATGAGCTTTAGGGTGTAAGTGAGAAATGTTTTAGAATAGTGGCTTCACCCTCTTTGCCATTGTTACTACTCTTAAACCTGACTTTTCTCAACTCCTTCACCTTCCATACTTCACTTTTCACTTCATGATCCATCTTTATTATCCAAAAACACCATTTTTAAATTTTAAATTTTTTTCTTTATTTCTTCTTTTAAACGTTGAGCAAATCTTATCTTGTAATTTAGCTATGTAAAATAGATACCCTCAACTTATGCTCATTCCATAAGTAAAGGAACACACTAACCCAAGGGACCAGGGCCAAATGAGACAACCTCTAACAATACAAACTAATTGTCCTTCAGTCATTAACTCTCTTTAGTAGCCACCCTCAACTTAGGTACTTTCTCTGAGTTGAGATGCACAATGTCCAAGGAGGGACCAAGGCCAATATAGAGTGTTAAACAAAAAGGAAAGTAGAGTTAAAAGTGTTGAATAAAAGGCTATAGGATCAAAAAGGGACTCAAAGAAAACTACATATCTATAACTTTGGTTAGACTCTTAAGGCTAAGTGGAATTTATTCAAAAATGGGTTGTGATCCTATCCTATTTAATCATCTATGACCTTACAAAAATGAACCAGGCAAGTTCTAGCTATACACAGGGTAAGAAATATGGCAAAACCTAACACACACCAACAATGAACTAATACTAAGCTACTGACTTTCAGTCTTGTGCTAACATAAACAAGTTTGCTCAATCCAAAGATTCTAATGCTAAGAATCGACTCACAATATTCAAACATAACCAGATAAACAAATAGAAAATAATTTTAAGGTGTTCATTGCTTTACAAAATCAAACATTCCACAGTTCCACAACTTTTCACTCAAATATTTTTCGTTAAAACACATGGTATGTGTATACTAAGACAACACTCAAAACATCATAATGAAATATGACCATACATATTATAAACAAAAATTAAATAGTACAGATTTATAATCAAAAAATCATGATGAATTTAAAAATTCCTAGACATGTTGATTCTCCTAGATAGCACACAAGGGAAAAGAACATAGGCAACAAAAATGCCCATTATGAAAGATTTCACACAAGTACCCCAACAAAATAAAATAAATGTGTTGTCCATAATGTATCAAAACAAAGTATAACCGAGTAGAATACTTTAATATCCCTTAGTATTATGGATCTATAGCATTATGAGAGGCCTTCTTGGCATTAATCTCAGCAGCATGACCCCAGTAGAGAAGAGGTGCTTAAAATTTGGCCCTTCCTCATTAACAGGGGTAGGGATAGGTAGTGAGGATAGCTTATGACCACTTCCTTGCGTCGAACTAGTGTAACCACCATCCAGTTCATTTTCAGCTCGTTTCCTTCTTTTTTCTTTATCTTTTTTTAATCTTTTCATTATATTTCTCAACTCTCTCTTCTCTGGTGTTTCAAATTGATGTCTTTTCTTCATAGCCGACTTTCTTTCACCACTATAATATACCTCTTTTACTTTACCATTAAATGGTCTACCTATAAGATCCACAATGACTTTTTCCTCATCAAACTCAGTAAAAGATGGATCAAACATGCTCGATATAGGCTGCCTTTTCAATTATGGATTACAAACTTGGGCTTTCTTAAAATTAGCAGTAAATATGGGTAGGTATGGAATGGAAAATTCTCTCAACTTCTCATTCACATATTCTTCTATATCATCCATCCTCACATGTAGATTCTCATACGGCTTCATAGCCTCTGCCACCAATTTATCCATAAATAGTTTGAACTCCTTAACCTAAATATTGAGTTGCCGCTCGAATTTCTTGTAAGCTCTGACCAGTTTTTCAAAATTCACTTCCATCAACCTGAACACCATGTATCTAGAAGGCATGGAAGTTATGTCTGCGACGTCTGTCATGTGAGGTATAGGTACAGACTAAGAACCTGTATAAGCTCCCGATGGAATAAAAGTGGATCAAGGCAATGACATACTTAAAGGCACATCTGATACCTTTGGTGTAGCTTTAGTCTGCATCAAAAATACTTTAGGCCTATGGACTCGCATTTCAAATTTTGTGTCATTGCTTATCCTCTCAATATCTTACCTTCTAGTAGCCCAGATCTCATTGTCTTTTCTGTGGATGATCAACACATTTTCTTGCTTACACAGCTCTGTGATTAAGCATGGGAATGGTAATGAGCTATCCATCTTAAGAGTTTGTACAAATATCCCATTAAAGAATATCTTCCTGAAGTTAATTTTCAACCTCTCTTTCAAACTTGCCTCTAGTACTGCCTCTTATTGGGCAATCTTATCTAATATCGCTAAGTAATTAGCAACTGATTCACACACCAAGATTAGGTAGTATGACCAAAGATTCTTACTCATACATGCTATCTCATACTCATTAAACCTCCTATTTAGGTTCGACTACTCATGAATGTCTGTGTGATGATCTACTGTTCTTCTACAATTGGCCTCTTCATAGGTCTATTTTGTGTTGGATTGATCCCATCAAAGAGGTTCTTATTTGCTCCCTAAAACCTATATCTAATTGATTCCTAAATGTTTGGGTCCTTACTCTAGATGACATCCCATATTTCCTATATGGTTCTATTTTAAGATTAGTGGTAGTTTTTTTATCATCCAACTTTAAGGCCTTAGCATGTGATGCTACTATTGTTGATCTCACTACTAACCTTGCACTTGATTATTCACTCTCCTCATAATACTAGGATAGTGGCTTCTTTTTGTTTTAACTTTGATGTGTGTGGTATGCTAGAGCCTCAAAAAAATTTAATTTATTTCTCTCTCTTAAAGTCGTAGTGCCTCGAGCTTGTTGAGATCAACCCCTTCCTCATCTTGAAGGAAGATTCTAAGTAGTAGTAACTGTTTTAGGTGAAGACAAAATACTAAGGTAATAGTGAAAGTATGATAAAAGGTAATTATGACTCTAGTTAAGGTTGACGAGAAGGCTAGTAGTCAGTTCCACTCGTGATGACCTATTGCTTTATTTGCCAGCCTTAAATAGAATGTAAGTGAACAAGTGGCAGCAAATTTGATGGTCTATCACATGGTTGGAGGTCTTTCTCTTTGATCATCGCTAGTTTTGAGTAACCATCAGCTGAAAATTCTCTACCAATTGTTACAATGATGGTTTGTCGCATAGGTGATGGCCCATCAATCTGTCTGTTGGTTCTCCTAGTTCATTTTGAAATTCATTGGGGCATTTCATCAAACACATAGTGATCCCATAAGTTTTAATAGATAGAAATCTCAATTTTACTCAAAATTCTTTCAATACAAAAGTTCTAATAAGGTTACTGATGTATGATAAATTTACCACTCATTTTTATCCAAATTAGTTCACACTAGAATGATTTAATGTAATGAATGAGAAAATTTTTTTATGTGAATGCAGTAATTCCCACATTTTATAGGTGTATAAGTGATAAGAAAAAAAGGAGTGAAATAAGCTGAAAAAAGATCAAGAGGGGAAGAGAACTGCAAAAGCTGGGAAGGTAGGAGAAGGATCTAAACCTCAGTTATCGTGACTGCGGTCTGAGGGTTATGATGGCAACAAGTCAAACTTGGTCAACTATCTGTGATCGCGAGGGTCTTACGGTGTTCACAGTAGCCCCAATCGCAGGACAATGACTTTATCCCCAGGCTCAATTCTATAATTTTCTGTAGCCAACGCCAAATCCCATATAAGGCAAAACCCCTTTATTATTTGGTATTCATCCTTTCATAATTGAATTTGGAGAATTCCTAAACCCTAGTAATTTGGGGAAACTATTGTGTTTAAATTTCTAATTTGAGTTTAGTGAAATTTAAATTAAATTGAAGAATCTTCTTACTTTTAATCTCCATAAATACATTATGACCCTTTTTGTATATTTCTTCTCCCTAACTTCATGATTAGCTAAACATTTATCTGGGGATTATGTTGAATAGAGTGCAAATATATGTAGGTTGTGATTAATTAGGGTAGATTTTTTGTCATTTATTATGAGTTTCATAATGGTTGCTTGGTTTAGTTTGTATTTGTTGGTGAAAACCCCAAATTCCCAAAATAGATTTGAGGGTGAAAACCCCAAATTCCCTAACTCTTGCATCATCCTTGAAAGAGGGATATGAGTATACCTTGGAATCCTATATCATCCTTGAAAAAAGGGATATGGGTGACAAAGCATTAGTGAATAATAGTTATATATAGATTATTCTCTTTTCATTATCTTAGAAATAAGGGTGATTTGATAATTAGGTAGGCCTTGGGCATCTTCTTAAAAATGGAAATACCAAATTGAGGTATTAGGTTAATTTGATTTCCACATCCATGAGGTATCCGAAAAGGTACATGGATGATAATCTTAAGATTTTATTGGCAAGCTAGCCTCAAGAACTCCTAATTTGTCCTACACATGTAGGTGTTGACTAGAATTTGCACTAAATGATCATGAACCCATGCAGTTTTTCCCTTGGGAAGACATAATCCCAAGACTTGTTCCATACTGAAATCTTATTCACAATTGTTGACTTTAGTTTCTAGTGTGAATAGACTTTTGTAGAATAGCCTACCAAACTATGGTATAGGTGAGCGTGATAAAAATAGTGACGTTGCTGGGGTGTGAGACTTAGTTTTCACTTATGCGGTCTTTATTATTGCCTTGGGTATACCCTGGTGGATTTGATTTACTTTTTTTTGTTTTTGTTTCTTTGTAGGTGATTTCAGTAGTGTCCACGACCCCATGAGTGATCATTCAAGTAATGCCGGGACTTTTGATGGTCCCTTTGATAATGAGGAGCAACTCTATGATATTGGACATGCAAGTGCTATCTGTATTGCACCTAATGAAGGAAATGGGGTATTCCATATCATGAGTGTTATGTTGCCTATACTTCGAATGAAAGGTCTCTTTAGGGGGAAAGCTCATGAAGATCCCAATTTTCACTTGAAAAATTTTGTGGAATTTTGTGCCTCTTTCAACATTACTCATAAGTCAAAAGAGTCCATATAGTTGTGTATCTTTCAATTTTGTCTAATGAGTGATATGGTATTGTGGCTTCTATCTCTTCCAGTTGGGTCAATCACATCGTGTGATGAACTTACCGTTGCATTCTTAGACTAATACTTCCCACCATCAAAGATGTTGCAATTGCATGATGAATTCACTAATTTTCGTTAATTGAATGCAGAACCTCTGTATGAGCTATGTGAGGGATTTAATGGGAAACTTATGCAATGTCCCAACCATGAAGTCCTAGAGAATATACCTCTTTAAATCTTCTACCCAGCTTTGGATGTACTAAACAAAATCATAGTGGATAATATGGCCAGGGGTTCACATATGAAGTTGTCTTATAATGTGGCTACAAACTTTCTTGAGAAAGTCACCAAGAAAAATTGAGGATAGTATACCCGAGACACTGAGGTTGGTAAAGGGTCTCCTATCACCTCCGATGTTGATAAAGATCAAATAAAGATAGATGAAGAGAAGAAGGAGAACATCGCAAAAATGATGCCACAATTTGAGTTGCTAACAAAACATGTGGTAGGTGCAAACTCAAAAACGGTGAATGTCGTGGCATCTAATGGCTATGATGAAGAAGACACCATAAGTCTATATGAAGAAATTTTGTATTTGGCTAAATATTCGGTGTGTTCTCGCCCGGCCAATCAAAGACAAGGTGGGAACCAAGGATGGAGAAATCATGAAAGAGAGTGAGATTGGCATAATTCGGATAGAGATCATGATTGGAGAGACAAGGAAAGGGAATATGATCTATATGTGCCACCCCATGACCAAGTAAAGTGTAAAGAGCCCAACTCTGTTGATCCCAAAAAATTCAAGACCAAGGATGTGGTAGCAATGATCTGCATGATAAGTGGAGGGAACAGACAAGATGGTCTAGAAATCAAAAGGCAACTTTTCACAAATCAACCAAATACTTGTCTTACATTCTGCCTCTATTAAGCAACTGGAGACTCAAGTCTGGCAAATCACCACTGAACTTAATTCTAGACAAAAAAGAGGCCTTCATAATGATACCATTATGAATCAAACAAATTATGCTCCATGTTTGCTATTTTCTCTAGCCGTGGAAAAACCCTCAGTATAGTATGGTGAAATTTAAAAAGGTGGCAAATATTTAACAAACCAATATGAACAAGAAACTTGTGGTTGATTCAAATGAAAAAGAACCGATGCTAAGTGAATAAGTTGTTGATGAGGAGGGTGATCTAAACATAGTTGAGAATGATGAATCACAAAGTGATCCGATTCCTAACATGAAGGTTCCTTCTCCATTCCCTCAAAGGCTCAAAAAATAAGGACGATGCAAAATTCAAGATGTTCCCTATTAACCTTAGCAATGTATCAATTAATATCGTATTGCTAGAGGCAATTCAAGAGATCCAGAGATATGCTAAGATTTTGAAGAAGTTGATGTCGAAGAACTGTCCTATTGATGGTCACACCATTAAAGTTACTCATAGGTGTAGCTCTAGCATAACTAGTGCTATAGCGGAAAAGAAGGATGATCCCTTTATATTTTACAATCCCTTAATTATAGAGACACACAATTATAAAAAAAGCATTGTTTGACCTAGGTGCAATCATCAATCTCATAACCAATGCAATCTACAAGAAACATGGATTAATCACCCCTACTCCTATAACAATGAGGCTATTGATGGTGGACTTGTCTATCAAGAGATTGATTGGAGTTTTGATTGATGTTTTGGTGAAGGTGGACTGCTTCATTCTTCAAGTGGTCTTTGTTGTGCTAGATTGTAAAATCGACCAAAAGATACCTATTATACTTTTCCTACCTTTCCTTGTAATCAGAAGAGCTATTGTTTAGATGGAGTTAGGAGAAATAAAAATTTGGGTCCAAGATGATGAAGTGTCTTTTTGGGCTTACAAAACTAAGAAATAACCCATGGAACTACAAGTGGTGTCCATCATTAATGTTTTGGACATGGAGGTGAATGATGGGTACCTTAAGGATCCAACTTGAAAATATGAAAAACATCATGCCGCGATGATAAATTAGGTGGTAGGTGGGAGGAAACTTATCAATACCACAAAAGTGGACCATGTCCATCATTTTCTTAGTAGGAGATAATATTTAATTTCTTTGGTGATTGAACCATAAAATTATGGTACAATAGAGTATTTTGAATAAGTTTGAGAAAGAGAAAGTATGGTGCATTTGTATAGTCGACAGAATAGGGGAAAATAGAGGACCAAAGTTGGCCTCAGTTACCACGATCGATGTACACATGTCACCATAATTGCATAGCTATAAGACTGTGATCATGTAACTCAAACTGCGATCACGGTTAAGTGAGTTTAAAAAATTGAACATTTGACCATTTTCCCCAAACTCCTTTCCAATTTTCTCTCAAATTGTAATTGATTTTGGAAAAGTTTTGGGCCTCTAATATGAGTATCAACATGCTTTATTACTCCTCAATCTTGTACATGATTAAAACTCCCTATTTTAATTGTATTTTTAGTACTTAGAAACCATATTGTAGGGAAGGCCTAAAATGCTACTTTGAATGCTAAATATTTTCTTGAATATGATTGCTTGGTGTGGTTACATCTTGTATTAGGTGTGTACACTGATGGGGAAGTCTTGAGTACCCAAATTTTGTATGAATTTGATAGAAATAACTGTTCATACCAAGTGCTTGGTTAAATGACCAAACGAGATCCACATTCATTTTTCTATGTTTTGAGGGCATATAGAGTACCTAGGAACCATGCTCCTTGCTCTTAATTTATGTTTTGTCTTTGGAACCAAATTTGGATTTGAAATTGGAAATATTCAGTTTTGAAAAATTTAGTCCGGCCTTACCTCAGGTACCACGATCACGATCATTTTGGATTGAAATTGTGGCTTCGTGATTTCCATACCTGAGGCTATTTTTCAGCCTGGACAAAAAATCTGCTAATTCTATTTTATTGCCAATCATGGCCCCATTCCAAGAGCTTAATTAGACAACATAGCATAGTTTTTTCATGAAAATGTTGATGATGAATGTTGTTGCGTTGTTCTCAGGTTTTCCATGCTACATCATGGGAGATTATGACAAAACCTATTTCATGGCCTGTGAATACCAAAACATTAATTCAGGCGATCTCTCTAAGATGAAGCTACTCCCTGAGAGAGTCATTTGCTTAGATAAAGTGCTGACAAGATTTTAAAATGTTATAAAATCTTGGTAGCCATTGAGTGGAGTTGTTTTTTCCTTGATCCTAGTCGAGCAAACGAGCATTGGGTAAGGGAATTTTATGCTAATCTTAGCATAGAGTATTTCTCCAAACTGGTTATACAGATTTAGGGGAAGAATGTTCATTTTGGTTCTGAACATAACAATTCTTTCTATGGGTTATTGGATAAAGACATGAACCATTTTAGGGCAGAGAGGTGTTAACCTAGGAGTTTGGAGGAGGAAATGCTATGTCCTGTCAAGGAGGTTCCTTATGCGGTCACCAAAAGGGGTATATAGATGAATGATTTCATAGTGGAGGCAAGGATATGGCTGCACATTATTTGTAGTAGGGTTTCTCCATGCACAAACATAACTTATGTTCCAGATATGTGAGCTCGAATGATTGCCTGTATACAGGACAATATTCCTTTGAATGTTGGTCGACATGTGATCTCTTACATAAAGTATTTCAAGATCCATAGTGGTATACACCTCTTATTCCCTTATTTGATTACTAAGATGTGCAGGAGAGTCAGGGTTAAGGAATACCTTAGAGACACTTGGGTGCACCCAAACACCCTTATTTACCTTCTAAAGATTCGGGCTGACGAAGCACCAGGCAAGAGCAAGTAGTTGAAGATCAACTTAGGCACATCGATATTTGAAGATATAGACTTATAAAGGCCATCAATAGTAGGGACTTTTGAGGAGATCTCAGTGGGTTTTAGGGTAATAAAAGAGCCTATAGCAGGACTGCCTCACCATCCTGGAGAGTCTTCCAACACCCGGTATACCTATATGGCTCAGTATGATAATGAGAGGTCCTTGTTGGATTATAGGATGCAGGTATCCATTATTTATAGGCTTGAGAGGTCCTATTCATCATTGGATGAGTCTCACTAAGAGCACAGGGACTCACACGAGAAGATGAATAAGAGGGACAAGTTCTTTACCAAGATATTAAGGGAGTGAAGGCCCTTTAGAAGGTCTTGAAACCTAGATACAGACTTGCTTCTTCCAGAGTTTATAGTGAAGATGAGGCCCTAGCTAAGTGGTCCAATTTTGATGATGCTAGTGTTGATACTATATTCGATGGAGACAACAACCGTTGATAAGGTTACAAGGAGTACCCTATTACTCTTTTTATGGTTTATTGATTATACAGTGAGGTCACTGTAATCTTCTTTGTTAGGGGTGCCTATCTCCATATTCATACATTTGGCCTATATTATTTAGATATTTATCAATGTTCATATGTTATTTTGGATGATTTTTATTTACATTATGGGTTGTAATATTCGGTCACTCTGGTAGCGCCCATATTTCATGGATTAGTTGCTTGTTTCATTTTTAGTTAATTTATTTTTATCTTGTTTATGATAATATTAGATAAGACTTTCCCTATGATAAATTGAGTGATGACATTTTTAGGGGAAAATAAAACATCCTGGCTTTCTACCCTTAGAAAATTTCCTAGAAATCCAATCTCTGGACACAATATGACACATAGGTATGAGTCATCTGCTGAGGTACCAGTGGTAAGTTCCTGTCGTATGCTAATTAGTATTAGTGGGTGGAATTTTTTGTTACTGCAATGGGTACAACTTAGGGGTATGAGTTGTATCAATGACTCATATGGTGGGCAGTATTTGATCCTCCTAGTATTTTATTAAATCAGGGATACGAGTTATGGGTACGAATCATATTTTATCATTTCGACTAGGTTAGATGAGTCATATACTGGATAGTGTTTGATCCAAGGGTTTATCCTTGTACAAGAGTGGAGGATACCAATCATATAATATGGTACGACTTGTATAGGTCAGTCATATCCATTTGATCAGTTTAAAAAATTTAAGTGGAGGTATTTTGGACATTTCCCTACTTACCCTAACAAGGATCCATGACTTTTTATATACTTAGGAGGTTAATTACCTATTATTCTATTAATTAACTATAAGACCCTGCAAAATCCTAGTCCTTTCAGTCCTATATAGGATGCCAAAAGAGGTCCCAGACTTAGAGAATTTTAGCTAAGTGTTGACACTTGGTTTCATTTATAGCCTCGATATTTTAATGGCACCATGTGCATTAATTATGCTCCCCAAATTTTTGATAGAGTTTTCATGTGAATTGAATATTGAAATCATGACACGTTAGCATATGTTCTCTATCATCTACAAGTCCATGACCTCCAAGTGTTTGACAAAATTCCTCTATGAATGAATTGTGAATAATTAACTATTCTGCTGTTATATCTATTATACTATTGAGCCCTAGGGTTATTTATTACCCAAAATATAGTTGTTTACTAAGTTTCAGTGGTTATAGAATTGTTCCTATAAAGTTCAACAACCATAGTACACAGTCAGTTAACAGAACTCAGTGAACTCAGTCCAGTTCAGTCAGTCAACACGATCAGTGTTAGTTCAGTCAAGGCTAGTATAGTCTAGTGATTATTTCAGTGACAATTTAGTTGAGAGAAGGATTCATCACTGATCAAATCCAGCATAGGTGTAATACCCCATACTTCTATAACTTAAATTAACTCTCAGTCCATGAGTTTTCCTATATAATTTTTTTTAAATACATAGTATTTTTATGTTTAGAGCTTGCCAATGCATAGTAAATTCAGTTAGCTTTCCAATGATAAAAGGTTCGCCCAAATCTGATACTCAGGTGAAGAGTTAGAGCCATTTTTCTAAGGCAGTGTGCCAATTTTACCATCAACGCATCGTGGAGGCCAACCAAATGGAAATGGTCACTTTCTAGTGTTCCATCATGATATTGGCACGTCACGCCAAGCAACCTTTTAATAATTGTCAATTTCCAGTGTACCAACGTTATCCCACTGCATCACGGGGAGCTTCCAGGTCGCATCCAGGGTGGCAATGCGATACCACCACATCGCGCCACCAACCATATTCCCAGTTGTCAGTTTCTAGTGGCCTGACACGATAGTGGCACATTGGTCCAGGTGCCCAAATTGGATTTTATAGTTATGAATTTTTATGTAATTCTAGTGGTATTTGGGTTTTTTTCCATGGACCTAATAAATACTAAACACGTAATTAATCCATAAAGGAGCAGTAGTTGTTCATTATTTCATTATTTTTGATGATTAAAAAGCATTCTCCCCTAAATAGCAAAACCCAAGTTCCAAGAAATGAACAGAAAAATTAAGAATTTCTCCAAGAACTTCAAGAATTAATAACCCAAGGTATGTTAGGTGTTCTTCTATGGGTTACTTTCACCCATAGAGTCCACAAATCCGTTTTAAAATTACAAGATTGTTTATTATGAATTACATGCTTGAAATTGTATTGAATTCATGTTCATGTTATTGTTGGGTCTCAGTCCATAATTGAATTACAAGTTTTTATGAAACTTATTGTCATATGTGTTCAATTACATGATCTTTATGATAAACCCTTCAATTTGCAAGTTGATTTATGTAACCATGATAATTATATGTGTTGATTATTGTGTAATCTAAGCATGCTCCCCATGTGTCTTATAATATACCAATGTGGATGAAATAGTGTCATTATAACATGATATCATGTATTCCCTATTCAGGTGCAAGTTAATGCATTATAATTGTTTGATGAAATGCCTCTATGAATGAATCATGATTAAGTGAGCATTGTTATGTTATTCAAGATTATGCCATACCTTTCTTTTATTCTATAGTGTCTTGGGGGTATTTAATACCCAATAATTTAGTTGTGTACCTAGAGCTAGTGTCAGTTAAAGAATAGTATCAGTCATGTCATGATCAATAGAATTCAGTCAGCTATAGAACTCCGTAGAACTCAATTAGTTACATAATTTAGAAAAATTCAATAAACTCGGTATCAATCCAATCCAATTAAGTATACTCAGTTCAGTGTCTTTCAGTAGGGATTAGGATTCACCACTGAGTGAACCCAAGGATGGCGGCTCGCCTTCCAATAAAGGGGATAACCCTTAGAATTAATCATTGCATTCCAGAACTATGTATCCAGCATAGGTTGAGACATCAAACTTGCCATTTGAGGGTTAATGAGGTTTTTTAACCTGCCAATTGAGGATTCCACCATTCTCAATAGATTACTTGCCAGATAAGGGTAACTCCTCAGTGTCTTTACCCATGGCATGATCCTGACACCCTTCCAACTTAGGTCACAAGTTAGACCCCAATTCAGTTATCTTATTTGGTGAATGTCGATTAGATGATTACCTCCCATAGTTAATGTTTCATTTTTAGTCTTAAAAATAAAACTTAATTCAATTCTACAGAATCAGGACTGTTATATACAGTCAACCAATATCAGTAACTCAATTATCAGTAACTTCAGATATCAGTTACTCAGTATCAAAACTTAGGACAGAGCATCAGACAAGCTCAGTCACAGTATTTATTTATATGCAAAGTGGTATATACTCAATATTTTATAGTAGTATCAGTTATCCACGTACTCACATATTCAGTTACTCTATATTATTCAGTTAGTTATTGGTCATGCATATCAACCATTGCATTCATCCTTACCTCATCTATGATACCGGTACATTCCACATACTGATGCTTTTCTCTGTACTATGATCTCTCATATCATAGGTTCGGATGCTCGAGTTCCCGACCGCGCATAGATAGATTCAGATTCATCTTGTAATGTCAGAGTTAATAGTGAGTCCTTATCTATTAAGGATATTTTATTATTTTAGTTTCTCAGTTGAGGCAGTATTTCAGTAGATAGAGTTAGTTGGGGGATTGTCCCATCAACCTCAAATTTAGACAATTCATTTTAGAGGATTTTCAAGCTAGACTTTTTAACATTATTTAGTTTTATAGATTACTATTATCAGTTGATATTCTTTTATTAGTATTTGCAAATTTTGAACCTTATGGCATTTTAGCCTATTTTTTGCATTTATTTCTATATTATGATTCAATACTCACAGTAGATATCAATCATGGATTGCCTTGTGGTCCTCCAGGATCGTAAGCATCGTGTAGAGTCCGGGATATAGAATCAACGCATTGCAAACTTGCTATCAGAGCCTAAGGTTCAACAGAGTCGTAAGGAGTTTGATAGTCGTATCAAGTAGAGTCTTGTATATGGGTGTGTAGCGTGCCCCACTTATGGCAAATGGGCTATGACACTTTTTAGAAAAAGTTTCCCTTCTTTCAGTAATTATGTCGTGCGAGTGAGCATGAGCTAAAGTTAAACTCTCATTATAATCTATTTATTTCTTTCATTTACAGAACATGCCTCCCAAAAATACTAACGAAAAAAGAACTGGAAATCAGTCAGCACCCTAGCCCATTCAAGAAGATCCCCTAGACGAGAATGTCTCATATGTAGAATTTAAAGTTGTATTCACTACTCTAGCCAATTCTGTAGTAGCGTAAAATAAAAGGCCAGCTATTGTTCAGGCCAAACCAGTGGTCAACACTACTGCAGCCAGGATTTGGAACTTCACCCGAATAAATCCTCCCTTATTCTCATGATCTAAGCCAGAAGAGGATCCATAGGAGTTTCTCGATCAGTTTTAGAAAGTCATAAATATTATGGGAGTGACTTCTAGTGAGAGTGCTAAGTTAGATTTCTATGAGGAGCAAGATGTAGCTCATATGTGGTTTAAACGATAAAAGATAGACAGAGGCATATATGCAGAGCCCATAGAGGGGAAGAGTTTTCTACTGCTTTCTTGGAGAGAATCTTTCCCTTAGAGCTAAGAGAAGCCAAGGTGTTAGAGTTCATCAATCTCAGGCAGGGTAGTATGAGTTGTGAAAAAGTATTTCCTCAAGTTTACTTAGTTATCTAGGTATGCTTCCCTTATGGTAGCAGACAGTAGGTCTAGAATGAGCAAGTTCATATATGAGGTGTTAGATTGTATGGTTAAAGATGTAGAACTATGATGTTGATTAAGGAGATAGACATATCCAGGATCTTAGTCCATGCTCAGTAGATACAAGAGGCTAAGAATAGAGAGAGAGAGGCAAAATAAAAGAGCTAGAATAGGTAGCTTTAATTTTAATCAGCCTAAGTTAGAGGTCGGTAACCATTCCTAATTTTACCCAAAATATTCAGTCCAACTCCATCCCCAAACAGTGCTTCAGTACCTAAGTTCAAGAATGGTAACAAAGATAGGGTGCAGGCTCTATATCTCAATATAGTTTCAGAAGTGCTTAAACAAATCCTCTTTGTCAGACATGTGGCAAAAACCATCAGGGTGTCTGCAGAGCTGGTGGTGATGTTTGTTTCGGGTGTGGCAAGATAGGCCACAAGGTTAGAGATTGTCCTCAGTCAGATTCTCAGGATCAGTATAATTATCCTTTAGATCAGTCAGGTCACTTGAATCAGCAGGGTGCCACTTTTAGTGCCACTAATGGGCAACGCCCAAACAGGCTTTATGTACTTCAGTCCAGAAAAGATTCAGAAAATTCTCCTGATGTGGTCACTAGTACATTACAAATCTTCCAATTTCGTATTTATGCCTTGCTAGATCCAGGAGCTTCTTTGTCTTTCAGAACTCCTTATATAGTCGTTAACTTTGAAGTCAGTCCAGAAAACCTAGCAGAACCTTTCTCAGTTTCTACCCCAGATGGTAAATCTATCATATCCCGATGGGTATACAAGAACTTCTCGGTTATGATATCTCATAAAGTTACTTCATTTGACCTTGAAGAGCTAGAGTGACAGATTTTGATGTCATTCTAGGCATAGATTTGATTTATTCATGCTATGCCTCAGTTAATTGTAGAAATAGAATATTTTATTTTCAATTTTCAAATAAACTAGTCCTTGAATGGAGTGGTAGAACAACATTGCTTAATAGTCAGTTGATTTCCTACTTTAGAGGGAGAAAATGATATCTTAGGGATGTGTCTATCATCTTGTACAAATCAAAGACTCTAGTTCAGAGACACCCAGTCTTGAGTTAGTTCCAGTAGTAAATGAATTCAGAGATACGTTCCCTAAATATCTTCCTGGAGTTTCTCACATTAGGGAAATAGACTTCATAATAGACCTTCTTCTAGACACTCAATCTATCTTTATTTTTCCAAATAAAATGGCACCTAAATAACTTAGGGAGTTAAAAAATAGTTGAAGGATCTCCTAGATAAGGGATTTATCAGACTGAGCATTACCCCATGGGGCACACCAGTCTTATACGTGTATAAGAAAGACGATTCTCTTAGAATGTGTATAGACTGCCGTCAGTTGAACAAAGTCACAATAAATAATAAATATCCACTTCACCGAATCGATGACTTCTTTGACCAACTTTAGGGTGCCAATTAATTTTCTAAGATAGACTTCAGATCAAGCTATTATCATTTTTGAGACAGAGAATGTGATATTCCAAAAATAGCTTTCGGGACTGGGTATGGTTACTTCAAGTTTCTAGTCATGCCTTTGGTCTTACAATGCCCCAGTAACTTTCATGGACTTAATGAATTGCATGTTCAAGAAGTACTTGGACATGTTTGTTATAGTCTTCATCAATGACTTTCTTGTCTACTCTCTTAGTGAGAATGATCACACAAATTATCTCACAATCGTACTTCAGACTCTCAGAACTCATCAGTTATTCACTAAATTCAGTAAGTGCAAATTTTGGCTACGGTCAGTAGTCTTTCTTAGGTATATTTTGTCCATTGATGGAATTAGAATTGATCCTTACAAGACCGAGGTGGTGAGAAACTGGCCTAGTCCCATCTTTCCATTAGATATCAGGAGTTTCTTGTGTTTAGCTAGTTATTACCATCGGTTTTTTCATAGGTATTCATCTATTGCAACCCCTATGTCCAGATTGACTTTGAAGAAAGTCTAGTTTCAGTGGTCAGATTCTTGCGAGAAGAGTTTTCAGGAATTGTAGACTTGACTCATCTTTGCCCCAGTTTTGACTCTGCCAGATAGTTCAAACGGGTTTGTTGTGTACTATGATTCATCCAAAGTAGGTTTATGTTGTGTCCTCATGCAGAGAGATAAGATCAAAGCTTATGCCTCCAGATAGCTTAGGGCCCATGAGAAGAATTATCCAAATCTTGATCTCAATTTTTCAGTTGTAGTACTTGCCATAAAGATTTCGAGGCATTACTTGTATGGGTGCATGTTGATGTGTTTACAGATAACAAAAGTCGTCAGTATGTGTTCTCTCAGAAAAACTAAAATTTACGTCAGAGGAGGTGGTTATAGATATTGAAAGATTATGATATGAGTGTTCTGTATAACCCAAGCAAGGCCAATGTAGTGGTTGATGCTCTCAGTAGATTATCGATGGGTAGTGTTGCTAAAGTTGACAATCATAAGAAGAAGTTAATTCAAAAAGTTCATCATCTTCCCCAAATAGCTGTCCACTTAGTCGATTCTGTAGAGGGTAGTGTATGGGTGCAGAATAGTGCAAAATCATCTTTAGTTTCTAAAGTGAAGGAAAAGAAGAAGAGAGATCCCAGTCTATTTAAGTCAAAAGAGTCAGTCAGAGATCAGATAATAGAGGTTATCTCCCAAGAGGGATATGGTGCGTTGCATTTCCAGGGTCTTTTATATGTTCTAGAGTAGATGAATTAAAGAAACAAATTCTTCCAAAAGCGCATGATGCACGATACTCTATTCATCCATGGGAAACTAAGATGCACCGCAATTTATAAAAGATTTATTGGTCGAGTGGGGTGAAAAAAGATATTGCAAAGTTTGTAGCTAAGTGCTCTACATGTCAGAAGGTTATGATTGAGCACCAGAAGACTAGTGGGTCAATGCAGGAGTTCAGTATGATAGTGTGCAAATTTGACCATCAACGCATCGCGGAGGCCAACCAAATGGCAATGGTCACTTTCTAGTGTTCCATCGTAAAATTGGCACGTCACGCCAAGCAAACTTTTCATAATTATCAATTTTTAGTGTACCAACGCTATACCACCACATCGCGCCACTAGCTACATTCCCAAAGTTTCCAGTGTCCTGAAGCGATAGTGGCGCGTTGTGCTAGGTGACCCAAATCAGGTTTTTTAGTTATGAATTTTTAAATCATTCTAGGGATATTTGGGTCTTTTTCCATGGACCTAATTATTCCTAAACACGTAATTAATCTCTAAAGGAGCACTAATTGCTTATTATTTAATTATTTCTCATGATCAAAAAGCATTTTCCCTAAAATAGCAAAACCCTAGTTCCAAGAAATCAAGAGAAAACTAAGAATTTCTCTAAGAACTTCAAGAATTAATTACCCAAGGTATGTTAGGTGTTCATCTACAGGTTACTTTCATCGATAGAGTCCATAAACCCATATTTAAAACTACAAGATTGTTTATTATGAATTATATGCTTGAAATTGAATTAAATTCATGTTCTTGTTATTGTTGGGTCTCAGTCTATGATTGAATTACAAGTTTTTATTAAATTTATCTTCATATGTGTTGAATTACATAATCTTCATGATAAAACCTTCAATTTTCAAGTTGATTTATGTAACCATGATAATTATATGTGTTGATTATTGTGTAAACAAAGCATGCTCTCTATGTGTTTTAAATATTTTTATGTTGATGAAATAGTGCCAATATAACATGATAGCTTGTATTCCCTATTCATGTACAAGTTAATGCATTGCTAGTGTTTGATGAAATGCCTCTATGAATAAATCATGATCAAGTGAGCATTGTTATGTTATTAAAGATTATGCTATGCCTTTCATTTATTTTATAGACTCTTGGGGCTATTTAATACCCAACAATTTAGGTTTGTACCTAGCGCTAGTGTCAGTTATAGAATAATATCAATTATGTCATGATAAGTAGAATTTAGTCAGCCATAGAACGCAGTAGAACTCAGTTAGTTACAGAATATAGGAAAACTCAGTATCGGTCCAATCCAGTTCAGTTACTCAATTCAGTGTCTTTCAGTAGGAATTAGGAATCAACACCATGTTAACCCAAGAATGGGGGCTCACCTTCCAATAAAAGGTGTGATCCTTAGAAGAAATCCTTGCAATCCAGAACTACGTATCCAATATATATTGAGATATCAAACCTTCCAGCTGAGGGTTGATGAGGTGTTTTAACCTGCTTGTTGAGGATTCTACCATTCTCATTAGAGTACCTGCCAGATAAGAGTAACTCCTCAGTGTCTTTACCCATGGCAGGGTACTAACACCCTTACAACTGGGGTGGTCATAGGTTGGACCCCAATTTAGTTATCTTATTTAGGGCATCTCAATTAGATGATTACCTCCTACAGTTATTGTTTCAGTTTCAGTCTTCAAAATAGAACTCAGTTCAGTTATATAGAATTAGGACTGTCGTATACAGTTAACCCTGATCAGTAACTTAATTATTAATAAATTTAAATATTAGTTACTCAGGATCAGAACTTAGGACTTAGCTTCAGACAAGCTCAGTCACAGTATTTATTTATATGCACAGTGGTACATACTTACTATTTACAGTAGTATCAGTTATCTACGTACTCTCATGTTTAGTTACTCTATATTATTCAGTCAGTAATTATTCATGCATATGAACCCTTGAATTCATCCTTACCTCATCTAGAACACCTGTACATACCACGTACTGATGCATACTCTTTCTTTGCCCTATAATGTCTCATATCATAGGTTCGGACGCTTGGGTTCCCGACTGTGCATAGATAGATTCAGATTCATCCTGTAGTGTCAGAGTTAATAGTGAGTCCTCATCAATTGAGGATATTTTATTATTTTAGTTTCTTAGTAGAGGAATTATTTTAGTAGATGGAGTTAGTGAGGGGATTGTCCCATCAACTCCATATTAAGACAATTCATTTTAGAGGCTTTTCAGACTAGAGTTTTAAACATTATTTAGTTTTATTGATTATTATTATCAGTTGATATTCTTTTATCATTATTTATAGATTTTGAACCTTATGGAATTTTTTCCTACTTTTAGCATTTATTTTAGTATAATTATTCAGTACTTATAGCAGATATCAATCATGGGTTAGCTTGTAGTTCTTTGGGATCGTAAGCATCGTGTAGTATCTGGTGTACAAAATAGGTTCATTAAAAACTTGGTATCAGAGCCTAAGGTTCAACAGAGTCCTAAGAAGTTTGATAGGCGCATCAAGTAGACTCTTATATATGGGTGTGTGGCGCGCCCCACTTATGGAAAAGAGGCTATGAAACTTTTTAGGAAAAGTTTCCCTTCTTTCAGTAATCATGTTGTGCGAGTAAGCATGAGCTAAAGTTAAACTCTCATTCTAATCCATTTTTCCCTTTCTTTTGTAGAATATGCCTCCCAAAAAAACTAACGAAAGAAGAACTGGAAATTAGTCATCACCCCAGCCCATTCAGGCACATCCCCTAGATGAAAATGTCTCCCATGAAGAATTCAGAGGTGCATTCAATACTCTAGCAAACTTTGTAGTAGCTCTGAATAAAAGGCCAGCTACTATTTATGTCAAACCAGTGGCCGATACTCCTGCAGCCAGGATTTGGGACTTTACCGGAATCAATCTTCCCCTATTCTTAGGATCTAAGCCAGAAGAGAATCCACAAGATTTCCTCGATCAGGTTCAGAAAGTCACAGATATTATCGTAGTGACTTCCAATGAGAATGATGAGTTAGCCTCCTATGAGCTATAAGATGTAGCTTATTCATAATTTAAGCAATAGAAGGTAGACAGAGGCATAGATACAGATCCCATAGAGTGGGAAGAGTTTTCTACTATTTTTCTAGAGAGAATCTTTCCCTTAGATCTGAGAAAAGCCAAGGTGTTAGAGTTAATCAATCTCAGGTAGGTTAGTATTCGTTGTGAAAAAGTATTTCCTTAAGTTTAATTAGTTAGCTTGGTATGCTCCCTATGTAGTAGCAGATAGTAGGTCCAGAATGAGCAAGGTCATATCTGGGGTGTTAGATAGATGGTTAAAGAGTGTAGAACTGTGATATTGATTAAGGATAAGGATATATCCTGGCTCGTAGTCCATGCTCAGCTAATAGAAGAGGCTAAGAATAGAAAGAGAGGGGCAAAATAAGATAGCTAGAATTGGTAGCTTTAAATTTTAATAAGCCAAAGTCAGAGGGTGGTAACTGTTCCCAATTTTACCTGAAATCTTTAGTTCCAGTTTTGTCCTCATCCTATACTCTAGTACCTAAGTTAAATAATGATAACAAAGATAGCGCGCCAGGCTCTAAATCTTAATGTAGTGTCAGTAGTGCTCAAACAAATCCTTTTTGTCAGACATATGGCAGAAACCATCAGGGTGTCTGCAGAGCTAGCAGTGATGTTTGTTTTGGGTTCTAAGGGTCATTATAATCATCCTTCAGCTCAGTTAGGTTGCCTGAATCATCAGGGTGCCACTTTTAATGCCACCAGTGGGCAACGCACAAACAAGCTTTATGTACTTCAATATAGACATGATTAGGAAAATTCTCTTGATGTGGTCACGGGTACGTTATAGATCTTTCATTTACATGTTTATGCATTACTAGATCCAGAAGCTTCTTTATCTTTTGTAACTCTTTATATAGCCGTTAACTACAAATTAGTCCAAAAAACCTAGTAGAGCCTTTCTCAGTTTCTGCCCCATAGGGAATATCTATCATAGCCTGATAGGTATACAAGAACTGTTTGATTATGTTATCTCATAAAGTTACTTTAGCAAACCTTGTAGAGCTAGAGATGGCAAATTTTGATGTCATTCTTTGCATAGATTGGCTCTATTCATTCTATGCCTTAGTTGATTGTATAATTAAAATAGTTCATTTTTAGTTTCCAAATGAACCAGTCCTTGAATGGAGTGGAAGTACCACAGTGCTTAATAGTCAGTCAATTTTATACCTTAGAGTTAGAAAATAATATCTAAGGGATGTGTCTATCATCTTGTTCAAGTCAAAGACTTTAGTTTAGAGACTTCTAGTCTTAAGTCACTTCCAGTAATAAATGAATTCTCAATGTGTTTCCCAAAGATCTTACTAGAGTACCTCCCATTATGGAAATAGACTTCGGAATAGTCCTTCTTCCAAACACTCAGCCTATCTCTATTTGTCCATACAGAATGGCACCAGAAGAACTCAAGGAGTTAAAAGAACAATTGAAGGATCTCCTACATAAGGGATTCATTAGACTGAGAATTTCCCCATGGGGTACACCAGTCTTATTCATGCATAAGAAGGATGATTCTCTTAGAATTTGTATAGACTACCGTTAGTTGAACAAAGTCAGAATCAATAATAAATATCCACTTTCCAGAATCGATGACTTATTTGACCAGCTTCAGAGCGAAAGCTACTTTTCGAAGATATACTTCATATTAGGATATCATAATCTTATAGTAAGAGAATGTGACATTCCGAAAACATCTTTCAGGACTGGGTATGGTCACTTCGAGTTTCTAGTCATGTCCTTTGGTCTTACAAATGCGCTAGTAGCTATCATCGACTTAATGAATTCCATATTCAAGGAGTAAGTGGACATGTTCACTATAGTTTTCATCGATGACATTCTTGTTTACTCTCTTAGTGAGAATGATCAAACAGATCATCTCAAAATTGTACTTTAGACTCTCAGAACTCATTAGTTATTCACCAAATTCAGTAGGTATAAATTTTTGCTAAGGTCAGTAGCCTTCCTTAGTTATATTTTTTTGGTAATGGAATTTGAGTTGATCTTCAAAAGACTGAGGTGGTGAGAAACTAGCCTAGACACATCTGTCCATTAAATATCAGGAGTTTCTTAGTTTTAGATGGCTATTACCATTGGTTTGTTGAAGGGTTTTCATCTATTGCAACTTCCATGTGCAGATTGACTTTGAAAAAAGTCCAATTTCAGTGGTCAGATTCTCGCGAGAAGAGATTTTAGGAATTTAAGACTACACTCACCTCTACCCCAGTTTTGACTCTGCCAGATCGTTCAGATAGGTTTGTTGTGTATTGTGATACATCCAGAGTAGGTCTGGGTTGTGTCCTCATACAGAGAGATAAGGTCAAAGCTTATGCCTCCAAATAGCTTAAGCCCCATGAGAAGAATTACCTGAATCTTAATCTTAAGTTAGCAATTATAGTGCTTACCTTAAAGATTTAGAGGCATTACTTGTATGGGGTGCATGTTGATGTATTCACATATCACAAAAGCCTTCAGTATGTATTCTCTAAGAAAGATTAAAATTTATGTCAGAGGAGGTGGTTATAGATATTAAAATATTATGATATGAGTTCTGTATAACCCAGGCAAGGCCAATCTAGTCGTTGATGCTCTTAGTAGATTATCAATACGTAGTGTTTCTCAAGTTAAGAATGATGAGAAGATGTTAGTTCAGGAAGTTCATCAGCTTGCTCGACTAGGTGTCCACTTAGTCGATTCTATAGAGGGTAGTGTATGGGTGCAGAATAGTTTAGAATCATCTCTATTTTCTTAAGTGAAGGAAAAATGGGATAGAATTCCCAGTCTATTTAAGTTGAAAGAGTCAGTTAGAGATCAGAAAATAGAGGTTTTCTCCCAAGGGAGAGATAGTACATTGCATTGCTAGGGTTATTTATGTGTGCCAGGTGTAGATGACTTAAGGAAATAAATTCTTACAGAAGCGCATAATGCATGATACTCTATTCATCCAGGGGAAACTAAGATGTACCGCAATTTATGAAAGGACTATTGGTAGAGTGGGGTGAAGAAGGATATTGCAGAGTTTGTAGCTAAGTGCTCTACGTGTCAGTAGGTTATGATTGAGCACCAAAAGCCTAATAGGTCCATGCAAGAGTTCAGTATTCCTGAATGGAAATGGGAAGAAGTGAATATAGACTCTATGACGGGTTTTTCTCGTACTCATCATAGCATGATTTTATTTGGGTTATCATAGACAGAATGACCAAATTAGCTCATTTCTTGCAGTTCATACTTTTTATTCAGCTGAGGACTACGCAAAACTCTATATCAGAGAGTTGGTAATGTTACACAGAGTCCTAGTATCCATCATCTCGGATAGAGGTACCCAGTTTACCTCTCATTTCTGGAAAGCATTCCAAAAGGGTATTGGTACCCATGTCCAACACAGTATAGCCTTCAAACCTTAGATAGATAGTCAAGCAGAAAGGAAAATTCATACTCTAAAAGATATGCTAAGAGCATGTGTTGCCGATTTTAAGGGTAGTTGGGTTGACCACTTTCCTTTGACCGAATTTGCATATAATAACAACTATCATTCTAGTATTCAGATGGCTCTATTTGAGGCTCTCTATGGCAGGAGTTGTAGATCTATAATTGGTTGGTTTGAGGCAGGTGTGGCCATAGTAGTAGGGCCTGACTTAGTGTTTGATACCTTAGAGAATGTTCAGCTGATTAGAGAGAAACTTAGTGCTACCCAGAGCCACCAGAAATCATATTCAGATGTAAGGAAAAAGGATCACAAGTCTGATATCAGCGATTTGGTATTTTTGAAAATCTCTCCCATGAATTGGGTAAAAAGGTTCTTCTAGAAGAGAAAGATCAGTCCCTAATATGTTAGTCCTTATAAAATTCTCAATCATTTCAGAATAGTAGCTTATGAATTCGCGTTACCTTCAGATCTAGCTTCAGTATACCCATTATTCCACGTTTCTTGCTAAAGAAATACATTGGTGACTAGCAGTCATAGTTCTCTAAGAGGGTGTAGATGATCACAATGGTATGTCCTTCGAAGAGGTTCTAGTCATGATCCTCGATCATCAGATTAATAGGCTGAGGAATAAAGAAGTCCTCTTGGTCAATGTTCTTTGGTTAAATTTGTCTATTGAGGAAGATACTTGGGAAGCAAAAATAGATATGCGGACCAATTATCCTCACCTCTTGTCTGCAAACTCAAATTCATCTCAAGGTAATAATTTTCCTTAGCTTCACTCAGTTCTATGTTCAGTTACAGTTATAATCTTAGTATTCATTACTGTTGCATTATCAATCATGCATCCATAAATAGTTCAGTCATATGCTCATGCATTAGATATGCATGTTCAGTATGAAAATTTAGTTTATCAATAGATTTAGTCATGTATGCCATGTATTAGATATGCATGTTCAGTCTTAGAACTTAGATTGTCAGTAGTTCAGTCAAGTAGTCCTTTTTCAATGTGTATGTTCAGCATGTAAACTCAATCTACCAGTGTTTCTCAGCTTAGTCAGTCTTATGGGTGTTGATGTCCTCTTGGGGTTTTTGTTGTCATGCCTCTTTTCCCCGGAGTCCTATTTCTTGTAGAGCCGGCATGTTTAGGAGTATGGTGTTTGTTTTATGATGTTCTTTGGTTAACTGGAAGAAAATAAGTATATATAATATTGACATACTTGGTTAATTTTTTGGAATGGTAAATACCTCTCCAATTATCTATTGTGTAACTATGTGATATGTATCTATATGTGACTACTATGAATCTTTTTATGGCATTGGTATTAGGGACATGATAATCATTGCTAACAATTGCATGAACTGGATAGGTAGTAGCTTGTGATGTACATTTGTGCCATGTGTTTGTGAGATCTTACTTAGTTCCCTTTGTATGTTAAATCCATAACTTTCCTGGTTAGTCTTACCTTGGCTGAAGGATAGGGGTTAGGAAAGTATCATATGCCATTTTGACATTAGCCTACTTTTAGCCTAAATGACCTTCCCTATATGCATAATATCCCTTAATTCCTATTTTGAGCCTGAATATCCTATTTCTTTTTATGATACCTATCAATGTCCCATTTATATCATAGTGAGCCTGTTTTATCCCTGGTCCTCCTTGGACACTGTGCACCTTGACTTAGGCAAATGGCCTAAGTTACGGGTGGCTATCATAGGGGTACGTGATGTAAAATAAGTATCAAGAAAGGTAGAATGAAGGAAAAAGATAAAAAGTTCGGTGCAGTAGAAAAGAACAAGAAAAAAAAGTTGTGAAAAAAATAAGTGATTGTAGAAAAGACCGCCCCCATCCTGAATATGTGTGAGTAATAAAAGAGAAGAATAGAAAGAGGTTAATAAGTGAGACCCTAGAAGCTAGTGTAGTGTCAAGGAGGCTTAGTCACTTTAAATATTATTTAGTATCATACTAGCCCCTAGCCTACATTACAAGCTAAAGAGAAGACCTATAGTGATCCTAGCTGACCTATTTGAAAATTTTGGTAATGAAAATAAGGGCAAGCCTATGGTATTTTCCATACATTGAGTGGAACTCCTTTCTGAGATTTAGTGTCTCTTGACCTTCCCCTCATTGACATACTTGATTTCATGTATAAGTGAAGAGAGACATCTTTGTTGTAAGGGCACATTGGTGGCATTTCTAGATGCTTACATGTTTGGGTAGTGAAAAATCTATAAAGGCATGGTTATTGTTACTAAGTTGATGCCATGTCTTGAACTCCTTATGTCACATTATTGATCTTCATCAATATACACAGTTGGGTTTAAAGTGATTGAAAATGGAGAGGGTAATGTGTTTTGAGCTAAACTTGATAATCAACTTTCATAGATATCTTAGGTGTCTCTTGGTTAAGCATTGTAGTATGGTGTTATGTAGTTGCTTGAGGACAAGAAATTGTTTTAAGTTGAGGGTGTTGATGTGCTAGCTTTCAGTTAGCACATTTACGGATTTTAACTCGGATTAATTGTAAGTTCTTAAGTAAATGTTGTTGTTTTAAATGATATTTCATGTGATTTTGTAGGAAAGTCAGGATGCATGGAAATATAAGAAAGTTGTGTCAAGGAGGATGATATTTTGTGAAAATAATTGAGTTTTGAAGAATTCACACTTGGAATCAATTCAGCTAACTTGTGTGATAACTTATCTAATTTGTGATAAGTCGTCACACATATCGTCACACTGAGGAAAAACACAAGAAATTAAAAGCATGTCTGACGAAATGTGTGATAAATTGTCACAAATCTGATAAGTTATCACAGAATTCATCACATTGAAGCAGAAGTTCTGACGACATGCCTGATAACTTATCAGATTTGTGATAAGTTATCACATATGTCATCACCTAGAAGAAAAATTCTGAAATTTTTATTTCGAATTTTTCTTAAGTTATGGGTATAAATAGTAGCTTTTAAGGTTCATTCGTGGGGGCGAAACATCTAGAACTTAGTCCATAGACCATTTTACTTCTTTTTGGACTCTGAGCTTGTAATTCAATTTTAAATCCTTTGATTTAGTTGTGGGAAATTCTTATTGTACTTGGAGGGGAATCAACTTTGGATTTCATCTTTTGTAAGTTTAATTACGTTAATTTGTGAATTCAATCATTTCTATCTCTTTCTATCTTATGAGCCATTAAAACCTGCAACTAGGGTTGTGGGATCTATGACTATTCTTTCTTTGATTTAGTAGTTGGTTAGGGTTCGAGTTATTATAGGAACATCTTGATAATTCTTTTGTATTAATTATTTTCTATTGGTTGCAAACAATAGGCTTTGCTTACTGTTGATTTCCTTGAGATAAGAAATCAACCCTAGTAACAAGTGCATTATCAACGAAGATTTGGGAAGGTTAAGTTCTCATCTAATGATTAACGTTGTAACAAGATTGATTAACTTAAAAGAAAATCAGTATGAATAGAATGACTTCTTAAGTTTGAGAGAATTAGGGAGTTCAGCATCTAGGTAGGTTGAGAAACACTTAGATGGATTGTCGATACTGATAATCTGGTGTTTTCCGCAAGTTATGAGAACACAATGCCACAACTATTATTTAATGGGGGTTAGTAATCATAGTGATCACAACCCTAGTGTATTCTTTATCATTGATTTGAACTATTGAAATTTTAGCTTTGAGTTTGAAAGCAAGTTACAACTTTAACATTTGTTTGATGATCAAAAACCCCCATTTTATATTTTTATATCATTTGTTTCAATTCAACTTATAGTTATAGTTTCAAATTAGTTTAATCGCCACTCACATTGTTCCCTGTAGATTCGACCCCAACTCCAAAGTTGGGTAAATATATTGGCGACGACTGCCTTGCACTAAATGGACGTGTAAGTTGAGTGTTATCACTAGATTACCCTTTGTAACTCCTTATATATTTGTTGACTTTGGAATATATCCCAAAATCTAAGCAGATCCCTTCTCAGTCTCTACGCCAAGGAGTAATTGTATCATAGCCCGATGTGTATATAGGAACTGTTTGGTTATGGTGTCTCAATAAGTTACTTCACCAGACTTAGTAGAGTTAGAGATGATGGATTTTAACATGATTCTTGGCATGGATTAGCTTTATTCATGCTATGCTTCAGTTGACTATAGAAATAGAGTTGTCTATTTTCAGTTCCTGAATGAACCTATCCTACAATGGAGGGGTAGTACTTTAGCGCTTAAGGGTCAGCTTATTTCAAACCTTAGAGCGAGTAAAATGATATTTAAGAGGTGTGTCTATCATCTCATTTGAGTTAAAGACAGTAGTTTCGAGACTCCTAATCATGAGTCAGTTCCAGTCATATATAAATTTCAAGATATATTTTCTGAAGATCATCCTAGAGTTCCTCTCAAAAGGGAAATTGACTTCGGAATAGGCCTTCTTCTAGATACTCCGTCTATCTCTATTCTGCCAAACAAAATGGCTCTAGCAAAACATAAAGAGTTGAAGGAAAAGTTGAAGGATCTCCTAGATAAGGGAATCTTCATACCCAGTATCTCCTTATGGGATGCACCAGCTCTATTTTCGTGTATGAAAGATGGTTCTCTCAAAATGTGTATTAACTACCACTAGTAGAACAAAGTCACCGGCAAGAAAAAGTATCAACTTCCTAGAATAGATAATTTCTTTGACAAACTTTAGGGTGCTAGTTACTTCTCTAAGATAGACCTCAGATCAGGATTTTATCAACTGAGATTTAGAGAATGTGACATTCTAAAAATAGCTTTAAAAACTTGGTATGGTCACTTTGAATTTCTAGTCATGTCATTTGATCTTACCAATGCCCCAGCAACATTCATGGACTTGATGAACTGTGTGCTTAATCATTACTTGGACATGTTCATCATAGTCTTTATTGATGACATTTTTGTCTACTCTCGCAATGAAAGTGATCATGCAGACCATCTCAGAATACTATTATAGACTCTCAGAGCCCATCAGTTGTTTGTTAAATTTAGTAAATGCAATTTTTTTCTAAGGTCAGTAAATTTCCATGGCATATCATTTCCGGTTATGTCATTAAAGTTGATCCTTAGAATACCAAATTAGTAAGAAACTAGCCTAGAACTATCTCTCCGTGAAATATTAGGAGTTTCGTAAGTTTGGCAGGCTATTACCAATGGTTTGTTGAAGTATTTTTGTCTACTGCACCACTCATTTCTAGATTGACTCTAAAGAAAGACAAATTCCAGTTGTCAGATTCTTATGAGAAGCGTTTTCAGGAGTTGAAGACTCGACTCATTATAGCCCCAGTTTTGACTTTGCCCGATGATTCGGATGGATATTTTGTGTATTGTGATGTTTCTAGAATTGGTTTGGGGTGTGTTTTGATGCATAGAGTTAAGGTTATTGCCAATGCCTGTAAATATCTTAAGCCCCATGAAAATAATTACCGTACCCATGATCTAGAGCTAGCAGATGTTGTGTTAGCCTTAAAGATTTAGAGACACAATTTGTATGGGGTGCATGTTGATGTGTTCACAGAACTCAGAAGCTTACAACATGTGTTTTCTCAAAAAGCCTTGAACCTATGTCAGATGAGGTGGTTAGAGTTGTTGAAGGATTATGACATGAGTGTTCTGTATCATCCGGGGAAGGCCAATATGGTGGCTAATGCTCTCAATCGATTGTCCATGTCTAGTATTACACACGTTGAGGATGGTAAGAAAAAGTTAGCTCAGGAAGTTTATCATCTTGCCAGACTAGGTATCCATTTGGTTAATTCGGCTGAGGGTCATGTTTGGGTGTAGAAGAGTTTACAACCATATTTAGTTTCAGAGGTGAAAGAAAAGCAGGACAGAGATCCCAGTTTCATTAAGATGAAAGAGTCAGTGAGAAACCAGAAGGTAAAGGTTTTCTCCTAAGGGGGAGATGGTGTGTTATGTTGCTAGGGTAGACTATATGTGCCATGTGTGGTTTTTGAGAGACAGTGGATCCTTGCATAAGTGAATGGTGAATGTTACTCAATACATTAAAGGCCCACTAAAATGTTACGTGACTTGTGGGAAGTCTATTGGTGTAGTGGGATGAAGAAAGATATTGCACAGTTTCTAGCCAAGTGCTCCAGCCGTCTGTAGGATAAGATTGAGCACCAAAATCCTAGTTGTTTCATGCAGTATTTTAGTATTCCCACATATAAGTGGGAAGAAGTGAACATGGACTTCGTGATGGGTTTGCCCCATACTCGTCATCACGATGATTTGATTTGGGTCATTGTGGATAGGATGATCAAATCAGTCTATTTCTTGCCAGTTCATACTTCCTATTCAGCCAAGGATTATTCCAAGCTCTATGTTAGAGAGTTGGTCAGATTGAACGGTGTCCTGTTCTCCATCATTTTAGATAGAGGCACGCAGTTTACCTTTTACTTTTGGAAAGCCTTTCAAAAGGGTCTTGGTACCTAAGTTCACCTCAGTACAGCCTTTTACCCTTAGACAGATAGTTAAGCAGAAAGGACCATTCAAACATTAGAAGATATGTTAAGAGCGTGTGTCATTGACTTTAAGGGAAGCTGGGATGACCACTTACCTTTGATAAACTTAGTGTATAATAAAAGCTATCATTCTAGTATTTAGATGGCTCCATTTGAGGCTCTGGATGGGAGGATATGTAGATCTCCCATTGGTTGGTTTGAAGTTGGTGAGGTCATGGTATTGGGTCCTGACTTGGTGTTTGATTCTTTAGAGAAAGTGCAGTTGAGCAGTGAGAGGCTTAAGATAGCTCAAAGCCAATAGAAATCGTATATAGATATGAGTAGAAAAGATCTAGAGTTTGAGATTGGTGACTTTGTGTATTTGAAAATCTCTTCTATGAAAGGAGTGAAGAGGTTTGGAAATAAGGGGAAGGTTACTATCTGATATGTTGGTCCTTGTAGGATTCTCAGTCATTTCGGTAAGGTAGCTTATGGGCTTGAGTTACCTGCAGACGTAGAATCAGTACACCTAGTTTTTTATGTGTCCTTGCTAAAGAAGTGCATTGGTGATCCAACAGTTGTAGTCCCTATAGAGACTGTAGATGTTAAGAAAAGTCTATCTTATGAGGACGTCCCAGTCAAAATCCTTGATCGAAAGATTCGCAGACTAAGGAACAAAGAAGTTCCTTTGGTCAAAGTTCTTTGGCAGAATCAGTCTGTTGATAGAGCTACTTTGGAAGCAGAAGTAGACATGCAAATGAAGTACCCTTACCTCTTATCCACAAATTTACACTTATCCTAAGTAAATAGTCTTCCGTATATTTACTCTATCCTATGCTCAGTTACAGCTTCATAACACGCTCATATCATTCATGAAATAGTTCAGTCACGTGTCACGTCTTCAAAATTCAATCATGCTTCAGTTAGGCATGGTAGTGCAAGTACAATTTCTCAGTTCCTCTCAGTTTAGTCAAACTCATTCAAGGACGAATAATCCCAAGGGGGATATATTTTAAGACCCTACAAAATCCTAGTCATTTCAGTCCTATATAGCATGCCAAAAGAGGTCCCAAACTTAGAAAAATTCAGCTAAATGTTGACACGTAGTTTTATTTTTGGCCTCGATATTTCAGTGGCATCATTTATGATCTTTTTGACCTTAGAATATCGATTTTTAAATTGATTCATGATCATGGATGTCAATAGGTCATATTGGGTGAATTTTGGAATTTTTGGACTTTGTTTGGGTCATGTTTGGACGGCCAAAACATTAAGCCAACATGATTATGATGTGTGGCTTTGTCTATCATGTTGCACCCATTGACATGATGCATCAGTGATTGAGTGGACCCCATCGACGCAGAGGGTATCACATCACTAGGCATAGTTTTCTTACTTAATTACGAGTTTGTGAGTGTTTTTAGGTCCTTTTCCCCTCACCCAATCCAGCTAAAACATGAAACTAAGGATCCAAATGGGAAAAATACATTTATTATTAACAAAATTCTCTTAATAACAAGCCCTAGTTTCTTCATGCTCAAGATTAAGTCCCAAGAATAAACCACAATTCCCACGAAATCAACAATAAAGGTATGTTAGGTTTTGATCCTTGGGTTTCCTTCCACCCTTGGAGTTCAAGAAACCTTCTCAAAAACTTAAATTATGATTTCCATGTTATAAATTGAATTATACCCATGTTTGAGTTGTTGTGTGGATTTTAAGTTAAGACCTAATATGGGTTCCACGAAATTATGTTAGCACGTGTGTAGAATTATGAATCTTTGATGTCAAAACCCTTGAATTTACAAGTTTAAGTTATGGTTATGATGCTTATGTGTTGTTCACAATCATGTGCATTAATTATTCTTCCCAAGTGTTTGATTAAATGTCCATGTGAATTGAATAGTGAAATCATGACACGTTAGCATGTGTTCTCTATCATGAACAAGTCCTTGACTTCTAAGTGTTTGACAAAATGACTCAATGAATGAATTGTGAACGATTGATTAGTGCTCTATTATATCCATTATGCTATCAAATCCTGGAGATGTTTATTACCCGAAATATAGCATTTTACTTAGTTGAAGTGGTTTTAGAATCGTTCCAGTAAAGGTTAAGAACTGTAGTACACAGTCAGCTAACAGAACTCAGTGGACTCAGTCCAATTCAGTCAGGCAACACAATCAGCGTCAGTTCAGTTAAGCCTAGTACAATATAGTGATAAGTTTATTGTCAATTTAGTTTGGAGTAGGATTCTGCATTACGTGAGCCCAGAGATTGGCGCATTCCTTCCAGCAGAGGGTTTGACTCTTAGTAGCAGTCCCTGCATTACAAAACTATGTAGCCACTGTAGGGTAAGTCATTTTCCTGCCAGACTAGGGTTGACTGTAACGACCCAAAATCACCTCCCGGGACGTCACACGGTGCATAAGGCTACAAGTAGGGCCAAGCTAACCCTTTTAGCCTATTTCTACAAATAACACTCATTTCAAGATGAAATAATTCAAACACTAGCATAGTCATATCACATGAAACAAAATAAAGAGAAAATTCTCGATCCAAACTACCGAGCAATATCGGAAACCCCAACACAACCACAATCTAATAACTAGTTTGACAAAGCCTCTACTAATCCATGAACTAGAGAGTCATTAGGACAGGTCCCTAACTGACTCGAAATGAAGTGGAAATAACAACATAGTCTCTCAAAATATATAGATGTATGAATATAGGTCCTCGAACCATGAGGAATCACCACTATAGGAATGTAGATAGAGGTACTCGAAAATCACTGACGAGGTTGGGATTGAGCACCTGAACCTATATTTTAAGACAATGTAGCACATAAATGTATATATGGATCAGCACTTGGGAATGTACTGAGAATGTGGGGGGTGCATACATTTATATATGACAACATCAATACACTTTAATCGAGTCATGCATGTAATAAGTAATGACTCATATGGCTTGAATACGTATAAAATACGAATCTCATGAATCATGTAAAATGGAACATGTGACACAATCTCTTGAGTCATTATTCTTTCAGATTTGAAATTCGTACTCTTCTCTTATTCTCATTACTCAAGGTTAAAGAAAACTTTAAGCAATACTTTCAACTCATGCATATATCTCATGGAGGGTAAAACTTCTTCAATGCTCAAGAAATTCTTACTCTTTTGAACTAAAATAGTTGGAATTCGAAATCATATAACTTTGGAACATACTAGAAGGCATTTAATTCACTTTAGGAAAATATCTCATTTCAAGCTTTAGGGAAAAATACTCTTATCAAGGGAAAATACTTTAGTTTAGGGAAGTGACTTATCTCAAAGTTTAAATGTCAAGGGAGGTTCTCTCAACTGATATAAACCATGTGATATACATGGAGTCAAACGTTTTGTCCTCATAAGGAAGAGACCTCACGTTGGGGAGAGGCGTCATACTCTTCCCAGGGAGTATAACCTAGGTCCAATAATCAATAAACAAACTCAGCCTCGGGCCCAATATCAACTAGCCCTTAGGCCCAATAATAATCATAAACTCAGCCTCAGTCCCAACCCACGGTCGTACATAGTTTTAGGGTAAAAACCCATAGTAACTTACCTGGTCGTTGCTAAATACTACTCCATTTAGATTATCTGCGCTCATATCATAAAAATTCACTTTTAGAAGTAATCTCATGGTTCACCACGAACCCAATAATCAAATTTGTAATCTCATGTAGTAGAGTAGATTTCAAAACTCAATGACTATTAGGTCAAAACATTTCTTAATAATCTTAGAATACTCAAATCATGGGTGCTTATAACACAATAGTTCATAAAATCTCAAGTCTCAAGTAGGGCTTAATAACCCATAGTTCAATCTCAAGTTACAACTCATCAAAAGCATAATAAATAGCATAAAGATTCGTAACTAGTGTAGAAATCTGAAAATTTCAGCAATTTATCTCAAAATCTCAACATACTCATATACTTCAATGTTTCAAACACTTAAACAATTAACTTCTCAAGGATTAAAATCATGGGGTATAGACCCATCTACAATTTCTCAAGAAAACACGCAAAAATCATGCCATTAAACTCTCAATTCAAGGGAAACATCAAAAGCTTACAACCAATAACAATGGGTTAAAAACCCCAACTCAATTTCATGTAAAATCGCATAAATTGCAGAGAAATGTAGTTTAAATAAGCTTTTGGGAACAAGGGTGAAAGGATTACCTTTGTGCAAAACCCCACATACATTAAATTAGAAGCTTTGGATGAACTCTCACTTTTGGAACTATATTCGTAATCTTAAATGAGTGTTCTTGAAGTCCTTAACTTGGGAACCTTGAATCTTGACTCAATTAAGAAAATCTATGGTTGATTTTTGAGATTTTTGGAAGTGGTTTTGGATATTTAAGGTTTTTGTTGAGAGAAAACTTGAGAGAAACTTCATACAATGCTTCTAAATGACCTTGATTTGGTGTTTGCATGGTTTAAGAGGCTTTAAAAAAGTCCAAAATGCCCTTTTAAACTTCTTTACAAATATGAAAAAAATTAACTAGAAACCCGATTTCATGGGCCACCGCAATGCGCCACAACCGTGGTGGCTCACTGGAAATTGACAAGTGTGAAATTGGTAGTAACCGCAATGCGGAGCCATCACGTCGTCCCACTAGTTGGGACCTATAACTTCAGCGCGACACATCACAATTTCTCCAGGCCACTGGAAATTGACTATTGGGAAATTGGAGTTCTCTGCGATCTGCCACTATCTCGGAGTTCCACTAGAAATTGACAATTGTCGAATAGACCTTCTCCTAGACACGCCAAGCACTAAAATGATGTTGTTTTATGACTAAGACTTAAATTAGCCATAACTTCTTACCCGGTTGTTGGATTTGGGCGAATCTTATACCGATGGAAAGCTTATCAAATTTCCCATGTGATATAAAGTTGAAACTAGGGAAATGCTAAATGGTTAAAATGATACTCACTTAGGAAGTCATTTCTCAATCTTTTACACGCCTTATTTGACACGCCCTAAGGTTCATTCTATGAGAGAATTTTGTGGGCTATTATAATATCTCCCCCGAATTCCCTAAATGAATTTATGGGTGAAAACCCAAAATTTCAAAACTCTCACATCATCCTTGAAAGAGGGATGTGAGTATACCTTTGGATAATATATCAACCTTGAAAGAGAGATGTGGGTGACAAGGTATTAGTGAATATGTAGCTTATTTTCTTTTCATTATCTTTGAAATAACAGTGAGTTGATAATTAGCTACGTCTTCGGCATCTTCTAAGAAATTGGGATGCCCAATTGAGGTATTAGGTGGATTTGATTGCCACATCCATGAGGTATCCAAAAGGGTCCATGGATGATAATCTTGAGGTTTGGTTGACAAACTAGCCTAAAGAATTCCTAACCTATCCTACCCATATAGTTGACTAGAATTTCCACTAAATGATCTTGAAACCATGCATTAGTTTCCCCTAGGAAGACATAATCCCAATACTTGTTCCATAGTAAAATCTTATTCACAAATGTTGCCTTTGATTTCTAGTTTGAGTATACTTTTGTAGAATAACCTTCCAAACCAATCCCCCTCCCCATTTTGATTCATGTATTTCTTTTTGTTTACACTACGGGCATACACTTAGATACTATCAACACATATAGGGTTCGAATACTAGATTCACTCCTCGAGGATTTGACTTCAATGTGATTTGAGCTTTATTGACAATTATCATCCTACATGAACACTATGGTATAAGTGAGATTGATTTGTCACTCAAACTTCACCCCATATAGGCTTCACCACTAAAAATCAAACTTTCATTTTACTTTTCTAATAAAAACAACTTCAAGTACAATATCACTTACACAAATTGTTTCAACCATTACAAAGTAAACCTTATGTAGAATTACAGTTAAAACATATCCTTGAGATCACAATTTACTTCAAAATCAGTTGAATATTTGAAAACTTAACCAAAGAAATAGAAAAATTAATTTTGCAAAACAAATGAATTGAAAAAGATTTCGTTTCTTTTAAGACATAAATAGAGAAGTGAAGAAAATAAACTGTGTGAGGGGATAAATGTGATTTAAGTTAAATGTATTTAGGAGTTTCAACCATTTGGGGAGTTAAAGAGAGAAATACATGTATGTATACATGTAACTGCTCTAATTGATCTCAACAAATACCCTTGGGTTAGGTCATAAGCTTAATTTTGCTAAAAGAAACCCGAGATTTGCGCTTGGGCCAACCCAGTTGGTACCTAAGTTATAGTGCATATTGATGGTCTAAGCGATGGTGTGTAGAACAAGTGATGACCCGTCGGCTTAGACATTGCACTTGACTTGAATAGTTGCAAATTTACTATAAACTGACGGTCTTAGCAACGCTCCATCACATAGATAAAGGTCCATCACTTTGACCATTAGGACTTATCCATAATATATTTCACTTGATCCATCTGTGATGATCAGGGTGATGGTTTGTCACAATGATGATGCCCCTTCAGTCCACCTGTCCCTAATTATCAAGAATATTTCAACTCAAATTTCCCACAATTACAACTCCTGCACATTAAACATAAAGATTATTACAAAAAATAAATAAATAATAACTACCTAATTTATGTTACAACACAGTATGTAATGCCTCCCACTAGTGCTTGATCTACGTCACAACACGACTCGGTTATCTTAATTACTCAAATTTCATCAAGATAGACCGTATACAACATTTTTACCTTATCCATCAAACCAATATAATGTTAGATCCTCTTTCCATTTACCTTGAATGCACTTTCGTCTTTGTTGTCATGTTCAACCACACCCGATGGTAGACTTTGGTTATTTTTAATGTTCCTAACAATTTTAACTTCAACTTCTTAGGAAAAAGCTTAAATCTCAGGTTAAAGAGTAGCATCCAACCACCCACTTGAAAGCCTCTCTTTTTAATACTTTGATCGTGGTATCTCATTATCCATTCCTTATAATAATATGCCCTTTCAATGTCTCAGAGGCAAAACTCATCCATTTTATTAAGTTGATCTAGCTTCAAATTACTTGCTCCTTTCCAACTTAAATCAACCTATTGAGTGCCCATAATGTCATGCGTTCTAGTTCCACTGGCATATGACAAGCTACTCAAAAAACCAGCTAGTAAGTGGACATTTTGATGGGTGTCTTGAAAGATGTTTGATATGCCCAAAAGGTAACATCAAGATTTCTCAACCAATCATTTTTATTTACATTAATGGTCTTTGTCAAAATAGACTTGATTTCCTTACTTGACACTTCCACTTACCCACTAGTTTGCTGGTGATAAGGTGTAGCTACATTATGTTGTTTCACCCTATATTTAATCAATGTAGCTTAGAAGACATTTTTGTAAAACTGCGACCATACATCACTTATAATGATTCAAAGAACACCAAAATGTGAGAAGGTTTTCTACATCAAGAATGAAACCACTCTCTTGCCTTCATTATCTTCTAGATCCACAACTTCCACCCACTTATACACATATTCTACAGCAACCAAGATGTATTTGTGACCATAAGAGATCATAAAGGTTCCCATGAAATCTATGCCCCACACATCAAACAACTCTACCTCCAGCATCTTAGTTATTGGCATCTCATGATGTTCCGAAATGGACCCTATCATTGATACTGATCACAAGACCTAAAAAATTCATAAGCATCTTTTTTAATTGAGGGCCAATAATAAACACTTTGTAAGGTCTTTCTTGTAGTCCAACTACCTGCATGATGTCCCCCAAATGGGGAGGAATGATACAGCTCCAAAATTCTCAACATTTCCTTCTCCGTTATACATATTCTGATAATATTATCAGCATAACAACTAAAAAGTAAGGCTTATCCCTAAAATACTTGGCCATATCATGTAGAAACTTCTTGTTCTGATGAAAACTGAGGTTATTTAGGATGCTGTCACTTGAAAATAAAGTTTGGAAAATCTGCATACCAAGGCACCAAATCAATAGTAGAAATAAGAACATGTTCATCCAAAAAATAATCATCAATTTCCATCTCATTTGTTCTCTTCTATTTATTCTGCAATCGCAAAAGATAGTCTATTACTTTATTTTTACACCTTTTTCGGTCTTTGACATTAACATTAAACTCCTAAAGTAGCAACACCCTTCTTATCAGTCTTGGATTGGCATCTTTCCTTACAATCAAGTATCTCAGTGCCACATGATAAATGCGTACTACTACCATGGTCTCTAATATGTACGCCCAAAATATTTCAAACACATAAACAAAAACTAAGAGCTTTTTCTCTATAATAGTGTAGTTCTTCTATGCTTAATTCAAAGATTTACTAGCATGTCCAATAGGGTGAAGCAATTTTTCCTTGTTTTTCCCACGAACAACCCATAGTGCTACACCACTTGCATCACACATCACTTCAATTGGTTTGGACAAATTTGGAGCAATAATGATGGAAGAAGCCACCAGTTTCTTTTTAGGACATTAGAAAGCCTTCGACAAATCATCATCCAACACAATCTTTGTCTCCTTCTCTAACAACTTACAAAGTGATTTTGGAATTTAGGAAAAATCCTTCATAAACCTATGATAGAAACCTGCATGGCCAAGAAAACTATATACCACTTTAATTGAGACAGAAGGAGGTAGTTTATAAATTACTTAAATTTTTTCTCGGTCAACCTATATTCTTTTTGCTATAATTTTATGCCCAAATATCATGCCTTCCTTCACGATGAAGTGCCATTTTTCCTAGTTAAGAACAAGGTTGTACTATAATTCTATAGTGTGTTTAATAAATTAACCAAGCAACTATCAAACGAATACCAAGAAACTATCAAATGAATCAACATCCAATGAAAAGTCATCTACAAAAACTTCTAATGTGTCTTCTACTATGTCTGAGAAAATATACATCATACACCTTTGGAAAGTGGTAGGTGCCTTAGATAATCCAAATATCATTCGCTTGAAAGCGAGGTTCCATATAGACAATTGAATTTAGTTTTCTTTTGATCATTGGGTGTAATCGATATTTGATTGTAACTTAAGTATCCATCCAAGAAGTAATATCAACCCCTTCCTACCTACTTATCAAGCATTTTTCTAATGAAGGGCATTTGAAAATGATCTTTCAAAGTCCAAGAGTTTAACTTCCTATAATCCATACATATTCTCCTCCCTATCACCTCCCTGAGTGATATTAGTTAGTTCATCTTCTTAGCTATAATAGTCATTCCACCTTTCTTAGGCACACGTTGAACATGACCTACCTATATATTTTCTGAAATTGGGTAAACCACTACAATAAATTAACTACTTTATTATCTCATTCTTCATAACTTCTTGTATTTGAGGATTTAGCCTACGTTGATGCTCAATAGTGGTAGGAAAATCTTCTTCTAACATAATCTTATGAGTATATATCCTTGATAGAATGCATTTAATGTCGGCAATCATCAACCTAATATCCATCTTGTAGCACCTTAATATCAAAATAAGAGCCACAACCTGATGATCACCAAAGTAGCTGCAATGATAATCGACAAAGTTTTCGCATCATCTAAAACACATACCAAAGATGGCTCAACAATTTTGTAAATTCCAATACTAGTGGCTCTTCAATAGAAGGAATTGCAGGTGGTGTTGGATGATTTTTTAAGTCCAAATCCAGCTTTTTAGGGGCATATGTGTATGACCACATGCCAGTCAATGCATATACTCTCTCCTCGTACTCATCAATTCCTTCGCTATATGAATTCATTAAGACTGCAGTTAAGGTTTCAACAACAAAGCTTTCCTCAATAAGATTAACTTAATTAATGACATCAAAAAACCGAGTCTACACTCATCTCCCTCGATGGCTTCATATATTGATAGACATCAAAACTAACTTCTTCATTATTGTGCCTAAATTTTAGTTAATTCCACTGCATATCAACTAATAATGTCTAGGATGCTAAAAATAGCCTACCCAAAATTATGAGCACTACAAAGTCCACTTCACAATCAAGTATTACAATGTCTGTGGGGAGGATAAAGTTAGCAACCTTCACAAGCACATCATACGAAATGCCCATTGATCTCTTTACTGACCTATTTGTCATCAACAAACACATAATTGTCATCTTAGGAACAACTATGTCACCTGGTAAAGTCCCACTTTTCCATTAATTTTCTACTGATAATTGGCTTATCTATAGCTCTAGGGTCTTAACAGATATGAAGTGATAGTCAACTACTTGACTTTTTATCGATAAGTCATTGTTTGTATCCCTAACTTCGGCATTAGTTGATTCTACCTCTTTTAATAATTTGGCCATTATGGCCTCTATAGTCATCGTCCTCGAATCATTTGTTGCATTATCACGACTCCCAGGTCGTACATATAATTCAATTCTATCTTTCTTGTTCTTATAGATTCCTTGGTCATGATCTCTATAACCAGCCTTATCGTAATAATTTCAACCTTAGTGTCCTTTCCCACTATCCCAGAAACCCCCTAGTTATATAAATAGTTTGCCTCCTTCTTAAAACTAGATTCAACTCCCCTACTTTATAACCCTATAGCTTTGACCTTGTCTAACTTCCTTAAGAGAAAATTTTTTGGGATAAAATCCATTTGTGTCTTCATGTGTGCAATATCTTGATAACATTTCTCTACTCTCTTGTGTTTCTTCACTATCATCCTACTCAAATATGTATTTCTTGGTACCTCAAAATCACTAGTATTCCAAGATATACTTGTCTTAGATATTTTCTCCAACATCTCCATAGCATCCAAAAAAATGAGATCCATGAAGGCTCCGCCTGCAGAATTAACCATAGATTGCTTTGTATTTGAATTCAAGCCTTATACAATAATTCTATCAAATGTTCATCAGTTAACTTATGTTTTGAACACTATGTCAATTTCTTCTTGAACCTCATTCATTTTTCTTGAAGAGCCTCATTAGGCAGTTTCCTAAAGTTGTAAATTTCATCCCTCAAGTGTATCGCCTTGGAAGGAAGAAAGAACTTTTATAATAAAGCTCCTTTCAGTTGCGTCCACTTTGTTATAAAATCAGGTGCCAACTCATTAATACATAGATTTTCCTCCCCAAATAAAGAAAAATGAAATAACCTCAGATGAATGGAATTTTATCCCACACTATGATTGTCAAAGGACTTGAAAATTTTAATGATGTTAACCAAATATATATATGGATCATCCCTCGATAGTCTACCAAATATCCCCTTCAAGTTATGTAGTTGAATCATCGTGCTAGTGATATTAAAGTTCACCCTATGAGCAAATAGTGGGGGAATCATTGCTCTTGTAGCATCGGCTTCATCCAAATTAGCATCATCACTATCATCATCCATGCAAAACTACACCACAGGCTATTAGTGCACTCTACCTCTAGCTTGACGATTTCAATTTGTTGGTGCAGCAATGTTATCAACACACCACTTGTTCATGGGATTAACCAACTTATCGTCAACCCAAGTCCTCATATTCCATATTAGGCATATGCCCAGGTGTTTCCTATTCTATAGGTTAACCTATGCATAAGCCAAAATGGCCAATGTAGCAGCCTCTTATTGGTCTGCAATGTTGCTTCTCACAGTTCTATGAGGTTTTAGATTAAAAGGTAATAATGGCTTACATGTCATTCGGGTCCGTGGCATGCATAATAAATAGCCTACAAGTAGCAAAACAACAAATAAAAGTAAAATTAGGAATCTTGATAAGATTCAATTGACATACATAAACTTAATTAACAACCGTATTTCCCTTCAACGGTGGAAAAAATTGATAAACCTAAATTACAACTCTCCTCAAAGAGTGTAAGCGATCGTTGTCAAATATATAACTCAACTAGGTTGGGGTCGAATCCTAAGTTACCATTAATAAAAGGAGGGGTTGTTAAAATTATTATTTGAATGTTTACTAAGTATGACAATCTAATGCTTCAGATGTAATGTAAAACAAATGAGAATTTATAAACTAGGGTTATGATTACTAAAGCATTTCAATGATAAAAAGGTGTGGTTTTTACATATTCATTTATCAATAATTCCAATTACAAGGGAACTTGCATAATAATTTTTTCAACCTTCAAAGATGGATTAACTTCAATTCTTTCAAATTTAAAGTGATAGATTAGTTCAACAAGTAATACCTCAAGGCATTAATCATAAATTTAGAGTGTGAATAATCCAATTTTCTTGTAAACATTCTCTTTCCCAACATTCACTCCTTTTTTGAAGCAAGTTATCTTCATGGCACATTCCTCAAGTTTTCAACCAAGAGGAATTATATAACTAAGGTGAAAGTTATGTAATTGAAATTATTTTTAAGAATTTATCAATTCAACAAACTTAACATTGAATTAAACCAAGGCTCCCATAAGCCTAGTTATCAGAGATTTAGCCACACATATTTGAGGAGAAGATGAACAAAGTACATTTCTTAAATGGTTCAAATAAAAATGCAAATTGAAAGATGTTTCTCCAATCCCAAATTTCAAGGAAATAATTGAGAAATCTCTATGTTCTCAACTTGTTTCTCAAACAATTTATGTTACAATTCAGCCAATAGTAAAAAGATCCCCATTCTAACTTTAAGTTGGGTATTTGTAGGATCCCAAAAAGTTAGGATTTAAAATTTGAACTCTGGTTGCCACATCAACACCAGCGATATGCCTGATGGACCATCGAACTAGTGACAGTCCATCAATCAAGCTATTAATAGTTGTCCAATTTCATCTTGGTTTTCTATTATGATCAATATTTAGTATGACGACCCATTGTTGGCCTGATAGACCATTGTGCCTCCTATCCTCATTCACTGAAAATTGCTTGGTTTTGCTTAACTAGCGACAATTAGGCCAGAGGCCTATTGCGGGTCTGATGTTCAGTCATTTTGATAATCACTCTTTATCCAAATATTCTAGTTTCTTCCTAAGGGTTAATGGCCAGTCTGACGATCCATCAGTTGGTTAGCCATCTAATATTCATTTTTCAAAAAATTTCCTACTCCTGAGTTTGTTTCCTGAGAACAAGTAAAACAGGCATCAAACACCTCAATAGTTAGTAGAGGACAAACCACTATCCCTCAGAAAAGATGGAAACTATTAAGTCTAATGTTTCACAAGTACTCATGAATCTAAATAGTCCTCTATAACTACCCATTAGTCTGAGGGTGGAAGAAAGTCTTAAGATCCTCTTAAGAGCCTAAGTCCTCATGTAAAGCTCACCAAAAGCTAAAAGTAAACACTAAACCTTGATTTGAGATGATAAATATCGCTACTAAATAAAAATAGACTATCTCACAAATTTAGATGCGGGCTAACCTCTCGGCACTTGAGGACATCTAAATAGGAATCAAATGTGTTAAATTAATAAATCAGACCCCAATGAATCAAATACCATCAAAACCACTAGAGGGTGTGAGGTAGACCACTTACAATGTTCATGGTGATCTTCTCTCCCATTTCTACTAGAGAATGAGTAGCCTCTAAATTAATCCACCTGGTATTTAATTCCCGGTAATCTCCTACTGATAACATGGCAATGAGCTATAAAGTCTGTCATGTCTATCTTTTTTCCACTCCATAAATAATGTTTCCTTAGATATCTATACATCTTAATTGTACCATGGTTAATAGATTATATGGATTTGTGACCTTACGCAATATCGATGGAATCACATTTCCAACTATCAAAACACAAATCCATCAATCATATCTTAAAATACCCTTACAATCTATGGTAGTTGTAATGCCCCAAGAACCTATCCTGGGATGTCACATGGGGCTCAAGACCACGCGTGGCCTCAAGCTAACCCTCTAAGCTTGTCATCACTTTCAGAACTCATTATAGCGCAAATCATGCTAAGAAAAAGAGGAATAACCAGGTCATGAACATACAAAAATATGAAGTAATACTACCCTGTACAAACAAAATACTAAAATCTTTGTACACGCTGGTACATTAGTCTGACAAAGCCTCTACTACATAGGACTGAGGAGCCATTGGGATAGATCCCCAATTGACTCGTTCTGAACTGAAAGTAAAAAACCATCTATTAACAAGACAAAATTGAAGACATGGGTCCTCGAACCATGAGGACTCACCAACCAAAGAAATGTAGATGAAGGTACTCAAAGATCACTGTCGCTGCTGAGACTGAGCACCTGAACCTATATCATGAGGAAATATAGAGTACAAAAGACTATGGGAGTCAATACTTGGGAATGTACTGAGTATGTAGGGGTGTATGCAACATTTTAAATAATATCATAAATGTATAAGAAAATCATGCATACTGACAATAATAACTCTCTTCGCTTGAATTATCTAAAATATTATTTCCGGAACATATCAGTAATAACATATGCTTCATAAATCTCATAAATCATTTAACTCAACTCAAGCTCTTTCACTCATAACTTAGAGTGAATCGTTAACTCATGGTACTTAGATCATTATGGATGTGGGATTTTCTTGTAACCGACATAACTACACCATGTGAGCCGCATGGAGTTCAACGTTTTTCCCTCCTAAGGAGAGAACCCCATATTGGTGGGGGTTTCGTAATCTTGCCAGGGAGTACAACCTCAATATCATTATCACAATCACATCTCAGCCTCTAGCCCACAATTATCAAAATCAATCCTACGATGGCACGTAGTTTCAGGGAAATACCATATTTCCTGCTCGATGCTAAATACTCCTCCCAGACTCAGCTCAGAACGCGTCAGGAAATCCACCTTAATCAATATCAACTCATGGGTCTATTTTAGAGACCAAAACATAAAAATATATCTCATCTATAAATCATAAACATCATGTGGATTCCTAACCCGACTCAACTCAACACAATCTTTCTCAACGTCAAGTACATTTGCTTTTCGAATCATTTCCAAATATCAAAAACTTCAAGGAAACATCATAGGACTCATTCTTGACTTACAATCTCAAATACCAATATATATTCAATAGCCAAATTTCTCATGGAAAGGCATAACTGGTGAAACTTGTCTTAAATCGCTTAGAAATCATCAATACATAATGACAATATACAACTCATGGAATAAATTCTCAATTTAAGAAACATGATGGTGAAATAATCATAAATTTCAAACTTATTCAACTCAAATCTCATAAATCATAAATAACAAAATTTCGGTGTAAACCCACTTGTAAAATCATGTAAATCAATAATAGAAAGTAAATATTTGGGAACCAGATCAAAAGGAGTGTTCTTGTTCAAGCCCCACATACCTTGAATTATAATTTTGGAGATGTAGAAACTTGTTTAGAACTTCTTTCTAACACTTTTAGACCAAGATTTTTGATTCCCTAGACTTGGGGAACTTAATTCTCAAACAACTTGGAGAAATCCATGGAAGATCCTTGAATTTCTTGGAAGAAGATTGAATTTTTGGGTTTTGGAAGAAATCCTAATTTCTAGATGTTTCTTGGAAGAGGAAAGGAGAAAAATGAATGGCTATTCTCTACTAGGATATATATATAAGACCATATGGGGCAGAAATGACCAAAATGACCTTTTGAAAAAGCTGAAATTCGCTGATCGGGGCCTATGACGGTCGATCTGACGGTCCATCAAGGCTCCTGACGGTCCACCAAATCGTCCGTCACTCGATAAAATTGGTATCGATGGAAAGATTATTCAATGCTATACATGAAAAAAGTAGAAATAAGAGAAATACAAAATGTTTTAAACATCAATCACTTTCGAAGTTGTACATATCCACTCAATACACGAATTTAGGATTAAGAAATGATCGGGGTATTACGGTAGACCTCTTGGACTCATCACTCCACACCTTATAATGAATGATGTAATGTCTCATATCCTTAAATAGACGATTATAAATGTGCTTAAATAAGGTAGACCCTACCTCAACACTAGCAAAAATCCTCCTAAAATCAGAAATATCAAGTTGCACGATCACGTTTTTGTAAGTACTAAGTATCCCACGCTAACTTCCTTAGAGAAATTGAGAGACAAGATGAGCTACCATACACTTTGCCTTTTGTTTCAAGGAATATCCTACCACGTTTCCTTACTCGGGTGATATAAGATGGAGATTTCATAATCCTTAAGCACCCTCATCCATCTACACATCGTAGAATTAAACACTCTCTAGGTCATAAGATGTTGAAGACTATGATGATCCATGTAGATCTCACAATGCATGAAATAAAGATAATGCCTCAAAATCTTAAGCAAGAAAACTAGTGTCGCCAACTCAAAGTCATGAGTGGGGTGATTGCATTTGTGCATATTCAGCTACCTCAATTCATAAGCAACAACTCGACCTATTACATAAACCCAAAACCTAAACTAATAGTAGAAGTATCACAATATACAGTGAATCCCTCACCCTCAATAGGAAGAGCCAATATAGGAGCTGAAGTTACAAATCCCTTAAGCTTTTTAAAGCTTGACTCATACTCCTTGGACTATTGGAAATGAAACTATTTTCAGTTTAATTTGATCATCGAAGAAGCACTAGTAGCAATGCCCTTAATGAATCGCCTGTAGTAATCGACAAAACTTATGAAGTTACAACCATAGATGAAGATGTAGGATTGGCTCAATCATGTATATCATAAAAATCTTTGTTGAGCCTACCATAATACAAACCTTAGACTCCATATGTCCTAAGAATTTCACCCACTTGAACCATAACTCACACTTAGATAATTTGAAAAAAATCCTATGATCTCTAAAAGCTTGGAGCATAATCCTCAAATGTTCCATATAATCATCTCTACTCCTCGAATACACAAGGAATTCATCGATGAGTATAATCATGAAGGAATCGAAATATGGCCTAAACACGAGATTAATCACAACCATAAATGTTGTTGGTGCATTGGTCAACCCAAAAGATATCACAACGAATTCTTAATTACCATAACAGGTCCTAAAGGTTTTCTTTGACATGTCCTTGTCCCGAATACACATCTGATGGTAACTGGACCTCAACTCAATCTTAGAAAGCACCAAAACTCCCTGAAGTTTGTCAAATAAATCATTAATAAGAGGCATATGATAAATTATATTCACGGTCATCATATTAAGTTATCTATACTTGATAAACATACATATGAAACCATCTTTCTTTTTCACAAACAAGATAGGAACACCCCAAGAGGACACACTCAGTCTAATAAAACCCTTACCTACAAGATACTAAAGTTAAGAATTTAGGTTCTTAATCTTAGTAGGAGCAGTCCAATAAGTTGCCATAAAAGTATGTCAAATTCTCGGCTTAAGATCAATATCAAACTGAGGAGGAAGACCAGGTAGAACGATACGAAAAATATTATGAAAATTACAGACTAGAGGAATAGAGTCAAGTAAGGAATCTCCATACTAACATCATGAATTTAAGAGAGATAAGTCTCACAACCCCTCAAACAAATATCCTAGCTCAAATATAAGAAATAATTCCTATTGGCTCAAATATGTCGAGCATGTTTAAGGAAACAATCTTGGAATTATAGGAATGCATGATAGGGGAAAAACCTGTCGATGCCTAGAACTATATCAAAATTCACCATTTCTAAACCAATAAGATCAGCCAAAGTATCAAACTCTTAAAAAGTTATAACACATGATATATAAACCTTACCCACTACAAAAAATTACCTATAGAACTAGATGAAAACAACAACAAAGATAAAAAAGTGAAAGATAACTCTAATAGCGAGGCATAATAGAAAGATAAATAAGAATAAGTAGATCTCGAATCAAATAAATCAAAAGTCAATTGATGGAACACATTGTACCTGTAAGAATAACATTTGAAGACCCTGCTTCAAGTCTAGTATGTACAATATATAAATGACCACACCCACCACTAGGTAGGTCTCCTAACCGATCTCATAACCTACCTTCCTGAATACCTCTATGAGCATACTGGTGACTATCTCGATAACAATGTATACCACCTCTAGATGGTTGTGGTACTACCTTTATCGGTTGAACACTCTAACTTGCTAAAACCACTGCTTCTGAATTTATCTTAGCACAAATTTGCACTCCTAGGCTGATGGTAAGTTAGAGTAGGCTATTTAGGTTTTAGAGGATATGCTCCATGATTGTGTTATGGATTTAGGATGTTAGTGGGATATATATATAGCTTTGGCAGAGATTGCATATAATAATAGCTACCATTCATATATTTAGATAGCTTCTTTCGAGGCTTTTTATGGCAGGATTTTTCTTTCTCCATTTGGTTGGTTTAGAGTTTTTGAGATTAGTCGTCGAGGCATGAATTTACTTAATGAGTCTTTGGATAGAGTTTGAGTCACTCAAGATAGATTTCAAGCAGCTCAAAGTAGCAAAAGTTCTATGCAGATCATAAACGCCGTGCCTTGAGATTTAGTGTTGGTGATCATGTCTTTCTTCATGTTTCACCTATGAAAGGTGTGATAAGGTTTTTAAAAAAAGAAAATCTTAGCCCCAGGTTTAGAACTGTTTAGATTCTTTAGATGATTGGGATAAAGTGTATGAGTTAGCATTGCCCTCAAATTTATCAGCTTTTTGATGACCAAAAAATTTTCCACTCATCTATATCAAAAATCATGCACAAAATGATGAAATAAATGTATATATATGAGGCTATTTCATTAGTAAAATGCATTAATTCCCGTGATCTATATGTTTGTAGGTTATAAGATGGAACGGAGTCAAAGCAAAGCTGAAAAGAGAAGTAAAAGACCAAAATTCTTGCATGATCTAAAAATAGAACCATTATCGACCCTCAGGTACCACAATCACAACCCTTAGGTAGAGATCACAATCTGAAGCCATGTCCACCCTTTCCAATCATGATTGGATTACCGTTATGATATGACTCACAAAAGCGGTCAACAAAGGGAGAACATGATGGAGCTATAATTTCCCATGGTCAGAATCATAAATTTGTAGAGCTAAAGCCCAATTATCAAAAGCATAAACCTTTGCACAATTAGGGCATTTTTAACCAAATTTTCAATTTGGCAAAGAGAAAAGCTATTTTACTTTGGGCAAAAAATAAGTGTAATAGATTCTCAAGAGAGTTTTAGTTGAATTTGTGATTGATGTGTTGGATTACTATTTCATTGATTTTCAATTAAAGCATCGAATGTTAACTTGGGTATATCTCTTTTCTCCAAACTCATGAGTAGCTAAATTTCCATTTGGGGTTATATATAAATAGGGTGTTACTATGTATTAGTGTTGATTGGTAGTTTAAAATCATAGTTAATGGTTCTGGGTTTTACTGTTACTCTATGTTTGAGTTGATAATTGTGGGTGAAAAACCCAAGTGCTTTAGATTCTATATCATCCTTGAATAAGGGGTGTGGGTGATGAGTATTTGTGAATAACAAATTGATTTTAGCTTCTTTCTTTGCATTGTCTTAGAAATAATGATGTTATCTGGATTTTGGTCGACGAACGCACTAACAACTCGGGGTCGAGTCTTCTTCAACATCGACTAGGAGAACTCTAAATAAACAAAGTTGTTTGGGCTGTAGTTTTTCCAGGCCGGATAACTTTCTTATGAAATGTCATTTTCTATGTTCATAGGCATTATCTTAGAAATTGGATGCCAAGTTGAGGTATTGGGTTGATGAATTCATCACACCCATGAGGTATTCGAAAAAATCCTTGACTAAAATTTTAGTGTTTTGTTAAAAGACTAGCACTAAAACCCCAAAATCTAGCCTACCCAAGACTTATTAACTAAAATTGGCATTACCTATTGATTACCCATACACGAATTACCCATAGGATTGCATAACCCTAATAAATCTCTCTATTGGTTTTACTTCTCACCTGTTTACCCTTACAGTAGTGTTGTAGTGTGATTTTGTTACATAACCCCCCCCTCATTTAATATATGGTTTATTTTAGTCTTACACTATGGATTAACTCCAAGTTAACTCTCAAAATACATAGATTTAGAAAACTAATTTGCACTCCTTGTGTAAATGACCCCAACTCTTGTTGGATTTATATTGACGAAGACCACCTTACAGCAAAATAATTGTGTAAGTTGAGCATTATCAAAAATTAGCGTCGTTGTCGGGGAGTGAAACTTAGTTTTCACTCATGTGGTGTTATTAGTAACTTTGGGTTTTCCCGTAGTGTCTTTATTTACGTTGTTTGATGTTTTTGTTTTGTTAGGTGATTTTTATAATAATCACGACACCCTAAGTTTCAATGGCACAATGAAGGCTCATTTGATGGACACCTCAGGGAGGAGGATAATCTTCATAATACGAGTTGTATGAGGGAAATATGCATCACATCTGCCATGGGAAATGGGGTATTCTATGTCAAAAATGTCATGCTCTACATGCTTGAAATGAAAAGTCTATTCAAGGGTCAAGCACATGAAGATGCCAACTTGCATTTGAAAAACTTCATTGAAGTTTGTACCCCATTTGATATTGCTTATATCACTCAGGAGTCCATTCGATTGAGGCTTTCCCATTTTCCCTAATGGATAAAGCAGTTTTGTTGTTGGGGTCTCTACCCGTCGAGTCTATTGCTTCTTGGTTCAAACTTATGGAGTAGTTTTTAGATATATATTTTCCACTTTATAGGATTCTTCAACTAAGGGACGAGATCATAAATTTTTTCCATATTAGTGGTAAGACCTTACATGAGGTGTGGCAAAGGTTTAATGACAAGATCATGCTTTATGTTGGGTGTATTTATGTTTCCTAGCGTCACTATTCTAGCCTTTTTAGCCTTGTTTTGGGGATGATTCATGTGATATATAAGTTGATAATTATATAAATGTGTATCAAAGTGTTAAAGAATGTGTTTATGATGTTAAGAGTGAGCTTCAAACAAGTTTGTGCTTAAAAGATTCATTTAGAGTTCAACCCAGAAAACTAGTGCTACTAGCTTGACCTAGGTGCTAGTCTAGTTAACTTCCATTGATTCTATTTTTTTGAAAGTGTTCTAAATGGTCTTTATATATTATTATGACTGGAATAAAGTGTTGGTAATGATAAAATTTAAATTTGAATAAGTGTATAGTTGGAACAATAAATGAAAGATCAATGTAAACTAGCTTAACTTAGCTCTTATTGTGATTCGCTGTAATGGATGTTGTGTTGAATTTTCTTCTTAATTCGTACTGTGTGGTTGTGTAGGATGCTTTTGGAGATTAATATGATGATATTTTTATGTTAATAAGTCTTGGAATTCATGGGAAATACACCACAAGACAAGGTTTTAAGAGGGGAGACTCAACACTTAATCAAATTTCTGAGAGCAAATTCCAGAGAGCCTGGGCAATATTGTTGCATCGTCCAACCTATAGAAGGGCAGTAGCCAGTGTGCTGACCCACATGGAGCGGGTTTATACCAATGGAGCCTCTCCACCTAGTCCCATTCTCAATATCTGAAGGTTTTCTTGGCCAACACGGATTGGGATTACTCTTATACTATAAATACATGTTTTATCACATTTTTAAATACTTTTTGATGTCTTTGGACAAAAGGAGGATGCTCTACACATTATTTAGGTTTTATCATTCTTTAATTTAGTTTCTTTATAGTTTGTATCATCAATCCAAGGTATTGGATGATGAATAATTCTATTAAGGGCTAAAACTCCTTTTCCGGGGTTAAGGCCAAATTCATGATTACCTTCATTTTGAATTAAGTTCGTTAATTTTTCTTATCATTATTGGCTGTTTTTTTATTCTTTTTTTAACTATTTTATGGATTAGCTACCCTTAGAATACATCAATTATTGACCTTTTGATCTCGGGAGGGGGAATAGGAAGATAGAACAAGGGAATAAGCAAGGTAAGGTTCGTAGACTTTTATTAAATAAGGATTTCAAATTAGCATCTAGGACAGGGATATTTCTAGAAGCCTTACTTGAATCACACGTAGGATAATATTTGTAAAGAACTTAAGTGAACTATTACATCCCCGCTCAACTATGTAGTTGTAAGGTTCAACTTAGGTAAACGATTAGAGCTTAGGAAACCATAATGATGCAATTAACCCTGCGAATCAATAACCAAGATAAGAAATTTAACGAATGAAGTTCAATAACATAGTATTAATCTTTGTAAGCCTTAACCCTGGGCTACTATTCATAGATTGTCCTTAGTCATTACTTTTTTTGCATTAGTTTAGTTTATTTTAAATTTACAACTTTAAAACTCTATCTACTTCTCTCCTCAATTGGTTAAACTAGGCAACTATCTTATTTTTAGTTTAGTAATATTGAGTATTATATAGTTTATTAGTTTTTCTTTTTAGTTATTTTATAATTCTCTTTTTATCACACTTCTTGAAATGGCAGCCTGGGATAGATGTCTTTTAAGTGATGACATTCTATTGTGTGTATGATTTGTGGTCAAAGTGATCATTCTAAAGATATGTGTGTTGTAAACACCAATTCAACAATGTTTGTGGGCTATGCTGAAAGGAAAAATTACATAAACTACTATAATCGAATAGGGCTTAATCAATCACAAATTCAATCATGGACCAACCAGCATCAGTTTCAATAGCAATAACTAAATCTGCAGGCCACAACCCAAACGAGCAATTTAGAAGAGTTGATGAAACAAATTTTAGAGTCTCAGAATGAGTTGTTGGCATACGTTAAGAATAAGAGGGAGACTGTAGAGAAATTGGAAAATAAGTTATAGATTGATACAGAATTAACTTCCTAACCTGTTGTAAATGAAGTTACAGATAATTCGAGAATGTCCAAGTACTCGAAAACTAGAATTGTTGAATAGATTGAGCAGATACGACTGTTACTATGTCTATAGTGGCTAAGAAAAGAAAAACATGAGGAGGATATTAGCCAATTTATGGAGAAAACACAAGAATCGCACCCACTAGATTATCATCTTTCTTTTGAGAATGAAATTGAGAATGTGCACAAAAGTGAGTATGTAGTAGATTATGTAGATTTTGAAGTAGGATTAGTTGGTCCCTATTTAAAGCACTTTTCCACTATATATTTAGATGATGTCTTAACTATGTAATCATTTAAAATAGTAGAAGAGTGTGAAGATGGGGAACAAGAATCCTATATTCTTTATTTTACACTGGTTAACAATATTAAAACATACCTCACTTTAAGGTCGAGTGTTTTACTATGCACATTTCATTACTCAGTTCGTTAATCTTCATACCACCTCCATATGATCGAGGCAAAAAGATGGATAAGATGTTAGGGGTGAAATTTATATCCTCAAGGTGGGGGGAAAAATTGATTTGGGTCATGCTGCGACACTCAATGAGGCGTTGCTTAGGTGGCAATCCAAGTTAATAAGGTATGTTTTATTTTCGGTTTTAGTTGTATTTCACGTAGTTTTTTGTTTTTGATTGAGTCACAAGTTAATGAGAAGTCTGAGTACCATAAACTTAAGCTAAGAAGCATGGCAAAGACTGAGTGTGGGGTTTCACAAATTCCATGAATACAAAAGATTCTGTAAGGTAGGCCTAGAGGCCTCAGGGAGTATTTCTATCTTTTTACTATTAAATTCACATTGGGTACAAAGTAGATTTTTAAGTGTGGCATGGGAAAATTTCCAATTTTTGGCTCAATTTAAAAAAAAAAATTAGAAGAGGAATAAGTGATATATTTGAATTGGTGCTATTTTTTATTACATGATGCAAATATTTTTTTTGAAAAAAAAGAATGTTGAATGAGTGAATTGCTACTTTTGAGACTCTTAGGCTCAAGTTTTTTACTCTTGTACTTGTTGGCTTAAAATTGAATTTATGTTATTATTTAGATAGGAATCTATGATGATCCTATATGAGTTGAGAATGTGACATATATGTGTAAGGTTTTTGTATATTCCTTGTTACATGTGATGTCTAGAACTTTCCCATTGTGTGTATTAAGCGAAATAAACAATGTGGTTTTAGGAGATGATTTAGACATTTCTTAGATAGCCTTGTTTTATACATCCTATTTTTCCTAACTTTGTGCTTAATCCTAGTTAACCCTCATTGAGCCTTTATTTTTTTCTTTGGAAACCTCATAAGTAGCCTAATCTTTTCTTTGATAGACTATAATTTGATCCAAAAAAAAAAAGCTCCTAAGTGCTTTAATAAAAAATTAATCGAGTAAGGAGTTTGAGAAATTGAAGAACAAAAAGGTGAAATTGATGCCCCAAGGTAATAGTTATTGGTGTTTATATTTGATTTGTGATGGATGGGTGATGTTGGGTGTATTTACACATCCAAGCACCATAATTTACCCATGTTTTAGCTAAGTTTTGAGGATAGAATATATAATTCTTGCACTTTTAGTCCATTTTCAATTAAGTGAGCTAACCTATGTGATTAGCATACTTTTCAGGTACCAATGAGGAAGATTTCAGCACTTTGGGGACCTGTGGACAGCAAAGGAAAACTTCACATAACAGGGAAGGCAGCTTTTGGACTGAATGTGATGCATGGGAACTTTTTCCAGAGCAAACTCAGTATTTTTAAATACTTAAGGATGCAGTAGCAACTTAGTAGAGAAGGATATTATTAAAAACCTTATTGCTGAATTTTCAGCATTATTATTCATTATTCAATATTCAGATTCTGTAATTTTTTGGGGAACAGAGGAAAAACGCTAGGCTTGAGCAACGGCAACAAAGAAACACGTTCTTCTCTTGTTGTCGCTAATCATCTCCATCACGAGGATTATTCTAAATTTTGGTATGATGATTATTTCGATTTTGATTTCCGTTGTATTCATGAGTAGCTAAACTTATCTATTAGGGTTATGAAAACCTTGTAATATACTCTCTATTGCTATGAGTTTGTGAATTTATGATGTGTCATGCCACTTATATCATTACTCTCTTCATTTTGATTGAATTCTCATGGTTGCAAACATAGGGAATATGCCAGTATAGCATTAACTTGTTCGAGAGAAAAGTTACATGTTTGGAAAAGAGAGCGTGACAAGAAAATAGGGTTTCCAACCTCTGTTTACACGTTAATGCCTTAGCAGGATTAAATTCTTGGAGAATTCGTACCATTTGTTATACACTTTAGGTTCGAGAGAGCTAAAGTGAATAAATCCTTGATGGTTGAAAAACACTTGGATTTAGAATTAGAATACGACTCTCTATAAGTGCATGCATGTCTAAATTCTGCATTACTCATAGTTAATAGAGAAGTAGAAACTATAAGGTGAACATAACCCTAAGTTTTCATTCTCTGTGATTCAATATTATTACACCTATCATTCCATCGTTACTTTGATAATATTAGTTTGCGCCAAAACCAAACCCCCCTTTTTTCTTGGAATTTTCGACCAACAGTCTAATAATAATCGCAGCACTTTGTGACTATAGTATTCCCTGTGGGATTCGACACCCAACCCAGTTGGGTTCTATATTTGACAGTGACCAATTACACTTTCTAACGAGAGTTGTAATTTAGGTGTATCAAATTTTGTCACCATTGCCGGGGAATATGGTTGTCAACTAAGTTTGTGATAGTTAATAGACCCTTTTGTCAAAGATTCTCGAATTTTACTTTTTGTTTGTTGTTTTTGTTTTGTTCAGGTTTGGTAGAGTGCATGCCAAATACACAAAGTTCTAGTCAGCCATTATTACCTCTAAATCCTGAACCACATCTTATTGGCAGAATGGATGCACAACGAGACATTGAAAGAAGGGTTGCTCAGCAGGAGCAGGCTATATTAGTTGTATTGGCAGCTGCACAAGTAAATCAACAGAACGCTGATAACCCTGGTCGGTCAACAAATCTTGATGATGAGGACCTGGGTGATGATGAATTATTAAACCCAAGGCGTGCAGATGATGTGGCTGCACCTGTGAACAGGAATGTCAATAGAGATCGTCAAGCTAGAATGAGACCTGAACGCTGAGCTGTGCAGGTTCCTTTTGATTATGATGATGACGATTTGGATAGGGCTGGTGCTACAGGGGCTATTATTCCTCCACCCTTGGCACTCGGAGCCAAGTTCAATATCACTAGCACCATGATTCAGCTATTGCAACTCAAAGGGTTATTTGGTGGACTTGCAGGCGATGATCCGAATATGTATCTGATTAATTTTATATCAACATCCAAGTCGTTTGACAATCCAGGAGTTGGACAGAATGCAATCCGGCTGCGCTTATTTCCATTGTCTCTATCTGTAGAGGCTACTCTATGGTTAAATGGGCTAACTCCTGATTCTATTACTAATTGGAGGCAACTGAAAGACGCTTTCCTAGAAAGACTCTTTCCTCCATCCAAGAGAGACCAATTAAGAGATGAGATAAGCAATTTTCGACAGCTTCCAACTGAAGCTCTCCACGAAATATGGGAGAGGTTCAAAAAGAAGCTTATGCGGTGACCAAATCATCAGATGACTAATATCCACTTGATGGAAATATTATATAGGGCTTTGAACTCTGTGACTAAGCCAATGGTTGATAATGCTGCGGGTGGGTCCTTCATGGACCTTACTTTTATTGAGGCAAGTGATATACTATACCATATGATAAAGCAGAGTAGAGCTTGGCATACCAGTATTTCTACGGTAGCAAGCTCTACTGTATCTATTGGCATGACGGAAGAACAGATACGAAGAAAAGAGGAACGTGACCAGGATATGGCTCACATGAAAACGCAGATGGATCTTCTTACTAAGCATTTATTATCAGGGAAGACAGAAAAGGTCAAGGTCGTTGTATCACAGGGAAGAGATAACTCCGATTATGAGGAGGAAGCGAATTACTTGAATAATCAGGGGGGTTCCAAGACAATACCCAAGGAAACCAAGGTCGGAACTATTATGATAAATCTGGATACAAGGACCGAGACCAAGGGAGTTGGAAGAATAAGACTGACAGGAGTGGTTTGTATGTTCCTCCTGGAAATCGTGAAGCCACTGCATCTGGTTCTGGGAAGATGTCCATGGAGGACATGATGGCTAAGCTGTTGAAAGGAGTGAAGGCAACCAACACGGGAGTAAAAAATGATTTGTCCTCAATAAATCAATTGGTTGACTCACATTCCACTGCAATAAAACAGCTGAAACAACAAATGAGTCAACTATCAGTGGCATTCAATCAAAGAAAAGCTGGCACTTTACCTAGTGACACTATGAAAAATCCAAGGAATGATGGATCATGTTTGGCTATTACTACCAGGAGTGGCAAGGTGTTGGAAAAATCATCCAAAGGCAAGACGGTAGTTGATAATATTGAAGAGAATGTTATTGAAGCAGATTGTGATAATTTTGTAGAAACGAAAAATCAGAATGAGAACGTTCATGATACTACCCCTAGAGGTTAGCAGTCTGAAAAGATTGCTAATGGGAAGCAAAATAAAAAGTAAGTGGTGGAGAAAACTCTTCCAAATCCACCACCTTTTCCTCAGAGACTGAAGAAGAAGGTTAATGACACCAGGTTCAGTAAATTCATGACCATGTTGAAGCAGCTAACTATTAATGTGCCTTTGGTGTAAGCACTGGAGAAGATGCCAAGGTACGCTAAATTTATGAAGGACCTGTTGACAAAGAAAAGGGCAGCAAGATATGAACTGGTAGATAATTTTCATTATTGCAGTGCAATTGCCACAAGATCTTTAGTACAAAAGAAAGCAGATCCTGGTGCTTTCACTATCCCTTGCACGATTGGATCTTTGGATTTTGCTAAGGCGTTGTGCAATTTGGGGGCTAGAATTAATTTGATGCCGCTATCCATTTATAGACAGTTGGGGTTAGGCGATCCTACACCAACCAACATGCGGCTCGTAATGGCAGATAGGTCGGTAAAACGACCTGTTGGTATCTTATATGATGTACTAGTGAAGGTTTCTACCTTCATTTTTCCTGCAGACTTTGTTATTTTGGATTTCGAGGTGGATTCTGAAGTTCCTATAATCTTGGGTCGTCCGTTCCTTGCAACAAGAAGTATGCTTATTGATTTACGAGCAAATGAGCTTTTATTTTGGATGAATGATGAAGTGGTCCGTTTTGATGTCTACAAATCAATAAAGCAGCCTAAAGATGTAAATGTGTTCTCTGTAGCTGATGTTTATTATGAAGATGGGAAAGAATTATCTATAGAGAAGCAGCTTACTGTTGAGCCATTGGCTGCTGTGCTTTTGAACTTTGAGCGTGAGGATGTTGAAGAGTATGAAGAAACTATCTGTGCTCTAATAGGAATGGGGTCATATTCTCATGCCCCTAAGAAGCTGGACCTTAACCTTAAGAATCGACCTTTACCACCAGTGCTAGAATTAAAAGAGCTACCCAGTCATCTAAAGTATGCATTCTTGGGAAGTGGAAATACACTTCCGGTTATTATCGCAGCTGATTTAGGTGAACAACAAGTAGCGGCTCTCATCTCTGTTCTGAAAGAGGTACAAGAGAGCCATTGGTTGGACTATTGCCGATATAATTGGTATCCCTCTTGGGATATGTATGCACAAGATTCAGCTCGAGGAAGATTGCATGCCCACTATTGAGCATCAATGTCGTTTGAATCCACCTATGCAAGAGGTGGTGAAGAAAGAAATTATTAAATGGTTAGATGCAGGGGTGGTGTATCCAATCTCAGACAGTAAATGGGTGAGTCCGGTGCAATGTGTGCCCAAGAAAGGGGGCATGACAGTAATCACGAATGAAAAGAATGAGCTAATTCCACTCAGACCTGTCACAGGGTGGAGAGTGTGCATGGACTACCGGAAGCTGAATTTGTGGACGTTAAAGGATCACTTCCCAATACCATTCATAGATCAAATGCTTGATCGATTGGCAGGGAAGGGATGGTTCTGTTTCTTAGATGGTTATTGCGGATATAATAAGATTTGCATAGCTCCTGAAGATCAGGAGAAGACCACTTTTGCATGCCTGTATGGTACTTTTCCATTCAAACGAATGCCATTTGGGCTATGTAACGCACCTGCCACTTTTCAGCGGTGCATGATGTCCATCTTCTCTGATATGGTTGAAGACACCTTGGAGGTGTTTATGGATGACTTTTCGGTCAAAACTGAGTATGGCTTTGCAGAGATGTGTTGAATTCAACCTGGTGCTAAATTGGGAGAAGTGTCATTTTATGGTTAAGGAAGGCATTGTTCTTGGGCATAAAGTCTCTGAAAATGGAATTGAGGTTGATCGAGCCAAGATTGAAGTTATCGAGAGACTACCACCTCCAATTTTTGTAAAGGGAGTTCGAAGTTTTCTCGGTCATGCAGGGTTTTATCGGAGGTTTATCAAAGACTTCTCCAAGATTGCTAGCCCATTATGAAAATTTTTGGAGAAGGAGGAAAAATTTGACTTTGGTGAAGATTGCTTGAAGGCATTTGAATGCCTCAAAGGAAAGCTAGTTGAAGCTCCTATTATTGTAGCACCCGATTGGTCTCTACCTTTTGAAGTTATGTATGATGCAAATGGGGTAGCTTTGGGTGTTGTACTTGGTCAGAAAAGATAAAGGCTATTTCATCCAATCTACTATGCAAGTAAGGCCTTGAATGGAGCACAGAAGAACTATACTGTTACTGAACAAGAGCTTTTAGAAGTTTTTTACACTTTCAAAAAGTTCCGTGCTTACTTGTTGGGAACTAAAGTAGTGGTTCATACAGATCATGTGGCTCTAAGATATCTAATGGAAAAGAAGGATGTGAAGCCAAGTCTAATTAGGTGGGTGTTACTGCTTTAAGAATTTGATTTCGAGGTAAGGGATAGAAAACGTTGTGAAAACCAAGTAGCTGATCATCTATCTAGACTTGAGAGTGAGCACATAGTGCAAACCAACCTTGATATTAATGATGCATTCCCCAACGAAGAGATTCTAGCAACTATGGTGGAAGACTTACCGTGGTATGCAAACTTTGCTAAATACGTGGTAAGTAAGGTGATTCCTGAGCATCTCTCCTTCCATCAAAAGAAAAAGTTCATGCATGATGTGAAACACTACTTCTGGGATGAGCCGTATCTTTTTCGACGATGTGCTGATGGTATTATTAGGCGATGCATCTCAGATATGGAGGTGCCTAGCATACTGGAAGCAATTCATGCTTCCCAAGTAGGGGGTCACCATGCAGGTGATCGGACGGCCAGGAAGGTACTGCAAAGTGGCTATTATTGGCCTTCATTATTCAAGAATGCCTACGATTTTGAAAGAATATGTGATTAGTGTCAGAGGCAAGGCGCTATCTCAAAGCACCATGAGATGCCCATGTCTAAAATGCTTGAGGTAGAGTTATTTGATGTCTAGGGTATTGATTTCATGGTCCCATTTATGAGTTCATTTGGGATGAAATATATCCTAGTTGTTGTGGACTATGTATCAAAATGGGTCGAAGCAGTTGCGCTAGCTGATAATAAAGGTAAGAGGGTTGTAGCATTCTTAAAGAGAAATATCTTCTCTCGTTTTGGGGTACCTTGTACCATCATCAGCGATGGAGGATCACATTTTTGCAACAAGCTGTTCAAAGCCGTATTGGTAAAATATGGGGTTAAGCAACATAAGGTAGCTAAACCGTACCACCTACAAACTAGTGGGCAGGTAGAGGTTTAAAATCGGGAGATCAAGTTAATCCTTGCTAAGACTGTGAATGCCAGCAGGAAAGATTGGTACAGAAAGCTGGACGATGCCTTATGGGCAAATAGGACCGCGTTTAAAACACCAATTGGCATGTCACCATACCAACTAGTTTATGGAAAGGCTTGACACTTGCCAATTGAGCTAGAACATAAAGAAATGTTGTCACTGAAGCAGCTTAACCTGAAGTGGGATGATGCGATTAATACGATATTGGAACAGCTGAATGAGATGGACGAATTCCGTCTACATGTGTATGAAAGAGCAGATCTCTACAAGGAAAGGATGAAAAAGTACCATGACGAGAGGATTATCCAAAAAAATTTCAAAAGGGCGATTTGGTACTTCTTTTCAACTCCAGAGTGAAGCAATTTCTAGGTAAGTTGAAGTCTAAATGGTCCAGATCATTCAGAATTAGCCAAGTCTACTCATCTGGAGTAGTGGAGTTAGAAAACAATGATGGTGGTGTCTTTAAGGTGAATGGCCAACGAGTAAAGCCATATATCGGTCAACCCGACTCAATAAAATATATAGCCACCATATATCTCGATGAAGTCTGAGTAATCGAGATAACTATGTCGTGCCGCAACAATAAATCAAGAGCTACATGGGAGGCAACCTATCATTTTTAATCATTTTGTTTTACTAGGAGTTTGTTTTTGTTAAATAAAAAAAATCCAAAAAAGAGTCGAGCCACGACCAAAACTAAGGTGCTTGGTGGGAGGCAACCCATCCTTCTAATCATTTTTGTTAATTTTGATTAAGTATAGGTGCAAGGAGTACAAAGGAGGAGATTAGACCCAAATTTTGAGTTGAAAGTGAGCCATACCAACGGTGGTAACGATAGGAATGATGGAGCAAAGGCAATAGGCTAGGCGTTACCTATGACAACGTAGGCAATGGGCTAGGCGCCGCCTATGCCAATGTAGGCAATGGACAAGGCGCCGCCTATGCCATTGCCTATGCTCACTGCCTCACATAGGCAATGGGCAAGGAGCCGCCTATGCCAATGTAGGCAACGGGCAAGGCGCCGCCTATGCCAATGTAGGCAATGGACAAGGCGCCGCCTAGTCCATTGCCTACGCTCACTGCCTCACATAGGCGATGGGCAAGGTATCATCTATGCCAATGTAGGCAATGCTATAGGCGTCGTCTATCCTAGCATAGGCAATGTAAAAGGCGCCGCCTACTTATGCATATGCAATGCTAAAGGAGCCGCCTACTTATGTAATTTGTCTCCTAACCCATTTGTAAATGGACCAAAACCGACCCATGGCTTATCCTTTAAATAGATCCTCAACCTTAGAACACCATTCAATTGTTTGTTCAACCTAGGCGCCGCCCAAGCTCTTCCACGTTCTCCAAGTTTTTCTTTTTTTCATCTAAGCTTGCAAGATCATCTTCCCGATCCATCACCAAGTAAGTTATTCTTTTATATTCTGTAGTTGTTGCAGTGCTACGCTTATAATGGTTTATTAAATTTTGAAGTAGTGCTTGGTGATAGGAATATGGTTGATTCATTAGAATGCACCTCATTGAGTGAAAGGATTCTTGTGGGTATTCTTGACTTTACTACGATTAGTATTCATTGATATTCACGGTCATAATTTCTTTATGGTGTCAAATTTGTGAAGTTAATGCATAATCTTAAAAGTTGTAAGCTTGAAAGTTTGAATGACTCGTTCATCGATGTACTGATCATGATTGACCACAAGAATAAGAGGGTATGATTATTTCTATGCAATAACCTGATAAGATTTTTATGTGGTAGTCTTGTTCAAAGAATACATTAATCCAATGAAATAAAGTTGGAAAAGTTAGTCAAGATTACATGATCAATGTGTGCTGCTTCTCTATATCAAACTGAGAAATTGTTATGTAATGTGACGGGTTGCAAGTATGACTGCGCTAATAATGTTGTTGGAACATACCGCCTAATTGTATGTCGATGAAGTCTGAGTAATCGACATCAAACACTCAAGTAGTTTGTGCAAACAAATTAAGTGTGGGGTGGTGCCATCACTATTTTGTTGTTCGATTATAGTGAATCTTCCGAGATGAAACTTACATGACTCTATTGTGATCTCAGGTAGAATGGCTCCGAAAGGAAGACAGGGAAAAAGGAAGGCATCCACCTCATAGAAAGGTCAGAAAAGGTCAAGAAAAGACCAGGCTGAGTCCTCCTCTCTTCAAGTGCCTCGACGCACTTTTAGGATCAAGTGGGTTCTCGAGGAGGAAGGGAAGGAATGGTATAGGAACAACAAAGTGAAGAAATATGTTCATGTGGATTTAATGCAGAAGGAAATCTTAGCTAAGAGAGACCCTCGCATTTTGGCTAAAATTATGGCACTACATCTTGAAATTATCTTCCGAGATATGGGGGAATGCAATCTCGATTTGACTCGAGAGTTTTATGCAAATTGGTCTCCAAGGACTACCGGAAGTGAAGTAAAGATTTGGGGTCAAGTCTTGCAATTGAATACAGATCTCTTCAACTCTTTTCTGGGTACCCCAAGTGTGGATCCATCACCACTCAAGGAGCTTTATCACAGACCTCCCTGCAGGTCCATCAGACATACATTGTGTTGATCAAGGTCCATGACCTGGTGGACTCGTCACAAGGATAATGGCTGTCACAATACTTACCCGTATGCTTCTTTGAACAGAGAAGCTCGCATATGGTTAAGGATAGTCAACTCATGCTTGATTCCTGGGACACAGTACAATAAGATCACACGTGATCGAGTCTGCTTAGTGTATGCTCTAATGACGAATGTTCCCATCAATATTGGTGCGGTTATACGATCGTTAATGCACAAATCAAGGCTGCACAAAGGGTCCCATTTCAGTTTTTGAAATTCGTTGACTGCAATCTTGAGGAAAGAGCACATTGAGGAGGAGCCAGCAGACCATAAGCTGCCACACAACCCGAAGAAGGTAGATCTCACAAAAATCAAAGAGCCAGAAACGGTTCAAGGCATAAACCTTACTACTGCTGAGAGACATGCTCGAGATGAAAGTTTTTTCCGCCATCTGTATGGCATGACTAGGTTTACCATGATGAGTGGGGGTCGTGTGCCGACTGGTGCAGAGCTGCGGCAGTTGGACTATGACTACCCTTTTAATGAGCATGCTCGGGCCATGTATGGAGTGGGGGTGAATTTTAAGGAACCTCTAGATGATGATGTTCCGACTGACGACTATCACCAACTGCTAGACTTAGATGTGGAAGACAACTCTGATGATGACGATTCTGACAATGATTCTGACTCAGGGGGTATGACCCCAGATATAGAGGAGGAGTCTGACTAATCAGGTTTTACTTATTTATTTACACTGAGGGCAGTGTGTTCCATCTAAGTATGGGGTGCGGGTATATGTCTATTGTATTGTACTGCTTGCCTACATTTATTCTTGTTTGTTTGAATTAGTCATAGTTAGTTAGTCGTAATTAGTTGGTCAGATTTTAGATTTTGCATAAAATTGTTCTGATAGATGGCATGGCATTGTAACAAGAGTTTGTGCTGAATCATTACTACTGAAACATTTAGGCTCTAAGTTGTGACTCACTATGTGATGATTGTTTGTGGTTTAATTCATTCATCTATTGGGTCAAGAATCTATAATGCTCCCAATTAAGTTGACCATGTGCCTTGTGTGTGTGAGGTTATTGTATATTCTTTGTTGTGACTGATGCTAGAGTGTATTGGTACTTGAAAATTTGGTGAAAAAGAGTAGCTATCATAGGGATGCTTATAAAAAAATTAAAAAATAAAAAATAAAAGAAAAAAAAGAGTTTTATATTCCCATCATTGTGTTTCTGATTGAATAACAAATTGGGTGAAAGGGGGTTGGTATATGAAAGAAAGGTAGAGTGGTTGTTAAAAGTTAGTGTAAATGGCATAAGGTAGTGTATTAAAGCGCTTAGGGAGCGTAGTCACCATTTCTGGCCAAAATAGTCCTACCTGTCCCTTAGCCTACATTACAACCCGTAAAGACCTATTTGATCCTAACCTTGGCAATCTGATATTAGTAGAGCATCACACTAAGGGCAAGCATATGGTCATCAGTTGTAATCTAAGAATTCTTTGTAAGAGTGAGAGCAAGCAAAGTCTTATACCCATGTTTCGAAAAATGCAAAACTATGAGTGATTATGGGTAACATTTTGTGTGAGCACACATGGTTGATGATCGTTGGGTAGTTTTATATGATTTTCTTGGGCTTAAATTGTGTATACGAATTAACCAATTTGATGAGTCTATGTTGGAGGGTGAGTTGTTTCTATTAATGATCAAGATATCTACTCTTTTTTAATAATTGTCGTGTATGTCTTGTTGAAAATTTTGTGTTGATCTTGAGAAATTCTAGTTAGGTGTTCGCATGGATATAATATTTTGTTCGAGTACAAACAAAGCTTTAAGTGTGGGGTGGTGATGTTGGGCGTATTAACACGTCCAATCACCATAATTTACCCATGTTTTAGCTAAGTTTTGAGGATAGAATATATAATTCTTGCACTTTTAGTCCATTTTCAATTAAGTGAGCTGACCTATGTGATTAGCATACTTTTCAGGTACCAATGAGGAAGATTTCAGCACTTTGGGGACCTGTGGACAGTAAAGGAAAACATCACATAAGAGGGAAGACAACTTTTGGACTGAATATGATGCATGGGAACTTTTTCTCGGGCAAACTCAGTATTTTTAAATACTTAAGGATGCAGTAGCAACTTAGTAAAGAAGGATATTATTAAAAACCTTATTGCTGAATTTTTAGCATTATTATTCATTATTCAATATTCATATTCTGTAATTTTTTGGGGAACAGAGGAAAAACGCTAGGCTTGAGCAACGGCAAAAGAGAAACACGTTCTTCTCTTGTTGTCGCTAATCATCTCCATCGCGAGGATTATTCTAAGTTTTGGTATGATGATTATGTCGATTTTGATTTCCATTGTATTCATGAGTAGCTAAACTTATCTTTTAGGGTTATGAAAACCTTGTAATATACTCTCTATTGCTATGAGTTTGTGAATTTATGATGTGTCATGCCACTTATATCATTACTCTCTTCGTTTTTATTGAATTCTCATGGTTGCAAATATAGGGAATCTTCCAGTATTGCATTAACTTGTTCGAGATAAAAGTTACATGTTTGGAAAATAGAGTGTGACAAGAAAATAGGGTTTCCAACCTCTATTTACATGTTAATGCCTTAGCAGGATTAACTTCTTGGAGAATTCGTACCATTTGTTATACACTTTAGGTTCGAGAGAGCTAAAGTGAATAAATCCTTGATGGTTGAAAAACACTTGGATTTAGAATTAGAATACGACTCTCTATAAGTGCATGCATGTCTAAATTCTGCATTACTCATAGTTAATAGAGAAGTAGAAACTACAAGGTAGACATAACCCTAACTTGTCATTCTCTATGATTCAATATTATTACACATATCATTCCATCATTACTTTGAAAATATTAGTTTGAGCCTAAACCAAACCCCCCTTTTTCCTTGGAATTTTCGACCAATAGTCTAATAATAATTGCAGCACTTAGTGACTATAGTATTCCCTGTGGGATTCGACACCCAACCCAGTTGGGTTCTATATTTAACAGTGACCGCCTACACTTTCTAAGAAGAGTTGTAATTTGGGCGTATCAATAGGTGTCATATAAATGATGCTAGAAATATTCTCATGATTGTAGAGAATAAGAAAAATTAAATGTTGAAGAAATAAGCAATACACCCACCATGTATTTTTGAAAACGTCTAAAAGAGATGGGGCTAAATAAAAGATATGGGTGGATGAAAAAATTGAACTTTGGTTGTTTGAGATTGCTTTTAAAAGTTTAATGTAGTGTATTAAAGCGCTTAGAGAGGTTAGTCACTATTCTTGGCCAAAATAGTTCCTACCCATCCCTTAGCCTACATTACAACCCAGAAAAAACCTATTTGATCCTAAGCTTTACATTCTAATATTAGTGGAGCATTACTCTAAGGTAAATCCTATGGTTCATTGTGTGTAACTTGTGAATTCTTTGTGAGAGTAAGCGTAACTTGATTCTTGTACCCATTATGTTATAAATTGCATTATTGTGAGTGATATGGTCAACTCTCTTTATGTGAGGGTCACATGTTTGATAAATTTGGGTGATTTGTTTGATGTCATAGATTAAATAATAAGCATGAGTGTGGCAACAAGGTGAGTCTATTCTTGAAGCTAGATGCTTTGAAGTAGTATTCACGAGCTTTTAATTGTGTAAATAACATGCTTTATATTGCATTCCGTGTTGTCATTGTAGTTCTAGCTTGAGTGTCTTGCATATAGTAGAATTGTAGAATCTCTAGCTCATGATACTTAGAGTGAAAAGTTGTCCATGGACGAACAAGTCTTTAAGTGTGTAGTGGTGATGTTGGGTGTAGTTATGCATTCTAGTGGCACTATTCTAACCTTTTTTGTCATGTTTTGAGGATGATTCATGTGATATATGTGTTGATAATGATATAAATGTGTATCAAAGTGTTAAATCATTTTTTTATGATGTTAAAAGTGAGTTTAAAATAAATTTGTGCTTAAAAGATTCATTTATAGTTCAACACAAAAAACTATTGCTACTAGCTTGAACTAGGTTCAAGTCTAGTTAATTTCAGTTGATTCTATTGTTTTGAAGGTGTTCCAAATGGTCTAGATGTTTTATTATGAGTAAAATAAAGTGTTTTTTTAACAAGCAAAGTTCAATTTGAATGAGTGTACAACTGAGACAAGAAGTAAAAGATCAATGCGAACTATCTTAACTTAGCTCTTGTTATGATTAGTTGTAATAGATGCAGTGTTGCCTTTTGTTCATAATTCGTGTTGTTTGATTGTGTAGGATTATTTTGGAGCTGTATATGATGTTATTTTTATGTTCATAAGTCTTGGAATTCATGGTAAAGATGCCACAAGACAAGAGTTCAAGAGGGGTGACAACCAAATTTCATAGAGCAAATTCCAGAGAGCTTGGGTGACATTGAGATACCGCCCCACCTATATCGGGGCTGTAGCCAGGGCACCACCCCACCTGGAGTGGGGGCATACCCAGGGTGCCTCCCCACCTAGTCCCATGCTCAACATTTGAAGGTTCTCTTGGCCAACACAGATTGCATACTTTTGAACGTCTTTGGACAAAAGGAGGCTGCTATACATATTATTTAGTTTTAATCATTCTTTAATTAGTTTTTTATGGTTTGTATCATCAATCCAAGTGATTGGATGATGAATAATTCCATTGAAGGCTAAAACTTTTTTTACGGGGTTAAGGCCACATTCATGATTACCTTTGTTTTGAATTAAGTTCGTTAATTTTGCCTATCATTATTGGTCGTTTGTTTATTCTTGTTTTAACTATTTTAAGGATTATCTCCTATTATAATACGTCAATTGTCGATCTTGTGATATCGGGAGGGGGAATAGAAAGATAGAACAAGGGAATAAGCAAGGTAAGGTTCGTAGTCTTTTATAAAATGATGATTTCGAATTAGCATCTAGGACATAAATGCTTCTAGAAGCCTTACTTGAATAACATGTAGGATGATATCTGTAAAGAACTTAAGTGAACTATTACATCCTCTCTCAATGATGTAGTTGTAAGGTTCAACTTTGGTAAACTATTACAGGTTGGGAAATCGTAATCATGCAATTAACCCTATGAATCAAAAACCATGACATGCAATTTAACGAATAAAGTACAATAATGTAATATGATTTATTGTAAGCCTTATCCCTGGTCTACTATCCATAAAATGTCCTAAGTCATTACTTTTTAGCATAAGTTTAGTCTAGTTTTAATTTACAACTTTAAAACTCTATTTGCTTCTCTCCTTAATTGGTTAAACTAGAATTAGATAGATGGCTAATTCAAGCCCCAGAGAGATCGATACTTGGTCTTCCTTGAAGCCACTTTTTGACTTGATAATACCACATACACTTACGTGTGCGCTTAGGTGTTGTCAATGCTATGCCCGAACCATGTCGTGCTGAAGAAGATGCTCCTCTAAATATTTTATAGGTCATTGGACCAACTCAATAAGACGTTGGTAGATAAAGCATCAGGTGGTTCTCTTGTGAAGTTGTTATATGATGCTGTGGAAAATAAACTTTATCAAGTCACTATGAAAATTGGGGATGGAATACGCGGGATTTCGAAGTAGCCATAGGGTCCTCTGCCGCATCTTATGTCAACAAAGAGAAAAGAAAGATGGATAAAGAAAGGGATGAAAATATGGCTAAGGAAGTAACCCAATTGGAGCTTCTCACTAAACACATAATGGGAGCACCTATAAAGGCTATCAATGTTGTGGTGTCTCAGGGTGACAAATCTTATGATGAGGATTAATCTAAAGCACTCGATGAAGAGATAAGGATAGTGATAAATTATTTGAGGAGAGGAGGGTCTCGCCCCTCCTATCAAAGGCAGGGTGGGAATCAAGGTTTGAATGATCTAAACTGAGATCGTGATTGGAGAGACAAGGAGAGAGGTTATGATATATATGCGCCACCTCATGATCGTGTCAAGGACAAAGAATAAATCTTGATGGAACTAGATAAATTTAAATTTGAGGATGTGCTTGCTTGAATTTTGATGTGAGTTGAAGGTACATACAAAATTGTAAGGTAGATGAAGAGAGACTTTTCTTAACTTAACAAAATAATTTTTTTTACATTCGGATTCCATCAAGCAATTGGAGACACAAGTGGGTCAAATTTCTACCCAACTCAATACTAGGCTAAAAGGAAGCCTACCTAGTTACATGGTTGTAACTCCTAAAAATAAAGGCCATGACTAGGCAATTGTTACTGGAAATGGTAGAAATCTTTGTGAGCATGTGATTGAAGTTGAGGAAAAGTCTTTAGATGATACAATTAATTTGAAGAGTAAGTGATCCGAATCACCAAGTATTGATGCTTTAAAGTTTCTTGAAGAGGGTGATGAAGAGCCAATGATAGTTAAAGAGATGGGGAATGAGGAAGAAACTCCTATAGTGTTTGATGGTGACTTTAAATGGGATATGACCTACAAAGCGTTCCATTTACGCCAATGAAAATTCCTCCACCCTTGTGAATCACTTATTTTCCCAACATCCATTTTCTTGTTAGACAAGTGGAGTTCATGGGATCACTTCTAAAGTTTGAAACCAAGAGATATCATTAAAATGAAGAAATATTCATGCAATTTCAATAGATGTTAGAAGACAAACCCATTCACAACCCCAAAATATTTCTCTACATCAAGGCTCCCATAACCCTAGTTATGGGAATTTAGCTACTTACCTCCATTTTAGAAAACAAAGTTATATTGATGTTCATAAATAACTTTAGAAAAGTACTACAAAATTTACAATATTTTTCTTCTCAATCTTTGATGGAAAATACGAAAAACTAATAATCACCTCCCAATCTCTAGATTCAAATCTCAATGAAAAGTAGTGCAAAACTCTCAATAGAAGAGAAAGTATGAAACTGAAGACAAAAGATGCCTACTAAACCCTAATACTTGGTATTTATATGTTCCCAGCTAAAAGAATTTAAAATTTGAAATCATAAAATTTATGTCCAATGTGACGGCCAAATTGGTGGGCCGCTGCAAGGTTGACGGTCAACCAGTTGGCTCATCGCTATTGATCTGCGTGGTCACTTTCTAGATAAGACTGATGGAAAAATTGGTGGCCTATCATAAGACTGACGGTCCACCATTTGGTCCGTCGCTGAGTCCTTTAGGGGTCCAGGTTCTGGATGAACTTCGATGGCCAACTTGGTCGTCCGTCGTAAGACTGATGGTTCATCACTTGGTTCATCGCTAAGTCCTTTAGGAAGCCTGGTTCTAGATGACACTGACAGCCAAATTGGTGGTCCATCACAAGATTGACGGTCCGTCATTTGGTCCGTCGCTGCAAGGTCTAAAGTCTTGGGTTCTGGTTAGGCCTGACGGTCAAGTTGGGGATCCATTGCAAGATTGACGGTCCACTATTTTGACCGTCAGAAGTGTTTTGCTGCCACTTCTCTGAGACTTTTTCTTAAGCTAGATCTTTACCCTAAAACATTAAAAAAATGCATTAAACACAACCTTAGTTTCTTGAGAACATACAACTTTCTCAAGAAAATGATGTAAAATGTTCCGTCGAAAGCCGGAGCATCAAAAATCAACTAGCAATTATCGTTACAAAAGCTCTGCTAGAAGAATCGAAAGACATCCACTATATCCAAGTAGCAACCAAGTAAAATCAATCATGAGAAGAAAAATAGAAGGAGCATCATAGTCCCAAAATCATGGAAAATCATGACACAATGATATGGAGAACCTCGGCATGGCAAAAAGATTAATCAAGCATCATGAAAATACAAGAAGGATCAACCCTCTCATAATTATGGTTACAATCCTTAGATTCATGGTAGAACGAATCCATCAAGAAGATAAAACATCACAAGTACATCTATAAGGCAACAAAATCAAAAAGGAAATATAGATCATGAATATATCTGATATGGACATGATTCAAAGTCGTATATGAACATATCAGATATGGACATTATACACGGATACATCCCTTAATCAAGGAATCAATTCATATCCTTTATTGAGAAGAAATCCCTTGGGTTTCCTTATGAAGGGTAGAAGCCGAAGACTATAAAAAAAGGAAGACCAAAGACAGACATTTTCACGCAACTTCAAGGAGAAAATTCAAAGTGTCTTATTCTTAGTGTCATAAAGCTCTGTAACGTTAGATTACAATTGTTATATAAAGAGTAGGATCAATTCTTCTTTGTAACATCAACTAAAGATGTGTCATAAGATTCGAAGAGCAAAATAAGTCTTCAGGACTTGTTTTCTATCATTGTACTCGAACCAAACCTTCAACAATCTAAAGGAAACTTGAAACCCAAGGGGACTAGACGTAGGCACTGGATTGGTGTGTCAAACCAGGATAACTCTTTGTGTTTTTTACTTTATGATTTATTATTTATATAATTAACTATTTAAGTTTAATTTATTTGTGAAGTGTTTTGATATGAAGGCGACTCGACTGTGAGGAGTCAGTAGTCGACTCATAGAAGAAAATTTCAATTCACCCCACCTCCTCTTGAATTTCAAGAAAGATTATATTTCTTGTTAATAAGTCAATTTTCCAATCATTCTCAAGGGAAGAAATTAACACATCACATATGATCATTGGAAAAGGACAAAAAAACAATGGTTATTTCAACCTTAATCTATAGAGCCTATTAGAAAAAGAGAAGTTGAATTACCTATGCACAACTACATATTCCAATAGTTTACAACTGTTGATGTTAATACTTTAGATATCATTGAAATATCAAAAGTGGAACAAGAGAAACATGCTATTAAAGATCTAGAAAACTACAAACAGGTATAGAGAAAGTCAGTCCTGTCGTCAAGTAGTCTTGATCAGTTTCTAGAAAAATAAGGGATACACATAGGTGGTTAAAAAACATGATGTTCATCCAAAAAAATGTTTTATATTTCTAACCACTAAAGATGTAGATGAACATAATAAAGGATAAGATGATCCTACAGAACAAGAAGAAATTGGTGAAGATGGGAAAAATATTTGGATTATTTTTCAGGCATAATTTTACTTCAAATTGTTTGTTTTATTTTGAATATGTAGGAACAATGTGGGTGATCAATTTTTAATGGTGGGTGTCATAACTCAACTTGATCTAGATTGAAGTGAATGAAGAAGAATTTTTAAAATATTCTGATACATATTTAAATACATTTGGTTTTGTGTGGAACTTAGTGTAAGACATGTTTTCTAGAAGTTCATTATAAATCTATGCATTTTAATTATTTATAAGTTAATTGGTGTGTGAGATTATACATATGTATGTATATTTAATATGCTTAGTGATGTATACATCCCAATAAAAATAATTATTTCTCAATAAGAAATTACATACTAACATTTTATGCCTAATTCCATTTCTGTAAAATGTGGCTTGTACTACCAAATTTTAGGCAATATTGCTACACTTCAAAAGTATGGCTTTATAATTAAATTGTGGCATGTATCTAAAACATGCTTACACTTTACAAGTGTGTTCATAGAGTATGTATAAAGGCTATGATTTTGAAGTGTGGTTAGTAATAAAGAAAAGGCCACATTTTTTAAGTGTTGTTAAAGAGGTGATATAAAAGGCTACATTTGTTAAGCGTGCCCAAACAAGCAAAGGTAACACTTGTAAGTGTAGCTTTATCAAATAAAGGTATTGCCAATGACAATCTATAAAGTGTGGTCTTTATACCTTAATGTCCATGTATTTTAAATGTAGCTAATATGGAAAAAATTGAAAAGCGTGGTCAAATGTTACGCCTTTTTAGGCCACCCTAGAAAAAGTGTTGCATAAAGTACAAAAGAATAACTTTTGATTAAAGAACACACTTTCTTCTATTTTAGGCCACACTTTACAATAGTGAAAGAAGGATAAAAATGTTGTAGTGCATTATACGAATAAAGAATAGAAAAAGGATGCATATATATGTATACAAGGATAAAAAATCGATAAACAACTTGAATAAATGTGAAAGTGAGAGATATATGGTGATACCATAACTATTATAGATAGATACATATACATAAGCAAGGTTAACTCAAGGTACAACCTAAGTAATCAAACTAGCATCTCAAGACCTCCTAATTAGAGTTGTAACTAGTTCTAACATAATCAAGATCCAAAACTATAATGCCTAACCATGGGATAATCATGCGAATAAAATAACCGTAAGATAAAAGAATTAGAAACATACCTCAAATCTCAATACCAGACCAATCATCAACCTGTCAGGAACTAATCATAATAATAATAACAACATAAACTAAAGGGATAGTATAGAAAAAAAACACTTAACCAGGCCTTCATAAACCACCATCGCCATAGGCTCAAAAGGTTCAATCAAAACTTGACAAACAACAGTCAGAGCCTATGCATAAGAAACCCCTATAAGGTCGATAGATACATGCACTACATAATATATTGCAAATAGTACTCATATCTACACCTATGCATCCCTTATAAGTCCGATACATATAGTGCATACTGGTGAGAGGCAATACGCATGCAAGAATGAATTACAAGTAATTCATAATTCCATAACCAATCCAAGTGCCATAATGTAACCTAATGTATACACCTGCTCCAACTCAATGGCTTGCAAAGGCAGGACCTATGAGGACTTCTCTTCTTTAAAAAAAATGTCTCACGAACAAAAAGTTCCCTAAAGGGTCTGAGAGTTTTCGTATACACCGAACTAGTCCTAATCTAGGATTTCCAATTACCATCATCATCATAAATCCACTTTATCCAGTACCATATATATATATATATATATATATAATGCACTGGTTAGAACAGTGGCTAAAAGAGTGTAAGTCTATAAATCTATTTTCGAGGAAAAATCTAGGACTAAATCATTATAAAAGTGTGAAAAGGTCAGAATCTCTTATGACCGAGGTAAATTGTAGTAGAAAATTCGTAGACTAGAATATAACTTGATCAAATCTCTAAAACATCATTTTCAGTCTTAATGGCACATAATGTATTTATTAAGATGGTACGATTCCCTTTATTAAAAAATCTATTTTAAAAGTGAGAAGTGGGAATAATTCCTTTATGAGGGAAAACAATAATAAAAATCTTATTTTTAGTTGGAATCATACCATTTAATATCTAAGTAATCATGAATGTACCAAATCTATGCATGCCATTAGTATCTAAACAATATGATTATAAGCATCAATATATCTATGAACTACAATGAATTCCCTTTAAAGGATAAAACATTTCCTGAAATCCAACCAATACCATAAACACGGCCTTAGGGCCAATAATATATATATATCCCACAAAGCCATAGCATAATAATCTTGGAAAAATCATCACAATCTACCTAGTAACATATTAAACTTTATACTATAGGACTATTAGTCTCAACTATGCCTAACATGCTAGCAACCTAATGTTATAAGATCATCGAAGCATAATTAGTATTTCACTTTAAGGGTCAATTTCCCTTTTAGCCCCCAAATTCTTAATTTAGGTTAAGTCACGGTGTTTTGACCATAATCACATCCAAATATACCAATCTAACATGCAACATATATAAAACATTACCTTAAGAAGAAAAGTAGACCGAAGCGTATCTCGAGGCCGAACTTGTTCTTCTTGACCACACTCCTAAAATGTAGTCATGCTATCAAAATAGAAATTTACATGTCGTTATGAGTAAAAGGAGATCGTATTTCTATATTACAAGTTGGGTCAAATTTTGAATTAAGAATCGGCCCATGGGTTCCGTAAATATAATCTACAATTTAACTCGTTACGAGGTCCCTCCAAGGACAAGGAATTTGTCCTAAAAAGTTGAGTACAAATTTGGTCTCAAATCAACCCTCAAAATTTAGGAGTTTAAGACCTAATTTCTAAGAACTTTAACAAGAATTTGGATGGATCGAAGGAAAAATTAATGAGAAATGACCAAGAAGAGTTATGTTAGGTTACCTTAACTTATATGAATGGTTTCCTACTTTTGCCCTCTTTGAGATCTCAACTTGGTATAAAAATGGTGGGAAAATTTATTGAAAATCGGGTAGGTAAAAGGGGATTTAAAGCCACCAATCGTTGCTTAATAGACCACCATATCATTGAGTGTCAGTCCACTTCAGAGGCTCCAGTATCACTTAAGAGATCTGGCAAGGCCGGTGGTTACCACTTTAGCAACTCTGTTATCTCTTAAGAGATCTCGCAAGGCCGATGGATATCGCTTAATTTATTGTCAAGCCGCTTAAGTGATATTAGATTAAGTGAACATAATCATCTCCTAAGCAGTCATTGACCAAATAATCAATGTCACTTAATCTACACTATATTGCGTATGCAATGACTGGTTAAGCGGTTATATGATCTCTTAAGAGGTCGCATCAGTATCCTGATGCACTAGATTTTGCTATGTCCAAAATGGACTTCGACCGAGTGCTCGAGATTCGTTTGGAATCCAATGAATGCAAACGACATATGCTGCAATACTAAATTAAATATTTTGTACTCAATAGAACCATCAAAAATTTCATTCGAGAGTATTTTGACTAAGTGTAGGACCCATACCTGTAGTTCTATTTTTCACATAATCTTCCTAATATCCCAAGATGTGTTTGAAGCCTTATTACCTGAACCAACGGTCTATCTACCCTAGAATAAATATTTCAAAGTTGATGGTGTTGTCGTAATTCTCATTTGAGGTCATCTATGAGGAGTTTTGGTCCAAGACTTAATCCTAAATAACAAAAGCTTCAAAATAGGTAAATGATCCTAAAATCCAAATGAACTGTCTAATAACTGTACCAATAGTTCTGGAAAGTTATAGATGACCTATAGCCATTGTGGAAAGGCTCAAAATATGGAAATACATTCAATTCAAGGAAATGAGCGGGAGGGTCATTACCTTAATATAACTATTAAGGTCTCACACAATAAAGAAGTAAGGTACTATTCTTCAATTAAACCATTGGTCAAAGGAAACACATGGTATGAATCATGTTCTTCAGTGTTGTCACATTATATTGGTAAGTGTGTCTCATTCTTTTAGTCATTCAACATTGTACAGATTGAATGTATAACATGATTTTGTTTCTTAATAATCCTCAAATACATTTTGTTAGAGAAATTCACATTTGCCTTTCCAAAATAAGTTATTACATGGTGGTGGAACTCATTTTTTCATGTTCTCCAAATAAGTGAAGATTGATCATATGAGCTAGTCAATCTTGTGACTTGTTTGACACACTTTATCATTAAAATATATTATTACATCCATATAAGATATGAATGTAAATTCAATAGTCTTATATTGATGTAAGTATTATAAAACCAAGTTATTTTGCAATACAAAAATTTAACCATATCTTATGAAAACCTAGAGACATAACATATTCTCAAACAAGTCTCTAGATATCACCTTCGTAAGGGATCAAATATCATTTCTCGGGTAGAAATATGACATTTCTCTCACAAAGTTATACTTAATGTCCGTGTGTTTAGTCTTATGTGATACTTAAGATTCTTTGTATATGATAGATGCTTGACTATCACAATGTAAAATCATGGATCCTTAAAATTCTTTGCAATATTTAAATGCACAAAGAATCTCTTTAACTAAACACTGTCTTGTACTACAAATGAAAGAGCCACATGTTAGAATTCCATGAGTCAAAGGGTTGGGAAAGTTTGCTTCTTACTTTGCCACGAAATAGCACCACAATTTAGTAAGAAAGCTAAACTGGTGATCGATTTTCTATCATACTGGTCACTAGTCCAATCAATATTTGTATAACCTCTTATGAACCTCTTATGAATAAACTAGATCCACTATAGCATAGTGAATAATATACAGTTCCCTTCAAGTATAGAAAAATTCTCTTTACTACTTTTCAATGATTTCCTCCAAAATTGGATTGAGACCTTCTAACTAGATCTAGGATATAATAAATGTCTGGGTAAGTACACATCATAACATACATCAATCTCCCAAGTACACAAGAATAAGGAACTCAACACATGTGTTTATTTTCTTTTTTATTCTTTGGACACCTTGAGAGTTAAAGCTTCACCTCTAGCTATAGGATTATCCATGAACTTGCAACTATTCATTCAAAAGCACTTTAAAATTTTCTTTATGTATGTTTTTTGAGATAAACTAAAAACTTCTTAGAACAATATCTTTGGATTTTAACACCCAATAAATTGCATGTCCCAACCATGTCATTTATGTCGAATGACTTTGAAAACCATGACTTGAAAATTTTCACATACTCTAAATTATTTCCTGCTAATAAAATATCATCCACGTAAATAGAAAGAATCACAAACATTGTATTGTACTTCTTCACATAGATGCAATGGTCTTCATTGATCACGGTTAAATCAAAGAAAGTAGTCAAAAGAAATCACTTCCTTATGAAATCTCAGGTACCACTGCCTTGAAGATTGCTTTCGGTTATAAATTGATCTCTTCAATTTATAAACCTTTCATTTTATCCTTTAACAATGAATAGAAGTTGTACTATGTAAATTTAGTTGTTAGTTCTTTGTTTAGAAAAGGGGTCTTCATGTCCATTTGATGCAATTCCAAATCCAAATGTGTAAAAATAATCAAAAGTAAGTGAATTGGGGTGAACTTGACAACTGGTGAAAACGTTTCCTCATAATCTATTCTAACTTCTTAAGAAAAACCTTTTTCTACCAGTGGTATTTTGTGCCTTTCAATTGACCCATCTAATTTGCGTTCAATATTAAGTATCCATTTATACCTAATAGCTCTATTCTCTTGAGGATGACCCATCTAATTTGCGTTCAATATTAAGAATCCATTTATACCTAATAGCTTTATTCCCTTGAGGAAGGTCAACTAGATCCCATACTTTATTAATATTCATGGACTCTAATTCTTCTATCATCACTTTTATTCAGTCATCTTTTCTAGGAGTCAATAAAGGCTCAGTCTCTGAATTACATTCATCGAATTCCATGGGAGATACCAAAAAATATAATCCTTAATCTCACAAGATGTTTAGGTATATCATTTATGGTACTCTTACGCAATTGAAGTTTGGATTCCTCCATTGAATTTTAAGATTCAAAAATATCACTTAGACTAAGAACTATTTCTTGATCTATTGGATTATTAAGTATGTCCGATGATATTACTTGATCATCTAAATTTAACAATTCATAAAGAGGCTCACTATCTTTCATTTCACTCAAAAATTATTTTTCAAAAATATGACATCTCGTGATTCAATTTCAATAATACTTTCCTTCTCTAATATACCAATGGACATATACCTTTGGAGTATTCTGAGTATCTAATAAATATACATTTCTTCCCTTTTGGACTCAATTTACTGAACTCACCAAAATGATCATTATGATAATGCACACAGCCCTAAGGTCGTGAATCTTTAAGGTTTGATTTATGACCATTTCATAGTTCATAAGGAGTACAAGATTCCAATTGAGAATGCACTTTATTCAATATGTAGGATGCAATCAATAACGTAACCCCCAGAAAGAGATTGGTAAATTTACATGCACCATCATAGACATTAGCATGTCCAATAATATTTTATTCCTTCTTTCAGCTACACCATTTTGTTGAGGCGTATGATGAATAGTTAATTGCTAGATAATTCCCTTTCTAGTACACAGTTCTTCAAACTATTTTGACAAATATTCACGACCTCTGTCGGTTATATTTTTATGTAATTGATTTTCAACTTCATTCAAGCATCTTTTAAAGCATTCAAATTCTTCATATTTATGGGAAATAAAATAAAGGTAACAAAATCACGTAAAATTTTCAATAAATATAATGAAATATAAAGAACAAGATCTTGCCCTTAGATTCATTGAACCACAGATATCAGAATGGATTAACTACATTAGGAATTTAGCTCTTTTATCCTTTCCAAATGATTTACGTGTAATCTTTTTGGAAAGACAATTTTCAAAAGTTTCCATATCAATTATGAATAAAGAACTTAGGTATCCTTCCTTTGCCAATATATTAATTTGATCTTTCCCTTTGTGATTCCATTTAGCATTCCTTATAATTACATCAACTACATTATTGCTGAACAAGATGCCATTACATAATGGTAAAGATAATAGTCATAAGTTGAAGGATTATAATCTAAAATGAAAAAGCTATCATAAAAAGGTACAAGACCATAAAAATATTATCCAGAGTTATTCTTCGCATTAAGACTAAAAGTTAAATCAAAACCAACATCTAAAAAAGAAGACATAGATACTATGTTTCGTCTAATGTCTGGAGCAAATAGGACGTCATGCATCATCAAAGACCGGCCACCTTACTATTCTATTGTGCAAATGCTAATTACTGTGACCTCAAATCTTATAGTACTTCATATATATATAATCCTTGATCTAGGTGAAACTCAATAGAACTCCACAAATACTTCTCGATCATGACTCACATAGTTGTGTGGCTTTTGATTTTATTATTCACACCGACTAAGATTCAGTTAATAAAGTAGTGCTATAAATATATGCAAAACCTATATATGCATTTATAAATGCTACTTTTTTCAACTTGGGATAATCACGAGTAAAATTCCCTAGAACCTGGAAATCGTAGCACTTCATCTTGCACTTGTCTTTCTTCTTGAAAACATATTTTCCCTTCTTGGAATTTGGATTGTTCTTTTTCTTAGAGGGTCTTTCTTTGGTATCTTTAACCTTCTTATTATTTTTTCAATACTTCTTGTACTTGAAGCATGAAGACTTCTTTCCACTTGATTCTTCCATAAAGGCATTAGAAGTAGTTCTAGTAGCAACAAGACACTCCTCTTCAAGTTTAACATAATGGATAATATTATAAAATTTTTGATGCTATTTTTGTGGGTTAAGTTAACCTTCAAAAGTTCTTGACAATTGGAAAGATATCAGATCACTGCTTGAACCTGTTGCTCATCCGAGAGAACATGACAAACACTTTTGAGTTGAGCTATCATGTTTGACATCACCCTAAGGTATTGTTTGATGTTTTAACTGTGACACTTCTGGTAAGTGTCAAATTTGATAACCAGTTATCTTATTTGGGTGCCATATGTACCCCTAGATGTTTCTCGTAAGTGTGCCTTTGCCATCACCCTAAGGTGTTGTTTGATATTTTTATCGTGACACTTCTGGTAAGTGTGAAATTTGATAGTCAGTTGTCTGAATCGAGTGCCATATATTGCCCTATATGTTTCTCGCAAGTGTTCCTATATGGAATGAGTAGTCGGAAATCCTCATACTCATGAATAAGGACATTAACCATAAAACTAACAATTATTCCACGTGCAGGGGGAACAATCTTTTTTCAACCTTTATAAGCTTTAATGTATCTTTTGTATTGTGCAGTGTTATCTTCTTCTAGTTGACCTAAAATATGATTAATTCCTTCAATAGAATTTTGCTCATCCAGAACAGACCATATTTTACGACTTCAAATGTCGTAATTGTCACCATTTAGTTTTTCACCATTTTTCAAGTCTAGAGTAATACTTTTTAATGCCATGTCTGCAAATGAGAGACATTCACGTAAGTACATTTATCAATTAGTATCTTGCCCAAAGAATCACAAAGAGAGTATGCTAAATTAGCTAAAGCTTTCCAATTTTTGATTTAATAATTGTTTTAAAGCTCTACACGTATTATTTCAAAAAACTGAATGAAATTAGCAACTGAAATACTAGAGGACATCTTAAAAGACTTAAATGCTCTTAGTTTTTTCTCTCTTTCCCTTTATTTAGTGCTTTCATTCGGTAATAGATTTTGTGTCGCTCTTGAAACATCATTAAGTATGACAAATCATATCCTTCGATGATGTGCTCTTTCACATAACTCTCACTTAGAGTGATCCGAGTTTTTTCCTATTCAGCCATGTCTGAAATAAGAACAAGAAAACAAATAGAATTTCTATACCATTCAGTGTGACAAAGTATGCAGCAATTTGTGTAGTAGACAGATCTACTAAACAAACTTAAAGGACAAAATAAGATGAGAATAATATCAAGGCTAAATTTAAAAACATGTTCTCGAACCATAATTAAATTAAGAGGATTCAAAAATGTACCTAAAATAAATAAATAGTTAAACAGTTATTTTGATATTTTAATGAAAATAATAGTTACTATCGTGCTTCAAAAGAAAGTACATATTTCTTTTCTAAAAGAAAAACTCCATACTAGTAGAAACAATAATATTTTCATACCATTTAAAATTTAGGTAAAATAAAAACGTCAAAAACATGTCATCTAAAAAACATCTAAGGAAGTGTAAAAGACATCACTACCTTTATTTTAAATATTCCCACCACCTCCCCATTACCTCTTTCAACATTACCTACCATTAAATAATAAACTTACTTTCCTTGAAACTATAATCTATAACAACCTTTTAATTATTTATCCCCCCCTACTACCACCACCACCACCACCACACACAAAAAAAAAAACTTTCTACCATTAAGATCATCCTTAAAAAATCAAATACTTTTTCTCGAGTATATTACTATTTACAGAAACAATAATTATGTTACTGATATTTTCTTATATGAATTGTTGGTGACTTTATTACTTGTTATATTTATATTAACTATTAATATTGAAATATGTTAACTTTTTTGAACGAATAAAGAAAAAAAAATTATTAGAATTTTACACTTTCTCAGTGTATCAGTTAAGAGTAATTGTATATTATGAATTATACTAACTTTATTATTGTAAAATATAATTAAGTTACTTATTTAATTGTATAACGATAGTAAATTTGTCAATTTAAAGTAAGAGTTACACATACATATATTTTCGCTACTTAAGTAATAGTTGGAAAATATAAGTGATAACGCTCAACTTACACGTCAATTTAAGTGCAAGACAGTCGTTGTCAATATAATAACCCAACAAGAGGCGGGATTGAATCCATGAGGAAAAATATGAGTGGTGAATGGGTAAGTTTGAAATAAAAGTATTTACTAAACTCAAACTTAAGATACAAAGATTTAGGGGTTTTAAATGTTTCCAAAGATATGATTAATTTTGGGCTTCTAAACGACAAATTCAAGACTAAGAATAATTAGAGTATAATCAATTAAAATTGATCTTGGGACTATGCTTTCCTAGGGGTAAGTTATGCACGAGAACATGATAATTTATTGCAAATACTAATCATTTATGATATGGTAGGCTAGGTTTAATGTCCTTGAGGTTAGTTCTTCAACAAAACCTCAAAGATGTTACTCATTCACTCTTTCGAGTACCTAACGAATGTGTCAATTAAAGTCACCCAATACCTCAATTAGGCACCCCTATTTCTAGGATGGTACCCAAGGGATAGTCAACCTAATATTTACCCTTATGTCTAAGATGGTGAAAATTAGCAAACTAAACTCAATAATTGTCTACTATTGTCTTGGTTCCCACATCCCTCTTTCAAGGATGATAATGGTTCCTAAAGTTCACCCAGACCCCTCTTTCAAGGATGGTTTAGGCTTTCCAGAGCTTGGGGTTTTCACCCATAAACTCATTTTGGGTATTTAGGGTTTTCACCTATAAATTTTAATCAATTTACTCAAGCAATTATAGAACCCCACACTAACACATTAGAAAATACACAAATGAATAACAACCCACACATAAATGCACCCTATTTTAACATAATCCCAAGAGAAAGAACTAGCAACTCATAAAGATAATAAACAAAAATATACCAAAATTTCCATCAATTTGATTTATGAAAAATAAATTGAATGCAAACCACACTTTAAATTCAAATGAATCCTCAATGGAATTTACCAATTCTTCACTTTGGAGTTTCTCTAATTAATTCTTGCCTCAAATTAGTATAAATTCAAGCTCCAAGTTCCAAGTCATAAACCCTAAACTAAGGATAGGATAATATGTATAATAAAAGATGGGGTGAAATTGAACTAAAACCCCTATTTAAGCCCCAATTCCACATTTTTCAAATATTATAAAAATGCCCTTGAAACTTTTCCGCTCTACCACTATCACCATCTTTGCACCGCGATAAAGACACCGTGATCGTGGTAGTCATATCATGATTGCACTATGCTTGACTTATTTACTGATTGTGATCACGACCCTCGGGATGCGATTGCGGTAACTGAGGGTCGACTCCTGCTCCTGTAATTTTAGCTTTTGTTCTTTTTGCTAACATTTCTTCTCTTTCACCTTCTCCTTAGCTTATTTTAATCAAGTTTCCTTGCACATCTTCTCATTTCACTTTTACCTATATAAATAAGAATTAAGTAAGAAAGTAACAACAAATCAATGAAAACATGATAATTTAGGCTTAAAAAATGCTAGTAAGTTGTCAAATTGACAACTTATCAATAACTATACAAATGTTTGATATTTAAATAATTAATTCAGAGTAAATATAATATAGATTAATTTAACCTCAATAGTTAAATTTTAAATAATATTGGTTAGATAAATTTGTGAGACCTCGTAAAATTTTAATCATTTTATTTTTGACCCTCCCGTGTGCGTAAGGTCAATTTTTTATTTCACTTAGGGTGAGGGGCTTTTGGTATTTTTACCCCTAAAACGATTTTAAACACCCAATGGACCCTTTCTCTTCAGTTTTCAAGGATCAAACACTATACTTTTATTCTTTATCTCCCCAACCAAGAAACTTCAATTTTTTTTATAGAGGATTCATCATTCAAGCTCCAAACTTTGATTTCTCTTTAGATTCTTTGATATTTCAAGCATGTTACTCATTCCACTACTTGAGTTTTATATTATGGTATTAATTTATTGAATATTCTTGTGACATAAATTAATGGGTTTAACAATGGGTTGAGGTGTTTTTGTTATTATTGTTTGAATTACTTATCTCATGTTTTAAATGATCTATTCATGTTTTAATTGATGATTTTGGGACTGACTTGGTGTATTTTTTTAATAGTTGGAATGTGGGATATGAGTTTTCCCAAATTGATGAATTTTTACATGATAATGGTATTAACCTCAATCCACTTTTCAATCCCAATTTTAAATATGGTTATTCACATAATTTAACTTGTTTTGAACTCATTGCATTGCATTGAAGGATAAATGAATAACAATGGTTTAAGTATGCCCTTGGTGGCCAAGGTTTTGGATTTTAAATGGAACTTAGGAGTATTATTCTTATGGATTAGTTTTGCATAAATGAAATATTTTGCAAGCACATTGGTATAACGATACTGTCATGCCCCAAAATCCCATCGGGCCGGACTGGCACCCGAAGCCGAGAAGGCCCGGGAGAACCCGTTCAAATACCTTTACCTTCACTTACATTCACCAAAAATTTGGGCAGCACTTCGTTACATATAGAAGGGTCTAATTTCCTGTATCAGCACAACATGTACAAATATATATATATATATATAATACTTGGCCGTCGGGGCCACCACATATACAAATATAACATCACTATATAAACTCCCATGACTTGACCCTTCCTTATGTCTACAAAGCCTCTAGGACATATATACATGACACAACTAGGGTCGGGACAAACCCCCGCCCACACATGACTCCTGTACAATAACAAAACATAAGGAACCGACTCGGAAAGCTCCGAAGCAAACTGGAGCTCACCAACAATAGCTGTACGACCCGGATCCTATCTATGCTGTGAATAAGCTGAAGTACCTGTGCCTGCAGCATGAAATGCAGGTCCCCCGTGAGGGACGTCAGTACGAAATATGTACTGAGTATGTAAAGCTGTAGATAATCATATGTGATATGGGGGATCAATAAAATCATACACATGTGAATAAATCATAATAGAACTGAACCACACTTCATAAACACTTTTAGGATCATGTACATTATCATTAATCTGAACTGGGTTCTTGGATTCAAACACATTTGTGGAATGGTATATATTCGTTCATTTCATTCTTTACAATTATCATTCGCCATTATCTCCTCCTCCCAAACCTCCAACCACCTAACAATAATCAATACTGTACCGTACTGTGACCATTAGGCTGCCTCCAGTACATATCAATTGGGATCGACCCATGCTAGGCTTATGCCCCTGGGATACCACCCATGCGTATATCAAGTAACACAATAAGAAATCTTTCCAATAAATTAGTTCAAAAGCTTTTGAGATTATTACATTAGTGTTCATGCCAATATAGTACCTTTGGAACAATGATACATCAATAGGAATGAAGTAATAGACCTTCTATACAATAACAATGTAATAAAGACTCATTAGTACATCAACAATGTGTTTCAGAATCATCAATATCACAACAATGAAATAGGAGCCTTTTGGTATATCAATGAAATATTTTGACACTTTATAGAATGGAAACAACTTCGTTGGTAATGTAGAACAATACATGTGTTTGGACAACCTTGGAATCTTACTTGATGGAACATTGATGTTTTCATGCCAAAGAACATCGTTAGAGTATGCTTTACATACCTCGTTGTAGATTCGGACACTAATTCGACACAACTTCCCGCCTTTACAAATCACTTATCTACAATGAAATATTTGGCATCTAGTATTAGCAACCCAACACCACAATTCTCTTCCATAATTCCATACAACCAGTATTCGTAAAACATTCCAAAAACTAACTTGATCAATAGGTTTATGTGTATATATATATATAATCATCATTTCAATACCACATCATCACACCAAATCCCTTCACAATTCAACATAATCCAACCATGCACAAGAATAATCCAACATCATTTCCAATCATCTTTCAACAACAATCAAATAACATACTTCTTATGCTCACATACATATATATATATACATATCCATATAAATAACACCAACATAATTTACATCCTTAACATAAAATGGCCCTTTTGATTTCGAAGTCCTGTTGGCACAAATAAGGGGTGCTTCTCGAAGCCCTCGAGACGGTGAACACAACTACGGAATCAATTTGGATTTTCTACGGTTGAATCACAAGATAATTGGTGTTGAAATTAGACTAGGGTTTCTTATTTCCAATAATATGATGATAATTGATGTATATAAGACCAATTATATCTATATAATGACCAATTTGCGTCCAAGAGGTGATGGAAAATGACCATATTGCCCTTAAAAATTTAAGTAAATTCGAATCAGTCCATGGTAGACTGTTTTGACAGGCTAAAGTAAATCAGCCATAACTCTTTGGTCCGATATCGTATTTGGGTGAAATTGGTATAGTTGGATAGATGATTCAAAGGGATTTCATTTCATATAAAGTAGGCCACCCAGTTCGTCCTGTAAAAGGAGTTATGATCGTTTGAAGTTGACCCTAAAAATCTATTTTGAGAGGCTGAAGTAAAACGAGTATAACTCCTTACTCAGATGTTGGATTTGGATGAAACCAATTGCATTGGAAAGAAGACTCAAAGATCTTTCTTTTTCTAGGTGGTAGCTCTCCCAGTTAATTATATTGAGGGAGTTATGATCATTCAAAGTTGACCCAAAAAACTGGCAGGCCTCAGTAGTTTGAATTTCCTGCACATTTACTGTTCACAATTATCCCGGCCGCCGTTTTATAGTTTCGAACGCGCTCGATTATATTCGAAACTTATCCATTTTTGGAAATCTTTATATCGTTGGAAATCTTATTCAATAAACTTCGTATGGAACCATCGACGGGAAAATTCCGGTATAAATAAAGTCGATTCCCATACATATATAATCAAACTATACACTTGAAACCATCTCAAAATAATCAAGACTCATACTTAAACTCATATATACCTAACTTAGGATCAGTACATATAATCCAACACATATAACCATGGCTAATGCACATAATTAAGTATGGGGTGTTACATCCTTCCCCCCTTAAGGACATTCGTCCTCGAATGTAAATGTAGTTATTTAGCCGAAACAAGTTCGAATTCATAATTGAAATTCACGTCATCATATAGATATTATGCATATGTAAAAACTTACTTGTTAGTGTCCCAGTTACACTCCTTGCACTTCGTTTTCACCTTTGAACAAATAAGGGTATTTCGATTTCATTGCTTCTTCCGCTTCCAATGTAATCTCTTCCCTTTGTTGATTTCTCCAAAGTACTTTCACCGATGCTACTTCTTTATTTCTCATCTTTTTAACTTGATGATCTAATATAGAAATAGGCATCTCCTCATAGGCAAGATCTTCTGTTACTTGCACATCTTCAGTAGAAGTAATAATGGACGGATCTCCGATGCACTTTCGAAGCATCGATACATGAAATACTGGATGCGCTAATGAGAGTTCCTGGGGTAGCTCTAATTCATACGCAACTTTCTCACATCTTCGAATAATCTTATATGGGCTTATATATCGTGGACTCAACTTTCCTTTCTTGCCAAATCTCATCACCCCTTTCATTGACGATACCTTTAAAAATACCCAATCGCCTAACGAAAACTCTAGCCCTCTTCTTCTACTATCCGCATTTGACTTGTGTCGACTTTGGGTTGTTTTCAATCGTTTCTGAATCACCTTGACTTTTTCTATGGCTTGATACACAAGATCCGGTCCGAACATAAGAGTTTCACCCGCTTCGAACCATCCTATTGGTGATCTACACTTCCTCCCATATAAAGCTTCATATGGTGCCATTTTGATACTTGAATGATAGCTATTATTGTAGGAAAACTCAATAAGAGGTAAATGATCATCCCAGCTGCCTTTAAAATCTATAACACATGCTCGTAGCATATCTTCAAGTGTTTGAATGGTGCGCTCTGCTTGTCCATCCGTCTAAGGGTGAAAAGCTATACTCAGATTCACTTGTGTTCCCAAACTCCGTTGGAAAGACTTCCAAAAGTTTGCAGTAAATTGAGTTCCCCGATCCGATATAATAGAAGTTGGCACTCCATGCAATCGGACTATTTCTTTAACATACAGCTTCGAATATTCTTCAACTGTGTAAGTGGTCTTAACGGGTAGGAAATGTGCGGATTTAGTAAGCCTATCCACAATCACCCATATAGAATCAAATTTCTGAGCTGTACGAGGCAAACCTGTAACAAAATCCATGTTAATCATGTCCCACTTCCAAATTGGAAGATCTATGCATTGCATATAGCCTCCGGGTTTTTGGTGCTCAACTTTAACTCTTTGACAATTTGGACATTCATCTACAAATTCTGTAATGCTCTTCTTCATGTCATTCCACCAATACATATCTTTCAAATCTTGATACATTTTGGTTGATCCTGGATGAATGGAATACCTTGAAAAATGTGCCTCTGTCATAATCTTCTTTCTTAGCCCGTCTACATCCGGCACACACAATCGATTTTGGCACTGAAGTACTCCTTCTCGCGTAAGCTCAAATGCCTTGGTTGCACCACTCTAAACGTTCTCCTTAAGTTGTAGTAAAATAGGATCTGCATCTTGCTTCTCTTTCACCTCAGCTACTAATGAGGATTCCGCGGCATTATACACAATAAGCTCCTCGTTCGGAGTTCCAAGAAGGCGAACTCCCAAACTAGCTAACTGGTGAAGATCTTTAATCATCCCTTTCCTTTCTATGGGCGCCAACATAGCCTTACGACTTAACGCATTAGCTACCACATTTGCTTTCCCTGGATGGTACAAGATATCAACATCGTAGTCCTTTAATAGTTCAAGCCATCTCCGTTGCCTTAAATTTAGATCCATCTGATTAAAAATATATTGCAAGCTCTTATGGTCAGTATATATATCAACATGAACCCCATATAAGTAGTGGTGCCATATCTTTAAAGCAAAAATAACTGCTGCCAGCTCAAGATCGTGTGTAGGATAATTTTTCTCATGTGACCGCAATTGTCTAGAAGCATATGCTATTACCTTACCATGCTGCATCAATACACATCCTAAACCAATTTTGGAAGCATCACAATACACTGTATACCCTTCAGTGCCTTCTGGAAGTACCAACACGGGTGTAGAAATCAACTAGTTCTTCAATTCTTGGAAACTCTCCTCACACGCATCATTCCATTGGAACTTGGATGCTTTATGTGTTAGCTTGGTTAAGGGTGCTGAAATGGAAGAAAATTCTTTAACAAACCTTCTATAATAACCGGCCAACCCGAGAAAACTACGAATCTCCATAGGCGTTGTGGGCCTTGGCAAGTTCTTCACATCTTCTATCTTTTGAGCATCAACCTTTATCCCTTCACTAGATACAATATGACCCAAAAATGCCACTGACTTTAACCAAAACTCACATTTAGAGAACTTTGCATAAAGCTTACAATCACGAAGAGTCTGCAATGTCTGTCGTAAGTGATTGACATGGTCCTCTTCTGATCTAGAATAAACTAGAATATCATCTATAAAAACTATCACAAATACATCCAGGAATGGCTTAAACACCCTATTCATCAAATCCATAAAAGTTGCAGGTGCATTTGTTAGCCCAAATGACATAACTAGAAACTCATAATGACCATACCTTGTTCGGAAAGCTGTTTTGGGTATATCTTTTTCTTTGACCCTCACTTGGTGGTAACCTAACCTCAAATCAATCTTACAAAAGCACTTGGCGCCCTGTAACTGATCAAATAAATCATCAATTCTTGGGAGTGGATATTTATTCTTAATAGTCACCTTATTCAATTGCCGATAATCAATACACATCCTCAGCGAGCCATCCTTTTTGTGCACAAATAACACTGGTGCTCCCCAGGGGGACATACTAGGCCTTATGAATCCCTTCTCTAGCAAATCTTTCAATTGCTCTTTCAATTCTCGCAATTCTGCTGGGGCCATTCTATATGGAGGAATGGAGATTGGTTGGGTGCCTGGTATTACATCAATACCAAACTCTACTTCTCGTTCAGGAGGCAAACCTGGAAGATCTTCAGGGAATACATCAGGAAATTCATTTACCACTGGTACAACGTGAAGATCTGGTGATTCCGATTCCGTATTCTTTACTCTAACTAAATGACATATGTAGCGCTTGGAAATCATTTTTCTTGCTTTGAAATAAGAAATAAATCTACCTCTTGGTGCACCAATCTTACCTTGCCATTCAATAACTGCTTCATCAGGAAAATGTAAATACATCTTTTTCGTACAACAGTCAATTTTGGCATAACAAGATGCCAACCAATCGATACCCATTATAACATCAAAATCTACCATTTCTAGTTCCACAAGATTGGCCATCGTGTCTCGACCACACAAAGTTACTACACAATCTTTATAAACTCTTCTAGCAATAATAGATTCCCCAACCGGGGTAGACACTTCCAACGGTTTATCTAACAATTTGGGGGTCCTTTTGAACTTTCCAGGAACCAAAGGAGTAACATATGATAATGTAGAACCGGGATCAATTAGAGCATATACATCAAATGAAAATATGGACAACGTACCCGTAACCACATCTAGGGAAGCCTCTAGATTCTGTCGATCCACTAAAGCATAAGTGCGATTCTGAGTCCCGCTGGAACTGGCGACTCTTTTTTCATTGTTAGCGTGACCCGCAGGTCATGCACCCCTACCTGAATAAGATACCGGTGACGATGATCCAACAGCTGATCCCAAAGGTCCTGCTAAGCCACCTGCGTCCCTTCGTGGGCATTCTCTCATCATATGCCCCGTCATACCGCACCAATAACAAACATTTGTTCCCATTCGACATACGCCCATATGATGCCTTCTACATTTATTGCATGGCTCTCGAGGAGGTCTCGATTGGCTCATATTCCCTTGCCTATGATAACCCATAGATCGTGAACTATGACCCTCACTTCTTTGCCCAAATTGACTGCCTCTGAACCCCTGATGCTATGGTAGAGCACTAGCTGCAGAATAAGAAAATAATGGCCTAGGTGGTCTAATAGAAAATTGAGGTCTAAAACCTCCCTGTGGCGCCATAAACTACCCTGTAGATCTGGCCCTCTTAGAAGTTCTTCTTTCAAATTTCTGTGTTCTTCTTCTTTGCCTCTGATCTTCCATTTTCTGTGCAAATGCTTGGATCCTAGCTATATCCATATCTTTATTCAGTGCAGCAATAGTATTATCCCTAACCAAATACGGATCCAATCCATTCACATACCGATGAACTCTTTCATCCATAGTAGCTATAACATTAGGAGCATATCTGGACAAGGAATTAAATCGAAGACTATACTCCCTCACACTTGTATTACCCTGCCGAAGATTTAAGAACTGGTCTGCACGAGCCTGACGAGTCTCATATGGAAGATAATGATCAATAAATGCCTCTTTGAACTCTTTCCAAGTATATGGGGGTGCATCAATGCCCCTTGACCGTTTCCAGTCTTTATACCAATATATAGCCTCACCTTTGAATCTATACGCGGCTAACTCCACTGTCTCTCTGCCTGATACATGCATCACCTCTAGGGCCCTTTGGATCTGATCAATAAAGTCCTGCGGATCTTCATTAAGATTGGATTCGGTAAAAGTAGGCGGATCCATCTTAAGAAAATCTTGCGTCCGAAGACTAGCCGCCCTATCAGTACCGCTAGAACCCGCGGCAGGAATAGCTTGCCCTTGGACTTGCCCAGCAACTATACGAGTCAAAAGTTGCACTGCATTTCTAAGATCTTGATCAACAACATTAATAGGTGGCTCCGGGGATATAGTTCTCCTCCCCCTTATTTCTTCCGGACTGGGGGAAGTTTCTGATGCATGCTCAGCTGGTGCCTCACTTTGATTAACTTGTATAGTGGGTGACTTACTAGTCCCCTCTCCGGCAGCCACATCTACTTGCTTACCGGTATTCTTGCTTCTGGTAACCGGCATCATTACTATAATAAGAGAAACAAACTGATTCAGTGGTCAACTATGACTTCATATACAATATAAGCTCTATCGAACGATCTAAGACATGAAGAAACGAAACAATTCCTAAATGACCATAGCCTCCTATTTATAGATGTGGTGCACAACACACCGATAAATAAGACTCTACGTAGACACGGTTTTGTAGACTCACTAGGACGAACCTCTCTGATACCACTTTTGTCACGCCCCAAAATCCCATTGGGCCGGACTGGAACCCGAAGCTGAGAAGGCCCGGGAGAACCCGTTCAAATACCTGTACCTTTACTTACATTCACCAAAAATTTGGGCAGCACTTCGTTACATATAGAAGGGTCTAATTTCCTGTATCAGCAAAACACGCACAAATATATATATATATAATACTTGGTCGTCGGGACCACCACATATACAAATATAACATCACTATATAAACTCCCATGACTTGACCCTTCCTTATGTCTACAAAGCCTCTAGGACATATATACATGACACAAGTAGGGTCGGGACAAACCCCCTCCCACACATGACTCCTGTACAATAACAAAACATAAGGAACCGACTCGGAAAGCTCCGAAGCAAACTGGAGCTCACCAACAATAGTTGTATGACCCGAATCCTATCTATGCTGTGAATAAGCTGAAGTACCTGTGACTGCAGCATAAAATGCAGGTCCCCCGTGAGGGACGTTAGTACGAAATATGTACTGAATATGTAAAGTTGTAGATAATCATATGTGATATGGGGGATCAAGAAAATCATACACATGTGAATAAATCATAATAGAAGTGAACCACACTTTATAAACACTTTTAGGATCATGTACATTATCATTAATCTGAATTGGGTTCTTGGATTCAAACACATTTGTGGAATGGTATATATTCGTTCATTTCATTCTTTACAATTATCATTCGCCATTACCTCCTCCTCCCGAACCTCCAACCACCTAAAAATAATCAATACTGTACTGTACTGTGACCATTAGGCTGCCTCCAGTACATATCAATTGGGATCGACCCATGCTAGGCTTATGCCCCTGGGATACCACCCATACGTATATCAAGTAACACAATAAGAAATCTTTCCAATAACTTAGTTCAAAAGCTTTTGAGATTATTACATTAGTGTTCATGCCAATATAGTACCTTTGGAACAATGATACATCAATAGGAATGAAGTAATAGACCTTCTATACAATAACGATGTAATAAAGACTCATTAGTACATCAACAATGTGTTTCAGAATCATCAATATCACAACAATGAAATAGGAGCCTTTTGGTATATCAATGAATTATTTTGACACTTTATAGAATGGAAACAACTTCGTTGGTAATGTAGAACAATACATGTGTTTGGACAACCTTGGAATCTTACTTGATGGAACATTGGTGTTTTCATGCCAAAGAACATCGTTTGAGTATGCTTTTCATACCTCGTTGTAGATTCGGACACCAATTCGACACAACTTACCGCCTTTACAAATCACTTATCTACAATGAAATATTTGGCATCTAGTATTAGCAACCCAACACCACAATTCTCTTCCATAATTCCATACAACCAATATTTGTAAAACATTCCAAAAACCAACATGATCAATAGGTTTATGTGTATATATATATATATAATCAGCATTTCAATACCACATCATCACACCAAATCCCTTCACAATTCAACATAATCCAACCATGCACAAGAATAATCCAACATCATTTCCAATCATCTTTCAACAACAATCAAATAACATACTTCTTATGCTCACATGCATATATATATATATATATCCATATAAATAACACCAACATAATTTACATCCTTACCATAAAATGACCCTTTTGATTTCAAAGTCATGTTGGCACAAATAAGGGGTGCTTCTCGAAGCCCTCGAGATGGTGAACACAACTACGGAATCAATTTGGATTTTCTACGGTTGAATCACAAGATAATTGATGTTGAAATTAGGCTAGGGTTTCTTATTTCCAATAATATGATGATAATTTATGTATATAAGACCAATTATATCTATATAATGACCAATTTTCGTCTAAGAGGTGATGGAAAATGACCATATTGCCCTTAAAAATTTAAGTGAATCCGAATCAGTCCATGGTGGACTATTTTGACAGGCTAAAGTAAATTAGTCATAACTCTTTGCTCCGATATCGGATTTGGGTGAAATTGGTATCATTGGATAGAACATTCAAAGGGATTTCATTTCATATAAAGTAGGCCACCCAGTTCGTCCTGTAAAAGGAGTTATGATCGTTTGAAGTTGACCCTAAAAATCTGTTTTGAGAGGCTGAAGTAAAACGAGTATAAGTCCTTACTCAGATGTTGGATTTGGATGAAACCAATTGCATTGGAAAGAAGACTCAAAGATCTTTCTTTTCATAGGTGGTATATCTCCCAGTTTATTATATTGAGGGAGTTATGATCATTCAAAATCAACCCAAAAAACTGGCAGGCCTCAGTAGTTTGAATTTCCTGCACATTTGCTGTTCACAATTATCCCGGCCGCCATTTTATAGTTTCGAACGTGCTCAATTAGATCCGAAACTTATCCATTTTTGGAAATCTTTATATCGTTGGAAAGCTTATTCAATAAACTTCGTATGGAACCATCGACGGGCAAATTTCGGTATAAATAAAGTCGATTCCCATACACATATAATCAAACTATACACTTGAAACCATCTCAAAATAATCAATACTCACACTTAAACTCATATATACCTAACTTAGGATCAATACATATAATCCAACACATATAACCATGGCTAATGCACATAATTAAGTATGGGGTGTTACAGATGCCAAGTCAGTAAATGCCTTAATAAATGACTCCTGGGTAAATGGTTGGTTTATGTGCAAAATGGTGTAATTTGTTCTTTAAGGAAATTATGTAACTCACAATAAAGGTGTAGTCTCGGGGAAACCAACACTAGAAACCACATCTGCCATAGTGGGGGTCTATATTACCATGTGTTTGGATATACATTATATTTTAGATGGCTATCACCTTTGTGTCTTTAGCCTTTCCTCAATCTCCTTAGTACGTATGGCTAACATGCACTAGGGCCCTTCTGGAAGGGTGATTCAGGACTATGTAGCTCATGGGTGCCTTTAGGATGGAGTGACCTACAAAGTTCAGGCTAATGGTTTAAACAATCAGGTTCATAAACTTTGTCCCTTTCCCAACATTCGATATGTATAAATGTTGTGCATCTTGTTTTGATTGGTTTTTGGTAATGACACTATTTTATCCTTTTCCTATTAGTTACATACCATTGCTCTCCCTACTGACCATCATCGGATGCTGTATTATTTCATGATATAGGTTTGGAGGACTTTTCTATTGTTCGTGTGCAACATGAGATGGTTCAGTATGTTTTTTAGTTTGTTGTAAAGTGGTGAGAATTTATTTTTTGGAAGGAGAGATCATCTAATTGGTTTATTTACTGTCTTAGTGTTTTACATTCTTTGTCATAGTCGAGGGCATGTATAGACTTAGTTTAGTATTCTTGGTTTAGAGGCTTTTGTAGACTAGTGTTGGGTTCATTATTTGTTTGACTCTTAAAACTTTCATTTGGTTTATGTATCCTTCTTATTACTATTTTTGTTAGTTTCCATTATTAAATTTTACTATACTCTTGAGGTAAGATTAAGTAGGTCATCTCCCGACTATAGTGGGATTGGGATGCTCGTCACGACTAGGCCCCAATTTAGGTCTTGACCAGCTTTGTATCAGAGTACAATTCAAGGTCGTTGGGTCCAAAAAGTCATGTCGAGTAGAGTCCCTTTTATGGGTGTGTATCACACCATACTTATAAGGGGGAGGCTACAAGGAATTTAGGATTGTTTTCCTTTCTGGTGTTCTATTTTTGGCTGTAGAGTCTAGTTGTTATAAAAAATCCAACTTCTAGCTTACTAGCATTTCAGATCATGCCTCTTGAAAGATTTGATGATTGTAGAAACTCTACTGGAACCTCTGTACTAGGGAATATATGAAGGATACTTACCTTGTTTATGGAGTGCTGACCCAATCTATGGTCTCTACTCCTGACTATTTCACTCTATATGGGGTTCCATCAATCCCTACGAGTCCTTCTTGGGCTTCTCGGTGGTGATACTTATGCTCCGTTACTTCAGAGAGAGATATCTAATGCAAAGTTCCATCAGTCTATTCATATGCTTGCTTAATTGGTGACATCACAGTCTTGTTGGTCTGATCATGTTTGTTCTATCGTTAGTTCCTCTGAGGTAACTTGGGTTGGCTAGTTTATGAGGTTGAATCCCCCAAACTTTACAGGATCTAAGGTTGAGGAGGATCCTCAAGGGCTTAATAATGAGATAGAGAAAATCATTAGGGTAATCTATGCTATTGATCAAGAAGGTGTGGAGTTTGTTGCTTATCAGTTAAAGGATATAGCTTACAAGTAGAATGAGGTAAGAAAAGTGATGAGGGGTAATGATGCTAAACTATCTGTGTGGGAAGAGTTTTTAGGTGGTTTCATTGATCACTTCTTTTCTTAGAAGTTGAGTAAGGCTATGGCTAAAGAGTTTGTCATCTTGAAGTAGGGTAAGATGAGTATTAAGGAGTATACTCTGAAGTTCCAGTTGTTGGATCGTTTACTCCAAAATTAGTGTCCAATGTGAGGTCCAAATGAGAAAGTTTGCATTTGGTTTGTCCTGTGATTTGGTGTTAGAGTGTAAGGCTTCCATGTTGAATAATGATAGGGACATATATAGGCTAGTAGTTTATATGTAGCAGGTGGAGGATTAGAAAAAAAGCATACAAAGACAGAAGAAAGGTAGAGTAAGATGTTTAAATATTCAAAGCAGGGTGCAAATCAGTAAAATTATGGGAGAGATGGTAGACACTGGATTAAGAATAAGAATTGGGGAAATTCTTATTCGACAACTAGTACTCCTTACCCCAAGCCTTCGTGTGATCATTGTTTTCAGGATAACAGTGGCCCTAAGGCACAGGGTCCCCAGTCTCAGGTTAGTGGAGCTCAGTCATCCCCACCTTATCCTCCCTACCATTTATATGGATAGCTTTACCATGGATATTGCTAGGAGAGGAGGAACTTCTGTTTTAATTATGGTATTCCTGGTCATCTAAAATGAAATTATCCCATAGCTAGAGTTACCACTGGAGATAATAAGGTTTCAATCGCCACTTATTTGTCTCCTGCACGTAAGGGCCACTTCAGCTACCAGCAATTGTCAGAATTATCTCAATACACTTAATACTCTCAGGAATAAGAGGCATCCCAATATGTTGTTACCGATTTATTACAACTCTTCTCCCACAATATTTATTGCTTGCTTGATTTTCTTTATTTGGTTTTGTTGTATGACTGAGGAATGGGTAATTTGGTGATGAAGAGTTTTTCGATTATCGGTGGCTGGTATAGACATTTTATGAATTATCATTAGTTTTTCCATGTCTTATCTTATTATATGTTCAGAATTCATTTGACGATAGAGGATGTTGTATTGGTTTAGTTAGATGAAGGAGGTGGTCTTTCGTCCATGTGGGACTTAGGATACCCGTCATGGCTAGGCCCTTGTTCGGGTTGGGACAAAGGTAGTATTAGAGCCTAGGTTTATGGTCAATTAGTAGTCCACAAATCCATGTCAAGTAGACTTTCTTTTTTGCATGTGTTGCATCCCACACTTAAAGAGAGAGGCTATGAGACATTTAGGAAATTTTCCCTTTCTTGTTGCCTTACTTTGATCTATAGAGTTTAAGGTCTTGGATTCTTATAATTCCAGATTACTCGCCTTTCTAAAATCATGGCTCCCAAATGATCTAAAGCTTATGGAAACTCCTCTGTTCCACTTGGGGACACTATTGATGGGATGCATACTGCTTATAGGGTTCAGACCCGGTCCAGGGGTCCTGTTCTCGATATCCTCCTGGAGTTCCACTGGTTTCCTCTAGCCTCCTCAAACTTCTTAGGATGATATGATGAATATTGAGTTTTGTTAATCTATTAATTTGTTGGCTCAGCTGGTAGCTTTCCAGTTCGAGCATAGTACCCCATCTTCTGAGGCCACAAGGGTTGGTATGACCACTTTCCTCTTATTGAATTTTCTTATAACAATAGTTACTATTCTAGCATTGGTATGACCCCATTTGAGGCATTGTATAGTAGGAGGTGTAGAACTCCTATTGGGTGGTTGGAGGTTGGTGAAATAGAGATAATTGGCCCAGATTTGGTTCAACAAGCTATGGAAAAGGTGAAGGTGATTCGGGATAAGCTTAAGACTGCCCAAAGTCAACAAAATTCCTATGTGGATGTAAGGCGAAGGGCCTTGGAATTTGAGGTTGGAGATTGGGTTTTTGTAATGACCCAAATTTGGTACCCGAAATGCTAGACGGTGCTCATGACCTTGAAGGACCTCAAGCTAAACCATGACTGATATATGTACCTGAATATTTCATAATATACTGTATAAATACGGAAAAAAAGGTTGAAAGGCCATAAGGTTCAAAACTGAGACATAATATCTGATAAAATATAATATCTGGGTGGGTTATGAAATTCCCAAAATAAGTAAAATAACTGTTTAATCATGATAGTCTGAAAAACCTCTAACAGTCTGAATAAGGAGTTAATGGGACATATCCCTTACTAACTCTAACAACTGAAATAAACTAAGTACTGAAATAATAAAATAATGCTTATGTCCCCGAAGGATGAGGACTCACTGCTGACACTGACTGCTGAGTGTTGGAATACAACTGATGCTCTGGAGATGTGCTTTGGAACCTATGGCAGAAAGTAAAACACCATAGTGAAAATGCGTCAGTATGATTGAATATACTGGTATGCATGTTAGGTAGGCTGAATGCAAAGGGTACACATGTATAAACTATTCTAACTGACTGTATAACATGAATGTGAGAATACATGCATGAATAAGATACTGTAACTGAATTCGTGATAACATGATTACTGAGTCAGAGTACTGATAACATAAGATACTGATAATTGTATAACTGAAATAACTAATACTATGCTATTGTATCTGACAGTCTAGGTTTGATGGAACTAGTTGAGTTCCATACTGTTCTGAGTTGACTATATCTGACAGTCCTAAAATCTGAAGAACTATCTAAGTTCTATTAGTGAGACAGAGACTGAAACTGTAACAATGGGAAGTATTCATTGAATAGACATGCACCTAATATGTCATTATAGATGAAATGGGGTCCAATCTGTAACCCCAATTGGAAGGGTGTCAATACCGCGCCACTAGTAAGGTCAAATTGTGACTGACCCTTATATAACAGGTTACTCAAATAAGAATGATAGGATCCTCATATAACAGGTTATGCCACCTCATCTACCCTTATATAATAGGTTATGATGTCTCAACCTATGCTGGCTACGTAGTTCTCGAATGCAAAGATTGTTTCTAACAATCACACCCTTTAACAATAGGTGAGTTCCCATCCTTGGGCTTACTCAGTGCTAAATCCTACTCCCATCTGAATAGAAACTAAACATGATTAACTGAACTGAACTGGACTGAGTTCATGGAGTTCCATTGACTGATAGAATACTAGTGAGATTACTGAATTACTAAGCTTTTTAAGATTTACAGGGATTATTGAGTTTACTGAATTTTCCTAAGTCACATGACTGGCTGAATTCTACTGAACATTGATTGACTTAGAATAACGTGAAAACATCACTCTGACTCTAGGCACACAACTAAATTGTCGGGTACAAGTACCCCCAGGACTCAATAGGAAGAAACTGACAAGGCATGACATTCTTGAATACATGACCAACATCAACCATCCATAATACAATAAGTTAGGGATTTCATGAAGTACATGGTTATCACAAACCTATACATGAATAGAATTGCATGTAAACATGGTTAATTTCATAAGGCTAATTCATGAGCAATCCAACAAATATTTACAAGGTACATTTATAGCATGGGAGTTGTTTGAACATAAGGGTAAAACATGAATCCATCACTTAAGTCACAATTGAACTATATTACATGATTTCTAGTCTTCTAGGCATTTTATCAAACACCTTACATGCACCACTTAGGGCATAGGTATAAGCATCAATTAACATATCATAAACCGCTCAATTCATGGATTTAAACTAATATACTAACGTAATTTCATAAAAACATATTAAGATTCCAACTTGGAAATGATACGACAACAATCACATAAACATAATCAAACCACAACATAATATTCATAATACATGATTTAAAACTTAATTCTGGAGCTTCATGGATGAAAGGAATCCATGAATGAACACTATGCATACCTCAGTTAATGAATTTGGAAGGATTGATAGAGAGTTCTTGTGATTTGGACCTTGAATTAGAGAGCTAGTGTTCTTGTTCTTGAGTAGAGTAGATTTTAATTTTAGAGACTAATGCAAAAGTAAGCAAATAATGCACTCTTAGGGTTAAATCTCGTGATTGGGCGGAATTGAAGTCATGGGAAAAGAACAAATAGCCCCTGGGATTTGATATCGCAAAACTAAAAAATTCCTGATTTTCATCCTTGGCGTGAAGCGGAACTATCGCGCCAAGCCACTGGAACTAGACAATTGGGAATCTGCATAGTGGTATGATGCAGAGGTATCACGTTGCCACTTTACTTATGACCTAGAATTTTGGCGCAACACGGAGACATCGCGGAGATTCACTAGAAAAAGGACAATTATGAACTGAGACTTTGGCGCGATGTGCCACTATAGAAGAGCAACACTAGAAATTAACAATTTTTATTTAAGTTGGCTCCACAATGCGTTGTTGGCTCAGGTGATACACTCTCTCACTAAAAAGGCTCTAACTCTTCATCCCCGTGTCAGATTTGGGTGAATTTGGTAACGATGAAAAGCTTATTAAATTTCCCACATGTATAAAAGTGGATTCATCTTTAAAACAAGTCTTTTACATCTTTGGGATGAATTTAAGCAAGGTATAAGTACGGGTTATTGCAGTGTTCTTCTAAGGTGTCTCCCATAAAGAAAGTAATGCAGTTTGGGAAGAAGGGGAAGGTTTGTCCCTAGTATATTGGCTTGTACATGGTTTTAAGAAGGGTTGGTAATGTTTCATATGAGTTGAATTTTCCCTCTAGCATAAGTTCCATTATTCTGGTATTCAACGTGTCTATGTTTTGGAAATGCATGGGTTATTCTTCGTTTGTTGATCCCTTGGAGAACAATGGTATTTCAAATTCTTTGCCCTATGTGGAGGTCCTGATGAAGATCTTGGATTGGAAAGTTCATTGGCTCCAGATGAAGGATGTGGTTTTAGTAAAGTTTTTATGGTGGAACCAAAAGTTCGAGAAATATACTTGGGAAGCCGAGGAGGACACAAAGTCTAAGTATCCGTTCCTATTCACTATTTTGAAAATCCGTGCTTAAGATATGTTTGTATTCTTAAACTCTTAGTTTTTAATTTTATTAAATAAAAGATTTATTTCCTTGGCATCTTTGTTTTCTAACTTAGTTAAAGTTAAGAGTAGAAACATTTGGGGTTTAATCGTGCTAGTCAAGGCCTTGTCCGATTATTCAAAGATAAATGATCCTAAAAGGGGAGATTAAAATACCTCAAACTTTGGCCTTTCTAATTTTCCTGAGCTTTAGGTTCTTTTCCCCTCTTACGACTCACATCATGAGTTATATAGTGTGGTTATAGGTCAGGTGACCCTAGTTATAAGTTAACCAGTATGCTATTAGACAAGTTCTATCCTGGTTATGCGAGACTCCTTACGAGTCATATGATCATATGACAGGTGGTTAGGGTCCATTCATATATGGTCCAGTGTCCAAGCCCTTAGTGTTCTGTGATGCTCACAACTAAACCATATGAGTCATATGGTCTAGTGATGAGTAGGATTGTAAATTCGTATGTTAGACACTATATAGTGTCCAATTCTCTATCTTTGTGAATACTCAATGGTACGAGTCATAAGTTATGGTGATGAGTTAATGGCTTGACTCGTAACCAAAGGCAGGATTTTATAGCTTTAAACTGGGGTTACTTTGGATATTTCCCACCCAAGCCATTAAGACCCAACATCTTATAACACCTTTTGGTCATTCATTAGACCCTTTAAAAGATCAAAACTTTCTAAACTCTCTTTAAAACCTCAAAAGCAAGATTGGGCTAAGGTTTCTTTAAAGTGGTCATCTAGGTGCTTAAAACAAATTCACTTCGTCAATCATCGTAACTCAGGTATGTGACTCTTCCCTCATTATTATTTTAGTAAAAGCATATGTTTAAAATGTGGTTCATGAGTCATTAATAGTGGTTTTAAAAACCAAAAGGTAGAGGATTTGAATGAATATTGTTAATTATTGCTCTCGTGATTTAATTTATGTTTATTCATGATTTAATTATGGTTTTGCACATGTGGGTGCATGGGAATTGTCTTTTGACTAAGGGGTTATGTTTAGCCCTAAATTTGATGGTTTTTTATTTTGATAATATTATGCCCTTAACCTGTTTGTGAAATTATCAATGAGAATGATCTTGTCATATGTTAGATTGTATTTTGAACTAAGGCATTGGCCTAAGAATGTTAATGATTTGTAAATAATTTTATGAAAGCTTTGTTGCCCATAAATTGATTTGAAATACTAAAGGTGTTTTAGTCCCTAAACGTTGAATTGAATTGATGCGTTTATTTAGACAATGGATCAAGTCCCAAGTTGATTAATAATGGTAATGTCATGTTGTACGCTTTCAAGTGGTTTTGGTGTGATGGTACCAAAAAAATGCCTTTGGTAAGTAATTAGATAAATTATTATGTATGTGTAATGAATGTTTTATATTAAGCTTTAAAGTGGGATGCGTAGCCGAGCCATAAAAGTTGAGTCTAAAGAACTAACACTGGAAACCGCGCTAGCTGGTGTGGGTGTCTATATGATTATGAGATTCGAGTCGTCTTAACTAAATATATATAATGTCAGGTTTGATTCCCCCATATTGTATACATTGGTGCTTAAGTCACCTTGACTATACCAAGAGGTTCGATTCCCCCATAGAGTCATATATAGATATGGATATCCTCTGATACGTGCGGCTACATGCACTGGAGCCCTTCCAGCTAGGGAAAAGCTGGGCCCATATAGCTCATGGGTGCCTTGTTATATGTTGATTATGCCAGACAACCTAGGTTAATTTTTTTGAAGTTCATAAGATGTCTTGTTACCTACCTCAGCATGTGATGTTGTACATATATATGTGTACATATGTGTGTGCGTAAATATTTATATGAAATTCATATGATTCATGCTTTGTATGTTGTATTGGTTATGAACTATTTTTATGCATTATTTTATTTCTCTATCCTTGAGTTTCTTGCTAGTGCTCCAACCATAAACTATCTCCAGACATTGTATCCCCACGTGAAGCAGGCACCGAAACTTCTTCTACTTTTTTTACACATTGATCAGGTGCTCGAGTTAGTTCATGAATTGACGTTAAAGTGGTGAGCTTCCATACTTCGGAAGGATTCATTTCATGGTCCTTATTTCCTATGTCTTAGACTTTATTTTGGCTACTGGCAGGGTCATCCCGATATTTTATTGGTGTTTAATTTTGTACAGGCTTTATTGGATTACTAGGCATTTGGGTGGTTTGGTTGATTGTTTGGTGGTGGATGGTTGTCTGTTTACCAGTGGTTGGTATATATATATTATGAATTATCATTAGTTTTATCATGTCTTATCCTACTAAATGTTCAAAAATCACCCGACAATTGAAGATTTTATGTTGGTTCAGTTAGGTGAATGGGATGGTGTTCGGTCTACGTAGGACTGAAGATACCCATCACGGCCAGGTTTTGGTTTGGTTCATGATAATAATAGTGGTTGTGTTCTTTCCTTCGCAACAACTTTTGTTTCATTGTATTCATACTTCCAAAATATTCAGCAACCTAGTCTACAACCAGTTGAGTTACCAACTCTGCATCTACCTCCATCTTTGGAGTTATACAATTCAACTTTTTACCACTCCTCAATGTGATTTTAATTACTTGTTTTGGAGGTTTATTGTCTATTGGAAAACCACCTTGAGACCTGGTATTCTGTGCCTGTGTCAATTGCCCTAACTGCTGCACCAACGATTTCTGTGCAATTTGCTGATTTTTGAGAGTAGCAGTTATCTTCTCTTGACTAGAAAGGATCGTTTGTAGTATTTTATCAATGTTTCTAGATGGCTTGTTATATTGTGGCTGCTGAAACTGCTGCTACTAGTTGTTTCCCCAAGAATGAATGGGATGAGTCTACCACTTTTAGTTGTAGGCGTAACAATAATTCGGCTTTTGTGCATTGCCCACAAAGTTAATGAATTCAGGATTTGCTCTACACAAGTCTGTAGAGTGGCCACTATTGCAACAAATATCACACCATATTAGATCCTGCTACAACATATTTACCTGATCTTGAGGTCGTTGCACACCAAACTAGCTGAATTGATTCATCATTTGATTATGCATCACTAAAAGTTGGGTGGCTAAGGTTATTATGCTTTAAACTTCGATCATACTCGCAACCTTTTTGGCTGAGCTCCTTGAGCTATTAACATGCCAATCTGGATTACCTTTACCAATCCGATTTAACAATGCTATAACTCCTTATAAGTCTTTTCTAGAGCCTGACCACCTGCAGCTGAATGTACCAAAATTTTTGTGTTATGGTCAAGTGCCTCAACAAAGGTGTGAGCTAGTACCTTATTGGAAAACTACTGATGTAGACAGTCCTGATGAAGATCTTTGAACCTCTCCCAATCATGATACGTGATCTCATTTGGCCTCTACTTAAAGCTCAAAATCTCATTGTGAAGTATCGCAGTCTTGCCAGATGAGATAAAGCAGATGAGAACTTCTGCGCTAAGTCATCCCAAGGTTTGATTGAACCTGTCGGCTCATTATTCAACCATATTTTGCTTCCTCCAATAGTGAAAAAGGGAAGAGTGTCATCCTCACATAATCAGTTAACACACTCATTGGGATGAATGTGTCACTAATTTCCAAGAAATTCTACAAGTGAACCTATGGATCTTCATGTGAGAGCCCGATTAATTGACTATATGTGTAAAAGCAGCACCATCTTCTTCTTTATTTCAAATCTACCTCCAGCAGCCGGTCTGAGAATAGCGAAGGTCACTTTTGTCCCAAGTAGGATTGCCACTTCACAAATAGTCCTGTAGGCTGATGGATCCCATGGGTGTAGAAATGATCTTCTCTTATTGAACTTACGGGCTATGGTAGATAAGGAATGCTTCTCTCCTCTGTTCGTTAAAGCATTGATCGGGCTCGATGTTTAGGTCAACAAATTACCAGTCCCCTGCCATCTTAGTAGATTGTTAACACATTGTCTATAAATTCTGAACCCAATACCAAGTTAAAAGCACCAAAAAAATCAAAAAGTAGAACTAAAAATACGATAGTTGTCAAATTTTATGTCCTTGACAATGGCGCCAAAAACTTGTTGAGCCCAAGCACACACTCAAGTGTATGTGGTCTCCCAAGTAATATAGTGGCCTTTTACAAACCAAGTATCAATCCCTCATAGGTTTGTGTTAACGACTATCCAAAATTAGTTCATTGTTATGATTAATCAAATCCTACATAACCAAAGATTGCTTGAAAGTTACAACTAAAGTAAACTTCACAATGCGGTAAATTAATCGTTTGAAAAATTAATAAGGACAATCCAAGGGTTAAGGAAATTCAAACAATCATACTATGTTATAGAACATCATTGGTTAGGTTACTTATCTAGGTTGTTGGTTCACGGGGTCTATATTGTGACTACAGCCTACCGATCCTCTAATGAATTATCTAACTTAGCCCCGCTTCTACATCATTGAGCGGGGATGTGAGAACTAAGTTAAATACATTGATATTTCATTCCTTAATTGAAACAAATCTGGCACTTATCTATATTCCTATCCTAAATGCAAATTATAACATCATTCTATTGGAAGATTATAATTCTGTTCGACCTATCCTGTGTTCTATCCTCTTGCTCCTCCTTTCGGATACACAAGATGATTATATATGTATTATAAGGGTCATGAAGCCTTAAAATTGTGATATTAATTATAAGTTAACAGCCAATCATTATAAACAACCATAACTAAATCAATTCAAAACAATAGTACTCGGATTCTTAGCCTTAACTCCGGAAAAGGGTGTTTAGCCGATCATGGACATAACCATAATCAAAGTTAATGAATACATGTTAAAATAAAAAATCAAACCAAAGTAATGAAATAGATCATTTTAGTGTTCTCCATCATCACTTAAGGTCCCAAGGTCGTCCAAGGTGTGAAACATAACAACTAAGTGTCATATTTATACTTGGACACAAGCAAATGATTTTGTTTTAGGGTCGTGCTACGCCCTTATCGCGGTGTCTAGGGTACTTGGAACTCCATAATCACGGTTATATAAATTAATTGGTCATTTAGGTTTCTCCCAAGTCCATGTAATGGCTCTTACATAGTGACTATGGTCTGTGTCACGCCAATGACTCTAAAATATCCATTTTTTGTCAAATCTTGTCCCGTGTGTTTGTCCCTTCTTTCAAAGCCTTGTTGTGACGTTTATACTTGATTTAGAGCTTAGGTATCATCAATATATCATATTTATAAACTATACAAAAACCCTATATCATCAACCACCACGAATTAGAGCTCAACAGAACATACAATCCAAGACGATGAACTAGTAACATAGGCTGAAAGTACTAGTTTTGTCCTTTTGATATTTAACTTATTGTTATGTCTCTTGGCTTGTTTCAATTGAACCTTAAACACTATAACCAAGTAATTCCACACATAATTCCACAATCATAGCCTTATTAACTCACTACACACACTAACTTCATCGATATTAACTAGAACAACACATAGCTCAAGCTAGTAATAGTCGTTTTCTCGTCTAAACTCTAGGTGACAAAATTGATTCCAAAATTGTTTTAAACACCCCTTAAACATTATAATAAAGTATTATAACACTTAGATACTTAATTAGACAAATCTTTACTCATTAATTACAATATAAGTTCTCAAAACTAGGCTATATAAGCCCGAATACAACACTGAGGTCCATAAATCCACTCAAATCACCCACACTCATATTTTATTTTCTTAACTTTTTGACCAATAGGTCAAAAAGATCCCGGGTGCCTTGAGACCCAAACCAAAGGTCTACCTAGCCTAAAATCAAAATTCCAGAGCTCATGGAACTTTTAAAATTCTCATATGGGGTCATCTACTAGGAGTTTTGGTTTGAGACCAAATCCTGAATAGGAAAAACTCCAAAATTAGGAAATCAGCCTAAAATCCAAAAAACTATCCAATCTTAGAATCAATAGTTTTATCAAGAAATAAATGACCTATAGCTGCTGTAGGAAAGCTTGAAATGCTGCAAATGCATGCAAATCAAGGAAATAACCTATAGGGTTAATACAATATCCTCTATTAAAAGGACTTTCATCCGCAAAAGTCAACTGTAGAAATATCTTAAAAGCTCAAAAGGATGAGATACTATGACTGCATGCTTTTAGCATGATTTACCAGATAACTTCTGTGAAGTGAGAACACTTTTAAGGGATTTTGACGTAGGTATCCTTTTTTTTAACCAGCTCTCTCACTTCACTTCCAAACAGCAAAAACTCAACCTCAACCACAAACCGGTCTCCAACTGAATTAAGGAAGGTTGATGCACTCAAATCTGAACCACCGCACACTGATACTATCTTATTAACCATACAAACCAATCAAATGCTTACCCAATACAAAAGCAAGACAAGGAAAGAGTCATACAACCGACTCCAAATGCAAAAATAACTTTATCTTACCATTCCACACCTGCTATCCACTCCAAACCAGGAGAAAAATCACATGAATCTCATCCATGCAATATCATCATAGAAAACTCGAAGAATTAAGATTGATATACTAAAGACCATATGGAAAACTAAAGTCTATATGGAAAACATGATAATAACCTCATAAAGCGCTATCCAGGAACAAGACTAGAGGCAACCAAGAATAGCAATTTTCCAATGCTATAACTGGTCCAAATAATTATCAAAATTATCAATATAGGGTTCTAAAGCAGAACTACTCACCACTGGATGGTTCGTTCTAGGATATCCCATCAACTAAGAATGAAACCATATGGAATCTTACTCAAGCATACAACTCATGTTGAGTACATTATCTGAAAATGTCAACACTGATGCCACAAACCAAAAAATAAACCAAGCAACTGAAGATAAATAATTTCCAATTTACCAACTCAAGAAGCGATCACATGAAAGACAACCTACCTCAAACTCTCTACTCCACTTTAGGCAAGAACCACATCAAACCATAATAGAGTATCTGAATCCACGCCAATAACAAGGGACAAACATTACTAGGATACGAACCCAATAAATTTGAGAGCTAAATCCAGGACATCTCGAGATCAATATCAAACCAATATTGAGAAATAAATATCCACAAGTAAAGAATGGACCCTAAACTGTTTAATCTCAATAGAGGCTATATAAAGGGGATAGCCAATAAAAACCCTTGCAACCCAAGAGGCTAGTCTAAGAATCCCAAGCCCAATAACGAGTAATATTGCATAATTTCCAATGTTTGAACCATAACAGAACCACAGAAGGTAAACTTACCTTCAATACGATAATTCATTCCACAATTAGTATAGAACAGTCTACAAAAGAGGAAAATAATTAACCTTACCTTGAAATAGAAAAAGAATCATCCAACCAAGCTATTGCTGCTTGAGCCAATAATTAGGAACCGCATAGAATGGAAAATTCTAGCTAGATGCCAATAGTCTAGATATCTACTTTGGGAGGATCAATTATATCAAATAATAATAATAACAATGATATGATTATCAATACTATGAATAGGTGGTACCAAAATGAAAATCAATATCAAGTACTACTCCAGGGCCCCAATAAGGCCAATGTGCCAGGGAAAATGGGACTTGAACACAGTGCTAAACCTATACGTATAAAATATCAATACAGATTTGGATTTCATATTAAACTTTACATTTAATATTTAACAAGGGTTTGAGATTGAAGAAAATAAGATGAAGAGAAAAGGAAAAAAGAACAAAAGATTGGATTAATAGCTATTCCGAAAGAAAAGGAATGAAAGTAAATGGAAAAAAGTAATTAAATGGAAAAGGAAATTTAAAAAATCCAAAAGGTGAAAATATAATAATTAAAAGTAATTAATTTTTTATATTAAAAAGGTAATATTACGTGGCATTATGTAGCAGCACGTGCAAGTCATAACTTTCAACAAAATCTGGGTATGAGCTTTTGGACGAGTATATATTCCATTTTTAAAATGCTCAGGGGGATTAACAAGATCCTTGAAAAGTATAGACGTGTAGTTGAGATTTGCGGTAAAGGTTGGGGGGCTTTCGAGCATTACTTAATTCGTGGATGTAATAGTTAGCTAATCATTAATATTTGACTTTAACTTATTAAATAATATAACTCTAAATAATAAAATTGAATTAGGAATCAATACATATAATAATTAGACAATACAATTTTTTTTATTTCATTTGAAAAGTTGAATTGACTAAATTTATACATCTATAATTATTATTAGATTGAGATATAACAATTAGTCAAATAGAAATATTTAACCTCAATTGAAAAATTGAATTACTTCAATTTATATAACTCTAAGCATTCTAAGATTGAATTGAGACTCAGTTTATGCATGCAATAATTAGTCAGTACAACTATTTGACTTTGATTGAAAAATTTATATAACTCTAAGTATTATAAGATGGGGATTTAGAATACAATAAGTTGGGGATTTCATGAAGTACATGGTTGTCACAAACTTATACATGAATAGGATTGCATGTAAACATGGTATAATTTCATAAGGCTAATTCATGAACAGTCCAACAAACATTTACAAGGAACATTTATAGCATCGGAGTTCTTTGAACATAAGGGTAAAACATGAAGTCATCACTTAAGTCACAATTGAACTATATTACATGATTTTTAGTGTTGTAGTCATTTTATCAAACACCTTACATGCACCACTTAGGACATAGGTATAATCATCAATTAACACATCATAAACCGCTCAATTCATGGATTTAAACTCATATACTAACGTAATTTCATAAAAATGCATTAAGATTCCAACTTAGGAACCATATAACAACAATCACATAAATATAATCAACCCACAACATAATATTCACAATAGATAATTTAAAACTTGATCCTGGAGCTTCATGGATGAAAGGAATACATGAATGAACAATATGCATACTTGAGTTAATGAATTTTAAAGGATTAATGGTGTGTTTTTGTGATTTTGCCCTTGTATTTAAGAGCTAAGGTTCTTGTTCTTGAGTAGAGTTGATTTTAATTTGAGAGACTAATTCAAAAGTGAGCAAATAATGCACTCTTAGGGTTAAATCCCCTGATTGGGCGGAATTGAAGTTATAGTAAAAAAAAAAACGACCCTTGGGATTTAATATCGCAAAAAACTGGAAAATTCCCGATTATGATCCTTGGCGCGACGCGTCACTATCACACCAAGCCACTGGAACTGGACAATTAGGAATCTACATCATTGCGCGATACAGATCTATTGCGTTGCCACTTTGCTTGCGACCTAAAAGTTTGGCAAAATGCGGAGACATCACAAAGATTCACTGGAAAAGGGAAAACTGTGAACTGGGCCTTTGGCTCGATGCGCCACTACGTGGAGAAATACTGGAAATTGATAATTTCCATTTAAGCTGGCTCCGCGATGTACTGTTGGCTCAGGTGTTACTCTGTCTCACTAAAAAGGCTCTAACTTTTCGCCCGGATGTCAGATTTGGGCAAAATTGGTAATGATGGAAAGCTTATTCAATTTTCCACATGATAAATAGTGAAAATCTTGAAAATAACACATGTATAAAAATGGATTCATCTTTAAAACAAGTCGTTGACATATTTGGGATGAATTTAAGCTAGGTAGAAGTATGGGGCATTACAAGGGCCTAGCCAAGATGGGTGTCTCAAGTACAAACAAGGACCAGAGACCACTACTTGTACCTAACCAAATAGAGCGTCATACCCCCAATGTCGGATGAATTCTGGCCATATAACAAGATAGAAAATGATAATCTCAAAGAATTAAGACATGTCTATAACTAATAACCGATAACCAACCAAAAACAACCAACTTACATCACCCAAGTCCATAGTAATCCACAAAGCCTTCTAACAAAATCAAAATCGATAAAGTGTTGGGATATGCCCCCGACTCAAACAATGGTAATGATAATGTTAATATGTACTCTTCAATTCTAGTCCATGAATGGAAATTGATGAAATAACCAAGTCTTCTAGAGAATGGAATCTCACCACTCCCACAACAATGATCGACAAACCAAGTCGATCCACCTAATACTGTGCAATAAAAGTATGAAGTATCTTCGGTGACTATATTTCATAGGGATACAACTTATGGAGACAATTAGTGTATTTTGAACTAGCATATAACTCACTAGTAGGGGATAAAATAATTCCATGATCCTGCTCAACCAATTTTTGGGCTTTAAGATAAGAAACAAACCTTCCCACTCAACCACCGACTTATTCGGGAACCAAAATCTGACCCTTCGGGTCTGAAGTCAAGAGACGTATAGCATTAGTTCAACCAATCCATCCCCAAAATCATGTCAAAGTCTGACATGTTTAATTCAATTTGGTCCATAAACTCCTCCCTATCATGAATGGATACCACATGAACCTTATAGATTCTTCTAACCACAGTAAAGTCACCCATTGGAGTAAACACAAAAAAAGGATCAAGAATACACTCAGGATAAAAACAAAATGAATAGTCACATAAGACGTCACATAAGAGAGAGTAGACCCCAAATCAAGTAGACAATATACATCAAAAAAGAAGAGTTTTAGCATACTAGTAACAACATCAGTAGATACCTCAAAATCATGATAAGTAGCAAGAGCATATAGATTATTCCGACCAATGCCAAAGGCAGAATTAGCACCTTTTGGTATAGGAGTAGAAGAAACAACAACTAGTACCTTATAGCCCTCATAGAAACATTGCCTAAAGGAAATTTCCTCTAAATATGGCCAAGACGACCACATCTAAAATACTTATTCATCCCATCATCAAAAAATCCATGATTGACCTAACCATAGAAATGACAAGAAGGACAAGATGAAGCCGACCGAGCCCAACTAACTTAAGATTGGGCACCATATGCCTTAAATCCACAATTTCTCAAAAATCTACGATCACCAGACGACTTTAGATATGGAGCACTATCCATATAACCGGAACCAGAATTGTCCCACTTCTTTTTAGATCATTTCCACTATCTCTACCACTATGTTCCTGACCTCTACCCTGATTCGAATACCGATACTTCTTACTATGCCTTTCACTCACCTTTTCATGCTTTTTTTTTCATCTTGCACTTTTTTCAAATACACCACTAGCCTAGAGATATCCATATCATTATCAACAAAGCAACCTTACACTCCAACACTAAGTCTTATGATAAACTAGAAGTAAATTTCCTCATCTTAGCCCTTATATTTGATACTAGCTCAAAAGCATAACATGACAATTGATGAAACTTTAAGGAATAATTCTTCATAGTCATCTTGCCTTGCTTAAAATTCACAAACTTCTCAGCCTTCGTCTCCCTCTACTCCTAAGGAATAAGTAGTTAAGAAAAGCACTAGAGAAATTCTCCTACAAAGGTAACTCCACATTATCTCCTCGAGACTGATCACACTCATTATACCATAGATATTCCATATCTTTTAGCTGATATGTAGCAAATTCCCCACCCTCAAAGTTTGAAGCATGCGTCACATGAATAATCTTCTCTATCTCATCTATGAACCCTTGAGGATCTTTCTTAACCTTAGAACTAGTAAAGGTCAAAGGATTCATCCTCATAAATAGTTCAAAACTAATAGTCTTAGAAAAACTCTCAACAGCACCAACAGGATCCAACAGAAATGAATGAGATGTCACCAGCTAGGTCAACAAATAAATGGAATGGCGGAACTCAGCATTGGAGATATCCCCTTGGGGCATTGGTTCATGATCATCATCAAATTGAGGGCCCCTAGAAGGACTGGTAGGGAATGATAGAACTCCATGTAGGGTAGCTCAATCAGGAGCTAGACCTCTAGATTGGGTTTAAACTTCTTAAGTAGGATGATCCCCCTCTACATTATCTTTGAGCAAGGAAAAGTAGTTTCTATGAATATCAGATCTTCTTTGAGGCATGATCTGTAAAGAAAATATATGGGAATTAAAGGAGATTTAAAGACCTTAGACTCTACAACATTATAGAAGATTACAAGAAAGGGAAAATTTCTAAATGCCTCATAGCCTCTCCCTTATAAGTGTGGTTTAACACACCCATAAAAGAGACTCTACTTAACACAACTTTATGGACACCCAATGACACTAAACCTAGCCTCTAATACCAAATTTGACACAATCCAAACTAGGGCCTAGCCGTGTAGGGTACTCAAGTCATACAAGGGTCGGAGATCACCTCTACCCCTTACCAAAGAGAACACCATACCCCTAATATCAGATGAATTTCAAATATATAAAAGATAGCATAACATAAGCTAAAATAATTTAAGACATTTCTATATTTGATAATTGATAACTACTAAAGACAGCCAACAAACATCATCCAAGTCCATAGTAATCCACAAAGCCTTCTAACAAAACCATAATCAATATTGTGTCGGGTCATGCCCCCGACTCTGAAAATGGAAATAGAAATGATAATGTTAATATGAACTCTTCAATTCTAATCTATGAAAGAAAACTAACAAAATGAATAAATCTTTTGTAGAATGAGAGCTCACCACTTCACAACCAACAATTGACATATTGAGCAGATTAACCTAATACTATGTATGAAATATGAAAGTATCTTTGATGCCTAAATTGCATGGGGATACAACATCTTGGGATAGTTAGTTGGTTAAGCACTAACATGTAACTCAGGAATAGGGGATAAAATAATACCATGATCCACATTCTCAAAACTATTCAAGAAAATGGACATAATAATATATTCATATAAAAATGTCATGCTGGAAAACAGAATGAGTATTAACATAAAGTAAGACTTTATCTTGGACTATGTATCTTAACCATCATAAATATACATCCACGGACTATACGTGTTCAACTCCCCCTGCTAAAAGGGCCTCAACGCGTGTTAGCCATATGAACCAAAGGTATTAAGGAAGAACAAGGAATGCCCAAATCCCACATCCATCCAAGATACAAATATATCAATATTGTGAACGACGCACATAGGTCATTAAGACAAAACTTCACATCGACAAATATGAGTTTCCAGTATAAGTCATCCAAGAACCACATCTTCTTGGCTTTACTACATAACCCCGCTTAAACCCAATTTAAAGCAAGCATCACATAACCCATTTATTAACTAATGAACCAATCATTAAGGCACACCATGTGTGTCATTATACCCTTACAATTGCAAGATTATCTCTATGCCATAATAATTATATTAATTTGGGGGAATGTGTCGAACCTCTTTGTTCATTTAGTCAAATTATAGCCAACAAGGCATTCAAAATCCATGTTAATTTATTAATCACTAATGCAATGCAATATCATAGGAGAGTAAGTCAAACCAATTAGCAATTTCACAATCCAAAGCCATTTATCCACGTAGGTTGAGGGGACACAATTATTCAAAACCAATTCCAAATTTAAGACACCAATTTTTAGGGAAACCATAACCCCTTAGTTTATTCACTATTCCCATGCACCCCATAAGTTCAAAACCATCAATTAAGAATAAAAGATGCATAATAAATCATGGAAAAATAATTTAAGGATCAACCATATCAAAACCCTTAACATATCGGAACCAATATTCAAAACCATCTAGTAAACAATTTAAATACAAGTTATTCATAAAGTAATAATTGAGGGAGAGTGACATGCCTGAAATATCTAGAGTTTTGGAGAGAATTTTCCTTGAGCGCTCTAATTGATGAACTTCTTGGAAACCCTAAGATCTTGCGTGAAAGAATTTAGAGAGTTTGAGAGTATTTTTATCGTGTTTTAAATGAGAAATAACCCCTTAAAGTTCATTATGGTCTTGGGGTTCAAGTAAGAAAATATAGAAATTGACTAGAACCCCTTAATAATAAGACTAAAAAATCACCGCCAGTTATTACGGGTGACCTTATGAATCATAGGGTCACTCTATAGATCTTATCATTTAGTCGTAGGTTGTATAGTGTCAAGGATAACAAACACTAACTTGGCTAGGAGTCATACTCAATCATTATGACTCACATAGTCAAGTTGTTAAAGTAGAAATAATTGGGCATCACACTGGTTAGGCTACGGAAGACACCATATGACTCGTTATGAGATCCTATGACTCGTAGGTCTAAGTCATAGTTAGGACAGAAACTCCACACCAACATACTAGGAAAGTTACGATTGGGTTCATAAGACCCATTAAAACTCCCTACGACTCTTAAGGTAAGTATTAGTAAGGGCAGTGATGATAAATTTTAGAAATTTTCAAGGGATAAAATTTCTTGGTGTTATATTCTATTGACTCACCTTCTCCTCATAGTACAGGTCAGGAGATAATTGATCGAGCCACTGATAAATTATTAAAAAAAGAAAATATTACTAATACGAAGAGGGATATAGATGACCATCGTATAGCTTAAGAGACAGAGTTGTAGAGGTTGAGACAAGGAGAAAATAATTGAGTTGAACTCAACCAAAATTAAAATAGAGGTTGAAGGGGTAGAGCTCAAGTACTCCAACCTATCAGTACTTTACATCTTATGATTATCTGGAAAAGGACTTAAGATACGTTGAGCCTACCAAGATATGATCTATCATTCCTCCTGCATTGCCACTGAGTGTAAAGTTTGAAATTAGTAGTGCTATGATCTAATTTTTGAATATTAAAGGTGTGTTTGTGGGCTTTCCAATTGATGATGCAAACAGACACCTCATTAATTTTATTAGACTTTCCAATCCATACACTATACCCGGGGTAGATCTAGAAGCTCTGAGACTCAGGTTGTTACCATTCTCTTTAACTGGTGAAGCTACATTATAGTTAAGAGAACTTAATAATAGGTCCATTACTACTTAGAATAGGTCCATTACTACTTGAAATAAGTTTTAGATCATGTTTTCTATTCGTCTAGAAATTTACAATTAAAGGACAAGATACATAATTTCAGCCAGTTGTATTCTGAATTAATGTATAAGGTATGGTTTTGGTTTAAGAAAAAGCTTCTTATTGTGCCAAATTATATAATTATGGGAAGGAACTCAATTGAAATATTCTATGAAGCCCTTAACATAAGTTCCAATGCTATGATAGACACTATTATTGGTGGAGTATTTTTGCTGCTGTGTTGGAAGAAGCATCAAGGATATTAGATCATATTATGGCATACTTGGGAGGCAGAGATAGGCTCTTACCCTTATGCTATTGGGGATTCCAGCGAGCATAAGGTTGTTGATGACACATTGGCACAAAAGGTTTCTTATCTACGGACAAATATTGGGTTGTTAAGAAAGAAGTTTGCTACAATGAATTTTGAGAAGGTGAATGAATTAGGTACATAAGGTAGGACCTCTAGATCATATGATTCAGATATGGAAGTAAAGGAGAAATATCTAGAAAAATAGTTGGCAGGTTTTCAAGCAAGGGCCAATCATTTTCTCAAGAAAATTAAAATTCTAGGCAAGGGGACCAAGGTCAGATCTACTATAGGGATAGATACAGAGATTGGAGCAGAGAGAGGGATGGTGACTGGATAAGTAAGGATGATTATAAAGAGAAGGGTTGTGCGTATGTTCCACTAGGAAGCAATGATAGTGAATCAAGGATGGAGGATATGTTGTCAAAGTTTGTAAAGGGTCAGAAAAGTCAAGAAAAGTACCTTAAAGAGATTAGGGCAGACAATTTAGGGTTGACCCAGAAGGTAGAATCGCATGATATTGTGATCAAGCAATTAGAGCAACAAATTGGCCCAATGTTTGTAACCTAGAATCAACAATAGTCAAGCACCCTTCCAAGCAATACAGTGCAGAATCCTAAGATTGAAAATCACTATCTAGCCATTACCACTCAAAGTGGTAAGGCCACTGTTGACCTCTTGTTCCTGTGGATACTGAACCAAGAAATGATAGTGTTAATATTGATGAGACACTTGAAGCAAGGCAAGAAAAATCAACAAGTGTTTATATAGAGATAAGAAGGATAAAGATAAGGGAACGTTTGATAAACTAGAATTAATAACTATTCCAATACCTCCCTCACTTTTTCCTCAAAGGTTGAAGATGAAAAAAAAGGAAAGAAAGTATCAGAAGTTCTTGTAGATGTCAGAAGAACTATTTGTTAATATTTCTCTTGTAGAGGCATTGGAGCAGATAAAAGGCTACACTAAGTCAATGAAGGATTTGTTCACTAGAAAGCGAACAGTGAGTTTTGAGCCCGCTGATTATTTTCATTTTTATAGTGTCGTCGCTTCTTAATCGTTGGTTGAGAAGAAGAAGGACCCTAAAGCATTTACTATTCCATGTAACATTAGGTCCTTCAAATTTTCTTGAGCTTCATATGGCTTGAGATCTAGTATCAATCTAATACTGTTGGTATTGTTTAGGTAGTTCGGGTTGGGGGCACCCAAACCTACATCCATAAGGTTATAGATGGCTGACCAGACTATGAAAAAATTAGTTGGAATATTTTGTGATGTGTTGCTGAAGGTTGAAACCTTCATATTTCCATCTTACTTTATAATTCATTATTGTGAGGTTGACTTTAAAGTTTCTATTATCTTGGGCGGGCCTTTCCTATCTATGGGTTGGGCTTTAGTTGACATAAATATGAGGTAGATAAAGTTTAAACTCAATAATTTGTAGGTTACTTTTAACGTATGTCAATATATGTGGCAACCAGATGATATAAGAGTAGTGTTCGTGATTTATACTAGTGGTGATAATGAAGTAATTATACCTATTGAAGAGATACCTGGAGTGAGGCATTAGTAATGGTTATCATGAACTTTGAAAGTGATGGCATCGATGAGTATGATGAGATGGTGATCATATTGTATGGTCGAAATTTTAATAATTATGCTCTGAAGAAGCTTGATCTTCATTTAAATAATAGAACCACTCTTCCTGCTTGACATCTATTGAGGAGCTTCCAGCTTTGGAATCAAATGCCCTCCCATATCACTCGTGTTATGCATTTTTAGAGCCAATAATATTTTTCTGATCATTATTGCTACTGACTTATTGGAGACATGGGTTGAAGCATTGATTTTATTGTTATAGAGGTTCAAGAGGGTCATAGGATAGACTATTTCAGGCATTATGGGGATTTCACTTGATATTTGCACACACAAGATAAAACTTAAACCGAATTGTATTCCCAGTATTGAGCACCAGTGTTTGTTGAATAATTCTATGTTGGAGGTAGTGAAGAAAGAAATTATCAAGTGGTTAGATGCCAGAGTGTTTACCCCATTATAGGAAGCAAGTGGGTCATCCTGATTCAATACGTGCCTAAGGAGGGCAGAATCATTGTCGTCCCTAATAAGAAGAATGAATTATTTCCCATAATACTAGTTATCGGATGGAAAGTATATATGGATCACAGGAGGCTGAATACTTTGACTCAAAGGGACCACTTCCCTATGCCAATCAAGGATCAGATATTTAATAGACTAGCAGGCACGGGTCGATACTATTTTCTTGATGGGTACTCAAGATGCAATAAGATTGCTATTACTCTCAAAGACTAGGAAAAGAGTACTTTTACTTGCCCTTATGGGACTTTTACAATCGAGTAGATGCCACTTAGATTATGCAATTCTCCCACCACCTTTAAGAGATGTATGATGTCTATATTTCTTGACATGGTGGAAGGCACTATTGAGTTATTCATGGATAATTTTTTTGTATTTGGGGACTCTTTTGATTATTGCTTATCCCATTTGTCCAACGCACTCTGAAGATATGAAGAGTGTAATCTAGTGCTTAATTAGGAGAAGTGACATTTTATAGTAAAGGGACTTATTATCCTTGGTCATAAAATCTCAAAGTGAGGTATTGATAAGGATAGAGGAAAGATAGAGGTGATTGAAAAATTACCTCCCCTAATTTCAGTCAAAGGTATTCAAAGCATTTTTTGTCATGCTGGATTTTATAGGAGGTTCATCTGGGACTTCCCTAAAATTGTTAATCCTCTATTTTTGCTTTTAGAGAAAAAGTTGAAAATTTTGATGATGCATGTTTCAAGGAGTTTGAATTTCTTAAGGAGCGGTTGATCTAGGTTCTCATTATTATATCCTCTGATTCGTCTTTACTATTTCAGGTTATGTGTGATGTTAGCAAAGCAACCTTGGGTTCTTTCCTAGACCAAAGATTCAAGAAAATCCTTCACCCGATCTATTATGCTAGCAAGGCATTTAACCCGGTACATAAGAACTATAAAGTCACAGAGCAGGAGTTGTTTGTAGAGGCTTTTGACTTTGAGAAGTTTTTGTCCTACTTGATAGGGAAAAAAACCATAGTTTGCAGAGATCATGCAACATGATATACCTAATAGAAAATAAGGATGAAAAATTAAGGTTAATACGTTGGGTCCTCATTTTTATAAGAATTTGACTTTTAAGGTAAAATATCAAAAGGGCATTGAGAATCAGGTTGCTAATCACTTATCTCTTCTTAAGGAGGTGGAAATGAAGATGTTAGGGGATGATCTTGACCTAGATGATACTTTTCCAGATAAGTGGGTCTTGGAAATATCTCAAGACTTAATCCCCTGGTTTGCTGATTTTGCCAACTTTTTGGCAAGTGATCTTGCTTAGAAATATTCGTCATTCCAACAGAGAAAACGGCTCATGCATTAGGTGGAAGATTTTTCTTAGATGAGAATTATCTCTTTTGGATTTATGCAGATGTCGTAATTCATAGATGTATTCCTAAAGTAGAGATGATATGAATCATTGAGGTTTTTCATTCCTCACTAGTTGGGGTCATTATGGTTGTACCCGTACAACCCATAAAATCTTGCAATGTGGTTATTGACACACTATATTAAAGGATGCTCATGACTATGCTTAAGCTTGTGACTAGTATCAGTAATAAGGTAATATCTCAGAAAAACATAAACTCGCCATGAAACCTATCTTGGAGTTAGAGTTGTTTGATGTATGAATGCTTGAAATCCATGGGTCTATTTGTGAGATCATATAAGATAAATTACATTTTAGTGGCAATTGACTATGTTTTGAAGTGGGTAGAGGTAGTTGCTCCTGCCCACAATAAAGGTCAAAGTGTCACTATGTTAAGGAAAAAGTGCATTTCTTCTTAATTTAGCACTCCACGTATGATTATTAGTAATGTTTGGTATTGCTTCTGCTATCGCCTTTTCAAGGCCATGCTCGAAAAAAATATGGTGTAAAGAATAAGGTGGAAACACCTTACCATCCTCAAATAAGTGGGCAAGTTGAAGTCTTAAATAGAGATCAAGTCCATATTTGCAAAGACTGTGAATGCCAATAGGACTGGCTGGTCAAGGAAGTTGGATGATGCTTTTTAGTTCCATTAGATAGATTTTAAAACTCCTATAGGTGCCTCTCCATATAAGATTTTGTACGGTAAGGCATGCCGCTTGTCGGCTGAACTTGAGCATAACGCACTATGGTCACTAAAAAAGTTTAATTTAGAGTGAAATAATGCAACTAAGTTGAGGTTGAGTAAGGTGAATGAGTTGAATAAATTCTGACTCCATTCTTCTGAGAGTTTGTCTGTATACAAATAAAAAATAAAGTTGTATCATGACAAAAAGATTGAGAAAAGAGTATTTGAGCCTGGTGAATTGGTCATGTTGTATAATTCGAAACTTTTCTTATTCCTTGGAAAGTTAAAGTCTAGATAGTATGGATTATTCACTATGGTTCGGGTATCCCCACATGGTGCTATTGAGCTCGAATATGATAGTGAACGCTCATTCAAAGTAAATGGGCAGCGAATGAAGCACTATATGGAAAACCCTGATGAGGTGAAAGTATGTGTTGATATAGGCCTTGGTGAATTCCAAATATCCAAGGCATTTTAGTCATGCTGCAATGGTAAATCCAGCGCTGCTTTCTAAGATATCTTGTTATTTTTGCAGTTTTGTTACTTCGTGTAGTGTGATTAATGTCAGATTTGTATACCTAAGGTTCCATATGTATGTTCCTAACTCTCTTGCTTTGTAGATGCCTAGTGCATTAGGGATAGAATGTATTCTTTTAGTTTGGGCTGGGGTATACCACAGCCGTTGCAGGTTCTTGTTGCCGTACTTATTTTCCTATCGACGACGGTATTATTGTAGAACTGACATGGTGAGGAAATATTGTGTTGTATTGTATTTTGTTTTTTATTATATTTTTTTATTTAAATAGTTGTCAAATGAGCTTCCAAGGCAATTGATGTGTTTTATTGTTTTGGGGGGTGTACTACAGCCGCTTCGGGTTTTTGTTGCCGTGGTTTTTTTCTATTGGTTGCGGTATGATTATAGAATCTGTATGTCTGGGATGTATTGTGTTGTATTGTGTTTTGTTTCGTATTATGTTGTTTTTTCTTAACTAGGTTATAAATAAGTGTCTAAGGCAATTGATGTGTTTTGTTGTTTGTTCTTAAAGTGTTTATGGTAAAAATGATACGCCTTCAAACAATTTATTTTTGAACTATGTTAGGTGTATATATATGTGACCATTGTGAATCTTGTTATGGTATTAGGATTAGAGACATAATAATCATAGGTAACATTTGCATGAACCAAATAGATGGTAGTTTGTGATTCAATCATATGCCGTGTGTGTAAGATGCTTACTTGTTCCCATTGTGTGTTGAATTCAAAACTTTCCCGGTTAGTCTTGCCTAGGATGTAGAATAGATGATTAGGGAAAGATCATAGGTCGTTTTTGAAATTTGTCCACTTTTGGCCAAAATGACCTTCCAAATGTGAATAGGTATCTTTTGATCCCTATTTTGATCCTGATAGACGATTTTCTTGTTTTACCTTTCACTTTCCAATTCCAGTTACAATGAATCTATTATGTCTCTGGTCCTCCTTGGACATTATGCACCTCAACTCAAGCAAATCACCTAAGTTGAGGGTGGCTATCATAAGGGTGCGTGATTAGAAGTGGGTATGAAGAAAGGTATAAATAGGAGAAAAGAAAATAGGGCTAGGTGTGGTTGAAAAAAAATAGAAAAAATAAAAAATAAAAGAAACTTCACCCAACCTGAATGAGCAATAAATGAATTAAAAGGAAGAAATAAGGGCGGAATAAAAGAAAATTAGTTGATAAGTGGACCCCTCACATAATTTTAGTGCCAAGGAGGCTTAGTTACTAAATTCCCATACGTACCATACCAGCCCTCAAGCGTATATTACAAATCGAGAGACGTGCAATAGTGATCCTAACATGACTGTCTGAAAGTTAAGGTAAAGAAAATAAGGACAAACCTATGGTATTCTCTGCGTATTGTTGGAACTTCTTCGTGAGTGTGAGTGTCTTATGATCGTCCCAACATTCAACATGCATGATTTATCAGAGTGAGAAGGACTTCTTCGGCATGAGGGTACATAGGTTGTGATTGTTAACTACTTATTTGTTCGGGTAGTGTAACTTGTACATACACATGATTGTTTGGTTCTAATGTAATACAATAGTTTGATTCCCTTGTGTCACATTGTTGTCCAACATTGATATCTACACAATTATTTTTGAATTGTTAAAATTAGAGGGGGTGATGTTCTTGAGCTTAAATTGAAATTGATTGTCGTAAGTTTCTTAGGTTTCTAATAGTGAAGCACTGTTAAGTTGTTTTTTTGTGTTTTATAGATTGAGGACATTCAAATGTCTAAGTTAAGGTGTTGATGTGCTATGGTTTCATGAAACTTTTGATGCTTAAAATAGAGAAATATGCAAGTACTTAAGCCTATTTGGGAGATATGATGTGTTTTATGCCTTATTTTGCAAAAAACCAGGTGTTAGGAGCTACACAGAAGAAAAGAAGCTGAAAGTTGAGTTTTGACCAACCTAGTACTAGAAATTACACCTATGGTGATGGTTGCAAAACCGTTGCAATAGACAAAAAAACCGCTGCCATAGCTCTACCGCAACGGTTCAGCAAATGTCCTAAAGGTGGGCGTTGCGATAGGACTATGACAGTGGTTTATGCGACGGTTGTCTGAACCGTCGCCATAGATCAAGCTATGACGATGATTTCAAACAACAGTCACAATAGCTTAACCTATGATGACGGTTTATTTTTGACTTATTAAGACGCCTATTTTCATCTATTGCAACAGTTACTAACCATAGAAGTAGAAGGTATTGCAACGACATTAAACCGTTGCAATTGCATCTATTGCGACAATTTTGTTATTCTGTTGCAATGCTTTTTGAATACCTATTACAACTATTTCATTACTTATTGGGATGCCTATTTTCATCTATTGCAACAGCATTAAACCATTGTAATAACATCAATTGCGATGCTTTTGTTATTCTATTGCAATACTTTTCGACAACCTATTGCAACGATTTATTGATCTATTGCCACGTATTATTAAATTGAAATGATTTATATAAAATAGTCACTTGTATTAATGTAAATTTTTATTTAAATGCATAATAAATTATAACACTATACGTACACATCACAAATTAGAAAGTATACATGAATATAATACTATCTGCATACAAAACAATGTTTGGGGTCCAAACACTCCTTATGGACAACAAAGAGCACTACTCATAAGCACAATGAAGTAAACTTCCTACCTATTGCTTTAACACATTCTGAATACATTCTGAACAGTAGATGTGGTCAACCTAATACAACTGATGCTTCAAAGGAGCTTTACCAGACTATTACACTACAAGACCTTTGAAGATCCATGACTTAGTCATCTTTGCAATCTTTTGCAAATGTTGCTGAACCTCCATTTTGTTCACCATTGGCATGAAGCTCCCTTTAACTTTGGAAACACAACATCATCAGCTAAAAGTCATACTTCATCCTGGGAAAGAAGTACGGATTCAAAAATAAACATTAACAGCTACAACTTTATTAACTTGAACAATATGGAAAAGCTTATTAGTTTCATTATTGACGACAAGTAATAGAAATTTGTTAGGTAACATTATGGTTCTTATATAATAAATTAATAACCAAGAAGGCAACAAGTAGTCACAGTAGCAGTACCTGCTGGCAGACTTTCTTTTGGTTTCCAATTCAATAGCATCTCCTTTATCAGTGATCGTTTCCAACGCAGGCACAACAACATTTTAGTAGAGTGTAGGAAGACCTTACCACTAACTCGTCGAGGTAGAGAGGCTGTTTCCAAAAGACCCTCGGCTTTGTGTTCAGAATCAAAATTGTAGATATTTAGATGAAGACTAAAAGAAAGGTAACAAAACCATGGAAGTAAGATGATCTCTAGATTATTTTTTGAATGCAATAATCAGAATAATTCGTCACATACGAGACAGAATACCATACCTAAAATTTCTTCAATAGTATTTTAAGAGTAAGAGAGTCAAGTTTATCTTCGGTCATAACCCTTGAATCAGCCAAATCAGCAGACAAGCATTGCAAAATTGATGTCCTTCAGCCACATTCGGTGAGTGTATCAGCAAGAATTTCAAGGAAATTTATAAAGAACTGTTTTGCTAAGATTAAGGAATCTGAAGTAACAGAGTTATCAAATCAAAGAGGTAGGAAAAAGAAGGTACACATCAGATCAGTTATCACTGAATTTTTTATACATCCAAACTTAAAAATAGACAAACTTATGATCTGCTAATAGGAAGTCAATTCGGCTAGCTGATGCAAACTCCAAGGGAAAGGAATACCATCTGATCAAGTAAACAGCTACTTCCATAAAACTAGGTCATGATGAGCAGGAACATACAAAAATGTTAGATTAAAAGTTAGGAGAACAAGGCCAAAATATGTTTAGGATAGATCGGAAGGTAGACAAATTAAATTTCAATAAATAGAAATGAAGTTGAACATAGTATTATACGACCGTCATCTACATATAACATATCAAATTCTTCTTGTACTAGTCAATTGCATTCACTACCTTCAATTCAATTAACAAAAACTCTGATTGTAATTGCAATTTTTTCCTACATTCCCTTTATCACTTTCTTTAATAGATTTTAACATTTATAAGTTCTCACTTAGTTCATCCCAATTCTACAATATTTTCTCTGGCAACAATTCGTGATCTTTCATCAACTTAGTCAGTCGTAAGCAATCTTAGTACCCTATAGAATTATGTAAACTTGCCACAATAAATGGCTTCCCAGCAGCTAAAATCTCAGAGCAGATCATTCATCAAGATCTAGATACTATGAGGTCTGCAGCTGCATATGCTAAATCCATCGAGTGCAAGAACCTGCACCAAGTTAGTATGAAATCACATTAAAACAGAGAAAAGAGGACACCTCCCTCCTTAAAGACAACTTAGAAGCCTGAAATGTAAAATTTTCCATACAGTAAATACACGGTTGTTTGAAACAAAACAACACTCATAGGGTTATGTATAACCGGGGATGGAATGTCATGAGGCTCTCTATCTCATCATATGCTAAGACCCTAGTTTGCCATATCAAAAAGAAGTTTTTTCGTTCATTTAACATCTCGCAATACAAATGAAATCTGGCAACTTTGTCAGATACATAACTTGGAACAACACGAATCATCTAAGTTGGGTCTGCATAACAATGTGAATTGCTGATTAGCTCCATAAACTCACCAAATTAAATAAGCTAATCTTATGTTTGAAATTTTCCCACCTATATATTTTAAGAGTAATGGGCATCTTAAGGTTTTTTCAAAATGATCCTACAAGAAGTTCAAGAAAGGTGAGTACAATGATAACACATAATAAATCATATTATGAATGAACTCAATGATGGTTGCCCTGTCGCAAGGAATTATGAAAAGAAAAGTAGGCCAAGAACCATTTCTATGTTTTTGAATCATAGCAATCTTAACAAAGAATAAACGACAATCTAAGACAACTAATATGTTTAGTGGTTAAATGATAATTTAGAAGGATTCTAACCTATGTACAAAATGTTAAACAACATACCATTCCTCAAAATGATGGATAAACAACAATGAGTTCAAAAATGTGCAGAACCTCTTTCCGTATTTTTGGATCATAGCCCTTTACAAAGGATAAACAGCAATCTAGGATAACATCTGCTCATTTCTTCAGGGTGTTTTCAGTATGTCAATGAATTTTCTGTTTTATGGATACTAGGTATAGTGAATCTAATGATGAGTTTTACAGTTGATTATGCATAGAAAAGCTTATAATTTAATAGAAAACAAACAACAACGAAGTGCCAGATAATATTTGTACTGGAGATGGTCCATAAGGCAGTTTTTATGAGAACTTGATATAAAAAAATTCTATACTAGGCTATTTTCTATGCATAAAACATAGTAAAAGCATGTTACCACTATAGCGGCCCATCCGCTTCACCAAACGGATGTCGTTCTCAGCACTTTGAGCTTAAACACGCACTGCATTGATGGCATATTGAGCCTCATCTATGGTAGTATCAAAGCCAAATGACTTGTTGATGACCTGATAACAGAACAAACTATATTTACATAACAGCAGTCAAAACTGAGGACCACTATAAACTACTAGTTGCTTGATTCAAATGAGAGGGGAAGCTACCAAAATGATATTTCCAGAGAGTACTTTTAAAAGAAAAGGGCAGCCCACTGCACTAAAGATCTTCTGCACTCACTTGAAACATTTGTGATGACATTAACACTCTTCTGATCAGCGAGAGCTTTTAATTTATTTCCTGTTGCTAACAGCAGGAAGCTCTTCATGTGTTGTTTCTACTCCTTGGGACTAGCAGTCTTGGTCAACGCTTCCTCAAAGGCGATAAGTCCTTGGATTACGTCTAGCTAACAAAATTATCAAAAAGAATTGCCACGTGCAGGACCAATGAAAAAAGAATCAGGCCCACATGTGAAACGGGCTTAGAATATAATTAAGTAAATAAAGTGTGTTGTCGTTAATAGCTTAAGCTTTAAGATGAGATGGTGACATTTCAACAAAGGGAAACATGAAACCAATCCCCAAGAACTCAGAGTAAAGGTATATATCAGAGTGAGAGAGAGATAGATAGTAAGCTAGATAGATATTTTTAATACTCAGACACACTAGAGATCGCAGAGAATAAAGTGGGAAATTTAAATAAAGAAATGATAATTCTGGACAGAAAGACATTTCAATATAACTTTTAATTAGTACAGATTCTAGCGCAATTCAAGACATAATTTTAATCTGGCTAACAGAAGGACTGACATGTGCAATAAAACAGGAATACGCAGGATCAAGAAACACATACATGATTATTGAGTGATCAACAAGGTAATTTGAGCCCTCTTCTTCTGTCTTCATATAGTAAACTCGATAAGCACGTGTTGTTTTCTTTATCTCTTCTTGGCTACTAGTGAGGCCAATCAAGTCTAGGTGAAACTCTAAACATTGAGTGCAAGATTGTCAGTTACAACATTACAAGTATATCTAATAATGCACAATATATAATCAGTTCAATCTAAAACACACCTTTGACATATTTGCCTACTTGCTCAATCATATCTCTTTCAGGATCAATTGAGATAAATACAGGTACTATATGGATTCCACACTTCTCCTCTGCATATTGAATATATTATAAATTAGACGATGAATATAACTCTATATGCCTAAATTAAAAGAAAAAATAAAATGGAACCATACAGTCAACTGCTTTATTGTAGTCTGCTACGATTATCTAACCAGTTTGAAACATTTCATGTTTAAACTAGTTTGAACATTTCCATGCACATGGAGTGACAAATAAAGAAACATTTGAGTTCATGCACTTCATGCTCTTAGTTCACATGATATCTCAAGTATGATTTGGAGCAATTTGCTCTGAATGAATAGTTCAACACGTGGAATGGAAACAAAACTCACTGCCTACCCTTTAATGTATTAGGCTATGCCAACTTTTAGATGTAGTTAAGAGTTCTTGTAGACAAAATAATTAATGTACTTCATAAAAGCTTAGCTAAGCAGATAAAAAAATACAAGTAAGGATGTAATTCTGATCAAATAATCAAACCAAGAATAAACTCTAAAGTACTTCTTTTTGGATTCAGTTGATTCACCATTCAAACTTGTAACATAGCGTGATTTTATTGGAGATCAGAACCATTTTGCAAATAGGAGAGTTGTTTAGCAATATAGTCTAACTAGATTTGAAAGGACTCCAATTTGAGAAATCCTAACGAAGAGATAAATAGAGGGCTGACCTCTATTCCACCAATAGTGTTATTTATGCCAACCATGTCAAATGGAATGATAACAAATTTTTCTCCTATACCAATAAAAACTGTAAATTCATAATGGATATGCAAATGACTTGAGCTTTTCAACTCTTTATCCCCACTATCATATGAGGTATTCCAATTCTCAGTTAAAATAAAAACTGCAAAGAACATGAGAAATTGTTGTTTTACCATGTCCATCCCTATACTTGATCTGTTTTCAAGTTCAACTGCAGCCACCCAGCCATCTGAGCAGGGATTCACGTGCCTTATTTTCCTAAATTTTTTATTGAGTGGATTATTAATTCTTACTAAATAACGAACTACTGAATCCCCTTCTCTTTAGCTTTTGCACTCCTTGACTATTCTATAGTGTACAACCTTCTTCACTAACTACGTAGGGCACTCCTCAACAATTTGGTCAGCAATCAAAGTAAAGGAGAAGTAAACCCAAAATAAAAACTCAAAAATTAGGTCAAAGTCATCAATTAAAAGAACACATGCACTAACCATAAAATCCCTAAATTGAAGTGCAAATATGATAGAAATTGAAGTGCAAATTTGATAATTTTCAACACAATTCGACAGATGAAATTGGGTCTGAAATTGCAAATAGATAGAGTGATCTTTATCTTAACACAAATCGACAGCTGCACGAGGTCGCTAAGACTGAAACTTTCGAAGTTATAGAAGTGGGTTTGTCAAAGAAAAAATTGTCAAATTTATAGAAGAACAATCAAACAATATATCAGTTTTACATAACTACAGTTTTACATAACTACAGTTTTGTAGGTATCAATCAATCGAACACAGTAGAACAATCGACCACAATCGAACAATTTGAGCTCACTGTATGTTTTTGGTATCTGTTTTACAGAAATGGCTTGAGATAAGTTTTGTTGAAGTGTCAAATAGCTGAGAGAGAATAGGTTTTGTTGGCTTGATTTTTTTCGCAGACATGTGAACTAACCGATGTAATAGTTTTTCAGTATTAAGTGTTGCTATAGATTACTTGTTAGCGACCGTTTTAATAACCATTGCTATAGAGCTATCTATTATAATGGTTGAACTTCAATAGCGATATTTATAGTGTTATATGATAGTAGTAGGACTAAATTTTTGGCAATAACTCTAACCGTTGCAATAGACCATCTACAGCAACGCCTAGGCAACAGTTGCAAAAAAATTCATTTCCATAGGAGTAATTTCAAGTAGTGTACGTTGGCACCTACTTGAAATATAGGGGCCACCTACTTGTCGTAGGTTGTTGAGTAGGTATTAGAAGTTGGGTTTCAAGGAAGCTGTTAATGATGAACTTTACTGGCACCTACGGGTTGTTTGTAGTATCTACGTCCCATAGGTGTCAGAAAAAGTGATCACAAGTAGAGATCCTATAGAGTTTGGATATTGACCACCTTTGTGGGGCCACCTATGATTCATAGTTGCCATTTATGGGTTATAAGTGGCACCATAGGTGGCCACTAACTTAGTATTCATATTTTGCTTTGGTTTGGATTATTAGGGTTTCCTTGTAATCTATAAATACTCTTTTGATGTCTTATAGTCAATTTATGCACTGTGATGCACTATATACACTTACAAACTTATATTGATTTTAAGATTGACTTTTGATCTTGGAATCCTCTTATTCTTGTTTTTTTTCTTGTTGTGGGAACCCGGACTGATTAACAAAGTAGGGGATGTGTAAGGTTCTTTTAGATCATTGTTTACACTTGTATTGTGATATTCTTCAGTTTAATCAATTTCATAGTGGTAGACAACTGTAAGAACCTGCTTGTATTCCAGATCATTTTCACAAGAGAGATTGAGATTAGGAAAAAAGATTAAAATAATAATTTGAGTCTATCAACTGTTGTCTAATTACTTGAGACTCACCAGGTGATAGTTAAATTGGGATTAAAAACAAGGGTTAGTAAAGTGACACTCTAAGACTCACAAGGTAAAGGGTGAGATTCACCAAAGGCATTCACAAGATGGTTGGTGATACATAGCTTGTCAGATTATACATGTTTAGCATTGTGATAGTTGGGTTGAGCACAAGAAATCTACTGAGCTTGGAAGTAAGGTGAACACAGTACTTGTCTTTGTTTTAGATTTTTACAACCAAAATCATTCAAATCTTGCTACTTTTACTGATTACAACAATTCCCCCTATTTACGTTCTTGCACTTCCAGCAATTTCAGCAAGTTTGAGAGATGAGTTCGACTTATCCCCTGTGGGATTGACCTCATCCTAGTTGGGTTACTATATTTGACATCTACCGCATTATACTTTTTTGAGGTATGTTTTGGGCAACTTCAGCTAGCAGCATCTTCAATCATTAATGAGGTCTAGTAGAGCCCATACCTAGTCTCTTTCATGCTCCTTAGCTTGAGTCTATGGTACTTAGACTTTTCTTCAACTTGTGACTCAAAAAAACAAAAAACAAAAGTTATATAAAAAGAAAATAAGAAAATAAAACACCTACCTTAACTTGGGTTTCCTCCCAAGCATCGAATGATTTAGTGTCACAACACAACCCACATCGCTACTCTTCATCCATATTCCATTATCCTCTTTCTCCTACTTAGAAGCCATATTCTCACTCTTTTTTGACCTCTTGAGTTCTTCCTCGCATGGTATGCATATTTTCAAGACTATCCTTTTCAATAACAACTTTATGTTTCTCAACTTTAGGATTATGTGGTGGCTTGGGAAACTCAATAAGAAATTATGAAGAAGCCATTAGTGGTGTGTACTTAAAGATTGGTTATTTTACCACTCAATCGTACTCCACATTCGTGCACATTACCATATTTTTTATGACTAAGCAAAACATAATTGTGATTGAATATACTAATATCCATATTTCGAAGGAATAAAGATGATGATAGGGAATGGTGTGGATTGAAGCTAAAAGAGCTCCGAAGGAGGAAAGAAGTGTAGTTTGAAGACTAGGAGCAAACATAGTCTCAGTTACCGCAATCATGGAAAATCAAGTAGATCAACTTACTGTAATTGCATAAGATCATACTGCGATTACAGAAGTATTCGCAATCGCACAAATAAGACCGCAGTCACATTCTTCACGATCGCGGAGAAGACTCTGCGATCGCAACCTAGCGGGATTATTGAGCAAAGGCACTTTTGTAAAATTGTATAGTTGATCCAAATTTACATATAAGACCCAAATCCTTTTTTGTATGGACATAAAGGAAGGGATAGCAAAATAAAAATTGGAAAAACATGTAGAACCCTAGATTTTTGGGAAAATACATCTTCTCTTTATGTATTTAGAACTTCAAGAGAAAATTGGTCAACTTGAAGTATGAATTGAAGGATTTTTTTCAACTACATTATTATGGATGCCATGAATGAATTATTTGGTGTATTTCTTTTCTTTTAATTATGACTAGCTAATTTCTCTAGTCTTGGGATTATGTTGAACTAAAGTGTTATTTGTGTGTGGGTGTTGATGGATTTATATGATTTTTAGTTGTTGGTTATGGATTCCACCATTACTTGAGTTTAATAGTTGGAATTTGTGGGTGAAAACCCCAAATGTCCAAATGGGTTTGATTGGTGAAAACCCCAAACTCTTGAAAAACCTTCATCATCCATGAATGAGGGATAATGGTGAACCTTTGGGAACCCATAGCATTCTTTAAAAAGTTTTATAAGGGGACAAGGCAATGGTAGACAATTGAGCATGTGGTTTACTTTCTTTTGCAATCTTAGAAATAAGTGTAAATATAGAATGAGCCAAGTTATGGGCATCATCCTAGAAATAGGGATGCCCAATTTAGATTTTGGGTGATTATTAAGGTCACACTCATTATCTGTTCGAAAGATTCATGGGTGAAATCTTCGAGGTTTGGTTGACAAACTAATCGCAAAGACTTTTGACCTATCCTATTTTGTATTCAATAACTAGATTTCATGTTAAAATATTATGATCCCACAAACACCTTGCCTTTAGGTAGACATAATCCCAAGATTTCCCATAGTGTCAAATTCATAATAGAAAGTGTTCTTGTAGCTTGTGATGCGATTTAAGAGTGATACATTTCCAACTCTAAACCAAACCCCCCAACTATATCTTATGTATTGCATTTTGTTTACACTTTGGGTACCCTTTTAATAATTAAAACACCCATAGGATTTGAAGTTTACATTTCATTCCTTGTATATTCGACCTCAACGTGAGTTGGAATATTGAAAATAACCATCCTATACCACTTTTTATGGTTTAGGTGAGCGTTGTCAAAATGACTCCATTGCCGGGGAGTGGAATCTAGATTTCACTTGTGCGGTGTGATTTTTACTTTGGTGTACCCGTGGTGATTTTTATTTAATTTCTTTGTTGGTTTTAAACTTTTTTAAGGTAATAATTATTCTTTCAATATAATCATGAGCCAAGAGGGTTCGGATTATCTTTGCACAGGAGATCATGAGAGTGCCATTCGCATTCCCCCCATTGAGGGAAGTGAATTATTTTATATTACAAGTGTAATGCTACAATTGCTTTACTAATGGGACTTTTGGGGGGTCAAGCTCAAGAGGACCCAAATTTACACTTGAAGAACTATACAGAAGTTTGCACCCCTTTCAATACTGCCTACATTTCTCAAGAGTCCATTCAGTTATGCTTTTTCCCATTCTCTTTAGCGGGAAAGGCAGTTTTATGGCTAAGATCTTTACTCGCCGAATCTATCACATAATGGATTAGTCCTATAGAGGCCTTTTTAAGTCAATACTTCCCACATTTGAAGATGTTACAATTATGAGATGAAACTGTTAATTTTCGCCAATTATATGAAGAACCGTAGTGCAAAACTTAGGGAAGTTTTAAGGAGAAGATCTTGAAGTGGACTAACCATGAGAATCCCAAGAAAATTCTTCTCCAAATTTTATATAGGGATTTGGACCAACTAAACAAAGCCAAAGTTGACTACGCTTCTGGTGGATCATACATTAAATTGCCATATAGAGTTGCATCAAAAGTTTTTGATCAAGTAGCAATATTTTCTAAGGGTTGGGACATGAAGAATGTTGAGGTAACTGTGGGGGCTCCCTCCTTATCCTTTGCATGTAAAGAAAAAACTAAGAGGTGGAGAAGGATATGAGTATGGTCAAGTTAATGTCATGCATTGAGCATATGTTGGGAGTCCCAATGTAAAGTCTAAATATGATAAGTGTAAGAGATGTTAGACCATGTGAAAGTGTGGAGGAAGAGGCGCTTGATGGCCAGTTGAGTATATTGCCTAAGTTTTTATAGGGTTTCTCCTTGCCTCTCAAAGGCAAGGCGAGAATCATGGTTGAAACCATAATAGAGGCATCAATGAAGAATCTTTGTCTTGAATCTTGAGTAGTGTTGAGAGGGTCGACATGATGGTAAATGAAATGCGAAGCAATTTCTCAATACTTTACGAAACGGTTGCATCCCACTCAACCACCATTCAATAACTACTAGGAAAGGTGAATTAAATAACGAATTATCGCATGGAGAGGTAAAGTTAAAAAATGCCAGGTAGGAAGGTAACAAATTCTACGATCACCCTAAATAGAAAATGTCTTGAAAATGACATTGAGTTTGACTACCTTGGTGAAAAAAAAGATGAAGAGAAAACAAAGGCGAAGAGAAAAAGGTCCAATTATGATGAGCCAAAGACAAAGGAGATTGTGGTTGGAAAATCAAAGGCAAATGATTGCAAAATTATCTCCTATCCATCAAACACTATTTCCCTTCTTTTCCTAAATGTTTCATGCAAAAGGGAGAAAATGTAAATCTTAACAAGTTCTTCGATACATTTTGCACCCGATCTATTAATATTCCTCTAATTGAGGCTTTGTAAGATATTCCAGGGAATGCTAAATTTTAAAAGGATTTGGTATCTAAGAAGTGGCTTGTGTTGTATAAAACAATATATGTAACACATCATTGTAGTGCCTTTATGTCAAGCCCATTGGTGAGAAAGAGTAAAGACCCCGATGCTTTCACCATTCCATGCACCATTGGATTGTTCAATTTTGTAAAGGCATTATGCGACCTCAGAATAAATGTAAATCTAATGCCTTATGAAATTTTCCATAAGCTAGGATTGAGGAAGCCGACACGTACCTCAATGAAATTGCTCATGGACGATCAGACCATGATGAATCCAATGGGAGTTCTACACGATGTTCTAGTAAAAATGGATGGGTTTGTTTTCCTGGCTGACTTTGTGATCTTAGATTGTGTAATGGATGTTGAAGTTCCTAATATTCTTGGGAGACCATTCTTGGCTACTGAGAAGGCTTTGGTGGATGTGAAGTGCGGTGAGATAAAGTTTATTGAATCATGAGAAGGTGTCCTTCAATACATACAAGTACATAAAGCAACTGATGGACTTACAAGTCATCTCGGTGATTGACGTTATTGATGGGGAGGTGACAAAATAACTCAATCTGAACTTGTTGGATGACCCTTTTATAGCGGTGCTACAGAATTGCGAAAGGGAGGACGTGGATGAATTTGAAGAAGTGGTTGTATCCCTAACGGGACTTGGATCTTATACCAAGAACCCGATGAAGTTGGATCTTGATCTAAAAAACCGTGAGAGCCCACTTACAAGACCATCAATTCTTAAGAAACCCAAGGTTGATTTGAATCCTTTGATGCCCATCTTTAATACTTGTTTTTGGGAGAGGGAGACACATTACAAATGATTATTGCAAGTGACCTTGAACCCTCTTAAGTGGAGCATTAAAGTTAGTGGTGAAAAAGTCCATTCGAGCCATTCAATGGACAATCCCAGACATTTTAGGAATAGCACCTGGAATTTTTTCGCACAAAATTAAAATTGAACAAAATAATGTGCCAAGTGTGGAACACCAAAGGAGGCCAAACCAACCCATAGAAGAGGTTTTAGAAAAATAAATCATCAAATGGCTTGTCGCGGGGGTAATCTATCCAATATCCAATAGTACTTGGGTGAACACGGTAAAAAGTGTCCTAAAAAATAGTGGCATTACGGCACTTGAAAATTAAACTCGTGGACCAAGAAAGACCATTTTTTGATAATTTTCATGCACCAGATATTAGATAGATTAGCTGGCGGGGATTGTATTGTTTCTTGGATGGTTACTCGGGGTACAATAAAATTTTTATTTTCTATAGGATCAAGAAAAGATGATTTTTACTTGCCCATATGGGACGTTCGCATTCAAGAAAATAACTTTAGGGTTATGCAATGCCCCAACAACTTTCCAACGTTGTATGTTGTCAATATTTACGGATATGGTCAAAGATTTAATGGAGGTCCTTATGGATGACTTCTCGATGGTGGGGATCTCATTTGAATCATGTCATCAAAATCTAAGCATAGTGCTTGAAATATGAGTGGAAACCAACCTTGTCCTAAATTAGGAAAAATGCTATTTAATGGCTAAGGAAGCTATTGTATTGGGCAACAAGATATTGGGGAAAGGTATTCAAGTCTATCAAGCCAAGGAAGAGGTGATTTCTAAGAAACCACCTCTCATATCCATAAAAGGTGTTAGGAGCTTTCTTGTACATGCCGGTTTTTATCAATGTTTCATCAAGGATTTCTCCAAAATAGCTCACCCGATGTGAAAACTACTTCAGAAGGAGACTAAATTAAAATTTGATGAGTCATGTTTAAAATTCTTTGATCGCATCAAGGAATTGCCTATTTCGATCCCAATCATTGTGGCCCTGGATTGGTCATCCACCTTTGAGATAATGTGTGATACAAGTTGGATTGCATTGGGTGCGGTGTTAGGTCAATACCAGGAAAATATCTCTCATACTATATATTATGCAAGAAAAACCTTGTATGATGCTCAATGCAACTACACCGTTATCGAACAAGAGTTATTAGAAATTTTATATGCTATTGAAAAAATTTATGCCTACTTATTAGGAATGAAAGAAGTGGTGCAGATGGATTATGCTAAACTTAAGTACCTCATGGACAAGAAGGAAGAAAAACCATACTTAATTAGATGGATTTTGCTCTTGCAAGAATTCAACTTTGAGGTGAAAGATCAGAAAGGGTGAGAAAACCAAGTGGCCGACCATCTCACACATCTTGAAGGTAATCATGAAAGGCATGGGGAAATTAAAATTGATGATGCTTTTCCCGATGAATTAGCTATTTACATTGTTAATAAAAATGCATCATGGTATGGTGACTATACAAACTATATAGAAAATGGAGTACTTCTCGAGTGGATTAGCTATAACAAAAAGAAATAGTTCTTGTTTGATGCTATGAGATATTATTGGGATGATCCATTCCTATTTTGAGAGTGCGTGGATGGTGTCATTTGGTGGTGCATCATGGAGTTCGAGATAAATGATATCCTTCAATCTTGTCACTTCTCATTTGATAAGGGTCACTATGGAAGGATCCATTCCGCGGCCAAGATCCTTCAATGTGGGTATTATTAGCTCTCCATGCATAAGGACGCCATTGAATGGGTAAAATCTTGTCACCAATGCTAAATTCAAGGTGGTATCTCAATTAGACATGAAATTCCACTAAAACTAAACCTCGAAGTGGAACTCTTTGATGTGTGGGGAATTGACTTTATGGGTCCATTTGTGAGCTCACTTGGAAATAAGTACATATTAGTAGCGGTTGACTATGTTTCTTAATGGGTAAAAGTTGTGGCACTCCCTAACAATGAGAGTAAGAGTGTGACCTCCTTTTTCAAAAAGAACATCTTCACAAGGTTCGAAATACCGCATGCCATCATTAACGATAGAGGATCACATTTTTGCAATAGGGCATTTGGGGTGTTTCTTGAAAAGTATGGTTAAGCACAAAGTAGCTACCCTATATCACCCCTAAATGATTTGCCAAGTTGAATTTTTATACCAATAAATCAAAGCAATACTTTAGAAAATGGTGAATAGAGGCCACACTAATTGGGCACTATAGCTTGATGAGGCATTTTGGGCTTATACAGTGGCCTACAAACTCCCAATTGGCATGTCACTTAAATAATTAGTGTTTGGTAAAGCGTGTCATTTGTCCATCGATCTTGAGCATAAATCCTTGTGGGCTTTAAAGATATTGAAAATGAATTGGGGAGAAGTCTCCAAGGCGAGCATTACAAAACTCCACGAGTTGGAAGATTTTTGAATCAAGGCTTGTGAGAGCTCTGCATTGTATAAGGAAACAATAAAGAAATGTCATGATGCTAGAATATTAAGATGGGAATTCCATGTCGGAGAAAGTGTTCTGCTTTACAAATCATGTTTGAAAATTTTTGCGGGGAAGCTTCGTCCTAAATGGTCGAGATCATTTGTGATCTCTAACATCTACCGTAGTAGCGCAACTGTATTGGAAGGTCATGAAAGGAAAAAATCTATGGTGAATGGTCAAAGGGTGAAACAATATAATATGAAAGGTCCTGTGGTCGCCAATTTAGAAGTTATTCATTTCAAATATTCCACGTGGTGAAGAAGGAATGTCATACCGTGACATTAAATTTGGCGCTTGATGGGAGGCAACCCATCCTTACCAAATTTCCTTTTATTTCAATGTTTTGTAGGTGTTCTAACTTATGTCAATGTCAAGAAAAACATGGGAAAACATATCCGGTAGATAGTAGTTGTGCAGAAAATCAAAATAGAGCAAAAATAGGAGATTTTGAACTAGATTACCGTAATTATAGCCTGTCACGTGATTGCGGATTCCCTACCACTATCATTGCATTAGAGGGACAGTATGATTTCTGCTCAAAGAAGCCCCTTCTACCCTTTGTACTTTTTAATTTTGCTTCAGTGGGGACACTTCAGGTCCTTAAGTTTGGCGTGTGCGAAGGCTACCTTAGTGTTTTTATTTTTGATGATTTTTCCCTATAATAGACTGTGTGACAACATTCTTATAGGGAAAGCATTGCGATTGAGTTTTGATACTTGGATGCAGGGGAAGTTTGAGTACCCATGGAATCGAGGTTATAAATGTAAGGAAATTCTGAGTACCAGTGGCATTAGGAATCTGGGATTAGATTATATAACTATGGCAAAGTCTAAATAGCCATATGGTTGCCTTTATAAAAGCCAAATTTTAGACTAAGACTTTGGTTGTTGCCATAATTTATAAAATAATGCATAGTGCAAACACAAAACAAACAACCCCTTCCATCCGAAAATTTATCACAAATAAAGGGCATGGACGTGAGCAACCTTGTAACAAAACTTCTTCTCTTTTTGTGACTCCACAAATTTTTACTTGTGAATATTGATAGATACTTCTATTTTTGTCTCTAGTGAGAGGGACAACTAAGATCCCTTGGTGAGTTCACATGCCATGTGAGGTTATGTAATTATCTATATCTCTTATGTACTTGTATTATCTAGAACTTTCCCCATTGTTCATTCGAAAATAAATTTTCACTATATTTAGTTGGAGAAGTAATCTTAGGCCATTGTTGTGACTTTTGGAAGACCACCTTAGCCTAAAAAGCCTACCTTTGCCTAAATGTTATCCCTAGTCACCATCTTTGAGCCTTCAGACCTATCTTTGGAAAACACATTGCAAGCCGTGAGCCTTTGAATTGTTATCACTCTTTTGAATCCTACCCTCCTTGAACATCAAAATGAAATTTGAGGCGAAAAGCCTAAGTTTGGGGGTGTTGAAGATTGAAGGAAGCAACTTTGGGATATAAAAGTGATAGTGAGTGCCCATGTGCTTAAGCATTGAAATAAATAAAGATAAAAAGAAAGGACTGAGCAAAGTAAAGAATTGCATTAAATTTATGAGAAAAAAGAAATAGAAGAAAATAGGTGAAACAAGGAAATAAAAGTAGGCACATTTGTAAAAAGAGAAAACAAAGAGAAGTGGCCCATAGTTAGAAGTGCAATAAATAGTGTGATGTAGACATTCAAGGAAGGGTGTAGCCATGTTGTTCCGAAATTACATCCTATGCTAATCCAAACCTACGTTACAAGCCCAAAAATATGAGAATTCTTGTGAGGGTGAGAGTTTTGCACTTAAAATTCCTTGATGCATATTTGATAGATTGCTGTGTGAAATTTTCTTTCTTGTAATGAGGCATGTGAATGGGTTGAGGTAGGCGATTTGGTCATTTTATGAGAAAAAGAGGCAAAAGGAGTATTATGTGGTTGACTTCAAAAAGTAAGTCACTCCTAGAGTAATGGTGATTGTTGCATTCTTTGTTTTTAAAGTCTTCTGCATCTTTGCTTATTGTGTTTTATGTTGATGGGTGCCCATAGAATAGCTTTGCTCATGTTTGAAGAACTACTTGAGGCAACTACTAAGCTTAATATCATTGTTATCATTGAGTCATCTATTTTGGGCATAAATGATCTTTGGATGAATAAGCGAGACATAATTGTGATTCAATGCACTAACATCCATATTTTGCAGGAACAATAGTGATGAGAGGAGAAAATGTGGATTGGAGATGAAAGAGCTTAGAAGGAGGAAAGAAGTGCTATTTGAAAACCAAGAGAAGACATAGCCTCAGCAATTGTTATCGCGGTTTGAGGACCAAGTTCGCGGCCAGACAAGCAAGTCAACTTACCACAATCATGTAAGATCTTACCGTTACTGCAATAGTGTTTGCAATCACATAGATACAAAAATAGTCACTTTCTTCGTGATTGCGGCCTAGCGGGATTAATGAGAAAGGGCACTTTGGTAAAATGGCATAGCTGATCGAAATTTCCATATAAGACCCAAATCCTTTTTTTTGTGGACATGAAACAAGGGAGAGGAAAAATATTAGTAAAAAAATTATAGAACCCGAGATTTTGGGGAAAACACATCTTCTCTTTGTGTATTTAGAATTTCAGGAGAAAATTAATGAACTTGAAGTGTGAATTGAAGGATTTTCTTATCTACATTGTTATGGATTCCATGAATGAATTATTCGGTATATTTTTTCTCTTTCACTTCAAAAGTAGCTTATTTCTCTAGTCTTGGGATTATTTTGAACAAAAGTGCTATTTGTGCTAATGGGTGAAATCTTTGAGGTTTGATGGACAAAATAACCTCAAATACTTTTGACCTAGCCTATTTTGTATTCAATGACTAGATGTCACATTAATCTATCATGATCCCCCACACACATTGCCTTTAGGTAGAAATAATCCCAAGATCTCCCTTAAAGCCGAATTCAAAGTAGAAAGTATTCTTCTAGCTTGTTATGTGATTCATGAGTCATACATTTCCAACTCCAAAGGAACTCCCTAACTTTATCTTATGTGTTGAATTTTGTTTACACCTTGGGTATCATTTTAGTAATTAAATTACCCATAGGATTTGACGTTTAAATTTCACTCCTTGTTTATTCGACCTCAATGCGAGTTAGGATATTGACAACGACCGTTCTCTAAAACTTTGAATTGTTTAGGTAAGCGTTATTGTACTCCACCACCCCACACTTGTCCATTTCCATAGCCAACATCATACATAAATGCATAGAGTGAAGTTTTATTGAGTGGGTTGTATACCTTGAAGATGACCTATTCATCATCTCATCTCATTGTAAGAGTGACCTCTGTAGCATCAATTAGTGCTCCTCCCATAAAAAAAAAATGTATACCCTAGTATGATCAGAACCGTATTGTTTGTAACATAATCAAGAATATTAAAATCAGCAGGAATAATAAACCTACCAACCTTAATAAGAATGACTTCTATGATTCATTCAGGAGCCACTTTTGTTCTGTCCGCTATTTGGAGCACTACAGAACATGGTCTCGGCTTTTCCAATCCTAGAGTATTGAAAATACATAGGGGCATAGAATTTATGCTTTCTTCCAAGTCACTCAAAGTGTGGACCACATTACTGTCACCAATTTGTATAGAAAGGGTGAAACTCCCTTGGTCACTAAGCTTTTTCAACATTTTTATCCTCAAAATTGACGACACTCCTCAGTAAGTGCCACCATCTCAACATCACCTAACTTTGTATTATTGGTCACCACATCATTCAAGTACTTAGCATACTTAGGAATACCTTGACAAAACATCTAGTAAAGGGAGGTTAATGTAAAGTTCTCTAAATATGTCAAAGAACTTCTTAAAACATGCATCCTCTTTAGCCTTTTTAAGCCTTTGAGGGATTGGTGGTGGTGGTCTCTCTTATATATGCCCAGCTACCTTTGTTTTCAGGTTCTAAGACTTTCCCAAATTTTCAAAATCATGTGATGCAACTTACTTATCATCTACCTACTATAGGACTAGCTCTACATGTACCTACTACATTTTTTTGTGAGGTCTATTAATAAGGGCCTTACCACACCTTAAGGTGATTGGCATTACCTGCTTTACATTTTATGTGTCACTTGGCAAACCCCCTTGAGGTCTGATATTCTAGGGCTGAGCTAATTTCCTAACTTTGTCTCTAGATTTTTCTGAGCAAGTGACTAGCTTTTACTTTCTACATCTAATTGTTCTTAATTATCCAAGATCTTCTCCAAGATCTCTTCAATATTACTGGCCTATATTTTCTGGTGATGCTGAAACTGCTGAGTCTAAGCCTGATTATTGCCCTATGAATAGTTTGGCTTACTCTACCACTCTTGGTTGTAGCCATTACAATAATTCAGATTTCCTTCTGCAGATTGCCTAGAAAGTTAATTGACTCCAAATTTGTGCAACATGAGACTGTAGTGTGACTACTAATACAAAAATCTCACACTAAGATAGGATATGTTGGACTGTAATTACTTAGGCCTGAGGTTGATTCACCCATAAATTGTTAAATTGTATCATCATTTGATTTTGCAAGGTTGACAATTGAGGGGAAAAAGCTATGACATTATCCACCCTGCTCATCCTTTCAAGCTTCTTTACTGTGTTTCTAGGCTCATCCCCCTACAGTTTGGGATTGCCTTGAGTAATTTGGTTCAATAGAGTATATATCTCATTATAAGCATTCTCCAAAGCTTTACCACCTACAATTGAATCTAACAATTTTTTAGTATTATGGTTAAGAGCTTCAATAAAGTATGATCTAATACCTCATTCATCTATTGATGGTGTAGAGAATCACTAAGAAGTGATTTGAACATCTCTAATTCATAATATAAGTTCTCATCTTAATTCTTCTTAAAATCTTAAAAGCTCAGTATATTGCCATGAAGTCTTGCCAGATGAGAAGAATCAGATGAGGAAATTCTTCACTATATCATCCCATGTAGTGATAGAATTTGAAGGTTCTATCTTCAGCTATTTCTTTGTTTCCCCTAAAATTTAGAAGGGTATAAGTGCGGGGCTCATGTAGTCTGTAAAGACTCCAGTGGGGATAAAAATATCACTGATCTCCAAGAAGTTTTATAGATGAACTTAAGGATCCTCATGTGATAGGCCTATGAATTTCCCACTGTTGTGTAACAATTAAACCATATTTTGTTAAAGTTCAAATCTCCAGGTTCTAGTTTGAAGATAGAGGAGGTAACATTTATTGCGAGTAGGATTACCACTTTGTATACCATCCTATGGTTTGTTTGTTCCTTTAACATAACAGTAGGATCAACTTCTTTCTATGGAACTTATGGTATGTGATATATATGTATTGCTTCTCACGTTAACTGATGTAAGAATTACTCAGGTTCAGGATATGTGTCAACCAAATCCCTTTCCCTTGCCGTCATACATAGGTTTCTTATCTATACCTACAAATTCAAAAGCTAAGATGAAGTTGTTAGAACTTATTAAAAATATCAAAACTAAAAATAAGAAAATTACCAATTATTAAGACCCCAACAGTGACACCAATAACTTATTACGTCCTAGTGCACACGCAAGTGTACATGATCACCCAAGTAGTAAAGTGGATTTAAATGACAAATATCAATACCATATGTACTTGTGATTAGCAATAATCTAATATTTGCATTACTACAAAGATTAAACAAGAGCTAATGGTAACCAAAAGAGTTTGAGGTTTGAAATTTAAAAAGAAATAGTAAACAATATGATAATGTAAAGTGTTGGAGATAATAATGGGGAGAAATCCAAGTTTAAGGCACTAATAATAATCCTACCAAGCTATATAATCTTGTTTGTTAAGTTAATTGTATTGTTTGTTGATTAACGGGGTTGATAACGCGATTATGGTCTTTTGCACATCTAATCGTCTATCTAACTTAGCCCTACAACTACATCATTGAATGGGGATGCAAGATCTAAGCTAAATGAATTTATATATATTCATATATTTAAGAGAAATGGGGAGAATTAGGTATATTCCTATCCTAAAGACAAATCCTAACTTTAATCCGTTGAACATATAGGAACTCACTCCATATACCCCACAATCTAATTTGTTATTCGTCCTTTTGAGCTCACAAAAAATATAGGTTCATATTATGAGTTGTGAATCTATAAAATGGTAAGAATAAAAGTACATTAAAAACCAAACATGACAGTTAACAATAAGACAACTCAATAGTAAGGATAAGGATTCATGTTTATGGCCTCAGCCTTAGATGAGGGTGTTTAGCCACTCATAGTCTTACGATGAATAACAAGAAAGAAATTAATGTATAAAAATCAAAAGTACACTAAGGTAAAGATTAAGAACCCTTATTTCAGACTCATTAACTATATTTCCATCCCCAAAAGTTGTCCAAGGTGTGTATAATAAGACGAAGTGATCTATTTATACTAGGAGAAAGATTGCCTATTTTGGTGCCTTGGGCATGCCCCACTCATGTTGCTCCATGTTTAGGGGTGTGTGATGCCCTTAATGTGGATGAAAATTGTTTTGTATATTTTATTTGTGTCTTGGGGTGTGGCATGCCCTTATTTCTAAGGCTAGAGGGTGTGGCATTCCATTGGCCTAAAAAATTCTAGATTTTGTCATAGTAGACTCCTTCATTTTGCCTTTGAGTTCCTTACTTAGTGGGTGTCCTTCAAACATAATTAGACCTTATTATTACCCCCAAAATTGCTCCTAACATCTTACATGGTCTCGTATATCTTCAAACACCACGAATTAGTAAACACGACATAATAGAATTCATCGACATACACTAGAACAATGATAGTTCAAGCTAGTAACACTAGTTTTCTCGTCTAAACTCTATGTGAACAAATTGATTCTTAATTGTTTTGAAGACACCTTAAACCCTATAAACAAGTAGTTTAACATATACATGCTCAAATATATCATTAATAACTCATTAAGTATACAATAAGTCCTCAAAAATAGGTTAAACACATGTATATAATGACTCGTAGGTGCATAACTACACGTAAGATCATCTTGATGATGGAAAACATTAGGAAATCACCTGTATTATAAAATTAATTGAGAGAGAGGTAGATATTGAGAAAAAGTAATAACAACAATAAGTTAAAGATTCCAACCTTCATCTAATTAACTTGAGACTTAATTGGTTTACATAATCTGAGATCACATACTAAGGGTTAGTAGTGCTACGCTCTAATTTCAAGAGAAGATGAGTGAAATTCATCTAAACCAAGGTCGAGAGATGGTTGGGTAATACATAACTTGTTAGATTTTGCATGCAAAGCATCAAGATAGTCTGGTATGAATTAACAACCTATGGATTTATGAAATTAAGGGGAACAAAATTCTCGTGCTCGTCTCATATTGATAAAAATCAAATTAACGACAAACTATTACTATTACAACCTACTCTTACAAAATACCATTGTTTATTTATGTAATTAACAACAAAATCTTGATAGAATTTTGGCCTATTTGTCATGGGATCAACCCCAACCTAGTTAGGTTCTATATTTGGCGTCGTTGTCGGGTAATACAATTATGAATGATTAAGTTTGTTGAAGTTGTCAGTTTCTTTGCTGATTTTTGATTTTCTACTATTTTTAAGGCACACAATGTTATATGCCAAATACTTGGAGTGAAGGAGAACCCCTAATTCTATTTTATTCTAAGGTTGAAAGAACACTAAGACCCAATCAAAAGATAGAGAAAGAAAGAGATCATGATCAAAGAACTATGCTCAAGGGGGTTCACGATGAACCAACAACATTGAGTAGGCCATTCTAGCATGATGGTCAGGAAACTATAGCAAAAGTTACTATTTACTTGATCGCTCAAAAAACTACTATGCAAGAAATTGCCCGACGAGCAACTAGGGAAGAAAGGGCTAAACAAAAGGTAAAAAAATGTCAAATTGCATTTGACAGGGATAGAATAAGAGGAAACAAATGTCAACAACCCATCCAATAATACCCGCTAGTGTGTTATGATCCAAATTAAGATTCGGGGTATGTTTAACCAGTTGAAACATGTGCAATCATTCCTCTAGAATTATGCAAGAGACTAAATTAATATTAAGAGGATTATCCAGTTACTAAACTTGAAAGAGGTGTTTGGTGGTCTACCTACTGATGATGTCAACATGCACCTTATAAACTTTATACGAATATGCACTTCATATAATCTTCTTGGTGCGAGTCAGGAAGCAATACGTCTAAGGTTATTAACATTTTCTTTGTCAGAGGAGACAAATTTATGGTTAGGATAGCTACCTCATAAATCTATCACCTCTTGGAACAAGTTGATGACATGATTTGTTGAAAGACCTTTCTCATCCTCTAGAATGCTATAGTTGAAGTAGGAGATATATAATTTTAGACAGTTGCATTTAGAGAAACTATATAAGACTTGGTTGAGGTTTAAGAAGAATCTGTAGAATATTCTAAATCACAGAATCATAGGGAAAAACTTTCTTGAGATATTCTACAGGGCCTTGAATTCTAATATCAAGGCTGTAGCAGATACTATTACAAGAAGAGCCTTCATAAGTCTTTGATAGGAGCATGCTTCTAAAATCTAGATGGGAGCACTAAAATGAACCAAGTTTAGAGACCCAAGAAGTGAATAGATTAGCTGATATTTATGTAATGGGTGCTTATAGTGAGTAGAGAACATTATATGAAATGGTGGATCAATAGGTAACATAACTGAAAACTAATATTAGCTTGTTGATAAAGTAATTTGCAGCAATTAGAGCAAAATAGGTAAATGCAGTAAGTTCATGAGGTAAGGATTCTAGACATAAAGAGTCAAATTATTAGGAAAAATCTAATTATTAGGATAAAATATGGTGGGGTTCCAAGCCAACGACCAAGGGTTTAATTAAGATAATTAGACCTCGAAGCAAGGGAATCAAGGTTGGAACATCTATAGAGAAAAACATAGGGATAGAAATAAAGAGTATGATGGTGACTGGAGGAGGAAAGATTACTATAAGGATAAGAGTGGCCTTTAGGTTACACCAGGGAACTGAGATGCTGATTCTAGGAGTTCAATAATGGAAGTGTTTCTTGCAAAGCTTGTGAAGGGTTCGGAGAGACAAAGTAGTTTCTTTAAGAAAATTATGGTAGATCTTTTAGGGTTGAGAAAAAAGTTTAGATCATATGCAATCGTTATTAAGAAACTTGACCAGATATTGACCACATTGAACCAACATTAACTAGGTACTCTTCCTAGCAATATTTTTCAAAATTCAAAAGACGATAGTCATTGTCTAGCTATTACTACTTAGAGCGGAATGTCTACTATATTCCCACCAATTCCTATGTTTGATAATATGAGGAATAACTCCATGAGCATTGAGGATATTACAAAAAAATTTATGATGAATGATGAGGCCTCTCAGAAGTCTATAGATATTGAAAAAAAAAGCTAATGAAAAAAGCTAACACTAACTAAGGAAAGTGTAAGAAGGTCAGACCAATAAATTCCATTCCATAACCTCCTCGACCTTTTCATCAAAGATTGAAGAAGAAAGCCAAATATGGAAAGTATCAAAATTTTATTTCTATGCTAAAAGAGTTGAATAAGAACATCTCTCTTGTTAAATTTCTAGAGGAGATTCTAAGCTAGTTATGCAAAGTTTATCAAGGATTTAGTGAGAAAGAAGTGGATTGTCTATTATGAGACTATTGGTTGTTTTCACCATTGTAGTGCAATTACATATCGTTCGCTTATACAAAAGAAAGGAGACCCTAACGCGTCAATAATTCCTTGCACAATTGGGTCATATGACTTTGACAAGGATTTTTATAATCTAGGTTCAAGCATTAACTTGATGTCACTTGCAGTGTTCAAGAAATTAGTCTCGAGACCCACCAAACCAACAATGACACAATTATTGATGGCAGATCACACAATCAAAAAGCCTATGGGCATATCGTTTGATATTTTGGTTAAGAAAGATAACTTCATATTTCATACTGACTTTGTTATCTTGCATTGCAAGGTTGATTTAAGATACCCATAATTTTTAAGAAACCTTTTTTAGCCACTGGTAGATCATTAGTGGATATGAAAATGGGTGAGCTAAAGTTCATGCTGAATAATGAGAAAGTCACATTCAATTCTCTTAAAACTATGAAGTAACCAATAGACCTGGGGGTGGTTTCAGTAATAAATAGTTTAGGTAACTCTAGAAACTAACCTAAGGGATTTCTTAATAATATCTAAGTAATCAAGACCCCCACGTCGCAGTGCGATCTTAAATCAGGCACTGCTTGGGAAGCAAGCTAAGGTGTCTTGTTATTTCTGCATTTGTTTTAATTATCATTATTGTGATTGAGATCAAACTCATGCACCTAAGGTTCCACAGGTATATTCCTAACTCATTTATTTTACTTTGACCTAATGCATTGAGGACCACAAATGCTTAGGTGATAGAGGTAGGACTACTTGTGGGTCTATCTATCTTCTTAGGGTATTTGTTTTTTGTTTCTTTTTCCCCAGAGTTTTTGCTATAATAGTACAAATAAAATGTCTAGGATATTGTGTTATGCATTATATGTGGTATGCTTTTTATGTTTTATTAGGAGACAAATAAGGAACCTAGGTGCAGTTAATGTTTTGTTTTTATGATGGATAAAAGGATACCCCTCTAGTTTTTTCTGATGAATTATGTGTTGTGAAGATATGAGATTTTGCCATGGTTGCATCTTGTTATGACATTTGTATTAGGAACATAATAACCTTAGCTTAGCATTTCATGAATCGGATTAGTATTAGTTGATAACGTAACCTCATACTATATGAGTGTGAGGTGTTTTCTGAGTTCACTTTGTGTGTGCAATCCAAAACTTTCCCGTTAGTCTTGCCTCGATTATAGGATAGTTGGTTGGGAGAGAATCATAGGGAACTTTTGAATAAGTTCACTTTTAATCTAAACCGACCAAATAAAAATAGATATCCCTTGATCCCATTTGATACTAAAGTGACCTATGTTCTTATATTAACCCATTCACCTTCCCGCTTTAATTATAATGAACCTATTTTGACCTTGGTCCCTCGTTGGACATTGTGTACCTCAAATCAGGAAATTCACCTAGTTGAAAGTGGCAAGTTTAGGTTTGCGTAGTTGGATACATGTATGAAAAGAAGTTGAAAAAATAAAAAAAAGGTAGGGTTCGATGTGGTAGAGAAAGAAAAAAATAGAGAAAAAAAAGACAAAAAAGAACAAATAGAAAGAATGAAGAGAAACCACACCCAATCCTAAAATAAATATTGGGAAAAATAAATGATTAAATAAATATGGTTGAATAGTGGAGTCTCTATTACCCATATGTACCATACCTACCCCTAAACCTAGATTACAATCAGAGAATAGTCTATAACGATCCCATTCCAATTGTCCAAAAAACTAAGGCATTAAGAATAGGAAAATCCTATGGTATTTTATGTACATTGTTTGAACTTCTTCATAAGATGAGTGCTTAGATGCAGTCCTTGCATTTAAATTCATTATGATACTGTAAGAGTATGAGAATTCTTTTAAAGTGAGGGAACATGGGTTTCCTTGTTAGCTGCTTATTTTTTTGGGTAATGTTATTTGCATACATACTTGGTTGTTTGTTTCTAATATGATGCCATCACTTGATCTTTTTTGTATCATGATATTATGCTACATGTATACACACAGTGGTTTTAAAAATTGTGTATAATAGGGGTTTGCAAGTTTTAACTAAACTGACTAAATTCACAACACTAAGTGCCTTAGGTTTCTCTTAGTTAAGCATCGTGGGTGTTTTTCATGTTTATTTTCCTGAGGACATGCAAACATTTTAAGATGAGGGTGTTGATATGTCATGGTTTTATGAATCGTTTGATATTTAACATAAGGAAATTATGCAGGAACTTAGGTATTGCTATTGGATATGATGTATTATTGTGTTAATTGTGTAGGAAAATAGGTTTCAGAGGAAAATCTGAGAAGGTACGATGAAAAGTTGTTTAGTTGGAAATCCACAAGTTGAATCATGACCCGTGGGTGGGACCTACTTGGCATGAGTGGGGTTGTGACTTGGAGTTCTTAAGATGAAGATTAGAGTCTGAATCCTATGAGTCCACCAATGATTTGTGACACCAACCCATGACTCGACCCATAAGTCATAGGTTTTGCCAACCTAATTTTCCTACACAGTTTTGGATAGGATTTGTTTTTAATCTATAAATACTCATATAGGGTTTTATGATTAGTGTACACAGTTTATGATGACCCTTTAGGTTATTTACTTGATTTACACACATTTATGATTTGTCGAGCTTTCCTAGAATAGCTTCATGTCATTTATGACTTGCCAAAACTATCATTTTGGTTATTAGACAGTTCATTTAGGTTTTAGGTGCATTACTCTATTTTGGAGATTTCATTGTTAAAATAATTAGTTTAGGACAAAAAATCACAATAAACAACCTCGAATGAGAATTCAGATAGTGCCATTTTGGATATTGGATTGATTTAATGAAAAATAGAATTATTGATGTAGGCCCCATATTTAGTAAAAACAATTTTTGTGGAGTGTTTTGATGGTTTGATTGATTCTGAAATATCAAATTTGATGTGGTTGCTTATTTTATTTGTGTGCATGGGGTATTAAACAAATCCCGAGCATTCGATCGAAGTTTATAATGGACATAGAAGAATCTTGTGCGTGATATCTGGAATGACTGCTTTAGCAGTCATGTAGCCATTTTAGCATCTATGTGCTGCTTTACCAGCCATGGCTATTAGGATGGGGTTAGATTTAGTGGTCAAGGACTGCTTAAGCCCAAACTACTTTACTTCTAAGGTGGCCTCTTTAGTGGTACCCATACCTCCTACCAGATCGCTTTAGTAGTAGATGAGCCACTTAATCAAGAGTCTTTAAAACGATTAGGTCACTGCTTTAGCAGCACCTTGGGGATTTATTAAATCCCCATACTTCACCCAATTTCCTATTATTTGCTTAACTGTTTTTACACTACTTCGATAGCTTAAAGGGAGAAAAAATTTGGGAATTATCCATTGGAGCTATTGTAAGTTAGACAAGCACTCGCTGATCGTTTCCCATTATTTTTTCCATCAATTTTCATCTTATTTTATAGTAAATTCTTAGAAATTAGGTCTTAAAATCTCTAGACATTAGGGGTTGATTTGGGATCCAATTTATGCACTATTTTTTCTCAACTTTTGATAGCACATTCTTTGATTTTTGAAGGACATCATGATGGATTCAATTTTGGATTTTGGTTGAGGGCCTCGCGAGCTCGTTCTAGATTCAAATTTTGAGCTGGCCCTTTATATATCATTAAGAATCTTATTTTACTCCTAATAAAGTATAGATTAGTATTTTGATAGCTTGGCGGCATTTTGGGATCATTAACTTAAGGCGGACGATTTATGGATGACTTAAGATATACATTTCAGCATTGAGGTAGGCTTCAATCTTGTCTTCTCATAAGATAGCGTATGATATATATTTCATGGTAGGTAAGGATGATAGGATATGATTGTGGGTAGGATACCATGACTTAACCTAGTTTATGAGTTTGGGGATATAAGGGTGAACAGATTCTTAAGATAAAATGTGTGTGATAGCTATAAAAGTATATCACCTTAGATTATAAGCATGTTAACCATATACGATGCTAAGTATCCTTTAATATATGGTTTTTAAATTTATTTAATGGATTATATCATAGTTTCCCAATATATAGTAATTAAATTATAATGGTTATGTATTATTGGACCTGATGTCGTGGTTACGATATCAGTTGGACTCTAGGTTAGTATCCTATCTTGTTAATGGATGTGGTTTTAGTCTACAAACTCTTAGATGCTTATTAATATATTGATAGGATGTTGGTAATGGCATGCATAGGCTTGGTACATTCATGCCCACTTAGTGGTACGATTCCGACTAAATCATGATTTTACTATTGTTTTCTAAAGAGAGATTTATTCTAACTTTTCACTCTAAAAATGGAATCTTTATAAAAGGGAACCCTACCACCTTAATCAATGATTTTCTAGATTTCGGAACTAAAATGTTGTTTGAGAAACTCAACTGAGGCAAATTTTGGTCCAAAGTTTAACCACTACTATTTACTTAAGTCGTAAGAGATCAGACCTTTTATGCTATAGTATGATTATTTATTCTCAGAGTTGATCAGAGTAATGGATTTACAGACTTATAATCTCTTTTAGCCATATTTTGAGTTTGTGAATGTATTTTATATACATCTTTCCAGTAATTGACAAACGAGATTGATGATAATGATTGGAAATTCTATATTGGGAACATGTAAGCGTATATGAGTACTCTCCAACCTCCTAGGGCCCCTTCATCCATGACCCATCGTGCAAAAAAATAGACGTTGTCTACATCTGTCCTTTACAAGACACAAGGCTGAAGGAGATGTATGTATTTGGTACGTTATGGAATTTGTCTTTGTTATGGTATAATGGATTTACACTTTGCGTTCTTTCATGCATGCACATTGCCTATCATTAGTATGTTGTTTGGTTCTTATATCTATCAGCTTTATAGGGGGTTGCATAGGTATAGGTTATGAGTGATGTTTGATGTATGTTATGGGCTAATTGAACCTTTTGGTGTATGGGGTCCGACTTGGTTTTGTTTGTTAGAACTTTCTAATTACTGTGTTATTGTTACTTTGGCTAGTTCCTGGTAGGCTGATTGTGGACAAATATTGAGATTTTAGGTATGATTTTGATTCATTTCTGTTGAGGTTATGTTATGAATAATTATCTCATGGATATAGATTATGATTAGATATCCCAATTACACCAACACTAGTTCCTACTTGATTAGGAGTCCTTGAGATATTAAAATGGCTACCTTAGGTTGTGCTTTTGAGTTAGTCTTGTATGCTTATACATATATATAAATATAAATACATATCCAGTTATGATATTATCGTATGCTGCACTCTTCCTTGTTTATTCACATAGTAAATACATTCCTTAGCCTTTTATACTACTATATATCCTTCTTCTACTCTTTACTTGTATACTGTTTAGTGATATACGATATAGTGCTTTAGTTCCTATATAGGGATAGAATAGGATAGTTTATGCTTATTGCATCTTTAGCTTTGTGTGTTTAGCTTCTTAAATAGTTGCATATAGTATACATTCCTACTCTGCATGTTATTTATATTTTCCTAACTCAGCCGGCAGTTGCCTACTGAGTACCACGTGTTTGTTACTCATACTACACTTTTACTGCCTTTAGGTCATAGTATGAGCTCTCACTTTTATTGTGTGCATCGTATGGAGCGGTTGTGGACTGATTATTTGGGGTAAGCTCTTGACGTTCGGATATAATACCTGAGAAAATTTTCCATCTTTTAATTAATATTAGGGGCATTGTGGTCTTTATACCTCAAATAACATCTCAGTTTGAATATTTTAATATTTTTAGCCCCAAATCAATGAGAATTCCTTGAGTTATTTCATCTTCTTCTTTCCCAAACCTTAAGGCTAATTTTTAAGAAAAATTAAAGCTTAGGATCTCCAAATAAGATTCTATCAAATCTTCTTCATGTTTCTCGAGTCTTGAGGTATGTAAAGTTATTCCTTTCCTATGGGAACCCATTCTCCCCACAAAAAAGTTATATTTTTAGTTTAAGCCACAAATTAATTTAGGGATTTTAGGAATTGAAATCCTTAATTTAAATTTTTGGTCTCTTGATCATATTTTTTTCAACATCCTATGATTTTTATTAAGAGCTCTATGAGTTTAGAGTCATTCCCTTGATTTGATTCCCGTTAAATGTTCATTGAATTTTACACAAAGTTTATGAATTTTCTTAATTTATTTGAGAAACCTTTTTCATGACTTGTTTGATTAATCATGATTTCCATACATTTTGGTTTATAGTTTTCAAGTTTATGTTCATGGAAAATTTGCAAAAGATCTTCATGATATACCTGTCTTGAAAAGAGAATTAAGAAGTTTATTGTTAAGAAAAGTTAAAAGAAAATTTAAGCCAAGACTCTCTCTCTCTCCCCCTCACACACACAAACACATATATGTGTATATATATATGCACACACACACACACTCTTGAAAAAATATTTTAAGTCAAGCATGACTTTTAGAAAGATTTTTAAGACTACATTATGATAAGCTAGTATGCATTGGTAGGATTATTTGTTGGGTAGGAGTCCGAGGTCACATGCCCATAAATATGCTACCAACGTAGGTTTGCCATCGGTCAAAGAGTTGGATCCATAAGTTAGTTACATTTCGTCTTTCAACCTCGCTAGGTGTAGGACGGATCTTCTCAATGTGGGAAACACATTGGATTCCATGTTTTTCACTTGGTTTACGTCTGTTAAGAGAAACTCTCCAAAAAAAATTATTTATTTTAAGATAATGTATGAATTGCCGATGCCACTAGTTTAAAAGATTTTTAGTGGAGCATTATTTTTAACTTTTGCTCAGCCTTTAATCATTCTATTATAGTTTTATGAACATGTTTTTAAAAGATTTTACTTATATTACTTTGAGTTTTAGCCTTCAAGTTAACTATTCACATTTTCAATTATTCAGCTCTATTTATAATTATAATATTCATCTCTCAGTTTCCATCTTTATTAGTTTCAGATGTTAAAACTATTTTACTTTACTGCTTTATATGCCAGTACAGTTAAAGTACTGACTCATACTTCTTGTGTCTACATATTTTCATAATGTAGATCCAGGTATTTCTCAAAGTTTCTTGACTAGCAAGTGCAAGTAGATTCCAGTCAGTTCTTGGTAAGTCCTCATCCTTTGTAGTTAACTTATTCAGAGTTTCCATTCTATTTTAGTCCCTTTTAGTTGGTTAGGGTTCACTTGGGGATTGTATCAGTGTAACACCCTGAAATCTGATTGTCGGAATGCCACACGGTGCTTCAAATAATTAGTAGTCCTGAGATAACCTTGACTGCTTTCTATTAGCTCTGAATCTTAAAAGAAGGAAATATGAATATAAGATACTGACAATATAGAAAACTATCTGAAAATTCTTAATATATCTAAAAATACTGATCACATCGATCTAATAAAACAAATACAGAAAGGTCTAAATACAACATCTGACATCTACGACTGAATCTAGTTTTCCAACAAGCCTCTACTAACTGAATCTAGTGAGTCACTAAGACTGGCCCCAGCTAACTCTGACGGTCTGAAAATAGAAATGAAAACATTTACTGACAACTAAAAATTTGAATAGCGAAGTTCCCAAACTAAGAGGACTCACCAACTGTAGGGATGTAGATGAGATGCTCGAAAAATCAGTCTCGCTGCTGAGACTGAGCACCTAAACCTACATTTTGAGATAATATCACACACAGAAGTATTTGTAGATCAGTACTTTGATTATGTACTAAGTATATAGGGGTGCATGAAATAAGTAAACAATATCATCATAGTTTATAGTAAACATCATGCATGCTAAATGTAAATAACTCACTTAAGCTTGAGTAATCTGAAATCGAAAAGTCAAATCATGAATAACAAAAAATGCAATCTAAATCTTGTAATCCATTACACTTGGTTATGAAATTTTTATTCTGTTCTTATTCTCAAATCATATAGGCTGAATAAAGTGTGAAACTTATTTTGCATGTCTTAAGGCTTCTAATCAATTAAACTATTTTAAGAGTAGGGGATATCTATTTAGGAATTTCTTCTAACTGACATACACCATGTGAGCATCCCTGAGTCCCACGACTGGCCCCCATTAGGTAGGGTTGCTCTACCCTTGAAGTCAGAGTAGAACAATCTAATCTGAGTGATCACACCCTGAGTCATCTACATAGAAGTGGGAAAAATCTAAAAATTTGTACCTATGGTGGCACGTAGTTCTGGGGTATGAAATCGTAGTGTCTTACCCATCTCGGTTCTAAATACTACTCCCAATATCATGCTTAAAATCTTAGGGAATCCACTTTAAAATTTACACAAAGGTTTATAGAAAGCCAACTATGCTTTGCTTTTCTTTAAATCTCAAGTCTTCTAAAATAAAGTGCATTCTTTATCTAAAATCTAAAACAACAATCTTTAAATGAGGTATAGTGACCCAAGAATCAATCTCATGTTAAAACATCTCAAAATTCATACGTGGTAATGTAAACATTCATAAATCACCTTAAAATCTCGAATTCTCAACAATAAGCATGGAAATATAAACATAATCATGTGATTCAACTTTTAAATCATGGGAAATCTCATAATCTTGCAAATAATTATAATGGGTATAAACCCTAAATTAAAATTCATGGGAAATCATATAAATTACAATAAACTTGTAATAAAAATAAACTTTAGGCACAAGGATGAAAGATTTATCCTTGTTCAAATCCCACATACCTTAATTGATGAACTAGATGCTAACACTTGAATCTTGGATCTCTATTGATGCTTTGGAGATGAATTCTTAATGCTTTTGTATTGGGAATCCTCAATCTTGAATTATTTTAGAGAATTAATGTAGGAATATGGGTTTTCTTGGAGAGGAAGAATGAGCCTTAGGGTTTTGATTGAGAGAGAGAATGATGAATGTAACATAAAGTGCTTTGAACTTTGATAAATCTATTGTTTTTAGATGGATTTGGGACTGGGTACATTACCAAATACCCCTTTTAAACTTATAAAAGGAACTAGAAAAATTACCAAAATCCCGACTTTTGGCCTTGGCGCGACGTGCCACTATTACGCCAAGACACTAGAAAATGCCAGCTGGGAATATGCATGGTGGCGCGATGTGGTGGTATCACGTTTCCACCTTGGATGAGACCTGGAAACTTGGCAAAATACGCCAATATCATGGACATTCACTAGAATTCGATAATTGGGGATTGTGCCCTCTCCGCAATACACAAATATCGTGTAGGGCCACTAGAAAATGACAAATGTGAATTTGCTCATCTTCGCAACACGCTAAAGGCCCAGGTGGCACACTGCCAACTTAAAAGTGCCATAACTCCTTTACCAAGTATCAGAATTGGGAGAATTTGGTATCGATGAAAAGCTTAATCAATTTCCACAACATTAAAGGTGTAAGTCCAAAGAATTCCACATGAAATAATTATCATCTATTTTGCAAGCTATTCTTTAACCTTCTAGGGATGTATTTTAACTAGAAAAAGTATGGGGTATTTCAACCAATGACTAATCAATATTAGTAGAGACTTCCTAGACTGCCAGATAGTTGTATCCGAACATCAAATAATATATTTCTCAATCATGGAATTATTTTACCATTTATTTTAAAAAGTGTAGCTTATGCCTTAATTTCTGCATTACTTTTTAGTTCAGGTTTTACTTTTCATGACATATCCAAGGTTATATTAGGCCACTCATAGTTACATGTACTGTGTCACATATAGGGTATAGGCTCAAGGCATGACAGACTTGGTATCAGAGCACATAGCGTGACAAACTTGGTATCAGAGTACAAAGTTCAAGTATCCTAAGGAGTCGATGAAGCTGTGTAAGTAGGATATTATTTATGGTGTGACTGTCCTACTTCTATAAATGAGGGACTACAGACATCTAATAAAAGTTCGTCACTCTTTGTTACTCTAGATCGTGCCCAAAAGCTATACCCTAAGACACTTGTACAACTTCATGTGTTGCTCCAAGTTCAATTGACTATTCCTCATTTTTAATGTGGCATAATTAGTAGAGATCAAACTATTATCAAAGTATTTTCCTTAGAAAAAGCCAATAGAAATTTAAAAGACTACAAAAGGGCTTAAAAAGACCCCATTAGTGCTTTTGTTCATCGGTTAATTCAAGAGATTTCACCCTTGTTCTTATGAATTATACATTTGATCCTTATTAGGATGAGTATTTAGAGCCTTCCCTCAAACTTAGCTTAAACAGTAACCTTAACAGGGTAGAATGTATGCATTTAAATTTTTGGATAGTGAAGTTACCCTACAAATAGGGAGTGATTGGGTGTTATGTTCCTAAGTGTTGTCTAAGGTGTAATAACTATGGTAAAGATTTCATGGTAGTATTTAGAGGATGATTTTTCGGGTATAGTGTTTTAGAGCTCATCTTTTTGTTCATATCGATCAAATATAGGTCCTAATGAATACATTGGGTGATTAAGAATTAATGAATCTAGATTGCACCTAGTGACTTTGAAAGGGAGAAAGAATCCTTTGGTACTGATAGACTTATGAAGTTAGTTTAGACACCTTATTGAATGAGTAGTAGTGTGAGTAAAAGAAATTTATGCTTATAGACTGTAAGGTTATAATCTATTATTTACGATGAGGTTATAGAGTACTAGTGTTTCTAGATTCTTATTTATAGTTGAAGTAAATAAAGTATGTGAGAGGTTTTTCAACCATTTGAGTTGGGTGGTAGTCTAAATCAAAAGAATTCCACACGAAATAATTATCATTTATTTTGGAAGCTATTCTTTAACCTTCTAGGGATGGATTTTAACTAGAAAAAGTATGGGGTATTACTAGTTACTAGTTAAGCTGAAATTTCTAGTTAAGCTGAAATTTCTAAGGAATCTAAGAATATAAGATAACATGCACAACTGAAATGAACTGAATAACTAAATCTAAATTATTCTAAGCTTTTGAGTAGTTATGTGAGTGCATGAACTTACATGAGGACAACTATATATATGAATATTTGATTAGAAAAGAACTGAATCAAGGAAGAGTATTACCTTCAGCTAGATCTAAACTTGCAGAGAAGAGGTGAGGGTACTTGGATCGCATATCTGCTTCTGCTTCCCAAGTAGCGCCCTCAACCGACTGATTCTTCCAAAGAACTTTGACCAAGGGAATGCCTTTGTTCCTTAGTATACGAATCTAATGATCTAAGATCTCAACTAGAATCTCTTCATATGAAAGGCTTTTCTGAATACCTGAGCTTTCTAAAGGGACTACAACGGTGGAGTCATGATGCATTCTTAAGCATAGAGATGTGGAATACAGGATGAACGGGTGATAAGTCTACGGGCAACTCAAGCTCATAAGATACTTTCCCAACACAAGTCAAAATGCTAAAAGGGCCAACATACTGGGGACTAAGCTTTCACTTCTTGCCTAATCTCTTCACCCCTTTCATGGGTGAAAGTTTCAGATACACTAAATCACCAAATTCAAACTCGAGGTCCCTTCATCTCAAATTTGCATAAGATTTTTGGCAACTCTGGGCTGTTTGCAATCTTTCTCTAATAAAATTAACTTTCTCCATAGCTTCATACACTGTATCGGGCCAAAGCGAAGCGGCCTCACCCACCTCAAACCAACCTATAGGTGATCTACATCTCCTCCCATAAAGATCCTCAAATGGAGCCATTCAAATCGTAGCATGGTAACTGTCGTTATAAGCAAACTCAATCAATAGTAAATGCTCATCCCAACCACCTTTGAAATCAAGAGCACACACCCTCAACATATCTTCTAGAGTTCGGATCGTCCTCTCTGCTTGACCATCTGTCAGCGGGTGGAAAGCTGAACTAAGATGGATTTGGGTACTAAGACCCTTCTGGAAGGATATCCAAAATTGGGAAGTAAATTGAGTACCCCTATCCGAAATGATAGACAAGGTAACTCCATGCAACCTAACAAATTCTCGGATGTACAACTTTACATAATCCTTAACTTTATAGGGTGTGTGAACTAGCAAGAAATGCACTGACTTAGTAAATATGTCTACTATAACCTGAATCGAATTATGACGATGATGCGAATGGGGTAAACAAGACACAAAATCCATGTTCACCTCCTCCCACTTCCAAGTGGGGATACCAAACTCTTGCAACGTACCACCAGGTCTTTGGTGTTCTACCTTAAACTATTGAAAAGTTGCACACTTTGCTATGAACTCTGCTATCTCTCTGTTCATACCACTCCACCGATAGATTTCCAATAAGTTGCGGTAAATCTTGGTAGCGCCTAGATTAATAGAATTACGCGCACCATGTACTTCAGCCATAATTTTCTGTCTTAACTCACCCACACAAGGCATACATAATCTATTTTGATATCTCAACACGCCATCTCCCCCTTGGGAGAAAATCTCTACCCTATGGTTTTTAACTAACTCTTGCAGTTTGACCAAACTAGAATCTATATCTTGCTTCTCCTTCACTTCCGAACTAGGAAAGATTCGAAACTACTATGAACCCAAACCTTCCCTTCAGCTGAATCAACCAACCTGACACCTCATCTAGCCAAACAATGAAATTCCCAGGCTAATTCTTTCTTATCATTCTCCACATGATCAACACTTCCCATAGACAACCTACTAAGGGTTTCTACCACTACATTGGCCTTTCCCAAGTGATACAACACACTCATATCATAATCCTACAACAACTCCAACCACCTTATTTGAAGGAGATTCAAATCCCTCTGAGTAAACACATACTTAAAACTTTTGTGGTCCATGAACACATCAACATACACACCATACAGATAATGTCTCCCTATTTTCAAAGTAAACACCATATCAGCAAATTCTAGGTCATGGGTTGGGTAATTATTTTCATGAGGCTTCAACTGTATAGAGGCATAGGCTATGACCTTACCTCTATGCATTAACACACAAACCAAACCAACTCTAGAGGCATAACAATAAAAAACAAAGGCATTTATACCATCAGGTAATGCTAGAACTGGGGCTGAAGTGAGTCGAGTCTTTAACTCCTAAAAACTCTTCTCGCAGGAATATAACCATAGGACCTTAAATTTCTTTTGGATCAATCAACACATCGGGGATGGAATAGATGAGAAACCTTTAACAAAACAGTGGTAGTAACTATCTATACCCAAGAAACTCCTAATGTCTGACAGAGAGATAGGTTTAGAAAAATTCCTTATGCTTATATCTTTTGGGGATCGACTCTAATGACATTGGCGAAAAATAATATGACTGAGAAAGGCTACTGATCTTAGGTGAAATTCAATCATGCTAAATTTAGTGAACAATTGATGATCTCTAAGAGTTTGCAAGATAGTTCTAAGATGATCTGCATGGTCATCCTCACTGGGAGAGTATACTAGGATATCATCTATAAATACTATGACAAATATGTTAAGATACTGTTTGAAAACTCAATTCATGAGGTCCATGAAAGATGCTGGAGCATTGGTTAGCCCAAAGGACATGACTAGAAACTAAAAATGACCCTAGCGGGTTCTAAAAGCTGTCTTTGGAATATCACACTCTCTTACTTTAAGATGATGATAGCCGGATCTAAGGTCTATCTTTTAGAAATAACTGGCCCCTTGTAATTGATTGAACAGGTCATTAATTCTAGGAAGAGGATATTTGTTCTTGACTGTGACCTTATTTAACTGACGATAGTCAATGCACATACATAAATAACCATCTTTCTTTCAGATGAATAGGATGGGAGAACCCCATGGGGAAACACTAGGCCTTATGAAACCTTCATCTAAAAGATCTTTGAGTTGATCTTTCAAATCTTTAAGCTCTATGGGATCCATATGATATGGAGGGATAGAAATAGGCTGAGTATCAAAAAGAAGGTCAATACCAAATTCTATCTCTCTATCGGGAGGTACCCTTGGGAGATCTTCTGGAATGACATTAGGAAACTCACTTACAACATTGATATACTAAACTATTGGAGTCTCAGACTTTGTGTCTTTAACTCAAACTAGATGGTAACTTCAACCTTTAGAAATCAACCTTCTGGCCGAAAAATAAGTTATGAAATGGTTCTTGGGAGATACTGAATTACCTGCCTACTCAAAGACTGGCTCACCTGGAAACTGAAACTTCACCACTCGGGTGCGACAATCTATAGAATTATAATAGGAATGGAACCAATACATACTAAGAATAAGATCAAAATCAACCATATCTAACTCTATCAAGTCTGCTAAAATGACTCTATGAATGACAGTGATATGACACTTCTTGTAGATTTTCTTAGCAACAACTGACTTACCTACTGGAGTAGAAAGTAAGAAAGGCTCAGTGATCCTTTTAGATTTTATCTTAAAATTCACAGTAATTAATAGGGTGACATAAGAGAAACTCGACCCAGGGTCTAACAAAACATAAACATCAAAATAAAAGACATGAAGCATACCGATTACAATATCTAGAGAATCCTTATACTCTTGATGGGATGGTAAAACATAGAGCCAATTCTAATGCTGACCGCCACCGGTACTGGATAAAGTGCTGTGAGAAGGGGCCGGGTTACCTAGAGAAGCTAGTGGACTATTAGACTAAGTCTGGGGACGTGCATCTCTATTTACCCGTCTAGCATATGGGCATTCCTTGATTCCATGACCCTACTGGACATAACCATAACAACCGTTCTGACCCCACAAATATTTACCTCTATTATTCTTACCATAATTTAGACATAGGGTATGATTTGGCTTTTCACTCACACTATTCCAAGATCTGGACATAGAAGACTTACCCCACTATTTCAGTCTATTTTTAGGTACAGGAGCACTGGCTGAAGAAGGTGCGGGCATAGATGAATGATTCTAAAACTGCAAATGATTTTCTCCTCCAGACCTATTCTGACCATAATTAAACTGTTTTATTCTAGCTTTTTTATTTACTCTCTCTCTTTCCTTCATCTTTTTTACCTTAATCTTTTGAGCATGCATCATTAATATAGAAAGAACCATGTCTTGATTGAACATAATAGTCCTACACTCCTTAACTACCAATCCAGATACACTGGTCACAAACTTACTCATGCTTGACCTACGGTAAGCCATCTGATTAGGGGCATACGTAGACAACTAGTTGAACTTAAGGTAATACTCCTTCACTGTCATAGAGCATTGACTTAGGTTTATGAACTCTTCTATCTTAGCTTCCCTCACTCAAATGGGAAGAATTTGTCTAAGAATGTATCCTAAAAAAATTGACAAGTCATGGGAGTTACATTGTCTCCTGTACTTTTCTTCCACATCACCACCCAATCATAATATCCTTCAGCCTATAGGATTCCAATTCTACACTCTCCTCTCTAGAAACATGCATAATTTGGGTGATCTTCTTTACCTCATCTAGATAAAGTTGTGGATGCGCTCACCTACCTTTGACCCAAAGAATTCTGGCAAATTTATTGTCATAAAATCTCTGATTCTGGCTTCGGCTAAGTACCCATCTTACTGAGGTGGGGCTGGATCTTAACGGTTACCTTGAATATTAGCTGTCACAGCTTAGGCTAGCACTTGAAAGGCAGCCCAGAACTTTGCATGTGACACATTCTCATTCAAAGAATCTGCGGGCTGAGGTGGCAGGTTGTAATTTCTACATATGTTAGCTTTGAGAGGAGGAGTATTCTGTCATAAAAGAGTATGAGTTAATAATATATAGAGATAGTTGTAACCATGGTGGATTATGAAAGAAATGGAAGATTTTTCTAAAATGCTCCATAGCCTTTTGCTCATAGATGTGGTACACTTGACACCAATGATCAAGACTCTATTTAACGCATCTTGTTTGACTCCCTAGGACTCTCTAAACCTTAGGCTCTGATTCCAAGTTTGTAACACCCAAAAATTTGATTCTTGGAATGCCACACTATGTTCTGAATTATAAGTAGTCCTTAGCTAACCTTGATTGCTTTCTATTAGCTCTGAATCTCAAAATAGGGAAATATGAATATATGATACTGATAATCCAAATAACTATCTAAAAAATCTGAGTATATCTTAAAATACTGAACACATCAATCTTATAAAACAAATATTGAACGGTCTAAATACGACATCTGTAATCTAAGATTGAATATAGTAGTTCGACAAACCTCTACTAACTAACTATAGAGAGTTACTGGAATAAGACCTAGCTAACTCAGACTGTCTGAAAAGAGAAATAAAAATATTTACTAACAACTGGAAATCTTAATTGATAAGTCCTCGAACAAAGAGGACTCACCAACTGCAGAGATATAGATGAGATGCTCAAAAAATCACTCTCGCTGCTGAGACTGAGCACTGGAACCTACATTATGAGACAATGTAGCACGCAGACGTATATATGGATCAGTACTTTGATGATGTACTAAGTATATAGGGGTGGATGCAATAAGTAAACGATATCTTCATAGTTTATAGAAAACATCACGCATGCTAAATGTAAATGACTCACTTAAGCTTGAGTACTCTGAAATCTGAAAGTCAAATCCTGAATAATAAAACAAGAAATCTAAATCTTGTGAGCCAACACACTTAGTTCTGAAATCTGTATTCTGTTCTTATTCTAAAATCTTATAGCCTGAATAAAGTCTAAAACTTATTCTGCATGTCTTAAGGCTTCAATTCAATTAAACTATTTTAAGAGTAAGGGAAATCTGTTTGAAAGGTTCTTCTAACCAACATACACAATGTGAGCATCCATGGAGTCCCACGATTAGCCCCCGGTAGGTAGGGTTGTTCAACCCTTGCCATCGAAATGGACCAATCTAATCTGAGTTATCATAATTCGAGTCATCATGTAGAAGTAGGAATAATCTAAAAATCTATACCTACGGTGGAACGTAGTTATGGGGTATGAAATCGAAGTGACTTACCCATCTCTATGCTAAATACTACTCCCAATCTCATGCTTAAAATCTTAAGGAATCCACTTTAAAATTTACCCAAAGGTTTATAGAAAGACAACTATGTTTGATTTTCTTGAAATCTCAAGTCTTCTAAAATAAAGTGGATTCATTATCTAAAATCTAAAAATAATCTAGTAACGGGGTATTTATAGAACAGACGGTTTAAAACAACAATCTTTAAATGAGGTCTAGTGACCCAAGTATCAATCTCATGTTAAAACATCTCAAAATTCATACTTGGTAATGTAAAAGTTCATAAATCATATTAAAATCTTGAAATCTCAATAATAAGCATGGAAATATAAACATAATTATGTGATTCTACTTTTAAATCATGGGAAATATCATAATCTTGAAAATAATGATAATGGGTATAAACCCTGACTTGAAATTCATGGGAAGTCATATAAAATGCAGTAAATTTATAATTAAAATAAAGTTTTGGGCACAAGGATGGAAGATTTATACTTGTTCAAACCCCACATACCTTAATTGATGAACTATAGGCTAAGACATCAATCTATGATCTCTATTGATTCGTTGGAGATGAACTCTTAATACTCTTGTATTAGGAATCCTCAATCTTGAATTATCTTGGAGAATTAAAGGAGGAATTTAGGTTTTCTTGGAGAGGAAGTATGAGCCTTAGGGTTTGATTGAGAGAGAGAATGATGAGTGTAGCATAAAGTGCTTTGAAATTTGATAAATCCTATGTTTTTTGACAGATTTGGGACTGGGTACTGATGATAGGCGTATTTACACGCCTAAAGTACTATAATTTGCCCATATTTTAGCTAAGTTTTGAGGACAAAATATATAATTCCTGCACTTTTAGTCCTTTTTCCTGTAAGTGAGCTAACCGACGTGATTAGCAAGTTTTCAGGTATAAATGATGAAGATTTCAGCATTTTATGGAAATTGGACGCCAAAGGAAATTTCACGTGAGAAGGAAGGCAGCTTCCGGAAGCTTGTGGACTGAAAGTGATGCATGGAAAACTTGTCCTGGGCAAAAAAAGTATTTCCAAAGACTTGGGGACCAACAGTAACTAAGTAGGATTAGGAAAAGGATGCAGTAACCTAGTAGGATTAGGATAAGTATGCAGTAGCTTAGTAGAAATAGGATATGGGTGTTATAAAAATCCTATTTTGCTGAACTTTTCAGCATTCATTCTCGTTCAAGTAATTCTTATTCTCTTCTTAAATTCGTTGTTGACATTATTCTTCATCTATTCGACTTTTAATTTTCATAACAAGAGAAATGCTACTACCAAGGATTTCATGCCACAAGTGACGCCATTTACATACTTCTCGTGAGATTGTTGTTATCTTGGTATTATGATGATGACTATTGTTATTTCTGTTGCACTCATGAGTAGCTAAACTTCTCGGTTAGGGTTATGGAAGCCTTATGAGATACTATCTATTGCTATGAGTTTGTGAATTCTTGACACGTATGCTGCTTATATCATTCTTCTCTTCATCTTAATATAAATTCTTGTGGTTGCAAAAATATAGAATACGCCAGTATAGCATTAACATGTTTGAAAGAAAAGTTACATGTCTGGAAAAGAGAGAATGTCAAGGAAATAGGGCACCAACCCCTGTTTAAAAGTTAGTGCCGTAACTGGATTAACCTCTTGGAGACTTCGTACCATTAGATACGCTTTAAGATCGAAAGAGTTAAAGTGAAATAATCCTTGATGGTCGAAAGACGCCTGGATTTACCATAGAATACAAATCTCTATAAGCGCATGCATGTCTGAATTCCGTATAACTCATAGTCAATAGATACGTATAACTCATAAGGTGGACATAACCCTAACTCTCAATTCTGATTGATTAAAACCTACCAAGTACTCCATTTTACTCTTCCATTTTCCGTTTTTACTCCACTATTTTGTTTACATCATTTGCACGCACAAAATCCCCCCTTTATTCGCAGAACTTTCATCAAAAGTCTAATAATCGTTGCTTACTTAGTGACCAAGTATTCCCTGTGGGATTCGACACCTAAACCAGTTGGGATATTTGACAACCACCGCTTACACTCTTACGAGAGCTGTAGTTTAAGCGTTATCAGGTACTATACCAAAATACCCCTTTAAAACTCATAACGGAACTGGTAAAATGACCCAAATCCTTACTATTGGCCTTGGTGCGACGCGCCACTATCGCACCAAGCCACTGGAAAATGCCAACTGGGATTATGTATGGTATCACGGCGTGGTGGTATCTCAATGCCACCTTGGATGGGACTTAGAAACTTGGCGTGATGCGCTAATATGGCGATCCTTCACTGGAATCGGACAATTAAGGATTTGACATTCTCTGCGATGCACTAATATTGCAGAGGGCCACTAAAAATTGGCAAATGTGAATTTGATTATGTTCGCGATGCGCTAAAGGACCAGGTGGCATACTGTCAACTTAAAAGTGCCATAACTCCTTCACCAAGTGTCGAAATTGGGAAAATTTTATATCAATAGAAATCTTAATCAATTTCCCACACCATGAAAAGTGTTTCTTGATTCTTACTTGTAGTTTGAAGTAACTAAATTATGTGAGAGGTTGTTCAACCATTTGAGTTGGGTGGTAATCAAAATCGATAGAATTCCATACGAAATAATTATCATCTATTTTGTAATCTTTTCTTTAACCTTCTAGGGAAGGATTTTAACTCAAAAAAGTATAGGGTATTACAACCAGTGTCTAATCTGTGTTAGTAGAGACTTCACAGATAGTCGGACAGTTGTATCAAAACTTTAAATAATATATTTCTCAATCATGGATTTATTTTATTATTTACTTTAAAAAGTGTAGCCTATGGCTCTACTTTTGCATTACTTTTTATTTTAGGTTTTACATTTCATGACTTGCCCAGGGTTATCTTAGACCACTTATAGTTCCATGTACCGTGTCACGTTCAGGGTGTAGGCTCAAGGCGTGACAGACTTGGTATTAGAGCATAGAGTTCAAGTATCCTAGAAAGTCAATGAAGCCATGTTAGTAGGATTTTATTTATGGTGTTAGTGTCCCACTTCTATAAATAAAAGACTACAGACATCTATGAAAAGTTCCTCGCTCATTATTACTCTAGATCGTGACCAAAAGCTATACCCTAATAAACTTGTACAACTTTATGTGTTGCTCCAAGTTCAATAGACTATACCTCATTTTTAATGTGGTATAGGTAGTAGAGATCAAGATATTATCAAGGTAATTTCCTTTGAAACATCCAATAGAAAGTTAAGAGACTGTAAAAGGGCATAATAAGATCCCATTAGTGCTTCTACATCTGTTAATTCAATAGATTTCAACCCTTGTTCTTATGAATTATGCATTTGATCCTTAATAGGATGAGTATTTACACCCTTCCTTCCACCTTAGCTTAGACAACAACCTTAAGAGGGGAGAATGTATGCATTTAGATTTTTGGATAGTGAAGTTACCCGATAGATAGAGAGTGATTGGGTGTTATGTTCCTAAGTGTCATCTAAGTTGTTATAAGTGTGGTAAAGATTTCGTGGTAGTATTTAGAGGAGGATTTTTCTGTTATAGTGTTTTAGAGCTCATCTTTGTTTTCATATCGATCAAATATAGGCCCTAATGAATGCATTGGGTGATTAAGAATTGTTGAATCTGGATTGCACCTAGTGACTTTGAAGGGAGAAAGAACCCTTCGTTATTGATAGACTTATGAAGTTAGTTTAGGCACTGGATTGAATGAGTAGTAGTGTGAGTGAAAGAAATTTATGCTTATCAACCATAAGTTTATGATCTATTATTTACCATGGGGTTGTAGGTGATTAGTGTTTCTTGATTCTCATTTATAGTTTGAAGTAAGTAAAGTATGCCAGAGGTTGTTCAACCATTTGGGTTAGGTGGTAGATTTTATGTTTTAATTAAGAATGATCACCGCTGTAGAAATAATGTTGGTTTGGGATAGTAATGAAAACATTATGGAAGTGCATATAGTTGGCATGATCTTGTTCGTGAAATAGCTTAAGTTTATAGTTTATAAGAAGAGTGAGTAATCCTAATTTTGATGTGGACAACAGTTATAATAGTGAATTATAGGTAAGTCAGTATATAAAGAGGATTCTTCGGTGTGTGAAGAAGAGGGGTGCTTAAGTTTGTAAATGTTATGAGTGCCTAATTAGTACCCTTAAATTTCTAATAGTGGAGGCAGCTAACAGGTGTTATATAGAGTTCGATAGAGTTATATGCAACACCACGAAAGTACTCCCTAGGTGTCACATGGTGCTCAAGACTACGAGTAGTCCGAACCTAGCCCTTTAAGCCTACATAACTTGGAACTCATAAGAAAAGTAAACTGACATATAAAATTTGAAGATAACTGATCTTATATCTTAACTGAAAGTCTTTAACTTGGAAATCTTTAAACATTCCCTTTTGAACTGAAAGCACAAACAGTTTGACAAGTCTCTACTTCTGAGTAGAGAGCCACTAGGATAGGCCCCAGTTGACCCAAACATAAAAAGAAATCAAATAACTAAAGAACTTCATCAATATCAAAAGTCTGATAAACTGGGCCCTCGGACTATGAGGACTCACCAAAAGTTGGGATGTCGGTGGTGATGCCCATAATCAATCGTGTTGCTGAAGATGAGCACCATCACCTACATCATGAGACAATGTATCACATAGACATGTATATGGGTCAGTACTTCTAGTATGTACTGAGTATACGGGGGTGAATACATAAGTAAACTAATAATTAAATATTTAAATAAACATTTAATGATGCATGCTAAGTTTAAACGACTCACCATGGATATGAATAAAACAGAGGACTGAAAGATCCTAATCATAAAAAAAAAGAAAAATAAGAGTAAACTTTGTGAGCCATGACACTTAGTTTCTAAAAGCTTTACTTATTATTGTTTCTTAGTGAGGTTCTTATAACCGATACAAACCATGTGAGCTACAATGGAGTCCAACGTCATACTCACATTGGGGAGAGCTTTCCTACCCTTGCCATCAGGATAAAACATTAATCTTAGTGATCAATATCTTTAACTTCATTCATTTTGGGAAAAAGATTATCCTATCTTGGCTTGTAGTTTCTAGGAATTAAGAATACACTCATCCACATTCCCTTCTCGGTGCTAAATTCTACTCCCATAATACTTATATGCGCGTACTTTATAAAATCCACCTTAAAATAGAATAAAGGTTTGTATACTAGAAACTACTTATTCTTATCTTTACTTTAAATCATAGTTAAAATAAAGAATTGTGGATTTCAAGCTTTGTTATTAAGTCAAAAGCAAACTTACTTGTAAGCTTAGTGCTTTAACTCAAGCCTTGAATATTATACTTTCTTTCATATAACTTGTAATACATTATCATGATTAAAATTCAATTGGAAATCTTTCATCAATGTTTCAAATCAAACTCATGATATTAAACTCATAATAGAGAATCTTCTAGTCGAAACATAAATAGATAAGAACATATATGCACTTTAATACTTCGATCACATATAATTTCATAATCTCAAGACAAGATAATTTTGGTATGAACCCTAATAGAATATCATATAACTTTAACTTTAAACTAAGTTTAAGGCTCAAGGATGGAAGAATTTCCTTGTTCACAAACCCCACATACCATAGTTGTTAGATTCTTAAAGAATGCTTGAACTTGAAAGCTTAAACTCTTTATTTCTTAGGGAAAAAAGGGAGCTTGAATTTTGTTCTTGGGAATAGGGAGGGTTTGAAGTGAGTAATTTTGAGGATAATGGGCAAATAATTCTGCTATGAATGTCCCAAATTGTGTTTGGGATGACTGGGGTTGAGGGAAAAGGACCCAATTGCCCCTTGACCCCTTTTAATGATGAAACTGGAAGTGCCCCACCTCCGCACCATAAAACCTAATCTGGGGGAGTAGCTAGCATGCCTCAGACCCTATTCTAGTAGAGCCACCTCCATGCAGCAGGCTCCATTTTGGGGGAATGACCAACGCTCTGCGACTCTATTCTAGAGGCAGTGACACGCCCCAAATCCCATACAAAAATTTTGAACTCTTCCGAGACATACCTTTAACATCCATAAACATGTTTCAACTCAAAAACCAACGTCTCGGGGTCGGTAAGGTCAATAATAAAATTTGAAAAGTCTTAGGGTCTTGAAAATGTCTAAGTCCTCAACATTTAGTGAAAATTTCAATCCTTGAATCGCTTAATCATGCAACTAGAAGCTAAGTTGAGCTTAGGAATTCACAGGGTATTACAATATTCTCCCCTTAGGACCATTCGTCCTCGAATGTAACTGGTTAAGCTAAGATACCAAGGAGACTAAGAGTCTTTACTGAAGGCTGATAAGCTGAATCATGATCAAATAAGTGGGTCTAAAATATGATATATGCTACATGGGTTGAACTGATTTCATAAATGCAGGTTGTGACATAAGAATAGTTGTATAGATGAAATCAAGAACGGAAAGAGTCAACCTAAAGAAAACCATTACCTTAAGTTGTTTCTGAACTTGAGGAGAAAACATAAGGATACTGGGGTTGCATATCTACTTCTTCTTCTCAAGTAGCTACCTCAACGGACTGATTTCTCCATAAAACCTTAACCAAAGAAACTTCTTTATTCCTTTGCCGACGAATCTGATGATCAAGGATCCAAACTGGGACTTCTTTATTGGAAAGGCTATCCTTAACATCCAAACTTTATAAAGGAACAATAGAAGCTAAATTTCCAATGGATTTCTGGAACAAAGAAAAATGAAACATCGGATGAACTGATGTCAAATGTGCAGGCAATTCTAACTAATAAACTAGCTTCCCAAAACGACTCAAATTTTGTAAGGACTAACATAGTTGGGACCGAGCTTCCCCTTCTTTCCAAATATCTTCACTCATTTAATAGGAATTTGTTTTAAATAAACTAAGTCACCAACCTTAAACTCAAGATCCCTTCTCTTCACATCCGCATAAGATTTTTGATGACTTTGGGTTGTCTTCTGCCTCTCTCAAATTAACTAAACTTTCTCCATTATTTCAACCATGGAATTTAGCCCTATCAATTAGTCTCACCGACTTTAAACAAACCAATAGGAGATCTACATCTCTACCCATAGAGAGCCTCAAAAGGAGCCATCTAAATACTAGAGTTATAACTATTATTGTACGCAAACTCAATCAAAGGTAAGTGGTCATCCCAACATCCTTTAAAGTCAATAACACACACCCTAGACATCTCTTCCAAGGTCTGAATGATCCTCTCTTCATGACCATATATCTGGGAGTGAAAAGTTATACTTAGGTGAACTTGGGTACCAAGACCCTTTTGGAAAGTCATCCAAAAGTGAGATGTAAACCGAGAACCTCTATCTTAAATGATAAAAAATGGAACCCCATGAAATTTCTTATACAACTCCTTAAGATAAATCCTAGTATAAACTTCAGCTGAGTAAAAAGTATGAAATGACAAGAAATAGGCTGATTTGGTCATTTGATCTACAATGAACCAAATCAAATCATGCCAACGACACATACGAGAAAACCCAATCACAAAATCCATATTCACCACCTCCCACTTCAAAGTGGAGATGCTAAACTCCTGAAGCGTACCACTAGGTCTTTGGTGCTCAACCTTAACCTGCTAACAATTGGAACACCTAACCACAAATTCCGCAATATCTTTCTTCATACTACTCTACCAATAGAGTTCTTATAAATCATGGCACATCTTAGTAGATCCTAGGTGGATAGAGTATCACACACCATATTCTTTAGCCAGTATTCCTGTCTCAAACCATTAACAACCAAAACACATAAATTACCTTGATAACAAAGCATATCATCTCCCCCTTGGTAGAAAACCTCCACCTGCTGATCTCTAACTACCTCCTTCAATTTAACCAAACTAGAATCTCTATCTTGCTTTTCTTTTACTTTGGCAATTAATGAAGATTCCAAACCATTCTGCACCCATGTACTACCTTTAGTTAAATCAACCAACCGAACTCTTAACCGAGCGAGATGATGAACCTAACAAACTAACTCCTTCTTATCATTCTCAAGATATAAAACACTACCCATAGACAATCTAATAAGGGCATCTGCCACTTCATTAGCCTTGCCTGGATGATACAATAAACTTATATTATAGTCTTTCAACAACTCAAGCCATTTTCTCTGGAAAAGATTTAGCTCTTTCTACGTGAATATATACTATAAACTCCTATGATCCATGAAAATATCAACATGAACCCAATAAATTTATTGCCTCTAAATTTTTAAGGCAAAGAAAATAGGTTCCAACTCAAGATCATGGGCCGAATAATTCTTTTCATGGGGTTTAAGCTGTGTAGAGGCATTTTCTTTGACCTTACCCCTATACACCCACAACCCAGACAAACTCTAAAATCATCGTAATATAATATGAACCCATATGTGCCATCTGGCCAAGTCAAGACTATGGCAAAAGTGAGTTAAGTCTTCAATTCCTTACAACACTTCTTGCCGAAATATGACCACTGAAATTTAACCTTCTTCTAGTTAGCCTCGACACGGGGGAAGAAATAAAATAAAAACCTTCAAAAAATAATTGTTAATAACCAACCAAATATAAGAAGCTCCTGATATCCAATGGAAAGATAGTTCTAGGAAAGATTCACACCGCTTTAGTCTTTTGAGAATCAAATCGAATGCCTTCACCAAAAATAATATGACCAAGAAAAGCTACTGATCGCAACCAAAATTTTCACTTACTAAACTTAGCAAATAACTAATGATCTCTAACGGTCTGCAACACAACCCTCAGATGATCTGCATGATGATTCTCACTATGGGAGTAGACAAGGATGTCATTAATGAAAATGATAAAAAAACATGTCCAAGTACTGCTTGAACACCTGATTCATCAAGTCCATAAATATTACAGGGGAATTTGTTATTCCAAAATACATAACTAGGAATTCGAAGTGACCATATCGAGTTCTTAAGGTTGTCTTTGTAATGTCATATTCTCTGACTCTATGCTGATGATAGTCAGATCTGAGGGTCTATCTTAGATAAATAACTTGCAGCTTGAAGCTTGTTGAATAAGTCATTAATTCTAGGGATAAGATATTTGTTCTTGATTGAGACTTTGTTCAACTGATGGTAGTCGATGCATATTTTGAAAGAACTATCATTCTTGCGATCAGAAAGGACTAGAGTACTGCACAGAGAGATTTAGCTCTTATGAAACCCTTATTTAGGAGGTTTTTAAGCTGCTCTTTCAACTCTTTAAGCTCGTCCGGAGCCATACTATATGGAGGGATAGAGTTGGACCAAGTATCAAAGATGAGATCAATACTAAATTCTATTTTTCTATATGGAGGTACCCCTAGCAAATCTTTAAGGAAAATATCGGGAAAATCATTGACTACATAGATTGATTGAAATGTTGGGGCTTCAAATTTAGTATCTTTAACTCTAACTAAATGATAGATGCACCCTTATGATATTAACTAATGGGCTTAAGATAAGATATAAAATTACCTTTGGAAGACACAGAACTACCTACCCAATAAGACCCGTCTCCTAAGGAAACAGAAACCTCACAACTTGAGTGTGACAATCAATTGATGCGTAACATGAATGGAGCCAATCCATGCCTAGAATAACATCAAAATCTACTATCTCTAACTCTGTTAAGTCTACTAATATGGTCTTATAGTAGAAAGTAATAGGAAACTTCTTATAGACTCGTCTCGCAAGAATTAACTCACACACTAAAGTGGACACTGAGAAAGGTTTAGAGAGCTTTTTTTGGACCAACACAAAAATTTACGTCAATCAGTGGAGTCACATAAGAGAGATTTGATCTTGGGTCTAACAACATATAAACATCAACATAAAAGACACAAAGCATACCAGTGACAACATTTGGTGAACTCTCTTACTCCTGATGGGTTGGTAAAGCATAAAACAAATTCTGGGACTAGCCTCCACCAGTATTGGATGACGCTCCCTGTGGAGAAACTAGGAGACTTGGCTGAGCTGGTGTGTTAGTAACCTGAGTTTGAGGATGAACATCCCTACTTCCCTACTTAGCATACATACACTCCTGGATTTTGTAGCCAAACTTTCAACACCCATAACAACCCCCTTTGCCTATTAAACACTCACTAGGATGGGTGTTGCCACACTTTGCACATATCAGATAACTAGGTTTTCCACCCACACTATTTTGATACCTATAATTTAAAGTCCTACCCCATTTTTCCTTCATGATCCTGGGTGCAGGGGAACTTGGTGAAGATGGCACTAGCACTGATGAATGACCTTGAAACTACAAATGGTATCCCCTTATAAACCTTGGTTAAGTATACTCAAACTATCCAGTTCTAGCCGTTTTGTTTCTCTTCTCTATTTCCTTTAACTTTTCTGCCTTAATCTGTTAAGAATTAGTCATCAACCTAGAAATATTCATATCCCTAATAAGCATTGTAGTCCTACACTCTTTGACTACCAAATCAGACACCCCAGTAAGAAACTTACTCATTCGATCCCTATAGTTAGATATCAACTCGAGAGAATACTTAGACAACCGTGTGAGCATAAAACAGTTCTTCTTCACTCTCATAGAGTCCTGCCTCAGGTTCATGAACTCTTCTACTTTTGCTTCCCTTATCTGACGCAGAAAGAACCTGTACAGAAACATATTCTGGAACACTTGTAAACTTACAGGAGCTGAATTTTCGCCACTACCTTCCTTCCATATAACAACCTAATCATAAGCAACATTCTTCAGCCTATAGGATGCCAATTCTACACCCTCCTCCTTCTCAGTAACTTGTATAATTTGACTAATATTTCTAACCTCATCAATAAAGAGTTGGGGATCCTCATCCACCTTTGACCCATGGAACTCAGGTGGATTCATCCTTATGAAATCACAAATCTTAGCTGCAGCTAGGTTACTATTTTTGTGAAATAGGACTGTGGCCTGTTGTTTCCCTAAACATTGGGATTCACAGCTTGGTCTAACACTTGAAAGTCAACCCAAAATTTTGCATGACGCATATTCTCTACTTACATTGTCTCAGATAGGAGGCATATTATGTCACGTAAAAGCATGAGTTAAGGCAGATATAGATAACTGTAAACACGATAGATCATGATAGAAAAATGATTCCACATCCATGATCATGACTTATATAATGTGTCTTGTATGACTCCCTAGGACTCTCTAAAATCTTAGGCTATGATACCAAGTTTGTAACGCCCTAGAAGTACTCCCTAGGCGTCACATAGTGCTCAAGACTACAAGTAGCCCTATTCTAACCCTTAAAACCTACTTAACTTGGAAATCATAATAAAAGTCTACTGACATATAATATCTTAAGATAACTGAACTTATATCTTAACTAAAAGTGTTTAACATAGAAATCTTTAATCAAACCCTTTTGAACTTAAAACATAAATATTCTGACAAGCATTTACTTCTAACTAGAGAGATACTAGGATAGACCCAGCTAACCCAAACTTAAATAAAAATAAAATAACTAAAATACTTTATCAATATGAAAAGGCTGATAAACTGGGCCATCACACTATGAGGACTCACCAAAATTTAGGATGTCGGTGGCGATGCCCATAATCAATCCTGCTGCTGAAAATGAGCATCAGAACCTACATTATGAGACAATGTAAAACATAGACATATATGTGAGTCAGTACCTCTGGAATGTACTGAGTATGTGGAGGTTAATGCATAAGTAAAACAATAATTAAATATTCAAATAAACTTTCAATGATGCATGCTATGTGTAAATGACTCATCTTAGATATGAATAAAACAAAGTACTGCAAGATCATAATCATAAATGAATAGACATAAGAGTAAACTTTATGAGACATAAAACTTAGTTTCTAAAAGCTTTATTTATTTTTCTTTCTTAGGGAGGTTCTTCTAACTGGCATAAAAAATGAAAGCTACCATGGAGTCTAACATCTTACCTATATTGGAGAGAGATGTACTACCATTGACATTGGGATAAAACCTTAATCATAGTGATCACTATCCTTAAATTCATCCAAATTGGGAAAAGCATAACCTATGTTGGATTGCAGTTTCTAGGAATTAAGGATACACTCATCTGTATTCCCTTCTCGGTGTTAAATACTACTACCATAATACATATATACTTATACTTTAGGAAATCCACCTTAAAATAGCATAAGCGTTTGTATACAAAAAACTACTTATGCTTCTCTCTACTTTAAAACATAAATAACATAAATAATTATGGATTTCAAGCCTTTTTATTGAATCAAAAGATTAAACTTACTTATAAGCTTATTGATTAAACTCAAGCCTTGAATCATATACTGTCTTCCATATAACTTGTATTACATTATCATGCTTAAAACTCAATTGGAAATCTTTAATCAATATTTCAAATCAAACTCATGATATTCAACTCATAATAGAGAATCTTCAATTCAAATCTTAAATAGATATGAACATGCACATACTTTAATACTTCAATCACATGATAATTTCATAAAATTAACACAATATAATTTTGGTATAAATGAGAATTGAAAAACATATAACTTTAACTTTAAAATAAGTTTTGGGCACAAGAATGGAAGAATGTCCTTGTTCACAAACCCCATATACCTCAATAGTTAGATTCTTGAAGAATGCTTGAATTTGAAAGCTTAAAAAGTTTAATTCTTTGAGAAAAGGGGAGCTTAAATTTTGTTCTTGGGAAGAGGAGTGTTTCTAGTGACTAGTTTTGAGGATAATGGCAAATAATGCCCCTATGAATGTCACAAATCTTGTTTGGGATGACTGGGATTAAGGGAAAAGGACCCAATTGCCCCTTGACCTAATTTAATGATGAAGTAGGAAGTGCCCCATCTCAGCGTTGTGGACCCTAATCTTGGGGAGAGGCCAGTGCACCTCGAACCCTATTCTAGGGGAGCTACATTAATGCCGTGAACTTTTTTTTAGGGGAATGCCTTATCACAGAGGCTCACTACCTCCTCTATCCAAACAAGCCTGGAATCCCATCTAAAAATTCTAAAACTTTTTCGAGACATACCTTTAACATCCTTAAACATGTTTCAACTAAAAAACTAATGTCTCGGGGTCGGGAAGATCAACAATAAAATCCATAAAATCTTGAGGTCCTAAAAATGACTAATTCCTTAATCTTTAGTGAAAATTTCATGCCTTGGATAACTTAATCATTCAACTAGAAGTTGAGTCGAGCTTAGGATCTCACGGGGTATTACATATAGTAAAGGAAATTACAGTTGAGTGGCATTGAGACTCTTAGAAATAGATTTAAGCTATCATATGGGTGGTTAGATTATTGAGAGTATTCTTCTGGTAACACAATAGAAGTTTGAATCCCTTAGAGGGAAGAAGAAAGTTATGAAATAAAAAAAGAGTCCTCGTAGGAACTATATAATATTCAATTGTAAATTTTAGAGAGAGTTTATGCATTTTTGTATATAATTAAACCGTGATGATGCAGATATTGTTCTTATAGATTAGATTTAAAATAGGGGCACAAGTCAGACTTAGTAGCTTTTGAGCTAAGGTAGAGAGATAGAAGAGCACTTTTTCCATCTAATTATATAAATACATAGAAAAAGTGAGATGTGATTATACTTATGTGTAATATCCAGAAGAGTTTTCATGGTTTGAAATTACGTTGATTTCCACAAAATGATTTTAATAACAGGCATATATATTATGTGAGGTATTAATGTATATTATGTGGAATATTGAAGTGTGAGACTAGAAATTCCTTGATTGAAGCTCATGGGATGGTAATTTAAAGTAGTAAGAAGGAATAGAGAACCTAGGGATGGATGTTTTGAGGTAGGCCTAAATATGAAGGAGCTTGTAGTTAGACTTAGAATTTTGTAGCTTTGTGTATATTAATGAGAGTTATAATTTTTAATTGATAAGTATCATGTCTAGAGGTAGGAGAGTAGTGGAGAAATGTTTATATGCTTAAAGGTTGATGGATGTGTCGCTTAAGATAAGAGAAGTCCATTCTTATTCCACAACCTCATGTTTTATCAAATGTTTATTCAAGCCCCATATCTTATAGCGTGCATACAGGTATTCCTTGCATTCCATACATGAGCTTTCTTATTATATTTTTCTATCTATGAGTCATGAGAGTTCCAAAGTAAATTTTCTATATCTACTCCTTCTTTTTAGAGTATTAAAAAGGTACATAGACATCATTTGAGGACAAATGATCCTAAGCATGAGATATTGTAACACCTTAAGAAAATTTTCTAGCTTTTAATTAATATTAGGGGCATTATGGTCTTTAAATGTCGAATAACTTCTTAGGATGATTATTTTAATCCTACTTAGCCCTAAATTAGTAAGAATTCCTTTAGATACTTCCTTTTCGTCTTTCCCAAACCTTAAGGCTAATTTTCAAGAAAATCCAAAGCTTAGGATCTGCAAGCAAGATTCCATCAAATCTTCTTCAAGTTTCTTGATTCCTTAGTCATGTAAAGTTATTGCTTTTATGTGGGAACCTATTCTCCCCACAACTCATGTTATGTTTTTAGTTTACTCCCTGAATTATGTTATTGGTTTTAGGAGTTGAAATCCTTAATTTATATTTTTGCGTTCTTGATCATATTCCTTGAACATCCTATGTTTTTTTAGTAATAACTCTATGAGTTTAGAGTCTCTCCCTTGATTTGATTCTAGTTACATGTTTATTGTATTTTTAGGCAAAGTTTATAAATTTTATTAATCTATTGAGAAACCCATTTCATGACTTGTTGGATTATTTATGATTTTGATACATCTGGTTTACAATTTTAAAGTATATGTTCATAAAAAGTTGCTAAATATCTTTATGATATTTAATGTCCTGAATTGAAAATTATGAAGTTTATCGTATGTTAAAAAATTATATATATATATATATATATTTATCTATATATATATATATTTATCTAAACACACTCTTTATACAATATTTTAAGTCAAGCATGACATTTAGAAAGTGTTTTTATGACTATATTATGAGCATCTAGTATGTTTTGGGAGGATTATTTAGCACTATGTTAGGTACAAGTTCAAAGTCAAATTCCCTATAACTACGCTATCATCAAGGGTTTGCCTTCGAGCTAAGAGTTGGACCCATATATTACGTTTCATCTTACACCCTGGCATAGTGTAGGACATCTCTTCTTAATATGGGCAAGACATTGGACTTGATGTTGATCACATGACTTATGTCGGTTAACAAAAACTCAACATAAGAAAAACTTATTTATTTCAACATAATGTATAATTGACCTAGGCCACCAGTTTTAAGAGAGTTTTAGTGGAGCATTATTTTTAAGTTTTGTTCAAACTTTAGTCATTCCATTTTTGTTTTATGAATAAATTTTTAGAAGATTTTATTTATATTAATTTGTGTTTTAGCCTTAAGTTAGTCATTCACATTTTCAGTTATTCAACTCAATTTATGAATCTATTATTTGTGTCTCAGTTTCTAGCTTTATTAGTCTCAGATATTAGAACTATTTTACTTTACTGCTTTACATACCAGTATATTAAAAGTACTAACACATACTTCTTGTGCCTACATTGTTTCATAATGTAGATCTAAGTATTTCTCATAGTTTCTTGACTAGTAAGTGCAAGAAGATTCCAGTCAGTTGTTTTGAGTCCTCATCCTTTGAGGGAAACTTATTCAGAGTTCTCATTTTATTTTTGTCCCTTTTAGTTAGCTAGAGTTAGCTTGGGGTCTTGTCCTAGTTACTAATCAGTGTTTGTAGAGACTTTATAAACAATCCTATAGTTGTACCCAGAATTCAAATAATACATTTCTTAGTTATGGGATTATTTAATTATTTATTTATATAAGTGTAGACCATGTCTTAGCTTCTGCATTACTTTTTAGTTCAGTTTTTATGTTTCATGACAAGCCAAGGGTTAGCTTGGTCCACTCAAGGTTACAAGTACCTTGTCATGTCTAGGATGTAGGCTCGAGGCATGACATTCGAGTACTACTATTCTACCTCTTATGGTTTGGACTGATCTCAATATTATATTCTTAGATGGGTTATATTCGTGTGTTTATTTAGTATTTGACTATGTACTTTTATTATATTAGAAACTCTTATAGTGATTCCATAAGGTTTTATGACTTCCTTATATGTATTAGTATTTTATCATATTTATTCTACATTTTCCCTCCTGTTCTTTAGATTTTTCATTACTAAAGATTCAAGACAATGGGTCGGCCTACCTACTAGTGGGTTATTATAGGTACCATCATAACTTGAGAAATTGTGTCTTGATAAATTGGTATCAGAGTCTAGGTTTATTGGTGTTTTGGTATAAGAGGTTCATTTCTAGTAGAGTCCTGCATATCAATGTTGAGACGTCTGTATCCTATCTTTGAAAGGTTATAGGACATTTTTAGGAATTTATATCCTTGACTCCTTATTATGTGTCTATACTTCAATGAATATCTAGCATATTTCTTGACCATATTCAGTTCTAGATGGATGATACAATATTGTCAATAGAGATAGCTAAGATTTTGATATGCGTTTTCAAAGTTTTTAACATAGTGTTAGACTAGGGAGTCAGATATAGATATCAAGGATCTTAAGAATCAACTAGAGGATTTTGGTCTAGCCTATGCTTTGGTAGAGTTTGTAAACTCCTTATCCTTTTCAGATTCAACATTTAGGATTTCAATCCATTTTCCAGACACCTTATTGCCAAAGATAATATTTGATACATCAAAAAGTTCTCAGTCAAGAGTTAGATTTATTGGTGTTAAGTAGGGGTCCTAGTCAATTTTAAAGTATGTGGTTGGCTTTTTTGAGTAGGCCAGACATACCCTTAAGATATATCCTTTAGTGTATGATATGGTGAGTGGGTTTATTAGAGGATTAACTTTACTGCTCTATTTGGCATTTGAAAATTTAATAGCAGCTATATTTTTTTATCAGGTTATTGATCACATGAGAGCCACAGAGAGAGTATGTCTTGAGACTTATAAAGGTGGCATGAGAGTTCTTGTCATCAGTGCAGTGTTAATTGTTTTTCAGTTGCAATTAAGGTTTATCCCAATGGAGATCATCTTTGCTTATAACTTTTCAATTTTATACAGGTAGCATCTCAAGCTTTATGTTGCTTTTATATCAGTCTTTGTGGTCCTAGAATGCATAATTCTTACTAAACATTGCGTAGTATTCAATATGGGTCTTTAGGTTGTGGTTGGCCATTCTTGATCAATGGGTGCAATACCTCAGAGTATTTCAGGAGCTTTTCATAGTTTTTGTTAGAATATCCATTAGTCTAGAGAGAGCCCTATATGCTAGTTGTTTTTTTATACAGATTAGCATCTATTCCCAGCCAACCTATAGTTCCTTATGTATGTTATTATTGTAAGGAGGATGTTTATGCCAATAGAAAGTGTCCCCAATATTAATTAGTTAACTAGTTAGGGTCAACCGGTGTTTCTCGCTAGGTTAGAGATTTAGGGGTTTGCTATAACTATAGAAATCTTATACACTGGTCTAGAGAGTGTACTTAATAGGGGACTAATAGTTATTCAACTTTTCCAAATTAATCTTCTATCATTATAGTGCCTTCAATTTGATGTAGTGTACTTAGTACCTCAGTTAGTATTTCAGAAGCTCAGTTCAAGTTTGGGTCCTCTTAAATTGTACTCCTTCAAGCACGTCAAACTTGTGACTTTGAATACCACCATGGTAGGTATGCCTATTATTTTATGCCTTTACCTTTTCATTTAAAAGTATTAGGGTTTTTATACCTATTAATGATTATGTGCCTTAGTAGGTTTATATTAATTGTTGCCTGCCTTGGTGTAGAGTTCATGATTATATGACTACTTCCATAGATGATTTGTTTTTGTTGTGGGTAGAGTGGATCTATATTAATATTTCTCTAGGTTGTAGCATTTGGGTTAGAGTCCTATTTAACGATGCATATTGGCCTTCTTATGGCCCAAGAGAGGTACTTGTTATTGATGTTCATTTTTAGTAACACTACTCCTTATACTGATGCTTTTAGTACTATTTTTATTATTGTCATTGTTTGACAGTGATTGATCTTTTTGTAATACATGACTAGACTAGCATTATCTAGGTAAAATTTCCTTCCTCATTATTCTTGTTTGTTCGCCTTGGTGTCTAGCATAGGTCCATGGTTTCTCCCTTGTAGCGAAGTGAGGTTGGCTATTTTTGTTTCAGATTTACAAAAATAGACCGGTTGTTAAGTTGGCTATGGAAATAAAGATAGGTTGGCCTTTCTTTGATCTCTTATGGTTCTAGAGTGGGCAATTTGGATATATTACCCTTTCTAAGTTTGAGATTCTATGGCTTGCCTTTTGGTTTATGGAGATTTCAACATTAGCTATCCTTCTCTACATAGCCTATTTCTTAAATTGACTATTTAAGGAGCCATTTTTTAATTTAACTAGTTCATCACTCGATACTAGTCTTGATATTGATGTTGAGATGTCATAGGCTTTCCTTTTAGGTTTGTTGGGTTTGTCTCTTGGTGATAGTATAATCTTGGTAATGGTGTGTAGTTGGGTACTCCATTCTTGGCGTGATGTATTTCTTATTCCAGTGGAGTTAGGGGAGTTACAAATAGGCGATCATTCCTATCTGAGTTAGAGATAGGAGATAGAGTATTCGATTGATCAATTGCCATCAAAGGTTGTATTTCTCTGAGTTACTTGAGTTTGGTCATCACTAGTGTTGTTTGCAGACTTGGTGAGTTCATGGTTGTGCCTTGGTATTTTGTGCCTTTTGTAGATATTGATTTGTTTGCTTGTGCTTTATACCTGTGGTTTATCCTCCATTGTGATTTTGGTTCTCGGCTTCATTTAAATTCTAGCTCTGGTAGGATCAAGTGGGGATATGCCTAATCTTGGTTTTTGAGGGTGAGTTGGGTGTTTTCCCTTTGTTTAGACCTATCGACTTTAGTTTTGAATGTTTATATGATAGATTAGGGAGCACAGATGCTTTCCCATCAATGAGATTAGTTTTGATGGTTGTGATTGAGTAGTCTGACTTTGGTACTGAAGTCATAGTTTTGTATTGAGTAGATTGGTTAAACCTTTATTTTCATATTTGTGTCAATTGAGCATTAGTTTAGAGGCTTACTAAGCCTACTCCTTGTCTACCTATTTAAAATTCTTCAGTTCATATTGGTTGTGGCTGATTAATGTTTAGATGATAGCACATTGTCATGTGGGGTTGTTTTCTTTTGCTCCCGACTGTTATTTTTCATTTTTTGCAAAAACAATATGATTATCTACTCAACAAAAGTGGTGTGCACGAGTTGTATTCAACATGGTTTTATCCACAATTAATGGGACCTCCTAATGCATTTCATTATGTGATAGGTTTTTATACTTCATACTCCTGACTGTTGTTTAGAGGATCATCCAGACCAGATCTAGCATTGGAAGTAGGTTACAAAAAATCTTCATCACTTTTTATGCATACACGTATCACCCTATGGGCTTATCCTTATACTTTTCATTATGGACTTTGGTTGATCAACTTCAGTTCTATGAGGTTAGCGTGTTGGAGTTGCACAAAAATAGGTTGGATGATATTTTGGTTGGTTTAAAGTAGATAGCACATTTAGAAAGGCATAGAAAGTAATATTTGGATGTCGGAGTTGATTTCATAATTTATGCCTTGGATTGCCTTTGGCTTTGATAAATTTCCTCTTGGTTATGCTGGTATTATAATGGTATCAATGAGTTGTGGGTTTGATTTGTGTGCATTAGCCATTCTCAATTATGTTGGAGGCCAGTTAGTTGTTAAGATTGAGTTTGGTTGTTTGAGAAGTGAAGTAAGGAAGTTGGTTGAAAAAGGGATACCTATGAAAAAATCCCTTGGAAGCGTTGTTTCATCTTAGAGGTTATCTAGGGAGTCATGCTCGGAAATTGTAGGCCCAATACCTCGCCCCTTTGAGTTTTTGTGCTCTTCCAATCAATTGACTTTCACGGATGAAATTCCTTTTAGTGACTATACTTTATTGACCCTCTTGTTCATTTACTCGATTTATATGTATTTGTGGCATTTTGAGCCTCCCACATCGACTACATGTCATTTATGACTTGCCAAAACTTTTAGTTTAGTTATAGGACAATTCATTTGGGTTTTGGCTCATTTTTATATTTTGGAGATTTTTCTTAGAAGGAAATGGTCTTGGACAAAAACTTCTAGTTAAAGACCTCATATGAGACTTTTCACAGTGCCATCAACTATAAAATGTTGATTTTAGGCTAGAGCGACCATCGGTTTAGGTCCCGAGGCTTCAAAACTTGCTTAGGGATATTGAGTGGATTATTTGAAAAATGGAACTATAGGTGTGAGTCCCACATTTTATTAAAAAAATATCAGATAAAAGTTTCAATAGTTCAATTGAGTTCAGAATTTTGAATTTGATAGTAGCAAAGTTCATTTGGGTGTGCGGGTTTTGAATGAGTCCCGAGCACCCAATTGAAGTCCATTTTGGACTTAGCAAAATATGGTGCCTGATATCTGATATGATCACTTTAACAGTTATAGAGCTACTTCAGCGGTAAGCGTTTTAGCGTGCATTAGCGACTTTAGCATTTTTTTTCTGACACCTACAATGAGGTCACTTATGGGCTGTAAGTAACACTTACACCCTGTAAGTGCCTTTGTAAGTGATACTCTAGCAGTATAAATGATTTTTGTCTCTTACGACGCACTGAGGGTCTCGTAAGTACCACTTAAGGCCTATAAGTTGGTCCGTAAGTGATCACCAACCCAGGTTTCCTTTTTTATTTTGGGGGATTTTTATGGTTCTGATGTAAACTATAAATACCCTTTTAATGTTCTTGTATTAGTTTACGTACTCTTTACGTTCTCAAAAATTTATTGATTCTAAGATTTGACTTTCGAAATTGGAATCCTTTGTTCTTTATTACTTGGTTGATCATTAATTTAAGATTGAGTTTTCTTATTAAATTGTTGTGAGATTAATCTTATGCTATTTTTTTTTATGAATTCCATCCATATTCTTGCATACATGAGAGGCTAAACTGCCTAACTAGGGTTGTCTGAACCCTTGCTAAATAACAAAGTAGATGAACTGTAAGGTCTTTTTAAATCAATGTTTATGCATGTATTGTGATCTTCTTCATTTTGTATACTTTCTTAACTATTGTAGAAGTTAAGAGATTTCCTATATTCAAGATCATCTTCACAAGAGATGTTGATATTAGAAAAAAGAGATTACAATAGTAATTTGAGGCTGCCAACCCTTGTCTAATCATCTTGATTCCCAAAAGGAGATAGTTGAACATTGATTAATGACAAGGGTTAGTAAGACGACACTCTAAGACTCACAAAGAGAAGAGTGAAATCTAGTCAAGGAGTTCACAAGACAGGTAGTGATACATAGCTTGTCAGATCCTGCATGTAGAGCATTGAGTTAGTTGAATTGAGCATGAAAAGTCTGCGGAGTTAGGAAGCTAGGGGAACATAGTACTAATATTCATCTCAAATTGGTTTCAACTAAAACAATCAAGACTTATTACTACATTAATAGTTTCATAGCAAACCCCCCATTTACTTTCCTATATTTTTCTAGCTACTTCGACAAATTCATAAAAGATATTTTGCCTATTCCCTATAGGTTTGACCCCAATATCTGTTCGGTTACTATATTTTGCATCAACCGCATTATACTTCTTCTAGGTATAGTTTTAGGCGACATAAAATTTTGCAACATTGCCAAAGAATAGGGTTATGGATTGATTGATTGAGTTTGTTGAGGTTGTTAGATTTTACGTTTCTATTCTTCTTAGGGTGGCCACTAGTGTATTCCCAGTACTATTAGTCTAGGCAATCCCTTATTCCCTCTTAATCCAGAGCGTAAAAGAACCAAATGACAAAATCATAAGATGTTAAAACATGATCGTGAAGCTTATTATATAGGGATTTAAAATAATACAATTCACTTACCCCCCACCTCTGCATGGTGGTCAAGAGATAGTTGTGCAAACCATTACGTGTTTACTATTAGAAGAAAATCCAGGGAGGGATAATTAGGCTACCCTTCGTGCAACTTAAGATGAGAGACAGAGAGGAAACAAATCATTGAGCAAAACTCTACGGAGGTATAAGAGTTAGAGCTTAAGTTCTCATAGATTATCAGTACTTTCCAGTATATGATGATCCATAGGATAGCCCGGGGTACGTTCAGCCTATATAGATAGGATCCATCAATCGTGCCAAATTACCCTAGGGTTGAAGTTTAATATTACCAACGCTATGATTCATCTGCTCAATCTTAAGTTTATGTTTGTGGGTTTGCCCAATGATGACTCAAACATACATATCATGAATTTTGTTGGGATCTGGATTTCTTAAAATATAACTATGGTGAGTCAAGAATCTTTAAGACTCTGGTTGTTCCTATTCTCTGTAACTGGTGAAGCAACTTATAAGGGAACTACCTCATATGTTTAATATTAATTTCAACAAGTAGCATAAATAGTTTTTTAGACCAATTTTTCCCTCGAACCAGAATGCTGCAATTAAAGAACGAGATCTATAATTTTAGGAAATTGCATTTCGAATCATTGTATGAGGCATGGCTGAGGTTTAAGAAAAACTTGGTGATGGTTCCCAATCACCAAATTTTAGTGAGACATATTCTGGAAATATTCTATTGGGCCCTGAATGTTAATGCAAAATCTGTGGCAGATACTATTACTAGTTAAGATTTTAAGAGCCTACGATGATGGGTAGCATTAAGGATCTTAGATCGGATCTTTATTACCAATAGAGGGTGGCATACTCGGGAGGTAGAAAGAGGTACTGGTACATATACTATTAGTTCTTCCAATAAATAAAAAATCATAAATGATACTGTGTCTCAGGAGCTTGTACAGCTGAGGATAGAGATTGGTATATCGATGAAATAATTCACTATTATGGGGTCTGAAAAGGTGAATGTTGTGGGCGCACAAGGTAATGCACCCAGCTTGTATGATTTCGATACTGAAGAAAAGGCAGAGCTTCTAGAGAAAGAGTTGGTAGGTGCCAAGGGCTAAGGGTCTACTAAAACACTTGGAAGTTAAGGCAAAGGATTCAAGGTCGGAACTATTATGGGGAAATATAAATGGATTAAAGCAAAGAAAGAGATGGTGATTGGATGAATAAGGATGATTAAAAGTAAAAGAGTGGTGCATATATTCCAGTGGGGAATCCTGATACCAATTTGAGCATAGAGGTTTTGGTTACTAAGCTAGTTAAGTGTTTAAAGAATAAAGAGAGATGCCTAAAGGAGATTTTGGCAGATATTTTAGGTTTGAGCCAGAAAAGGGAATTGCATGCTATTATGATAAAGCAACTCAAGCAACAATTTGGTCAGATGTTGGCAACCTTAAAACAGTGTCAACCGTGCATTCTTCCAAGTAATACTATTTAGAAACTGAATAATGGCAGAAAATATTTAGATATCGCCACTCAGAGTGGTAAGGCTACCATTGATCCCTCTATGTCTATAATAAATGAGGTTCAGGATTATGTTGTTTATATTAATGATGCACCCAAAGTGGAATATGAAAAGTTGGTGATTAATGGTGAGTCATCATAAAATTCGATGGTTGTTGATAAGAAAGTTTAGAAGGATAAAGGAAAGGGGAAAGAATTCGAGCATGTATTAAATACTATTCCATGACCTTTACCACCTTTTCCTCAAAGATTAACAAAGAAGCAAGAGAAAGAAAAGTATCATAAGTTCATGTCGATCTTGAAGCAACATTCTGTTAATATTCCTCTTGTGGATGTTTTGGAGTAGATTCCAGGGTATGTATAATTCATGACGTATTTGGTTACTAAGAAATGCACAGTGATGTTTGAGCTCACTAATAATATGGACCATTATAGTGCTATTTCTTTTCAATCTTTATTAGGGAAGAAAAATGACCCCGAAGACTTTACTATTCAATGTACTACATAGTCCTTCAACTTATTTCAAGACTTATATGATTTGGGAGCTAGTATCAATTTGATATCATTGGTGGTGTATAATAAAATGGTGTTGAGGGCACCGAAATTGACATCTATGAGGTTATTGATGGCCAATCACACTATAAAGAAACTAGTTGGTATATTATGTGATGTGTTGGTGAAGGTGGAGTCCTTTAAATTTCTAATTGATTTTGTGATCCTTGACTGTGAGGTGTACTTTGAAATCCCTATTATCTTGGGAAGGCCCTTCATAGCTACAACAAGGGAATTGGTTGATATAGAGATTAAGAAGATAAAGTTCAGAATCAATGACGAATAGGTGACTTTTAATGTGTATCAGTTGATACGACAATCGAATAATATGCAGGTGGTGTCAGTGATAGACACCACTGATGATGATGTATTGACTATACTTATTGAAGAGAGACTTGAGGTTGAGGCCCTGACGGTGGTTATCAAGAACATTGACAAAGAGAGTATTGATAAATATGATGAAATGGTGAGAACTATGTGTTAAAGGTTCTTATTATGCTCTTAATAAGTTAGATCTTGACATGAAAAATACAGCTTGTCCACCAGCTTCGCCATCTATTATAGGGCCACTGATCTGGGAATTAAAGGCCCACAAGGTCATTATCTATATTCTTTCTTACTTCCTTTGATATAGCTTCTCCATAGCCATCCTAAGTCATTAATGACTTGCGGGGACCGATAGTTTGGTTGCCTGATAGTTCGTTTGGGTTTAAACCCCTTTCTAAATTTGAAGTTTTTGTTGGTCCTTTTTGACCACTAAGTGACACCTTTAGAAAAACAACCTCATATGTGAAATCCTACTCTACCAATGCATTCAGAATGTCAAAAACTATGAGGATAAATATGCCATTTGTTCCAAATAGAACCCAGATTCAACCCGAGGCATTGCCCGAAGATCAGAACAAAGTTCCAAGCTTCAGTCATGCATAGCATGCACTGAGTTATCGCGATTGCAGTAAGGTGAGGGCCATGACCGAGCCACTAGAGAGCTGGTTGGTCCATATTCAAGTGCTGTCTTGAACAAATTTTGGCCAATATTGTGCCTACCTCTTAACCTATAAACACTAATGGAGTATAAAATCATCTATGAGTGTCTTGTGGGTTGAATTGAATTTTAAACAACTTGTATGATTGATTATTTCTATAATATAAGGTAAGAATTCCTCTAATTTTGTATTGATTTCATGGTTTCTTGACTCAAAACCCATAAATCATTGAGAGTCAATTGTATCCCAAAAATTGAGTGATTGACTCAAATTACTTAGGGGTGTTAACTCCCTATAGATAGTTAGGTTATGGGTTGGTCATGGAAACTCCATTCCAAGTGTGAAATCCAATTGGGGATTTGGTGTCCATTTGAAAACCTAGCACAATAGTGCCATAATGGTTATTATCATTCTTGTTGTAATTCTTAGAGTGTATTGTCTATTGCATTGATGGTGGTAGAGGAAGTTTCATGGAAGGGAAAGGAAAGCTCATTGGTTCGTCAGTTGCTTGGACTCAAGGTAGGTTAGGCTTACCCGTAGACTATATTGAGCTTGTTTGTATTGCAATTATTAATATCTTGCAAGATTGGGTAGGGAATTTAGATGATGGTTGATTAAATAGTGAAATTGGGATTTATTGATTGCTATAGACTATTACTTTGTAAGGTATGATATTTGACCCTAAGTCTAGGACCTTATTTGTCGTCTAATGACTAGTGTGAGAACACTATAGTTGTTCTAAGTAAATATAAATTGTATACCTATCTATCCTTAGGAATGTATTGACCTATATAATTCCTAGATAGGAAATGACCTTGGTGTTGGGTTGACTTAGGAAGGATTCTTGAAGAGGCATTCCCTATAGACCTAGTAAGGATTTGTAAGCCCTTATGGCGAGGTATAGATGACTTAGCCTAATTCAGGGTAGATACTAGACTTGTGTTAGTAAGCTTGGCATTCTTAGAGTTCATAAGTGGTATTTGACCAACATAAGTTGGACTACGAAATCCTTAGTGACCTAGATTCTAGAAGAGTGACTAATGTACATATTGGGATTACATTTAGTAAACTCAGTTGTTGGATTATTTTGTGATCATGACTTGAATAACCTTGTAAATGTGGTTAGTGTGCATCTCATCTAAATACTCATTCCTTGTTTATACTCATATTATGTGTGGTTCTTATTAGCAATGTAAAATTACTAGTGCTATCCTACATCCCTACTTCTTTATATTGTGAACTTTTGTGTATACTTATTGGTTCGGCTATGCATGTGGATGTATGTTATTAAATTTGAAGACTCGTTGATATTATGATGATGCTCGGTAGATCTGGAGGAATATATTGATATTATGAAGATGCCCGGTGAATTCAGAGAAATATGTTGATATTATGATGATGCCTAGTGAATTCAGAGGAATATGTTGATATTATGATGATTCCTCATGAATCCAACGGAATATGTGGATATTACATTAATTCACGGTGAATCCGTATGAATTTGTTTATATTATGATGATGCGTAATGAATTCAAAGAAATATGTTGATATTATGATGATTCTTGATACACCTAGAGAAATAGTTGATATTAAGATGATGCCCAGTGAATCTGGAGGAATATGTTGATATTATGGTAATGCTTGGTGAATCTGAAAGAGGTAAGAATGTTACAATCCCATATGGGGAAAATGTACTTATATGCATTGATATTTGTAAGGTTAGGCTGTGTGGGGCCAACTGCCTATGTGCTTGAGATATGAGGTCTCTCTTGGTAAATGTCTATTCAATTCTTGCTCCTAATCACTAAATAAGACATGTCACCATTGTTTATGCTAATTAGCAACTAGAGAAAATCTATGCCTAAAATTGGGTTAAGAATTAGTGGTATGTGTAATCTTAAGTAGAATCAAGGGCTAGCCTAATGTATCTATTTGACTTTAATAAGAGGTTATTTTATGAAATCTTTCCTAGTAAAGTGGCTTATGTGACAACAAGTTACTTCAAAAATTAATGATTACCATTTAAAGGCTAGAAATGTAGTTAACAAGTTGGTGGACTTTCGTTGATAAAAATATAAAAACTTGTCCTTAAGGTTGTGATAAGATTAGTGACAATAGACCTAGTAATGTATGATAGTTAATGAGATTATTTTTAATAAGTGTGGTTAAGATGGCTTAATTGATGACTCTAAAACCCTAAATTTTTCCTAAGCTTAATTTCTCTTCAAGAATGTTAAGGAGTGACTTCCTAAATGAGTATCGTATTAACAATATATAATTTCCCTAATTTCGGCTTTTTATCACATGTGAAATTTGATAAGCTTTCCGTTGATATAAGATTCGCCCAAATCTGATACCCGAGCAAGAAGTTATGGCTAATTTAAGTCCTAGTCCTAAAATAGCATCATTTTAGTGCTTGGCGCGTCGTGGAGAGGGTCTATTTGATAATTGTCAAATTCCAGCGGAACTCCGTGATAGTGGCGCATCATGGAGAACCCCAATTTCTCAATAGTCAATATCCAGTTGCCTAGCGCGATTATGACGCGTCGCGCTGAAGTTCCAGGTCCCAACCAGTGAGACAACGCGATGGCTCCATGTCGCAGTGACTCCCAGATTCCCATTTGTCAATTTATAGTGAGACATCGCGATAGTGAAGCGTCGCGGAGGCCCATAAAATTGGGTTCCCAGTTTAATTTTTCCAGCTTCGTATAGAAGTTAAAAAAGGCACTTTGGACTATTTCCAATCCTCGTAAACTGTACAAACTCCAAATTAAAGCCATTTCCAAGTATTCTATGAAGTTTTTCTCAAGTTTTCCCTAAAAAAAAATCCTAAGTATCCAAAACCTCTTCAAAGAATTTCAAGAATCCACCATAGATTTTCTAAATTGAGTCAAGATTTAAGATTCCCAAGTCAAGGGCTTCAAGAACCCTCATTCAAGAGTACGAATAGAGTTCCAAAAGTGAGAGTTCACCTAAAGCTTCAAATTCAAGGTATGTGGAGTTTTGAACATGGGTAATCCTTTCACCCTTGTGCCCAAAGGCTTATTTAAACTACAATTTTCTACAATTTATGAGATTTTACATGAAATTAAATTATGGTTTTCACCCATTATTATTGGTTGCAGGCTTTTGATGTATCCCATGAATTGAGAGTCTAATGTCATGACTTTTACATGTTTTCTTGAGAAATTGCAGCTGGGTTTATACCCCATGATTTTAATCCTTGAGAAGTTAGTAGTTACAATGTTTGAAATATTGAAGTATATGAGTATGTTGATATTTTGAGACAAATTGCTATAACTTCCAGATTTCTACATGAATTATGAATCTATATGCTATCTACTATGCATTATGATGAGTTTTAACTTGAGATTGAATTATGGGTCATTAAGCCCTATTTGAGACTTGCACTTTTATGAACTATTGTGCTATAAACACCCATGATTTGAGTATTTTGAGATTATTGAGAAATGTTTTGACCTATTGGTCATAGAGTTTTGAAATCCACTCTACCACATGAGATTAAAGATTTGATTATTCGGTTCTTATGAACCATAAGATTATTTTAAAAGTGGATTTTCATGAGATGAGAGAGATAAACTAAAGGGAGTAGTATTTAGCACTGAGTTGGGTTAGTTACTACGGTTTCTTACCCCAAAACTACGTGCCACCATGGGTTTGAGATTTTGGGCCTGAGGCCGAGATGACTGGGCCCAAGGCCGAGATAAGTGATCACTGATTTGAGTTTATAGTCCTTGGAAAGATTATGATGCCTCTTCCTAATGTGAGGTTTCTTTCTTTGGAGGATAATTCATTGGACTCCATGTAGCTCACATATTTTATGTCGGTTAAGAGAACCTCCCTAAACTAAAGTATTTTTTCATTAAGATAGAATATTTTCCTAAAGCTTTGGGATGAGATATTTTCTAAAATGAATGAACTTCTTTGAGTATTTTACAATAAAGAAAGTAGTTTTCTCTACTAATACGAGTTGATCACCGGTTTTCAAACCCAAGTTATATGATTTTGAGTTCCAGGTGTTTGAATTCAAAAGAGTTGTAAGTTCTTGAGCATTAAAGAAGTTTTACTCCCCATGAGATATATGCATGAGTTGAAAGTATTGTTTGAAGTTACCTTTAGCCTATGAGTAATGATAATAAGAGAAGAGTACATATTTTAAAGCCAAAGTATAATGACTCACGAGATTTGTATTACATGCTTCATTCTATATAATTTATGAGCTTTATATTTTAGACTTATTCAAGCCATATGAGTCATTCCTATTTGTATGCATTATTTGATTAAAGAGTATTGACATTTTTTTATATAAATGCATACACCCCCAAATACTCAGCACATTCCCAAGTGCTAATTTACATATACATCTATGTGCTACATTGTCTTATAATGTAGGTTCAGGTGCTCAATCCCAGTCTCGTTAGTAATTCTCGAGTACCTTTGTTTACATTTCTCCAGTGGTGAGTCTTCATGGTTTGAGGGTCTATCATCAGATATTTCAGTATTTGAGTGGTTATGTTATTACTTTCAGTCTAGTTTGAGTCAGTTAGGGACCTGTCCCAATGGCTCTCTAGTTCATGAAGTAGTAGAGGCTTTGTCAGACTAGTTATCAAATTGTGGTTGTGTTGAGATTTATAGTATTGTGGTCATTTAGATCGATTATTATCTTCGTATTTCCTTTCTTTTGATATTATAGTGCTAGTGTTTTGTATATTCCTTCTTAAATGAGTTGTTATAAGTAGTGATAGGCTCAAAGGGTTAGCTTGGGGATACTTGTAGCCTTAAGCACCGTGTGACATCTTGGGACCCATTTTTGGGGTGTTATAATGACTCACACCATGAAGATGCTAGCTGAAGGATGGCCTTATCATAGATGAATAACCGATAATATGTATGGTTTGTAGCTTTCCCCAAATTTATGACTACTAATTATAAGATGTGTAATATATTGATTCATAGGAAATAAGGTAAACTAGTATGGATTTCACACGGTATTTATCTATAAATTATAGAATTAGTGACTACATATCTATGCTATGACCATATTATTTTCATTTGTGTTAAATTATAATATGGGTATTTGGATGTGGATTTCGGTAAATTAGCCATGATGGGGTTATGCAACCCGCAGTTTTGGTCAATTGATGAAGTAGTTGTGCTTTATTGTATTATTAGTTGTGTTTTTTTGGTGACACCATGATGGGTTCTTTGTTTGATATTTATTTGTTTACTCTTCGATGGTATAGGACGCTGTAATGAGTTCTTTGTTGTGCTCTCTTTCGTGTACTTTCGGTAGTATAGGATGTCATGGTAAGTTCTTGTGCTTTATGTTCTAAAGATGGTTGATGATGAATATGAAAAGTCGATTGTTTGCTATTATGTACATGGATTTATGCTTTAGAAAAAATACTTAGTTTTTATGGTGATTATGGAGTATATTAAGATAGTATATGGTGTTATCGCTTTGGTAGTGTAGATGTTATTATAGTGGTATCAAAGAAGATATAGGTTCGATCCTATCCCTTGACTTTAATGTTATTGTCTAACTTTGTATCATCTCTACATTATATTTGAGCTTAGTTAGCCGATGATGTCTACTGAGTACCCATGTTTTGGCACTCATACTACACTTTTGTACCATTTTGGTTCAGAACCAGGTTCTAGTTGCCACTGTTGAGCTAGTTCATGTGAGTTGACTATTTGGAGTCAGGGTGAGCTCGTGGAGATTGAGTTTTACGCATTCCCCTCTATCCTTATTTCAATTTTATTTTTGATACAAATGTATGAGATTATCTAAGACATTTTAGTCTATGAGATTGTAAACTTCTATGGTAAAGATTAGAAGCTCTTGTATTAATACTATGTGGTCATGGGATTGGTATTTGAATATCAGTTGTCATAGTATTGAAATGTTGTTGTTATATTGTGCTCATACACAGGGTCTATGCTAGACGTTATTACCAGGGTAACCCATTACATTAGCTCTGGGTTATGATATCAGCTTACCTATTGGTGAGACAAGGTAGGTGTCATCATGATTGTGATATCAGTTTGTGACAAATTGGTATCAGAGCCTTGTTCCACTGATATTATTGTTACAAGAGCAAGTGTCTAATACAGTCCTGCGAATTAAAATGTTGACGTTTGTTTCCTATCTTTAGGAGGCTAAGAGACATTCTTAGGATTCCTTCACTTATTTTATTTACACCATGGTAAGAGTCTGAGTTGGTTTGTAGGATATTCTATTGACTGTACTCTTTCGTAGATTCCCAGCACACATGCTTCAGTGATACATGAGAAGGGTCCTAAGACCCAGACTCGTGACTTTTCCCCAGTTAAGGACCAGGGTGTACCTCCCCTGGACCCTATTCCTGCACTCGAGCTAGAGACTCCACCACGTCAGCCAGCGGTGGGCTAGGGACGAGCCCAGGCTCTATTTGGATTTATTTCCTCTTTTTTGATTAGAGATGCTTTGGTTCAACAGTTGAGTTTTGTTGATAGTTCAAAAACTACTGGAGCAGGAGTGCAGCCTACATCTGAAGCTCCTAGAGTTGACGTTCCTCATATTTTAGCAGTTGTTCGGTTGGCAATTATTCAGCGTATTGTGATCCATCCTATTATATCTGCTGAGGTGCAGAAGAAACTAGGTAGGTTATTGAGGTTGGCTCCGCATAGATTTTTTGGTGCTCTTATAGATGATGAATTGGAGTTCTTGACTTTTTATGAGGATAGGCTTCGTGGGTTAGGCCTCGTTGAGATCTGTGGAGTGGACTACACCACATTTCAGTTGGACTTGTCTTCTAGACACCGGTGGAAGGGTTTTATGAGTTCTAGACCAGTTAGATTCTCCCATCTCTCTTGGGCTCAGTTCTTTGAGATGTTCATGGAGAAGTTTATGTTGTGTAGACTTAGAGATTGTTTGAGAGGTCAGTTCTCAAAGTTAGAGCAAGGTTCTATGATATTTGTAGAGTATTAGGCTTATTTGCATGAGTTGGATAGGCATGGAACTTCTATATTGGATACTGAGTATGAGAGAGGTTGCTGCTTTATAAGAAAATTGAGACTTCCTATTAGAATGGATACACAGAGTTTAGCTGTTGCTGGTAGGACCGTTGCAGATATTTTTGATCATGCTAGGGTGATAGAAGACATGCAGTGTGACAGTTGTGATAAAAGGTCTAAGTATCAGGGTAGATCTTGTGGGAGTTGTAATAGTTTCCAGTTCAGAGGTTCTATTCCTAATTCAGGACATCCTCCGCGTCCATCTTTTCAGCTTTAGAGTAGACCATTTCCAGCAGCTATTCAGGTAGCTGACGGGGATCAATTTATTTCTAGTGGATGCCCTAGTAAGGGCGGTGATCAGTCTATGAGATGTTTTTCAGTGTGCTATGTTAGGCATGGAAGGTATGCTGGATTAGTCGATTATGTGAGGTCTGGTTCTTCTCGTGAGTCTTGTTTTACTTGTGGACTTCTTGGTTATTTATCTAGAGAGTGCCCTAGTCATGGTTGTTTCAGCCTAGGGAGCTACTCCTATTAGGACAGTTCCCCCTTCAAGTAGGGGTGGTGTACATGGTTGTAGAGGTGGTTACTAGTGTGATCGAGATGTTACTCAGGCACATAGGGCCAGTGGTCATTCATGTGCTAATCCAAGTAGCGAGCGTGGTTTGTTGTATGCAGTACCTACTAGACTTAAGGTTGAGACTTCAGATATTGTAGTTATAGGTGCGGTTTTTATATGCCATAAGTTGGCTCTTACTTTATTTGATCTAGCATCTAGTTATTCTTACATATCTATTTATTATGCACCACAATTGGAGTTGACTAGTGATTTATTATTTGTGCCATTACATATATGTACTCCTGTGGGTAATTCTTTAGTAGTGCATTGAATATTCGGATCATGTGTTGTGATAGTTAGTGATGTTCATACTTATGTTGATCTTATTATTCTGGATATGCTAGATTTTGATGTGATTTTGGGTATGGACTGGTTATCCCGCTATCATATTGTCATGGATTGTTTTGCCAAGACCGTTACCTTATCCAAGACTGGTATACCCCAGACAAATGGTAGGGAGCCATTAGTCACAAGCCGATGGATATTATTTCTTATATTTGTGCTAGACAACTTATGTCAAGAGGCTGCGATTCTTATCCTGCTTATGTATGTGATACTCATGTAGAGTGTTTGTCACTTGATTCTGTTCCTATTATATGTGCATTTCCTGATGTGTTTTCTAACAATCTGCCTAGTTTTCCTCCTGACTGTGAGATTAAGTTTGCTATTGACCTTGAGCCTAGTACTTGACCTATTTCTATGGCACCTTATCATATGGCTCCTGTGGAGCTTAAGGATATGAACTATTAACACCAGGATCTTCTTAGAAAAGGGTTTATTAGACCGAATGTGTCCCTGTGGGGAGCCCCTATTTTTTTTGTAAAGAAGAAAGATGGATTGATGCGGATGTGTATTGATTATAGGGAGCTTAATAAGGTAACGGTGAAGAACTCTTATCCTATGCCACACATTGATAATTTTTTTGACCAGCCTCAGGGTACAACAGTATTTTCTAAGATAGATTTGAGATTCGGTTATCATCAGTTGAGGATATGGGCCGATGATATCTCGTAGACAGCCTTCAGGACCCGTTATGGTCACTATGAGTTTTTGGTGATGTCTTTTGGGATGGCTAATGCCCCAACCTAGTTTATGGACTTAATGAACCTTATGTTCAGACCTTATCTAGACTCCTAAGTCATAGTATTCATTGATGATATCCTTGTGTATTCGAGGAGTAGTATGAAGCATGCGCAACATGTGAGGGTTGTGCTCCAGATTTTGAGAGAGCATGTGCTTTTCGCCAAGTTCTCCAAGTGATAGTTTTTTCTTGAGCTCTTATCTTTTCTTGAATACATGGTGTCCAAGGCGGGTATTATGGTAGCCCCAACTAAAATTTCAGCGATTCGTAATTCGGCTAGGCATACGTATCTAACTGAGGTTCAAAGTTTTATTGGTTTAGATGGTTATTATAGGCATTTTGTTGATAGCCTTTCTACCTTATAACACCTATGACTAAGTTTACTTAGAAGGAAGTTCTTTTCTGATGGTCCAAAGAGTGTGAGTCAAGCTTTAGAAAGCTCAAGGATTGTCTAAATTCAGCCCTGGTATTACCTCTTCCTATTGAGGGCGAGGGATTCAAAGTGTTTTTCAATGTTTCTCGTGTTGGGTTTGATTCTGTTTAGATGCAGCAGGGTCGTGTTATTGCTTATGCTTCTAGGTAGCTTAAGGTGCATGAGCGTAACTACCTTACTTATGATTTAGAGTTGGCGGTGATAGTTTTCGCACTCTAGATTTAGAGACATTATTTGTATGGTGTGCGTTGTGAGATTTTCACTAATCGTCTCAGTCTCCAGCATCTTATGACCCAGCAGGAGCTTAGTGATCGCTAATGTAGATGGATAGAGTAGCTAAAGGAATATGATATTTCTATCTTGTACCATCTAGGTAAGGCTAATATGATGGCGGATTCCTTGAATCGTAAGGCGGTGAGTATGGGTAGTTTGGCATGTATTTTAGTTTCTTAGAGGCCATTGGCACCGGACATGCAGTCCTTAGCCAATTTGATGGTTCCCCTCGACATCTGGGATCCTACAAGAGTTTTAGCTTGTGTAGAAGCGAGGTCCTCCCTGTTTGTGCAGATTCGTGATTATCAGTATGAGGATGATAAGTTGTGCCTTCTCTGTGATTGGGTAGTGAGCGGTGATTCTGGAGACACACCATGGATTCTGTGGGAATCTTGAGATTTTAGGGTTGTAATAGTATTCCCAGAATTGATGATTTGATTAAGTCTATTCTGCATTAGGCTCATAGTTCTAGATAGTCTATTCATCCCTGTACAACTAAGATGTATTAAAATTTAAGTTAGTTGTATTGGTGGGATAGTATGAAGAGAAATTTGGCAGACTTTGTAGCTCGTTGCTTGTGTTGTCAATAGGTTATGGCCAACCATCAATATCCCAGCTGATTGAATCTGAGATTGCTCATTCCCGAGTGGAAAGAGGAAAGGATCACCATGGACTTCATTAGTGGTTTGCCTCGACTTCCCGTGTTCACGATGGTATTTGGGTTGTTTTGGATTGTTTGACCAAGTCAGCATATTTCATTGCTATTCATATGACCTTCGGTACCAAGAGATTGGCTCAGATTTATGTTCAAAAGATTGTTCATTTGCATGGGGTCCCTGTGTCTATCATATTAGATCGTGGTTCTGTGTTTACTTTGAGGTTTTGGAGAGAATTTTAGGAGGAGTTGGGTACTCAAGTGGATTTTAGTAAAGCCTTTTATCCGCAGACAGATGGTTAGTCCAAGCGGGCTATTAAGGTGATTGAGGATATGCTCTGAGCTTGTGTTATTGATTTTGAAGTTCATTGGGATCAACACTTAACATTGACGGATTTCTCCTACAACAACAGTTATCATTCAAGTATTGAGATGGCACCTTATGAGGCGTTGTATGGTAGGAGGTGTCATTCTCTTATAGGATGGTTTGAGATATTTGAGGTTAGACCTTGTGCTACATATTTTCTTCAGGACTCGTTGGATAGAGTCAGGGTGATTCAGGATAGGCTGAGGGAAGAGTAGGCAGAAGGCCTATGCAGATCTAAGGTCATCTTGGAGAAATAACTTCCACCTTGCAACTGATCAAACAGGTTATCAATTCTAGAAAGAGGGTACTTGTTCTTAACTGTGACCCTATTCAGTTGACGATAGTCAATGCATATACACAAAGAACCATCTTTCTTTCTCAAGAATAGGACGGGTGAGCCCCAAGGAGAAACACTAGACCTTATGAAACCCTTGTGTAGAAGATCATTGAGTTGATCTTTCAACACCTTAAGCTCTGTGGGTGCCATACGGTATGGAGGAATAGAAATAGGCTGTGTATTTGGAGGAAGGTCAATCTCAAATTCTATCTCTCTATCGGGAGGTACTATTGGGAGGTCTTCTAGAAAAACAAAACTCATTAACTATACTGACTGACTGAATAGTTGGAGCCTCAGACTTAGTATCCTTAACTTGAACTAGATGATAGATGCAATCTTTGGATATTAGCTTTCTGGCTTGGAAATAGGATATAAAATGACTCTTTGGAGACACTAAACTCCTAGACCACTCGAACACTAGCTTATTAAGAAACTAAAACTGAACCACACGGTATGAAAGTCTATAGATGCATAACAAGAGTTAAGCCAATCCATACCCAAAATTGTATCAAAATTAACCATCTCCAACTCTATCAAATCAGCAAATATGACTCTATGAAGGACAGTGATAGGACACTTTTTATACACTTGCTTAGCAACAACTGACTTACTTACTTGAGTAGAAACCAGAAAAGACTCAGGAATCCTGTCGGGACTCATTTCAAAATTCACCGCAACTAACGGGGTCACATAAGAGAAACTTGACCCAGGCTCCATCAACAGATAAACATCAAAGAAAAAGACACGGAGTATACTAGTAACAACATCTGGTGATTCCACCTGCTCCTAGTGCGATAGCAGCGCATATAATTTATTCTGGCACTGACCGCCAGTAGTACTGGATGAAAATCCCCGAGGAGGGTCTGGACGGGCTAAAGGAGCTGGGGCACTAGAAACCTGAGTCTAAGATATGATATCTCTACTCCTTTGCCTAGTATGCAGGAACTCTTTAAGGCTGTGGCCCAACTTGTAACAACTAAAGAACCCCGCTATTTGGCTAAAAACTCACCGGGATGGGTCCTTTCACACTTAGCACAAGGAGGATAATTAGGCCTGTTACTCACTCTATTCTGGGACCTGGAAATAGAGGGCCTGTTTCCTTGCTCCTGACTGTTTCAAGGAGCGGGAGCACTAGATGATGAAGGCATTGGCAAAGATGAACGGCTTTAAAACAATGGACGGTTCCCTCCGTTGAGGCTAGTGTTACCATAATCATGATGGTCAAATCTATCTCTCTTTTTCCTCTTACCCTATCTCTTTCCCTTATCTTATCTACCTCTATCTACTGTTCATGTATCATCAATTGAGAAAAATCCATATCCCTATTGAGCATAGAATTCCTACACTCTTTTATCACCAAACCATACACACCTGTCATGAATTTTCTCATACTAGTTTGGGTGTCGGTAATCAAATCAGGAGCATACTTGGATAACTAGTAAAACTTAAGGAAATACTCCTTAACAGTCATAGATCTTTGACTTAGGTTCATAAACTCCTCAATCTTCGCTTCCCTCATCTCAAGTGGCAAGATTTATCCAGGAATGCATCCTTAAACACCTGCCAAGTTGTAGGAGCAGTATTCTCCCCTCTATTCTTCCTCCATGCGACAACCCAGTTATAAGAAATGTCTTTCAACCTATAATATGCTAACTCCACACTCTCCTCCTCAGAAACATATATAACTTGGGTGATCTTCCTCACCTCCTCAAGATATAACTGCGGGTACTCACCTGCCTTAGAGCCATAGAACTTTAGCAGATTTATCCGTATGAAATCACGAATCCTAGCAGCAACTAAGTTACCTCCTTGCTGATGCGGAACTGTGGCCTGGTTATTGGCCTGGACATTTGCCGTGACTTGTTTGAATAATGCCAGAAAGGTCGCCCGAAACTCAGCATAAGACACAGTCTCATTCAGGGGATCAGTAGGTACAGATTGCTCGTTATTATTTATGCGGGCATTCTCTCTTCGGGGAGGCATTTTCTAAAATAATAGAGTATGAATTAGTAGCTGAGAGAGAGACAACTGTAAGCAAGATAGATTCTGAATGGAAGAGATGAATTTTTCCTAGAATATCTTGTAGCCTCTTGCTTATAGATATAGCACACTACACACCAATGATCAAGACTCTACTTAGCGTAGCTTGTTAGACTCCCTAGGAATCCTTAAACCTTAGGCTCTGATACCAAGTTTATAACACCCTGAAATCTCATCCTAGAACGTCACACGGTGCTTAAGGCTACAAGTAGCCCCAAGCTAACCTTTTGAGCCTACTACTACATATAAAACCTACTATAAGGTGAATAAAGCAAAATATGGTACTATCATATAAAAATCAAAATGGAATACGAAGAAAAACTTGTTTGAATAGTCAAAATACTGAAAGTCTAAACATACTAATAATCTAGTCTTATAAAGCCTGTACTAATCATGAAATAGAGAGTCATTGGGACAGACCCCAAACCATAAGGACTCACTAGACCCTTGAAAGCAATAACAACTGAAAATCTAAGAAATAGGTCCTCCAACTATGAGGACTCACTAACTGCAGAGTGTAGACAAAGGTACTCAAGAATCACTGTCGCTGCTGGGACTGAGCAACTGAACCTACATTATGATATAATGTAGAACACAAACATATATATGGATCATTACTTTGCGAATGTACTGAGTATATGGGGGTGTATGTATTTACATAAAACAATAATAGTACTCTTTAAGAAAATCAGGCATGGAAATAGGAATTACTCACATGGCTTGAATAAGTCCAAAATATAAAACTCATAAATCATGAATAGTGAAACATGTAACAAAAATCTCGTGAGTCATTATATCTTAGCTTCAAAATCTATACTCTTCTCTTATTCTCAGTACTTTAAGGCTAAAGGAAACTTTAAACCATGCTTGCAAACTCATAATTTTATCTTTTGTAGAGAAAAACTTCTTTAAAACTTAAGGACTTAGAACTTTTAGGAACATTTGACACTTTGGAACTCTGGAGCTCTTTTAGACCTGGGAGATTCTTCTAACCGACATAAACCATGTGAGCTACATGGAGTCCAACATCTTGCCCACATTAGGGAGAGCTTATCTACCCTTGCTATTGGAATAGAACCTTAACTTTAGTGATTACTATCATAACCCACTTGGGGTAAATCATAATACTAGATGGCTCATAGTTCGGGTGCATGAGACCTTGGAATCAAGCCCAGCTCGGTGCAAAATACTACTCCCATATTTAAGCTTAGAACTTTTAGGAAATCTACCTTAAAATAATTCAAAGTTCTATAATAAAGACCAAAATATATTCCTCTCTGCTTTAAATCATAATCAAATGTGGATTCCTATCTTAAGTTAGACCCAAGGGGTCAAATCTTTAACTAAAATCTAAAAATAGCTTAGTTATTGGGTACTCATGACCCAAATAGTCTTGAACAATAAATCTTAAAAATAGGGGTCCACTGACCCAAATAGTAAATCTCAAGTCAACATCACAAAATTTATGCTTAAGAATGCAATTATTAATGAGGTATCTTGAAATCTGTAAGTCTCATCTATAATCATAGAAACATATGAAAAATCATGTTATTTGACTTTCAATTCATGGGTAGTATCAAAACCTTGAAACTAATGATAATGAGTGAAAAAACCTAACTCAATTTTATGTAAAATCTCATAAATTATAGAAAACTTGTAATTTAAAATAAGCCTTTGGGCACAAGGTTTAAAGGATTACCCTTGTTCCAACCCCACATACCATAAATTATGAATTTAGATAATCAAGCTTGCTTGAGACTCTTTTTTGTACTCTTGGATGATGGTTCTTGAAGATTTTGACTTGGGAACCTTGAATCTTAATTCAATTTGTAGAAACTATGGTGGAATCTTAAGGTTCTTGGACAAAGATTGGGATTTTCTCTTGAGGCTTAATTTTTAGATAAAACCCTAGTTTTTGGATGCTATGGAGGAATATAACATTTGTTCCTTGAATCTGATATATTTAGATATGAAAAGGGTGGAAAAAGACCAAAAATACCTTTTAAAATATCTTGGAATTATTGAATAGAATCTATGATGGCTCGTGCAATGGTCCACCACTTGCTCGATGGTCCGTCAGTTTGACTGTCAAACTTGGACCAGAATAGGTGCTCACTGCCTTAGTAGCGACGACTTGGGCAATGCTCTATTGTAAGCTCAATGGTCCATTGGCCTTATCGTTGTACTTGGCCAGTGAATGGGTTTGCTGCCTTGGTTGCGACGGTCCATCGTAAGCTGGACGGTCCATCAACCTGCCCATCGCACTTGGGCAGTTTTAACTGCTCTCAGTAAAATAGCCATAACTTCTCACTCTAATATCGTATTTGGATGAAATTGGTATCATTAGGAAGATAATTCAATTTACCAAATGATAAAAAGACCAAATTAGGATATATATACATGATTTAAGCATTACTCACTTTGGAAGTCATACCTTAATCTTCTGAAGTCTAAATTAGGCTCAAAGAGATTTCAGGGTATTACAATATCTCCCTTTTGAGAACATTCACCCTTACATGTCACTAGATAGGCTATGAATATAGGGAATACTAAGAATGGAAAGATGAATGAATTTCTAAAATAACTCTGCACCATTCTAAACTTTTAAGTACTTCAAGAAGTGCAAAAGCTTATACAAGAATAGATACATACCTAAACTTTGATTGGAAAGGAACTTAATTAAGGAAGAGTAATACCTTCTGTTTGATTTGAACTCGCAGAGAAAAGGTGTAGGTACTTGGCTCGCATATCTGCTTCTGTTTTGCATGTAGCGTCCTCAAATGAGTTATTTTGCCATAAAAATAGTGTGAGAACACTATAGCTTTTCTAAGTAGAAATGAATTGTATACCTCTCCATCCTTTGGAGTTTATTGACCGACATAATGCCTAGTTAGGAAATCACCTTTGTTTTGGGTTTATTTAGAAAGGATTCTTGAAAAGGATTTCCCTATAGACCTTGTAAGGTTTGGTAAGCCCTTATGGCGAGGTACAGATGACTTAGCCTAATTCCCGGTAGAAACTAGACTAGTAGGGCGAGGTATAGATGACTTAGCCTAATTCCTTGTAGAAACTAGACTTTTGATAGTAAGGTTGGCATTCTCAAAAATTTAAAGTAGGACCAGACCCACCATAAGTTAGACTACAAAATCCATAGTGACCCATATACTCGATGAGTGACTAATGTACCTAATGGGATTATGGTTAGTAAACTCGGTTGTTGGATTATTTTGGGATCATGACTTGAATAACCTTGTAAATTTGATAAGTTTGAATGTCATCTAAATACTCATACCTTATTTATACTCATATTATGTGAGGTGATTATTAGCAATGTAAAATGAAAAGTGCTATCTTACATCCCTTCTTCCTTATAATGTGGACTTTCGAGTATGTATATTGGTTCAACTATGCATGTTGATGTATGTTGTTGTATTGGTAGACTCCTTGATATTACGATGATTCCTGGTGGATCCAAAGGAATATATTTATATTTTGATGATTCCCAGTGAATCCAAAAGAATATGTTGATATTATGATGATGCCCGGTGAATTTGGAGGAATATATTGATATTATGATGATGCCCAATGAATTTAGAGGAATATATTGATAATATTATGATTTCTGGTGTATCCAGAGGAATGTGTTGATTTTATGATGATGCCTAGTAAATCTGGTAAAATATGTTGATATTATGATGATGCCCGGTGAACCCAGAGAAATATGTTCATATTTTGATGATGCCTAGTGAATCCAGAGGAATATATTGATCTTATGATTATTCTCAGTGAATTCAGAAGAGGTAAGAATGTTATAATGCCGTATGGGGTAAATTTACTTATATGCATTGATATTTGTAAGGTTTGTCCGTGTAGGGACAACCGCCTATGTGCTTGAGATATAAGGTCTCTTTTAGTAAAATTCTATTCAATTCTTGCTCCTAATCATTAAATAAGAGTGTGACCCTTGTTGATTCTAATTAGCAACAAGAGGAAATCTATCCCTAATATTTAGTTAAGACTTAGTGATATGTGTAATCTTATGTAGAATCAAGGGCTAACCTAATATATCCACTTGACTTGTATAGGAGGTTATTTTATGAAATCTTGCCTAGTAAAGTGGATTATGTTATAACGAGTTTCTTCTAAATTATATGATTAAAATTTGAAGGCTAAAAACCTAGTAAACTAGTTGGTGGACTTTACTTGATAAAAATATGGAAACTAGTCCTTAAGGTTGGGACTTGCTTATTAATGATGGACCTAGTATTGCATGATGGTTAATTAGATTATCTTCTAATATGTGAGGTTGAGATGGCTTAATTGATGACTCATACCATTAAGATGCTAGCTAATGGATGGCCTTATGATACATGAATAACCTATATTATGGGTTTCTTGTAGTTTTCCCCAAATTGATGGCTAATAGTTATAAGACTTGTAATCTCTTGGTTCATGGGAAATAAGGTTAACTATTATGGACTTCACACAGTGTTTATCTATGAATTATAGAATTAGTGATTACATATCTATGCTATGACGATATTACTTTCATTTATGTTAAATTACAATATGGGTACTTGGATGTGGATTTCGATAAATGAGCCATGGAGAGGTTGTGATACTCGTGGTTTTGGTCAATTGATGGATTAGTTGTAATTTATTTTATTATTGTTTGTATTCTTTTGGTGTACTCTCCAGTCATATGGGACACCATGATGGGTTCTTGTTTGATATTCTTATGTGTACTCTCCGGTGGTATGGGATGCCGTGATGAGTTCTTAGTTGTGCTTCTTTTGTATACTTCCTGAGGGGCTAGGACATCATGGTAAATTATTATACTTTATGTTCTAAAGATGGTTGAGGTTGATTATAATGAGTAAATTCTTTGCTATTGTGTATATGTCTTTATGCTTTCAAAATAATACTTAGTTGTTACGGTGATTATGGAGTATATTAAGATAGTATGTTGTGTTTGCTCATTACTATTATAGATGTTGTTACAGTGGTATCAAAGCAGATTCAGGTTTGATCCTATTCCTTGACTTTAAGCTTATTGTCTTACTTTATATTATCTCTACATTATATTTGAGCTCAATCGACCGATGATGCCTACTGAGTACCCGTGTTTTGGTACTCATATTATACCTTTATACCATTTTTGTGCAGACTCAGTTTCTAGTTGCCACCGTTGAGATAGTTCATACGAGTTGACTATTTGGAGACAGGGTGAGCCCTTAGAGATCGAGTTTCCCTCTTTCCCCTGTATCTTTATTTGTCTTTTCTTTTCGTGACAAATTTATGAGATTATCTAAGAGATTTTAGACTTTGAGATTGTAAACTTCTATGGTCAAGATTAGAAGCTCTTGTATTAATACTATCAGGTAGTGGGATTGGTATTTGAATATCGGTTGTCTTAGTTGTGAAATGGTGTTGCTATATTGTGTTTACGTATAGGGTCCATATTGGAAATTTTTACTGGGTTAACCCATTGCATTAGCTCCGGGTTACAGTATCAGCTTAATTATCGGTGGGATAAAGTAGGTGCCATCATGACTCAGAAGTCGGGTTGTGACATTACAGGTTGAGGCATCGATTTCAGTCTTGCATAGATTTTAGAGGGCCGTTAGATGGACTATTGTATCTATTGTGGCGATTCTACCTAGGATTTGTACTTATAAAATTCAACTTAAATCGGATTGTATTCCCAACATAGAGCATCAACGTTATTTGAGTCCGCATATACAATATGTGGTGAAGAAAAAGATCATAAAGTGGTTAGATATGGGCTTGGTTTACCCTATCATGGACTGCAAGTGGGTTATCCTGACTCAATGTATATCTAAGAAGGATGGGACCACTATGGTCCCAAACGAGAAGAATGATTTAGGGCTCATGAGACCAGTTACTAGAGGGAGGGTGTGCATAGATTACAAAAAGTTGAACACTTAGACATAAAAGGACCTTTTTCCTATGTCGTTCATGGATCATATGCTAGACAGACTTGTAGGCATGGGTTGGTACTATTTTCTTGATGGTTATTCGGGGTATAGTCAGATTCTATTGCCCCCAAAGACCAAGAGAAGATTACTTTCATTTGCCTATGTAGTATTTTTGAGTTCAAGAGGATGTCAATTGGACTTTGCAATGCTCCTACCATCTTTCAGGCTATATGGTGTAGATATTTTCTGATATGGCGGAGGCCACTATAGTTGTCTTCATGGTTAACTTTTTTTTTGTTAGGGAATCATTTGATGATTGTCTGGCATATTTGGCCAATGATGTTTACAGATGTGCAATTTAGTTTTTAATTGGTAGAAATGCTACTTTATGGTGAAGGAAGGGATTATTCTCAAAAATAAGATTTCAAAAATGGGTATTGAGGTCAGGGACAAATAACCACACTTTGACCTACTGCTAGGATAATACTATAAAAACAAGGATCTACACGAAACACACACCAAAATCAGTCCATAAGTTCAAGAACCGAGGACTCTCTTGGTGGCCACTCATGGATTCAACAAAAACACCAAGAAACAAGATACAAAGGTGTGTTTTCACACCAAACAAGACAACAAACCAAACTAAGTTAACAATACATGATTATGATCATGATAATAACAACAATGTGACACAACAAAACCAAACGGCTTAAGATTACAAGACACAAACGGTTACAAGATTACTAAAAAACAAAAGAATAGATAGTTAGACAAGTGATGGTATAATATTAAGAACCCAAGAATTTGGTGGACTCTTGGACCCTTAACACTACACACAACTAACACATAACTCCTATGTTGACACAAGAGGGACTTTACCTCTTCTAAACACCAATGTTTCCAAGGTTGAATGCAACACAAGTGAAATCCAAACTTGTGTGTGCCCTACTTACAAGATTCGGCCATAAGGGCCTTTATCCCAAGAGAGAAATGTTCAAAGTAATTACAACTTTAAATATTCAACAAAAAACTAAGTAGTAAATCACCTAACATATTCTATTTATAGTAGGTTACAAAAATAGTGTGAAATGTCCGAAAGAGCCCTTTAGTCAAATGCTTAACTTTAGATGCCGTTAGTGTGTAGAATGTGGACTATTTTGGATCCTTTTTAGGCCCTCCTTTGTACTTCATTTGCACACACCAAGCCTCGTGTCCAACATATGCCCTCATAAGTGTATCTATGTTATTGTACTTGTATCATCCCCCCTTATTGAAAAGGATTCGACCTTGAATTCGTACCTTGCAAAGTCATAAGAAGACAAACAAGCACACATTGTCATGACATGAGGGTTAGGGTTAGGAAAATAAACACATCAACATGCCATGCTGAGAGGGAATAAATTTTAACTATATCCACGGTTCCTTTGTACTAAACATGGAAAGACTAGTACAAATGTCACAAAGAAAGTGGCTCGGATAAACATCAAAACAAAATGATCCAAAGCCTTGAAAAATCCTTCTACATCCTAATAGGCATCGGGATCAAATGGTAGTCGTAACCAAGGGCTTAGGTCTCGACCACTTGTACTTTCCCCTATGGTGTTGTCCTCAAAATTAGGCATACCCTCTATATCTATATGGAAAATATCATGAGCACAAAGAGGGAAGAGAAAGGTGTCACACAATTCAACTCCGACTAGGGTGTCCACATGTAAGTACTTACTAATTTCAAGTTCATTGTCATTAGTATGCTCAACATAGGAAACACACAAAGAAGGAGTAGATAGAATTTATAGGCTTGCAATGCTTTCTCTTTAAAGAGAGTAGTCCCTACATATACATGAACTATCATAGGCAGCAAAGGGATCACAGTTAAGAAATAAAGAACAAAGGCCGAGACTATTTCTACCCTACTTTAAGATGGCACCAGGGTCAAATGGGAGAAGTAGCCATGGGCATGGGTTTTGGTCATACTCCATTTCAAAAGGGTAACCCACACTTAGCTTTACATTAACAAAGGTAGCCAAGGTTTTACAACCAAAAATATTTTCATAAATACAATAACAATTCGAGTTTCCAATACTTTCAAAAATATCAACGTCATTTTCACCCGATTAATCATTTTACAAGCCCTCACTAGTTTTTGGTAATCCGTATACCTCACTAGGGGTAGCCCTCACTAGTGCTTGCGTACTTACAACAAGAGTTTGGTCCTCACGAGACTTAAAATTACCAAGAGTATCACCATAGGGAAACTCAAACACCTCTAATCTAGGTAAATCAAAAACTACATCTAATTGGCCACTACTAGCCACAACATAACATTCTAACTTCATAAGGGTGTAAAGGATAGAATTTTTTCCACATAGCTCACATGAGCTACGGCCTTCCTCTTGACGTGTGTCTAGGAAGACCACATGCTCCCTTTGACCTACCATACAATCCATCCTTTTATTTTCCATAGCTAGGTCACGGGACATAGTGTCAAGGTAGGAAAAAATAGCATTGGTGGCATTATTGTCCATGGTTTGAAAGGTTGAAGCCGCGGGTTTCCTTGTAATTGTACCTAAGAAAAAAGAAAAGAACACGCCTACAAAACAAAACACAAGTTAGTTCGAAACAACCTCGCCACACTCTAACACACTTGATCGTCTCACACTTGGTTTCACAAGTGTTCCAAGAAAGCTTGTTCTTCCCGAGTGATTGATGGTCGAATCTACTCTTTCCTAGAATAGGTTTTTGTTTGAGTTGACTCAAGGAAAATTTGTTAACGGACTTGAACCAACAAGATACAATGAATTAGCAATAGACAAAAGCACACAACAAATGCTTAACACGAATGAACGAACACAAAGACTAACTAACAATCTAGTAGATGGGTACTAGTTTTCTAATTAGTATTGGAACCAACCAAATTGAAACTAAGGAACAACAAACGAAAACTATGTAATATGAAATTGAGCCAAAATTTGATGCATGAACAGTAACATGATGATATGGCAGCCACGTATTGGTTGCAGTGTTTGCATCAAATTGTAATTCTAAAATGTTCATGTCTTGGTCAAAATTTAATTTCGATTGGTGGAAATTTGTTTCAGGCGGGAAAAGTAAGTCTTGGTGCCTTTTTTAATTTTCAATTTTCAATACATGACTTTTTCTTGTACTTATCCTTAAAACATGGATCCTTAAATCATGGAAATGTATTGGAAAGTGGTTGAGACTTGATTGATAAGTCTTGGTTGGTTGTAGTCTCTTTCAAGACTAACAAATAATACACCCCTTTTCCTTCAACTTTTTGGATTTAGGATTCACTTTATCTTAAATAAGACATGAAGGTAGTCATGAACATCAATAACAACAACAACAACACCAAGAACTACAACAATAATCTCCAAGAACACCAACAATTTTTCACACGGCCAACCCCACAACAATTATGTCTCACACGGTCAAGACTACAACACTCCAAAAAAATGTTCTTAGGCCACCAATTTATTACAACATTAACTTTGAAGATTAAGAACAAAAAATTCAACATCCACAACAATCAACAAAATCAGCAATACACGTCCAAATGTGAAGAAGCCACAACAACAATGCCAACATAATCGGCCAAGTTATGTTCACAGTACCAAGATTAACATTTGAAGCTCAAATTTAGATTTAGACTCAAGAGTGTTAAAGATGAAGAAAACTAACACTAGAATTAACAAAAAGCGTAAAAAACACTCCTCCAAGACAAAATAGTAACACAATTCTTGGCCAATAACACAATATGGGTAAATTGCACATTTTCTAAATTTTTTAGTTTTTCAACAATTTTTTTTTAAATTTTCTAGAAAGCCGTACATTGATATTGTCGGAAAAAAATCAACCACAAGCTTTGATACAAAATGATACCATAAAAACAAGGATCTACATGAAACAGACACAAAAATCGATCCATAAGTTCAAGAACTAAGGACTCTCTTGGTAACCACTCTCAGATTCAATAAATACATTAACAAACGAGATACAAAGGAGTGTTTTCACACCAAAACATCCAAAAAAGACAAACTAAGTTAACAATATGAAATTATGAGTAAGATAACAATGACAATGTAAAACAACAACAACCAAACGACCTAGGATTATAAGACAAACAGTTACAAGACTACAATAAAAAAATGACAGATAGTTAGACAAGTGAGGGTATAATATTAAGAACCCAAGAATTTGTGGACTCTTGGACCCTTAACACTATACATAACAAATACCTAACTCCTACATTGACAAATAAGAGACTTTACCTCCTCTAAACACCAATGTTTCCAAGATTTAATGCAACACAAGTATAATCCACACTTATGAGTGCCCTAGTTACAAGATTCGGCGATAGGGGCCTTTGTGTCAAAAGATAAATGTCCTAAGTCCTTACAACTTCTAGTATTCAACCAAAAGCTAAGTAGTAAATGACCTAACATATTCTATTTATAGTAGATTACAAAAATAGTCTAAAATGTCCAAAAGATCCCTTAGTCAAATGCTTCACTTTAGGTGCCTTTGGTATGTAGAATGTCGACTATTTTTGAGCCTTTTTATGCCCTCCGTTGCACTTTATTTTCAATCACCAAGTCTTGGGTCCAACATACACCCTCATATTTCAATCTACGTGACTGTACTTGTATCATAGGCTATGGATAAAAAAGGCTCAAACCAAACAACCAAACCTCCCTAGTCTGATAAGAGAGAGGGTAATTTTAAAGATGGATTAGAGGATAAAGTAGATTAATAAATAGGGTTTGGATAGTTGGTTGAGTCTATATCAATGTTAGGGTCTACAAAGGAAGAGGACATACATAACTTTGAGTCTGAGAAGGGGTTAGAAGATGCGTTCGAGTCAGCTTTAGGTTGGGGTGCACCCCAGTCTGAGGAGGGTGCAAAACAAGTCCTACATGAGAACTCTTTATCATTAGCATAGGATATTCCACCAATTTCATTGGATATTCAGTCCCTAATACCACCACCTACTGCACTAACATCTGACTCTACACATAGGTTGGTTGTGCCTATAGTTGTGATAAACCTGAGATGGTGTATAGACGAGATGCAATATATATTTGATAGAGACATCCACATCTTAGAGTAAGGTATCCTAAGAAGAGTATGAAATTTGAGAGAGGACAAATTTGATAAGGCTAACCGAACCAATGGGCCACTTTCGAGCAATGTTAGTTGGGGTGGATAACTTGATACCAGGGTTCATACAGCCTTGATCTAGTCTAGGAGTTTTATGTTTCCTACCTCTCCACACTCTACTTTATTAATCTATGAGAGAAAAGAGTAGTTGAGCAGCAAAAGTTTAAGAATACTTTATTGTGAGGTATCAGAGTTTATATTTTTTAGGCGGCCATCCATTGAGTGTTATTTTGGATAGAGTACATGGTACCAACATCTACGATAAAGTTTTAATTTAGGATGAGATTTGTGCAAGACAGACACGCTATGATAGATGTAAATTTCATATTATAGAGGATAGATTTAGTGAAATAAATAGCCTCCCATATTTTTCACGTAGGCAACGATGTCCTCTGGATAGAGAAAAAGAGGGAGATAAAGAAAGTAATGCTATATTTTACAGCAAAATTTTGGTGGACTGTGGTATAATTAAAACTTGGTTCGGCTACATTGAACAATATTATTACGTGAAAAAGGTTGTATTGGTTGTCATTATGCTTTCTAGCTATAAGATAGAATTTACTGCATCGATCAGACAGGATTTCCATGATAGAGCATTTGGTAATACCACTACTCTTCCTTTTTATTGCCTTATCAAGCAGCTATATGATGTGTATAGTGTGTTGGTCATTCCAGGTATTTTTTGTAGGATTGAGATAACTAGCATAGACGATATTAGTTTGATCAAGGATCCAACAAACTCGATCCTTTAATAAAGAGATCAGCTACCTTCTATGTGATTCTAGTCTATTTTGAATGACCGTCAGTTCTATTTAAGGTTGTTGATAGGTTGGATATTGGTGATTACAGTAATATAGGTGAGATATATTTTGGCATGAGATTGAATTTAGAGGGGAGGTATCCCCAACTAGAACTACTTTAGCCCCAACTTCTACATTTAATCCTGTTGGGGAATCCACTGTGTCCTCATGCTGCACTGCTATTGGTATTATTGGTATGCCTCAAGAGTTTTTACAACATTTAGTGGAGTGATAGGATGAGTTGACATCTTGCCTTACTTATATAAAGGATCTTCTTTCTATGTTATGTACATAAATCCACCCTTTGATTTGGACTACTCTAGAGAATACTGAGGATCAGATGAGGGATAAGATAATAAGGATTATGAGTGACTTGAACACCCTAATTGATAACTTTAAGGGCCGGGTAAGTGCACAATTTATCAGTATAAAATCTCTAGATCTATCTAGGATTCAGGAATAGATGGCCATTTTATGCACTGAGGTATATTCTCTTGTAGAGAGTTAGGCTCTAACCATTCCCCTGATCATTACCTTATACACATAGTCATTTTCTCCAAGTACATTTATACAGTTTGATCTATTTATTAAGGAGTATATAGTCCTAATGTTTGGGACCAAGAGAGGTAGAGAATAGGAGTTGCAGGATCCCACAATACAATTTAATCAGACTTGAAAAGGGTCCCCCATGAGTCTAGGGTGTCTCAAAAAGTAGATCAACAGAGAAGACCTGAGATAGAAGTGGGTATGTCTTATAGTCATGGCCCCCACCACTACCACCTTTGCCAGTTAAGATACCTCTTTCCCTAGAGGGGGCGAGTCTGAGATGGATTCCTAGAGCATCCTACATATGTACTCTTCCTTTAAGTTAGATTGTGGTTATGCACTGGGGATAGTGCATAGTCTTTTCAATGGGGGTGGCAGTGTACCACAGTCGAGGGTTTTTCTTATCATGCATCTTTTCCCATAGACTATAGTATCTTATTAGAACTAGTATGTTTAGGTTATTTTATATCATGTGTTATATGTGTTATTCTTTTCTTATGTTTAACTAGGACAAAATGAGGAACCTAAGGGAAGTTTATGTATTTTGATTATGTTCAACTATTTTGATAAAAATAATACCCCTCCAAAACATTTATTTTAAAGTGTGTGATGTGTTTATATGTGTGACCATTGTGAATCTTGTTATGACATTAGGACTTAGGGGTAAAATAATCATAGATAGCATTTGCATAAACTTGATAGGTATTAGCTGGTAATATAACATTGTACCCTGTGTGTGTGAGATGCTTACCTAGTTTTATTTTTACATTTAGCCCAGAACTTACCCGGTTAGTCTTTCCTAGGTTGTAGGGTAATTGGTTAGGAAAGCGTCATAGGCCATCATGATTTAGTCAACTCTTAGCCTAAATGACCATCCAAATGAAAAGGAGTATCCCTGATCCCTATTTTGAGCCTAAGTAGTCCTATTTTCTTGTTTTCACCTTCCTAGTTTAATTAAAATTAACCAATTTTGGCCCTGTTCCCCCTTTAGACATTGTGCACCTCAACTTATTCAAATTATCTAAGTTAATAATGGCTATCATAGGTCTACCTACTTAGAATTAGGTATGAAGAAACGTTTAGATAAGAGAAAAGAAAGTAGAGTTAGGTTTGGTAAAAAGATAAAAGAAATGTAAAAGAGAACAACAAAAAGAAAGAATGAACTAAAAAAGAAAAAGACAAAAAAGAACAAAAGAAAATGCACACAACCTGATTTAGCAATAAAAGGAAAAAAAGAGAAACAAGAGAAAAGTTATGCTAAGAAAAGGGAAGAAATTAAAGAAAAGTTATTATTGATAAGTTGACCACAAGCATAGGTATATTTTCAAGGAAGGTTGGTCACTAATGCTCAAATGTACCATACCATCCCCCAAGCCTACTTTACAAACCCAATAAAGTCTTATAGAGATCTTAGTCCAAAAAATTAAGGTAAAAAATAGGGTCAAGCCTATGGTATTCTATGTACATTGATTGGAACTTTTTTTGTGAATGTGAGTGTTTAGATATCTTACCTGCATTAACATATATGATTTTATTATGAGAGTGGTAATTATTTATTATGAGGGTACATAGGTTATGTTGCTAGCTATTTATCTACTCAGGTAGTATAACGATTTTTGTTGTTAGTTGTTAATGTAATGCCATAGCTTGATTCATATTAGTTGAATTTTTGGACTAAATAGACCCACAAAGTTGGTTTTGAAAAGTTAAAATAGGAAGGGGTGATATTTTGAGCTGAAATTGAAATGACTTCAGTAGGTTCTTCAGTTTTATCTTAGTTAAGCATCGTCACATTGTTATTACTACTTGTGTGTTGCTTGTGGACGTGAAAATATTCAACTTTACAAGCATTCTATATTGAGGGTGTTGTTGTGTCATGGTTTTGTGGCACTTTTGATGTTTAAAATCAGAAAATACATAAGTACTTAGGTATGCTTTTTTAGATATGATATTTTGTTGCATTTTTTTTTTACAGAAAACTAGGATTTTGGAGCTTAAGAGAAAAAAAAAAGTTAAAGTGTGTTGAAGGCATACTTACGAGATCATCTATGGCTGTAAGTGCTACTTATGGCCATCGTAAGTGGCCTCGTATGTAATTGAGGAAATAATCCTGAGGTTCTAATAGTCAAATTTTTTCTCTGACAGTGATGAAGGGCCACTTACAGATCGTAAGTGCCAGTTATAGCCTCTGTAAGTAGCTATATAGGCATCGAATGATGAAGGTTTAAAGAAGGTAAAGTATGGTGAATTATCTGACATATATGATAAGGTCACTTATCGGTCATAAGTACCATTTAAGAAGCCCTATAAGTGCCTTCTAAGTGGTAGTCCAATAGCATGAAGAATTTTTTCATTTAAGATCCATTGAAACCGAGTTTTCTTTATTCATTTTAGGTAAGACTTTTAAGGTTTTCATGAAAACTATAAATGCACTTTTAATGTTTTTGTATTAGTTTATGCACTCTTTACATTCATAAAAATATATTGACTCTAAGATTTGACTTTTGATCTTGGAATTCTTTTTTCCTGGTTACTTGGTTGATTATTAATTTGGGACTTTGGGTTTTTTCATAAATTGTTGTGAGATTAATATTTTGCTTTCTTTTATGAATTGCATGTATATTCTGGTAAACATGAGAGGATAAACCACCTAACTGGAGTTATTAGAACTGTGACTAAATAATAAAGTATAGAAAGAGTGAGGTCTTTCCAAATCAGTGTTTATGCATATATTGTGATCTTCTACAATTTGTATGCTTTCTTAACTACTGTAGAAGGTAAGAACTTTCCTGTATTTGAGACCATCTTCACAAGAGAGTTAGAGATTAGGAAAAGAAGATTATAATAGTAATTTAAAGTTGCCAAACCTCATCTAATCAACTTTACACCCAAAAGGATATACTTGAAAAGGGATCAAAGACAAGGGATAGTAAGGTGACACCCTTAGACTAAAAAGGTGAAGAATGAAATTCACCAAGGGCATTCACAAGACGGTTGGTGATACATAGCTTGTTTGATCTTGCATACAGATCATTGAGTTAGTTGGATGGAGAACTATAATTCTACGGAGTTAAGAATATAGGGGAAACACAATCCTACTATTCATCTCAGATTGATTTCAACTAAAGCAATCAAGACTTGTTACTACTTTATTATTTAAAAAAAAACTTTATTTACTTTCCTGTATTTTGTAGCAACTTTAATAGATTTATGAGATATATTCGACCTATTTATTGTGGTTTTGACCACAACCACTGTTGGGTTTCTATATATTGCATTGAATGCATTAAATATTTTGGAGGTGTAGTTTTGGGCAACCTCAAGTTTAGGTGCCATCGGTTGAAGATTGGAGCTTGAGATGATTCAAAAATTGCTTTTTGATCTTAATACGGTCATTATGAGTTCTTGGTCATGTCTTTCAAATCGACAAATGCCCTTGCAACATTTATGGAGTTGATGAACCAGGTATTCTGACCCTATTTTGAATCTTTTCTGATTGTATTTATAGATGATATCTTGGTTTATTCAAAGAGTTAGTTCAACCATGTGAAGTGTTTAATGATTGTGCTTCAGAGATTGAATGATGAGAAGTTGTATGCCATGTTTTCCATATATATGTTTTGGTTGGATTCCATCTCTTTCTTGAGTCATATAGTAACAAAGAATGGTATTGGGGCTGATCTAGAAAAAAATTTAATGATTCAAGATTGGGTTTGACCTACTTCTCCTACTGAGATTTTGAGTTTTATTAGCTTGGTAAGTTACTATCAATATTTTGTAGAGTCTTTCTTATCTATTGTGGCTCCATTGATAAAGTTGACATAGAAAAAAAATTTTAGTAGTCGAATGTTTGTGATAATAGCTTAAAAAGTTCAAAAAGTTGTTGACTTTGGTTCTTATCTTGACTTTTCCTAAGAAGGGTGTTGGTTTTATCATTTTTGTGATGCTTTAGGTGTTGGTTTAGCTGTGGTGTTAATGTTGGAGGGTAAGGTAATTTATTATGCATCTTGTTAGTTGAATCCACTTAGAAAAATTACCCTGCCCATGATTTGGCATTGGCAGACTAGTGTTTGTGTTGAAGTTGTGGTCTTATTACTTTTATGGAATGCCTTATGAGATTTTTGTAGACCATCATAGCCTTTAGTACTTCTTCAGGCAGCGATATCTTAATTTGAGGAAGAGGTATTAGCTTGAGTTTCTTAATGATTATTACATCACTATTTTGTATCATCGAGGTCAGGCTAATGTGGTTAGGTAAGGCTAATGTGGTTAAAGATTCCATGAGTCAGAAGTTGACTAGTATGGGGATTTTAGCTAATCTCTTGACCCAAGATTAGCCTTTAGCTAACTTGATAGTTAGGCTTAATATTTTAAAACCCAGGCATGTCTAAGCCTTTGTTGATGCAAGTTTTTTCTTGATGGATAAAATTCAAGCTTGCTAATTTGATGATTATAGTTTAAGGGTAATTTAGGATAAGGTGTTGAGTGGCGAGGCTAAGGAAGCCTCCCTTGATTCTCATGGTTCTTTGAGGATTTGTGGTTGAGTTTATTTTCTAAGAGTTGGAGATTAGGTTAGATTGATTTTAGAAAAGGCTCATTGCTCTAGATATGCTATCCATTTGGGTCTCACCAACATGTATCATGATTTGAACAACTTCACTAGAGGGATGGTATAAATAAGGATATGAAGGATTTTATAGCTCATTGTTTGTGTTGTTAGCGGGTGAAGGTCGAGCATTAGAGACTGGGTAGCTTTTTTTAGAGATTGCCCATCCTTGAGTGGAAGTAGGAGAAAATCACTATACACTTCGTGGTTAGGTTGCTTCCTACTTATCATGGTTTTGATAAAATATAGGTCATCGTGGATTAGTTGACAAAAAAATACCATTTCATCCCTATTTATATTTCCTTTAGTGATGAAAGGTTTGAGTGTATCTATGTTCGTGAGATAGTTCATTTTCATGGAGTACCCATGTATATTATTTAAAATAGAGGGTCAGTGGTCACGTATAACATTTGGTGAACAATTTAGGAGGAGTTGGGTACCCATGTTGACCTTCACATAACTTTTTACACCATAACTAATAGCCAGTTAGAGAAGACTATTAAGGTTTTGGAAGATATGCTTTGTACATAGGTTATGGATTTTGTGGGTCGTGTGAGTAGCATTTGGCCTTAGTGGAGTTCTCTTATAATAGTATCTACCGTTAGAAATCTAGATGGAGACTTTTCGGGAGTTGTGTATTAGGCATTATCAATGTCCTATTGGTTGGTTGATACTTTAGAGGCTATGCCTCATGGTAGAGACTTGCTCCATGAGTCTTTAGATAGAGTTCAGGTGATACAAGATAAGCTCTGAGCATCCTAGAGTAGGCAAAAGAGTTATGCTTATCACAAGCTTCATTCCTTGAAGTTTGGGATTAATGATAGAGTCTTTTTTTATGTGTCGCGCATGAAGGGCGTGATGAGGTTTTGAAAGAAGGGCAATCTAAGCCCTAGGTATGTTAGGCTATTTGAGATTCTTCTGAATGTTTGGGAGGTTGCTTATAAATTGTCCTTACCTACAGTCTTTACAGTTGTTCATCTAGTTTCTCATGTATCTATTCTTCAACTCTATATTCCGAATGAGATTCATGTGCTTTATTAGGAATCAATTAGATTCAATGAGAGATTGACCTTTATTGAGGAGCTAGTGTCCATTTTAGCGAGGGATGTGAGAGAATTGTGTTCTAGAGATATTTCTATTGTTAAGTTTTAGATGAGACACTATCTTGTTGAAGAGGCAATTTAGGCGGTTGTGTCAATCATGTGTAGTAGTTACCCTCAGCTCATTACTGATCAAGTATTTTCTTTCTTTTAGTTTGAGAATGAACTAGTTTTTAGTGGTGGATGTTTTATTGACATAAATTTGTGAATTTTCCATTTCGATGCTTTTTGACCATTTTACAATTCTTGATAGTCTCCATAAGATAATTTTAAGGTTTAGGGATGGTTGGTATGATTCCTGATGCGGTCGGGAATAAGTTGTACGAGTTTATGATTTTTAGACCTTGAGACCACATAGTTAACTTCAGTCAACATATGTTTTTTTCAGTTTTAGATGACAAAATGGACTATTCCTGTAGATCTGCAATGTCAAATTTGGGTTAGTAGTGAGGTTGGTTTGATTTTTGAACTTTTATATTGCATTTTCACCCTTCATCTGGAAAATAGAGAAATAGGGTCTCAGGGGTTAATTTATTAATAACTACCATTTTTGAAAATTTGACATCGACATTGAGTTTGAACATCGAAATTAGTCTATTGTCATATATATGGTTCATTTCTTTTGGGTCTCAAACGAAATTCAAGGATCTATTTATAGATTTTGCAAGCCATGCAATCAGCTCATTAGTAATATCTAATGCCTGAATTTCACTTTCTGCATAAACAAGGTCCTCCAACTGTGAATAAAGACAATGAACTACTCCTTTATCACAAAGCGGTGATGGGGCAATGATCGTAATGGTTAATCGGGTTTGGTCGGGTCAAAGGCCTTTTTTCGCAAATACGATAGGGTAGTCGTGAACATGAGGGTTTGGGTCTTGGACATTTTGTAAATGTAAAGCCTTGGCTATGAGCATAAAAACCAATTTAATTGGATGCTCGGTATTGATCCTCGCAAATAAGAATGGTTGAGTGCGTTTGCGAGGTTGTTCACTGAATAGTATATAAGGTCCATCTTTGCAATTTTACTCCATTTTTCGACCTCCACGCTTTGGGGAAGAATATTTTTAGGGGTTTCAATGTTGATATTCCTGTGGACATATTGAGTTGGTTTTTGAGCTTACTTATATATGCTTACATGTTTATTGGATAGGATTTCCTCATTTAGGATTTATTGTTAGCATTACATTCTCATTCAATACATATACATTTATGAGATACTGTTACCACTATAAAATATTGTTTTTGAAAGTAAATAAGACACTTTTATGAAAACACTATGTGTGAACATGATTCGAGGAGAGAGATGAGATTGATTTTGAGATTGAGATATGAGTTAAAATAAATAGGTTGCAAGCCTCCCATGGGTACTACGTAGTTGCGAGCTTAGTGGGTGTATACAAAAAGTTATTTGATGGCTAAAATCATTCATCTCATCCATATTGCATTGCATATTCAGCTCACCTCTTTTCCTTAGTTTAAATGACTTGCCTTAGATTCTGTGTTCTTTCATATTTATATTAGTATTGTTTTCCATTTCTATGTATTCATATATTAGAACTGTTAGTAGAGATGATGTGAGCTTCTGTGTGGTGCAATTTTTCTTATAGGCGACGCTCTCATTGTATAGTTTTCTTATCTTGTTTTCTACTTTGCTCAGTCACCCGATGATACATACTGAGTACTAGTGGATCATACCCACACCTACTATGCCCTTTTGGTGTAGATCCTAGAATGAATACAACACATGGAGGTAGAGATCGTAGTATTGGTTGGTGATATTCCAGATACAAGACCGTTCTAGCATTCAGAGTCGATTTTCGGATTGCACTCTATCTTACTCATATCCTTATTTGGATCGTCGATAGATTATTTATTTTTCTTTTTTTGATTTGTATTTAAATTGCTCTTACATTATGAAAACAGATTTGGTGTGGTTTATTTATTTCTTCACTCTCATTTATTATATATAGGCTTAAGTCATCTATAGGACCTTAAAGATGTTTCTAAATTTCACTTAAAACCCTCAACTCATACTGGTACCTGCCAGGCACCCAACACACCCAAATTTAATCCACCTAGGCATTTTTCCTATATCTCATAAGATCAATTGTGCTTGTTACTACCCGCTACTTATGTGGAAAATTAATCCATTTAACATTTTACACATGGATTAAACATATCCACTCTTTTATTTAATAATATTGAACTAGCTCTATTTTTAATTTTCAATAAATTAAAAAATAATATTTCAATGGCGTCACAGAATACCGATGTTCTGATGGTTCCCGCCGATGAAGTAATGACTCGAACTATGTTTTTAACTGTTGCATGTCTGTTTTAGGTAATTGTGGAAACTCAAAACCATATCTCACGGTAATTCTGTAGAAATAGAATCATCTTTCATAAATTTAACGATTATAATATTGGTCATCGATTTAGGAAGCAAATTATGGAAAAATAAAGTTTTACTTTTGATAGTGTTTTGGTGCAATTTTTTGTGCTTATTTATCTAAAAATCAAAGTTTAGCTCCTTTTGAATACGTTAGTTGAAATATTTTCTTGACTATTTCACTTGGGGTTTTTGAAATTTTGGTTCTTAGTGATATTGGTTTTATTTTCTTAGCAATTTAGCAGCAATAATATACTCCCTCGATTCTTATTTTCCAATGAGCAATAATATACTCCCTCCGTTCTTGTTTTCTGGTGAATCTCTCCAAAAATGAATCCCATCAGAAAATTCCTCCAACCAATCACTAACAAGATCTTACTAGGTTCCCAGAACTTTGATTCACGTAAATTAAGCCATTTTCAAAAAAATTTATCAGCGAAATGCCATCATCCCGACACTAGCTCCAACAATTTCGGTCAGCTAACCAAACAACAACACCAGAAATGCACGCCATTAAAAACTTAAAAAGAAATGAGATTGCTAAGAATTTTAAAAAGATAATTTAGAATTTCGGAAGAAGAAGAAGATAGATGAGGGCGTTGCTTTTCTTTTCTTTTTTAATTTGAAAATTATTATGATTAGAAATAATATTAATGAAATAATTTTAAGTGTAACTATTTTAATAAAAATATAATAAAATATCATTTGATAATAAATTGACGCACTTAAGGAAAGTGCATAACACTTTCCTTGACACATCAGCACTTTGTGCATGATTGATATAAATTTTGAATAATTTAGGTGCCTGAATTTATTTGTTCATTATTGATATCATCATTGAATTTATTTGCAGGATCATCAATCATAACAGTTGAAAATCATGAAGATGAAGTCTCATTTCATGAAAATCTTTACATTTTTGCATATCAAAATTGCCTTTTTCTCCATCTACTCTTAAAGTTAGTTGTCCTTGATGGACATCTATGATTGTTATTTCTGTCTCACAAAATGGTCTACCAAGAATTATTGATTCATCAGGACATTCCTGCATTTCAAGTACTATAAGATCTACAGAAAATAAACTTCTCTACTTTTACAAGAATATTCTCAATTGTTATTTTAGGGTTTTTATTAATTTGATCTGCAAACTGAAGAGAAACACATATTTTTTATTTGAACAAGATCCAATTTCTTAAAAATAAAAAATGGCATTAAATTTATTGAAGCTCCAGAATCAGGCAGTGCTTTTTCAAAATGTACCCCTCTCAAAGTGCATGGAATTATGAAACTACCTATATCACCAAGATTTTGTCGTATCTTACTTTGAAGTATACCACTATGTTTTTCAATAAGCACTATTATAAAATCTTCTTCCAGTTTCCTTTTACTTGAAAAATTTACTTTTAGAAACTTTGCATATGAAGGAATCTATAAAAGAGCATCAGTGAAAGAGATATTAATGTTAATTTTCTTTAAAATATTCAAAAAATTTGAAAATTTATTTTCAAGATTCTCTGTTTTCATTTTTATGGAAAAGGAATTATCATGGCGGTAGAAGTCATTGTTTTTTTCAAAATTTTCTTTTTCTTCTAATGGCCCAGATGATATTCAACATCTTTAACTTTACTTACCTATTTTTTTACTGATTCTTTTAGTTGATATATTTATCAGATTAATCAAAATTCTTACCTGGTAGTAAAGAAATGGTTTTAAGGTGCTCTTTTGTATTTTTCTCTATATTTGTAATGACCCTTTAGGTCATTTTTCATGATTCCACTTACTTTTCTCATTAGAGATTTTTCATAGCTTCCCCAAGTCATATATGACATGCTGAAACTGATAGTTCGGTCACGGAGAAGTTCATTTCATTTTTAGAACCATTTTCTTATTTAGAAGTCTTCACTGGTTCTAAATGGCCATTGAATGAAAACTTTAATAAAATGATATCAGATGCAAATTCTGACTACACCGGCAGCACTAGAATATCGATTTTAAGTTGGATATACCTTTTGTTTGGGTCCCGCTTGTAACAGCCCAGGCCACCGGCGCATGCGAAATTATCCGCTTTGGAGCCTCGGCCCCTCACGGTTTTAAAACGCATCGCATACGTGGAAGGTATCCATGCACCTATAAGGCACACTTCGTTCCCCTTCACTACCGATGTGGGATTTGCCTAAGTGAATGCAGGCATTACGTATCGCCGTCCCTACGCTCACCCCCCGTAGGGACTCAGCGTCCTCGCTGAGGTTTGCCCCACCACCGGCACCTGTGCTGGCTCTGATACCAACTGTAACAGCCCAGGCCACCGGCGCATGCGAAATTGTCCGCTTTGGAGCCTCGGCCCCTCACGGTTTTAAAACGCGTCGCATACGTGGAAGGTATCCATGCACCTATAAGTCACACTTCGTTCCCCTTCACTACCGATGTGGGATTTGCCTAAGTGAATGCAGGTGTTACGTATCACCGTCCCTAGACTTTCTGTCACACCCCAAATCCCATTGGAGCGGACTGGCACCCGTAGCCGAGGAGGCCCGGGAGAACCCGTTCATAACCTATACTTTCACATTTACATTACGTATGAAAATTAGAAATTTGGGCAGCACTTCATTGTAAATAGAAGAAAACAGTACCTGTATCAACCCAGCAGACACGCATAAATATATATATGAGTGTAGGGACGGCGATACGTAACGCCTGCATTCACTTAGGCAAATCCCACATCGGTAGTGAAGGGGAACGAAGTGTGCCTTATAGGTGCATGGATACCTTCCACGTATGCGACGCGTTTTAAAACCGTGAGGGGCCGAGGCTCCAAAGCGGATAATTTCGCATGCGCCGGTGGCCTGGGCTGTTACAGTTGGTATCAGAGCCAGCGCCGGTGCCGGTGGTGGGGCAAACCTCAGCGAGGATGCTGAGTCCCTACGGGGGGTGAGTGTAGGGACGGCGATACGTAACGCCTGCATTCACTTAGGCAAATCCCACATCGGTAGTGAAGGGGAACGAAGTGTTCCTTATAGGTGCATGGATACCTTCCACGTATGCGACGCATTTTAAAACCGTGAGGGGCAGAGGCTCCAAAGCGAACAATTTCGCATGCGCCGGTGGCCTGGGCTGTTACACCGCTACACCTAAACACATTTTGACATATTGGTCAAAAAATCAATAAATTAAAAATACAAGTATGGGGCCCACATTTATTTGGAATGAACTCAAATGGAAAATATAACTTTGTCAACGTGTCTAAAATATCAAAATCAGCATGGTTGAATATTTCATTTGCTCATATTTGATTTTGAGTGCATCCCAAGGCATTGGCCAAAACTTGGAATTTAATCCAAGTTTTAGTTGTCATCTGATGCAGCAACGGTACCGCAATTGCAGGGGCTGTATCGTGATTATGATACCACAATTGTGGCCGGCATGTTCACAATTACCTGAACGGAGGGCCTGGGAAGGTTTATTTAAAAGCCCCTTTTCGGTCGAGAATTGGCGATTTCTCTCTTGCCTTGGGTCCCAAAAACCCTAATAGAGTGTGTATTCTCCAAATTTAGCCGTGTGTGTTTATTGGGAGATTGAATAACTTGCATTTTAATGATTAAAATCAAATCTAAGGTATGAATCCTTCATTATTACTATTGAATTCTTTATTATTTGACCCAAAACCTCAAATGATTTGAGGATTGATTTTAGTCCAAATATTATTGATTTGTAACAATTTTGTAATACCCCAAAAAATCGAAACCAATATTAGAGCCATGTACCAAGCTCATGTATAGTACATCATGCTTCTTTTAAAGTTTTATGAGTAAGTTAGATGTATGTTAAGGCTTCAAATAACTCCCAGCTATCAGACGAATCAAAACATTCCTCACCAATCGAATTCTTGAGAAAGATATTTCCATAATCATATTCCAATGAGCATATCTCTCATTATAGTGGGAATTTTTGAGCTAATGACCTATGAACAGATAGATAATTGAATTATCTTTCCAACGATACAAATTATTCCTAAATTCGATATCGGAGCAAAGAGTTATTCCTATTTTACTCCAACATGTCAGGCTAGAAACAGTGTGACGACATTCGTGGTAGCTTACCACATTTGTGATGCCCTTTCACAAAGGTCATCAGCCTTAGGCAGAAACCAGCTCCTAAGTGACGACATTTGTGGCAGTTTACCACACTTGTGATGCCCTACCACGAAGGACATCAGCCTTACGCAAAAACCAGCTCCTAAGTGACGACATTCGTGGTAGCTTACCACACTTGTGATGCTCTTCCATGAAGGTCGTCAGCCTTAGGCAGAAACCAGATCCTAAGTGACGACATTCGTGGTAGCTTACCAAAATTGTGATGCCCTATCACGAAGGTCATCAGCCTTAGGCAGTATCCATCTTCGGCGTGATGACATTTTTGATGGCTTACCACATTTTTGATGCCATGTCATAAATGTTATCATCCTTAGGCAGAGTCCAGTTTCTGTGTGATGACATTTTTGACGGCTTACCACATTTTTGACGCCTTGTCACAAATATCGTCAACTATTATTTTCAGCAATTGGAAATTTATTTCATAAGGGTATTTTGGTCTTCTCCCTTCACTTCCCACGACTTATAACACTCAAGGAATGTATTATCTTCTATTCTCTTTAGTTAAAATATTTTAAAAAGCTCTCTCATACAATTTCAACCACAAGATTAGGGTTTTCTCTCAAGATCATCTCCTCAGGAACAAGAGCATTCTTTCCCAAAGAGGTTAAACCCTAGTCAATAAAAATCAAGGGCAAGCCTAAGGAGTTCTTCAAGAACCTTCAGAAACATTAGAACTCTTTAAAGATTCAATTACTAAGGTATGTGTAGTGTTCATCTATGGATCCAATTCGTTCAAAGAGATGAAGAACGATGTTTTAAATATTATTTTGTAAACTTATTGTGGTGATATGAGTATGTACATGGTGATGATTATTGTTTAAGTTTCAATGTGGTGTCCAAAGGTGTTTTCAAGGAATATATATGTTTGTTAATTGAAAACAATGAACTTAAGGTGGTTTAATATGGTGCAAGTATGAAACCTACCTATGCGTTAATCAATGCATGCAAGGTGTTTGATAAAATGCTTAGGATGCTAGAAATTTATGTTTGTATGGTTCTATGATGTATAAATGACAAGTTCATGTGAGCTATTTACTTCAATATGAATTCCATACTTTTCATGTGTTGCTATTGTGGTGGTATGAAGCATGTAAGATAATGGAGATATATAATATGTACACGAAATATATCCATGCATTCCATACAATGTTTAAAATGTTGAATAACTATATGAAATGTGATATCCCCTGCTTATGATATTATGAATTATGGAGATGATTCAGGTTCGATTCTATACCTTGACTTAGAGATATTATCTTGGTTTATATCATAATTTAGGCCAGTCAGCCGATGATGCCCACTCAGTACCCGTTGTTTTGATACTCAATACATTTTTAGTGCAGACCTGAGTACTAGTTTTCACCGCTGAGTTGAGTTCGTGAAGTGTTGATATTTTATAGATAGAGTGAGCTCTTGTAGTTTGGAGTTGTCCATTTCCTCTATCCTTGTTCGGTCTTTTGTATCTGAGATAAATGTATTGACTATTTTAGACTTATGATTTGTATTTCCTACTATAAAATTTAGATGATCTTGTACGGATATTACCTGGTCGTGAGATTGGTATCCATATTTTGACTGTCTTCATCTAGTAGAATACTGTTGATTATAATTGGATTTGTGTATTTAGGATCGATTGGACATTTCTACCGAAGTAACCTATTGCCTTAGCTCTAGGTTATGGTGTTCTCTTACCTACTGGTGGATTTGTATAGGTACCATCATGACTCGTGAATTGGGTTATGACATTATTTTGTTTTAAGGGGCCTTAAATATTTTTTAACACAAGGGTTTCCAATTAACGTAACTGAATTTCCCAATTCTTAACATCTTACTTTTTAATCTCAATTTCTTTTATAAATGCCTTTGATGCATCTATACAATAAGTCATAAAGACTTGAATGTACATGTGAGGGTCTTCACTGATATGGAGTTATTTGTTGATATGATTTGAAATTTGATGTCCCATAATTTTTATTCTGAAATCTAGGGGGAATTTGTACTGACTGCTTTTGAAATATTTGAGGATTTTTAGTACCATTTGATTGCTCTATTAAAAGCCCGGATATTTCTTTTCCAAGGGAATACCATAAGAGTATGTCTTACATCTTCGGCCATTAACCTATCCAGCTTTTTGATTTGTTGCTTGACATTCACGGTTTAGATAAATTCCTTAACACGTATCACAAGCCTTAACTTGGTTTGATTGTTACACGTTCACCTGAAAAGATTCAAACATTTTTGCAAAAGAGGAAATCTATTGTGTTAATGTATTTAAAGCATCATCTTAATTTACCATAGCAGCCTTTTTGATGATTACCCGATCAGATGGCCATTGGATAGTAGTTAATTAGATTTCATTCATCATTTGTAGTGCGTTTTCTGTGGTTTTACCCATGATGGGTCCTCCCACAGTTGCGTCTATCATATTTATAGAAGAAGGCTTAAATCCGTTATATAATATATAGTGCCTATGCTCTGTTATGCCATAATGTGGACATTTTCTTAACACTACTTTTAAGACTGATAAACTGACTCACTATAAGTCTTTAGCAATTAGAAATATCTTTTCTTAACTTTGTGGATTTAACAGGGTAAAAATATTTGTTTAAAAATTTCCTAGTCATATAATACCATATGTTAAAAGACCCTTAAGGCAAACTTCGCAACCAAGTTTAGGAATCTCCTTTTAAAAAAAGGAAATAGCCTTAACTTAATTCTTTGCAAGAGACTCCATTATATATAGAAGTTTCAAGTAATTTTAATTAATCAATCAAATGACGATGCAGATCATCATTTTGATCACTAGAAAAAGTACATGATTGTTGTATTGTTTGAGTTAATATAGTCCTGATTTAAAAATTGTTACTTGCAACTAGATGTTTTCTAACACTAGATCAACAATTGAAGTGATCTCATTTAACGTAACCCCTCAGAATTTTATTGCGGGTATGGGCACCACTTCAACAAACTGATCATCTAAAGCAGTTGGTGGAAATTCTAGTAGGTTATTTTCACCATCTAGTTGGTGTTCCATTTCACAAAAATTAATTGTTTAGAAGCTAATATTTGTCCTTTCTTATGCAAACAAACACCTCTTACAATTTATGGATCGTAATTAGCCAATTTTTTTGTAGATGAGCGGGTCATAAACTACCCAAAAATTTTTAAGTAGAGAAGATTAAAATAATTTTAAAAAACAAAATAAAATAATGTAAGACTGCGACTAGAGAGAATACTAGATACTAATACAATTGACAATATTATTATAAAAGTTGTATATGTGATGATTATAGAAAAAGTTATAATGATAAGATCAATGAAGATGATGATGATAAAAGTAAGCTCTTAAAGTAGTATCAAAACTATAATTAACAATCATTCTTGTCATTATATATAATCCTTTCATTAAAATTTTAGTGATCAAATTCTTCCTGAATTTAAAGATATAAATTTAAAGTTAGTTTGGTTTTTAGTGAAAATAGAGTGAGGTATAGTCTAAGGAAACCCAAAAATTGTTTGGCAAAGTTGGGTGGAATTTTATTTGTTTTTTAGTTAGTTGGGACGATGAAGAACAATGAGGAATTTACAAAATTAAATTTGGGTGAGTAGAACTCCCGAAATTGATCTTAGTACAACGGGAACCACTTGGAATATCCTTAGTTAAAGGTATGTTGAAAAAAGAGGGATTTTGGGGAGATATTGGGCATTTCGTCTGTTGAAAAAAAAAGGGATTTTGGGGAGAAACTGGGCAGTTCATCCCGTCGAACCTACTATAGTGGTTGGTAAACTATAGGGATGGTCGTACTAGGTCAGCACCCTCTATAGCGATATTGTTAGAGCGGTGATGCCGCTATAGCGGAAAAATCATAGTTTGTTTAATGTTTTTCTCCAAAATAATTTATTTTTCTAAAACTCATTTTGGCCCTGATAAGAAGCGATTTTGAGTGAATCTCACCAGATTTTGTTCATTTGGATTCGTAAAGGTAAGAAATTATTATGACTAGATTTGTGAGCCACGATGGCATATACTAAATTCCGCCAATAGATTAGTTGAACCATAGCCCATAGCTGTTCACAATGGGCTAACTTAGTGGAAAATTCTCCAAAAAGATCAAAATAGACAATACAATTCATAAATAAGCAAGACAATAGAAATAGTCTGAAAGGTAGACATAATATATAAAACCATCTCAAGGCCTGCTAGAGTCTGTACAAAACCACTACAAAACACCATAGCTTCTAGAATAATAAGTACAATTTGTCTCGAAACAAAAGACTAGACATAGAAAAATAGAAGGAAAAGGGGAAAAGCCATCTACAAGAGCTTGCCCGAACTCCGAAATCAGCATTGCACGACCAATAAAGCAATCACAACTAGTACTCAGATCTGCACCAAAAAGGTACAAAAGTGTAGTATAAGTACAAAAACCATGGGTACTTAGTAGGCATCATCGATTGATTAAGCTAATAATGATATAAATACTATAAAATGCAAGATAACATAAATAAATTATGAATTTATAGCTACTAAATTGGCCTCACAAGCCGATCAGTGCGGAAAAGTAAATAACCCAACGCAGGCCCCCATAAGCTTGGAGGGTACGGTCAAGATAGGATAACCCAATCCACCATCATTTTTCAAGACTCATGATTTCACTAAATTACATTCATGACATTCCATCTTATACACAGTTTCCCACTCCCAGACATAAACTAGTGCCCGTGATATAATTCTCTTACTCCACTACTGGACTCGAATGGGTCCTAACATAACCAAAATCATAAGTATTGATATCTTCAATGTCATTTCACAAATATCATGATCAATATCATAGTAAATTTCCAAACTTAAACCGATAATTATATAATCAACATCATAATAATCTTTTGGACTCGAACCGTGTATATGTTTTTAACTATATGCAATGGAATAATTGTCTTCCAAACTTGAACCAAGTATACATGTCATAAATAATATCTTCATTATCTATACTTGATTCGGTAGGTATGTGTATGTATATATATCATCGATATCATCCTCACACTGAAGATCCAAAATATAATCAATAGTATACCTAAACTCTCAATATCAACCCATCATAACCATCGAGTGCCAAAATCACCTCCATATTACCTAAATAAGAATTTTCAAGGCATAAAACAAGCTGATAAAGGCTTACAAGAACTGCACAAAACTTGTCCTAAGATGGGTCGAAGGGTCCACTTCTAATCCCCGAAACTCATTGTAAGGCATATTCTATCCCGGACTAATCTAAGGTATCTAAATCCACTTTTGGATGTCAACGGAGCCATAATCAACCTTAAGATAAGATTTTACCTTAAGCATGAGAAAAAAACAACTATGCCTAATTTAATGTTTTTGAATAGCCTAAACGGTCCAACTAACCCAAGCATTGCTATTCACTCCACAAACACCAAAAACCCATCCCAAATCTAACTCAATATCATAAACATACAGTGAATTAGCTCAATCTAAGAGGAGGGAAAACTTAGCCTACCATGATGTTGAAGAAATCTCGAAGAATCCGCTAACTCACCGATTTACCCTTCGAGAAGCTTTTGCAAGGTGCCATGCCATTAAAATCACCATGTACTCATTAATATAAGAACAATGATACCCACATTTCACCATTGCTTTAGGTCCAAAAATACTCAAAAATCCCATGTGGGTACTATTCATGAAAATCATATTTCTAGAACCAACCCAAAGTTCCATTATTTTAGGGAGTAATTACCCTAAAAATAGGTAAAATCTGAGCTTTATTGGTGCTACAATCAAGCCACAATGTTTTAGGGATTTTAGGGACAAAAGGGAAAATCAACCAAGAAAATTAAGAAATCTTACCATAAATTTAAAGGAAAATCTCGTAATAATTGTTATCCCAGCTTCCCAAAACACCCATAAGCTTTAATCCAAAGTTGTCCCCAATATCTATGGTTTAACTTACCCCTCGTGATCGCAGAATTCACCGCCTACCAAGGTTTTTACATGCACAAATAAGAGTCGAGATCACGGTACTCATGGGGTGTCTAAAGATTAGGTTTGTAATCCATGGTTGGCGATCGCGGGTGCACTAGCACCAGCTGAGACTTAGAGATTTCCAAGTCTCCTCCAACTCCTCGAGATTCATACAGATTCCATATATGCAAATAGACTATTATACCTATCAAATTCAAAATTTTGGACTCAATAGTACAGTCAAAATTTCCATTTGAGGTCTTTTTGATAAATGGGTCACATACCCAACTTACCATTTACTTAACTTCAAACCAATAGGTCAAAATGAGCTCGGGTACCTCGGGATCCAAACCAAAAGTTCACCTAGCCTAAAATTAATATTTCAAAGTCATTGGAATAGTCAGAATTTGTATAAAAGGTTGTTTCACTAATTTGTTTGCTTGGTAACCAATTTGAACTAGTCAAGACTTCAAAAGAGGGAATTGGCTCAAAACACAACAAACTATCTAGTAATTAAACTGTCAGTTCCAGCAAGTCATAAATGTCTTGGGGAAGTTATAGGAAAGCTTAATGGTGCAAATAAGCAAAAATATGAAAAAGGACCTGAAGGTTCATTATAATATCCACTACTAAAAGGAGTTTCATCCATGAATGTCAAGGATTAGGATACACCTGAAGTCTCAAACAGGTGAGGATATTGGGTCTGCCTCTCACTCTCAGTATCCCAAGTAGCCGCCTCTACTAGGTGATAACTCCATTGAACCTTAACTACATTAATCTCCGTAGTGTGAAAACGCCTGACTTCATTAGCCAAAATGAGCACAGGCTCCTCTATGAAGGTCAACCACTCATACAACTTGACTGAATTTGATTTAAGCACATAAGACAGATCAGGAATGTATTATCATAACATATAAACATGAAGAACCAAATGAACAGTAGAAAAATCTCGAGGTATGGCTAATTCACAAGCCATCTCACTAACGTGCGATGGATCTTAAAGGGTCTAATATATCTGGGGAAGATCTTTTCCATCCTCCTAAACCTTATCACACCCTTCAAATGTGATACATAGCGGAATACCCAACCACTAAATCCAATTATCAAGGCACAAATCCTACGGTCTGCATAGGCATTCTGCCTACTCTAAGCTACTCTCAACCTGTCCTGAATCACCCTAATTCTATCCAACAACTCCTAAAGTAAATTAGTGCCATGGGGTCTAATCTCAAAAGTCTCAAATCATCCAACTGAAGAACACTATGTCCTACCTTACAAAGACTCAAAAGGAACCATATTAATACTCAAATGATAAATATTATTATATTTAAATAAAGGTTGACTAATGGCACATAAAAATTATACCTGTGATAACAACATCTGAAGACTCATTATCGAGTCTATCAGGTGCTGCAAACAACTAACCATGCTAGCCACCTTGCTGGGAACCTAATTGATCTAATATACTACCTTCCTAAGAAATTATACAAATACCATAGGTACCACACCTACCACTATGTATACTACCTCTATCTAGGATATGGACTGCTCTAATTGGGGGAACACTTTGAGATGAAGAAATAATCACCCATGACTAGGGAAATCCCACAAATAATGACCATAAATCTCACAACTATAACATATACCATGAACTGAACTGGAACCAGACATTCTAGCTGACACAAAGTAACTACCACCACTAGAATAACCAAAAGACAAACCCTTTAAAGACTGAATGTTACCCTGACCAACATGATCACTGGCACTGGACTAACCTTGGTAAGTTAGTTGGAGTATTGCCTGAATGAGTCTACTAGGCTAACTCAGATGCTAATAAAACTACCATGGAGGGTATCTTCCTTGAGAACCACTACCTCTGAGTCGAGAGCCACTATGACTTCCGCTGAAACTACCCCAATCTTTAAGACTCTTATCATAGCCCCTTGGGCCTCACGATTCTTCTCCTTTATCACTTGAATATGATAAAAAAACCTCAACAAATAACCTACCCACAACAACTAAACTCTGAGTAGACATGTGAAAAAGAGTCTCAATCATCTTACAAAGCAACGTACCTTTTTATACTCAGTAGTAAGAATAGAAGTAGCATACCTAGCCAAGTTATGAAAAAGAATCTCATTCTCCGCAATAGTCATGGAGCCCTACTCCAATCTTGAGAACTAAAACAATCCCTAAGACTATAAGGCATGTACTTCTCTAAGAAGATCTCAGGGAACTGAGCCCATAATAAAGAAGAATATTTAGGTGGGCTGGAATCAAGATGACCTCTCCACTAATGTTGAGCTTCCAAGTCCAACTAATAAGTAGTGTAATCTATACCACGGGTCTTAACCAGGCCTATTTTATAGAGCCTATACTCACAGACAATCAAAAACTCATATGTTTCCTTACCTAGTAGACCAAAAAACCTAGGTAGAGCTAATCTGAAGAAAATTTCTAATATATTCTACTTCTCGAAAGATATAGCAGGCTGGAAAACCACTGGCTGAGCAACCACCGATAAAGGAGGTCCCTCAACTCTGGAAGCTACAGCTACAGGCTACACCTCTACCTAAGTACCACTCTGACCTATAGATTGTGCACCATCAATTAGTACACCACCAACCAACCCCAAAAGATGAACCAAAGCATCTCTGAGAACTAAAGAAGTAAAAATCCCAATTGAGCCTGGGTTGGTCCCTGTCCCACCATTGGTTGGGGTGAAATAATCTCTAGCTTAGAGGTAGAAATAGGGTCTGGTAGAGGCCACCTTAGATGGAAAAGATCTCGAGACTACCCATGACTTTTAGATCATCAACAAATAATAAAGTAATACCTAGGCTTGGTCTTTGGACCCTTATCTCATATAGTGGTAGCACATGTCCTAGCCATCTATAAAAGAGTAAAGTCAAAGGAATGCCATATAAACCAACCAAGAATCCTAGCAAAAAATAAGTGAAATAAGTAAAGGACTCATAGGAATATCTTATGGACTCCTAAAGATAAGAAAGGAACACCATAATTCTGATCTGCAAGACTCTACTATGCACTTACTCTTGTACCAACAATATCGGTAAAGCTTAGCCTCTGATACCAATTTCTCATGACCATATTTATGAGCCATGATGGAACCTATTGATTCAAATAGTAGGTAAGTTGAACTATAGCTCCAAGCTATTTAAAATGGGCTAACTTGGTGGAAAATGCCCCAAAAAAGGCAAAAAATACAATATAATTTATAAATAAGCAAGACAATAGAAATAGTCTAAAAGGTAGCCATAACATAAAAATGATCCCATGACCTACTAGAGTCAATACAAGAGCTACTAAAAACAATCATAGGTTCTAGAAAAGTCAGTAAAATTTGTCTCAAAATAAAAGTAGGACATAGAAAATTGGAAGGAAGAGGGGTAACTCAAACTCTACAGTCTCACCCAATCTCTAAAATCTACTCCACACCACCAATGAATCAATGGTGGAAAGTAGTACTCGGATCTATACAAAAAAGGTAAAGAAGGGTGGTCTGAGTACTAAAACCATGGGTACTCATAGGCATCAATAGACAACTTAGCTAAATCATGATATAAATACAAAAAAATGCAAGATAACATAACTAAGTTATGGTAAGGAGGTAAACCTAAAATAACTCCAACATTATTGTACGCAAGTAAGTAAATAAACCAAAATAGTAACATAAACTACATGCGTTTATAACTACAAAATTTCCCCCATAAGCCATTGAGTGCATAAAAATAAACCCAATTCAGGCCCCCATAAATATAGAGGGTAAAGTTAAGTTAGGATAACCAGAGCCACCATGAATTTTCAACTCTCATGATCTCACTAGAATACATTCATGATATACCATCTTATACATAATTTCTTATTCTCTAACTTGAATTGTTGCTCATGTGATCATTTTATTACTTTGTTACCTGACTCACACGAGTCCTAATATAACTAATATCATAAGCATGTATATCGTAAATGTCATATCACTAATATCATGATCATTATCATAGCAAATTTCTTGACTCAAATTGATAATTTTATAATTAATATCCTAATAATATTCTTGACTCAAACCATGAATATATCTATATCTATATGCAATGTCTATCATCATCAATATTTGGACTTGAATCAGTAAGTATATGTATATATATCTCATCGATATCAACCCATTATAACCATCGAGTGCCCAAATATACTCCATATTACCTTAATAAGAAATTTCAAGGCATATAACAAGCTATAAAGGTTTACAAGAACTATATGAATCTTTGCCTAAGGTAGATTCAAGGGTCCACTTCTAATCCCTGAAATACCATTATAAGGAATATTCTAGCCCAGACGAATCTAAGGTATCAAAATCCACTTTTAGATGTCAACTAAGCCTTAATCAACCTTAAAATAGAGATTTTACCTAAAGCATGATAAATTAAACTATCTATACCTAAATTATGATTTTGAATAGCCTAAATGGTCTAACTAACCAAAGCACAACCATTTACTTCACCAAATCCTAAAATCAACTCCAAATCTAACACAATATAATAAACGTACTATGAATTATCTCAATCTATAAGGAGGGAAAACCTAGCCTACCTAGATGTTGAAGAAAGGTTAAAAGATCTGCTAAATCACTGATTTTTCCTTTTGAGAAACTTCTGCAAGGTTCCATTCAATCTAAATCACCATTTATGCATCAACATGGGAACAATGATACCCATATTGAACCATTGTGCTTCAGGTCCAAAAAATACTCAAGTCTCATATGGGTCCTATTTATGAAAATCAGATTTCTGGAACCAACCCAATGCTTTCTTATGCTCTTGGAGCAATTACTCTTAAAATGGGTAAAACCTCTTCTATATTAGGGAAACAGTCATGCCACCATGTTTCAGGGATTTTAGGGAAGATAAGGCGAAAATCAACTAAGAAAAAAAAAATCTTACCATAAATTTGAAGAAAAAATGTGTAACCACCATTATTCCCAGCCCCACAAACCACCTAAAAGCTCTAATACCAAGATTTCCCCAAAATGTAAAGTTTAACTCTCTTAGAAATAGATGAAAATGGGAAAATGAGCTAAAAAGGGTTATTTATACCCTTCCTAGGTACATGGGTTCGCTATCACGACTTGCCCCTCATGATCACGATATTTGTTTCATTCTAAGGTTTTTGCATACATGACATAAGCATTGTGATTGTATACTATTAGGGTGGAGTCTAGATTTAGATTGTGATCCATGGTTGGAGATCGTGGGTGCACTAAAACCAGTTGAGGCTTAGAGATGTCTAAGTCTCCGCCAACCCCTTGAGATTCATCCAAAATTCTATATATGAAAATAGACTATACTGCCCTATTAAATTCAATATTTTAAACTTAATTCTGTAGTGAAATTTTTATTCGAGGTGGTTTTGATATAAAGTGGGTCCCATATCGAACTTTTTCTTAATTTTCAACCAATAGGTCAAAATAAGAAAGGATATATTAGGACTCAAACCAAGAGTCCACCTAGCCTACAATTAACATTTTGGAGCATTTGGAATAGTTAGAATTTGCATAAAAGGTTATTTCACTATAGATTTTACCTGGTAGCCAATTTAATCCAGAAAAGAGTTCAAAATAGAAAATTGTCTATTGAAATCAAACGAATAGCTCAGTAACCTTACTGTTAGTTTTAGCAAATCATAACTGACTTGGGATGGCTATAGGAAATCTCTAATAATGCAAATAAGTGAAAATATGGAAAATAACCTGGAGGTTCATTGTAGAAATTCATCCGCATTAACTTATATTGGGTAATTAAGCCTTAAGTTGCCAATTTATAGGGTTTAAGAAGGGTTTTATGGCTGATTTAGTTATTTTTAGGGAGAAGAAGGGATTTATGTAATAATTTAGTGGGTATTGATCATTTATGATTAATTTACCCTTGCGTTTCATTAATTCCCTAATTAATCTGTGAGATTGGTAGTCTTAGGTTAATTACAATAGAAAAGCCCTGGAACGGGAAGTAAATGATCATGAACTTGGCCTTGGGGTTTGGGGGTTAGTCATAATTCCTAATGTTGTGGGTTATTTCATTAATTATGTGTTTATATGAATATTCTAGACCAAGAGTAAGCAAAATTGTATGGTAGGAAAAAGCTTTGGCTTAGAAGAGTTGTGAAAGCTTGGTTCGAGGTAGGTGATAGTACTGTATTTTAATCCAATTTATACCATATGTGTATTTTAATAATTTTTTAGTGTTACTTGTTAGTGCATGTTGTTTGGTATGGTTACTATGAAGGATTCTTATGTTTTTATAACATTTTGACCCACCTCATTGGTAAATATGAAATATATTAGTATTTGGAATGTTTTCACAAGCTAATGGTAAAACATAACTGACATAAATGTAAATTATTGTATTCAGGTCATGCCTAGAGGGTGTATTTTTAACCCATAGCGTGCATGTATGAGGATCAGATTAGTTTAACGGTTCCATAAGTGAATTGAGAATTTAATTATATGACTGATAATTGTATATATGTTTTGACCTTGGTCTGACTAAACTTTATTGGGTATTGACATGTTGATTTATTGATTTATTTCCTAAGTTACATATATGATTCTTGTGTTGCTAAGTGTATGTTAGTTGTGAATGGATTAAGTTATTATACTATAACTTGGTTACTTGTCCATATTTTCATCTTTGGATGCCTAAAAGACCATACCAGTACACTATTGTCTTCTTATGTACTAATATTGCACCTATTGTTACTTTTATAAGTGCAAAATTCCAATGGTTCCTATGAGAGCTCACTTGTTATTCCAGAAGTTGATTTAAAATTTTAGGGTGAACATCATATACGAGAAACCATGATATTTTCTAGTATGACATAGTCTTTATTTTTGTACTTGTATTGTAAGTTAAGTTCTTGGCAGTCTTTAGTAGATTTGGTACAAATAACTTTGATTCCTAGGCATGTTTATGGTTATCTATAATGTTTCATATTTTTGTTGTACTTATGCTTTGATTATAATTGGATATCTCAATTTATGGATTGGTTTTATTATCTCTTAAGTGTTGACTTTCGAAGGGCACTTGGGGTATATAGTTCTCTGATCGGATGATTAGTGTGGGTGCCACTCAAGACGGCTTTGGGTCATAATAAAGTTAGTATGAAAGCCTTGGTTCATCAATCTCATTTTACCAAAATAATTCCCATGAATGTCAAAGAATGGTATAAAGATATCTGTACTTTTCCTTAAGAGGCTATAGGGCTTTAAGAAATCTGTCATTCTTGTTACTTTCGTGCTATTACTTGATTCCAATTGGTATCTAGAAATCAAAATAGGTGTCTAATCTTCTTCATTCTATTGTCCACAGATGGTGAATACTAGATCAAAAGGAACTCTACAAGAAACCTCTATAGTGACTTCTCATCTCTAGAGCTAGCAGTAAGAGAAAAAAGATAAGTAATAGGGAGAGGTAGGGGAGGAGATGAACCATGCCCACTAAGGGTGGAGCTCAAGCAATAGCTGGCCAAACCCTTGAGAGATTAGTATCAGCTTTTTTAAATTATTATCATATTAAGGAAAGGTAATGTAAGACCTCACAAAGTTCCCTTATAGTTTGAGCCTTTAGAGCGTGTCAAGTAAAGTGTAATTTCATCCCTAAAAGATTAAGGAGTCACTTCCAAAGTGATTAGTGTTTAAACCTTGCTGAATTTTCCTAAAAATGAGTTTTTGTCATGTGGAAAATTGAATTATATTTACAATGATACCAAATTAGTCAAAATCCGACATTAGAAGTGAAAGATATGGCCATTTAATTGAATGTAGTAAAAGTTGCCGAGGTGCGACGGAGAAGGCCTATGGACCATTGCCCAAACCATCGCAGAGGAGGTAGTCTGGCCCTGTTTGGTTTGAGTGCGACGGTAAGGGTCGACGAACCATCGGGCATATGATGGTCTGTCACACCCATCATTGCAGGCGAGGTAGTGAACCAAGTTCTGGCCTAGGTGCGACGGGTAGGACCGACGATCATCAGGCCCTCGATGGGCCATCACACCCCACCGTCTCAAATCCCAATTAGTAATTTCATTGTTTTGAAAAGGGATTTTTGGTCCTTTTCCACCCTTTTAACACTCAGATATAGCTCAAAATGAAATAGATAATTTCAGTTCCTCCAAAAACACCAAGAGCTAGGGTTTTTTTCCACGAGAACAAACCCAAATTCCTTCTTTAAAAAATTTAAGAATGCACCTTAGATTTTAAAAATTGAGTTAAGATTCAAGGTTCTCAAGTCAAAGGATTCAAGAACCCTCTCTCAAGAGTAAGAAGCAGGGTCTCAATAAGTTTATTCATCCAAGTCATAATCTAAAGTATATGGGGTTTGAACAAGGACTTTTCTTTCTTCCTTGTGCTGAAAAGTTGTTTTAATTATGAGAATATATTATTTTCTATGTTTTTTTATGAAACTAAAGTATGGGTTTATACCCTATGCTGTTATTCCTTGATATTTTAATAGTTCCAATGTCTAGAAATTAAAGTACATGAGTATGTTGAGATTTTAAGGAAAAATGTTGAAAATTCAAGATTTTCTATATGATTTATGAATATTTATGACATCTAGTATGTACTTTGATGATTCTTAACTTGATATTTGATTATAGGTCACTAAGCCCTACTTGATATTTGCAATTTTGTGAACCTTTGTGCTATAACCACCCATGAATTGAGTACTTTGATATTATTGAGAAAGATTTGGCCTTGCAGTCATAATAGAGATGAAATCCACATTGAGTATGATTTAAAGCAAATAGAAATATGTTTTGGTCTTCATTATAGACACTTGAGTTATTTTGAGATGGAATTCCTAAGAGTTTTGAGCTGAGTATAGGAGTAGTTTTAGCATTGAGTTGGGTATGATTCCAAGGTCTCATACCCCAGAACTATGTGCCACTATAGGTTTGAGATTATGGGCCCAAGTCCAAAATAGTGATCACTAAAGATGAGGTTCTACTCTGATGGAAAGGATAGAACAACTTTCCCCAACATTGGAAAGACGTTGGAATCCATGTAGCTCACATGGTTTAAGTCGGTTAGAAGAAACTCTCAAGTTACAAGTGTCCTGAATCTAAAAGAGTTCTAGAGTTCCCAAGTGTTAAAAGTTCCTAAATGTTCTGAGTCCTTATGTTTTAAAGAAGTTTTATCCTCCATAAGATCAAAGCATGAGTTTGAAAGTATTGTTTAAAGCTCTTTTTAGCCTTCAAGTACTGAGAATAAGAGGATAGTTTGGATTTTAAAGTTGAGTAAAATAAATCACAAGATTTGTGTTACATGCTTCACTATTCATGATTCATGAGTTTTATATTCTAGACTTATTTATGCCAAGAGATTCATTCCTATTTGCATGCATGATTTTATTAATGAGAATTGATATTGTTTTATGAAAATGCATACACCCTTATATACTTAGTACATTCCTAAAGTGCTGATGCACATATATGTCTGTGTGCTACATTATCTCATAATGTTGGTACAGGTTCCCAGTCTCAGTAGAGATAGTGATCTCTGAGCATCTGAGCTACAACCTTGTCCATGGCGATTTCTCATGGTTTAAGGAACTATATTTGCAGCTTTTTTGTTTTAACTGAAATCTAGTGGTTGAAAACATTAGGTTATGCCTTAGGTTTTATTTGATTCTACTGGATAAATAGACTAGAGGACGTGAATTATCAACAGGGACTCGGAAGCTACCAACCTTTTGTTTAATCATTAATTCTGCAAATGGATTTTCTACCTGAGATAACATCCTATTGGAAGTAGATAAGTTATCTAAGTTTGAGAGAATTGGATAATGAATTGTCTGGTGAGGTTGAGAGATAAGTTAGATAGTATAATTATCAGGGATAATATGCTATTCTAATCATTGCTGTTCTAATCATTCCAAGAATCTTTAGCATTACCTAGTATCTGTCAATTCCGGAAACCCTTGGTGAACATAGCTCTGGTTTCCCATTTGTATAGATTACAAACATTAATATTGAAGTGACAACTTTGCTTGATACTATCAAAACCACCATCTTAATTTTATATTTTCGTACCATTTGTTTGAATTGAACGTGTAGCTATAGCTTCAAATTAGCTTAATTGCCACTCATATTTTTTCTTGTGGATTCAACCCCGACTCCAAAGTTGGGTAAATATATTGACAACGACCGCCTTACACTAATTTGAGGTGTAAGTTGAGCATTATCATAAATGGAGCCGTTGCCGGGGAACAATTTTGCATTTTGAGTTGGTTTGGAATATTAGCCTACTAGCTTGAATTCACACTTGTAAATATTTGTTTTTAGTTTTCTTTTATTTCTTGTGTTAGGTAGATTTTTATTTTAGTTTGCTTATTACTATGGCATCGTGGAATGAACATGAGCTTGGTGGTTGGAAATGTTATCTTGATGATCCATGTCCATATTGTGATGGACCTGACTTTTGGCAAGATTGTAGATATACCCTTCGGAGAGAGATGTGTGCACCATCTCCATCCTATAGGAAGTATGATTGTTCTATATGTGTCGGTTGAGATGGACATTGGAGTGATTTCCTAAACGCCCCCTCCCCCTATTGCGCTAACCTAAATTCTAGTTCTTCTTATGAGTTTGATAGGTCTTATGGTCGAGAAAAGAAAGAACGAAGCATCAATAAGAGTGGCATTGAAGCTATGTTTCAACGAATGTTGGATCTCGAAAAAGAAACATATGATATCGTATGTGATATGCATCAAGATATGAAGCCGATCATTCATGAAAAAATAGATATAGAGGTCTATTATTCAAAGCATTCTTCTATATTATGTGTAGATGATATCTTGTCTATGGAATCATTTAACATAATTGAAGAGTGTAAAAATGAGGAGAAAGAATCCTATACTGATGATGAGCTTGATGTTGATCTTCTATTGGAGATTTTCCAACCAACCAAACCATTCATGAACGAAGATGCCAAAGATAAGGAAATGGTACTAGAATTTAAAGAAGAAATCAAGAACAATCCTTGTTAAAACTCTAGTCCATTTTAGGGTAAGGATACTAATAGAGACGCTACTCCAAAATTGAGAGTCAGTCCTCATTTGAACCACTTTTCAACATTATGCTTGGTGGATGTGAAGAAAGTCGAACCACCCAAGCAAATGATAAATTTTGAAAATGAGGTGGAAAATTCTTACATTTTGGAGTTTATCTTTCCAAAAAGGTAAACTACAACCCCAGTCTTGAAGGCCAAGAAACTTAAAGATTGATATCCATTTAATGGATTTTTAAGATCCTTATCATTGCCCAATGAGCCCACATGAAAGTTTGATGCAAAATTGGGCAAGCGGTTGAAGTCTTCGAGTGGCATGATTGAACATTCCTTATCATGCCCTCATATTTTCCCAATAGACCTAAAAGATGTAAAGATCAAAATATGGGCCGACAATTTAAATTGTCAAAGTGGAGGAATAAAGAATGAATGGATGTTGTCGTTCCACAACACTAAATTAGGCGTTTCTTGGAAGGCAACCTAAGGTATTTTGTTGTTTGTATTCGTCTTATGTGATTGACATCAGATCTTCGCATCCATGGTGCCACAGGTATGTGTGGGGCTACTTGTGGGTGTTGATGTCCTCCGTGGGTTGTTGTTGTTGTGCCTCTTTTCCCCAGAATCTTGTTCCTAGTAGAGATGGCATGTTTAGGTGTAGTTTGTTTTGTTTTGTGATATGTTGTGGTTAATTGGGAGAAAAATAAATATCTAGGATAGTTGACATATTTTTGTTGATTTTTGTGACTGATAAACACATCTCTATTGGTCTATTTTATAACTGTGTGATATACATTTATGTGTGACCACTGTACATCTTGTTATGGAATTAGTACTAGTGACATGATATCAACTGCTAAACAATCGCATGAACCGGATAGGTAGTAGCTTGTGATGCACCTTTGTGCCATGTGTGTGTGAGATACTACTTTATTCCCTTTGTGTGTTCAATCCAAAACTTGCCCGGTTAGTCTTAATTTGGTTGAAAGATAGGGGTTAGGAAAGGATCATAGGCCGTTGTTGATGTTAGTCCACTTTTAGCCTAAATGACCTTCCCTGTTATGCATGATGTCTCTTCATCCTTATTTTGAGCCTGAATTGACCATTTCTTTCTATGACACCAATCACCTTCCCAGTTATATCATAATGAACCTATTTTGGCCCTGGTCCTCCTCAGATACCTTGCACTTTGACTAAGCCAAACAACCTAGTTGAGGGTGGCTATCATATGGGTGCATAATGTAAAATAAATATGAGGAATGGTCGAATAAAAGAAAAAAGAATAAAAAGTAGGGTGTTGTGGAAAAAGAATAAGAAAAGAATAGTTGTGAAAAAAAATGAATAAGAAAATCCACATGCATCCTGAATAATGTGTGATCAAGAAAAGGAGAAAAAGAAGAAAAAGGTTAATAAGTGAACCCCAAAAGTTAAGGTAATGCCAAGGAGGCTTAGTCACTCTAAATGCCATTGAATATCATACCAGCCCTTAGCCTACATTACAAGACGAAGAAAAGAACTATACTGATCGTAACTTACTTGTCTGGATACCTTGGTAATGAAAATAAGGGCAAGAATATGGTATTTGACATGCATTGATTGGAATTTCTTTCTATGACTGAGTGTATCTTGACTGTCCCTGCATTGACATGCTTGAGTTCATATATGAGTGTGGAGGGATTTCTTTGTTGTAAGGGCACATCAGTTGCATTGCTAGATTTTTACTTGTTTGGGTAGTGTAACTTGTACAAATGCATGGTTATTATTGCTGAATTAATGCCATATCTTGATTCCTTTGGGTCACACTGTTAATCTTCATGGATGTGCACAATTGTATTGAACGTGGAGAGTGGCATGAGGTTTTAGCTAAACTTGATAATCAACTGTGATAGGTATCTTATGTACCTCTTGGTTAAGCATCGTAGTATGGTGTTATGTAGTTTCTTGAGGACAAGCGATTGTTTTAAGTTGAGGGTGTTGATGTGCTAGATTTTTGTAGCATATTTAAGACTTTTTAACGTGAGATAATTGTATGTTTTTAAGTAATTATTGGTGTTTTTGATGTTATTTCTTAAGATTTTGTAGGAAAGTCAAGGATGGGATGAAAACATAGGAAAGATGAACAAAATAAGTAAAATCTGGTACAAGTGAGCTGATATGAGTCTTACAACATTTCTTGCAAGCCGTCAGAGATGTGGTAAGCTACCAGAAAAAGGTGCCAGGAAGAACATTGAAGAGGAGTTGCTTGATGAAGGTGACAACATTCACAATATATCATCACAATTGTGGTAAGCCGTCAGAAGATGCCATCAAGTGGGACAGAACATGGTGAAATAAGCTGAAGGTCTGATGACATTTGCTACACGCCATCACTCCTCTAGTAAGATATCAGAGGACATCATCAGAGTGAGGTAGAACAGGTTAAGAAGGCACGAATTCTGGCGAAATATCTGAGACACTGTCAGAAGCCTGACGATCAACACCAATATGCCATCACCTAAATCCGAGCCCAGCTATGATTTTGTATTTTATTAACTTAATTAGGCTTTAGTATAAATAGCATCTTTGAGGGTTTTTTATTCTTTCATAATTTATCTATCAGACAATTAACCTAGGGAAGAGAGGCACATAACATTGCTCTCTTACATCAATTATTCTTCTTGTTTTTATCAACTATTTTTGGGTTTCTACCTTGTGATTCAATCGAAGAAACTACTTATTGTTTTCCATCTAATCATAAGTTATCCTTATCATTATGAATTCACCTTGTGATTTCGTTCATAAAATCATGAGCGGCTAATTCTATTAGTCGGGGTTATTGGATCTATGGATTAGGGTTTGATATGATACTAGCTGTTTAACAGATTCAAAGATTAGTGGAACATGTTGAAATTCTGTTGTTTTAACTGAAATCTAGTGGTTGTAAACATTAGGTTATGCCTTAGGTTTTATTTACTTTTAACGGAGAAATAGACTAGAGGACGTGAATTATCAACAAGGACTCAGAAGCTACCAACCTTCAGTTTAATGATTAATGCCGTAACTGGATTAATCTACTTGAGATAACATCCTATTGGAAATAGATAAGTTATCTAAGTTCAAGAGAATTAGATAATAAATTGTTTGGTGAGGTCGTGAGATAAGTCAGATAGTATAATCGTCAGGGATATTCTGCTATTCTAATCATTTCGAGAATCTCTAGCATTACCTAGTATCTGTCAATTCCCAAAACCCTTGGTGAACATAGCTATGGTTTCCCATTTATATTTATTACAAACATTAATATTGAAGTGACAACATTACTTGATACTTTCAAAAACCCCATCTTAATTTTATATTTTTGTACCATTTGTTTGAATTGGACTTGTAGCTAGAGTTTCAAATTAGCTTAATTGCCACTCACATTGTTCCCTGTGGATTCGACCCCAACTCCAAAGTTGGGTAAATATATTGACGACAACCACCTTACACTAATTTGAGGTATAAGTTGAGCGTTATCAGTAACAAGCTCAAAGAGTTAGCTTAGGGATACTTGTAGCCTTAAGCACTATGTGACATCTTGGGTTGAGATTTTAGGGCATTACAAACTTGGTATTAGAGCCTAAGGTTTAAGGAGTCCTAGGGTTTCTAACAAGCCACGTTAAGTAGATTCTTGATCATCGGTGTGTAGCACGCCACATCTATGAGCAAGAGGCTACAACAAGTTTTAGGAAAAAGTTGTTCCTTTCTTTCAGATTCTATCGTGCCTATTTTTGTCCGTTGTATCTAATAATTGTGCTCTCGTATTTCAAAAAATGCCTCCCCGAAGAGTGAATGCCCGCAGAAACAATAATGAGCAACCTTAGCCTATTGATCCCTTGAATGAGACTGAGTCTCTTGCTAAGTTTCGGACGACATTTCAGGCATAAGCCCAAGCAGAGACAGTGAATGTCTAGGCCAATAACCAGGACACAATTGTGCATCAGCAGCGAGGTGACTTAGCTGCTGCAAGAATCCGTAATTTTATGCGGATGAATCTACCAGAGTTGTATGGGTCTAAGGCTTGTGAGGACTGATAGTTATATCTTGAGGAGGTGAGGAAGATAACCCAAGTTATGCATATTTTTGAGGAAGAGAATGTAGAGCTGACATCTTTTTATCTAAAAGACATTGCTCATTACAGGGTTGTTGCATGGAGGAAGAATAGAGGGGAAGATGCTTCCCCTATTACTTGGCAGGTGTTCCAGGAAGCATTCTTGGACAAATTCTTCCTGCTTGAGATAAGGGAAGTGAATATTCAGGAGTTTATGAACTTTAGATAGGGTTCTATGACTATGGAGGAATACTGCCTTAAGTTCAATCAGTTGGACAAGTATGCTCCTGATCTAATTCCTGACACCCAAACTAGTATAAATATGTTTATTAATGGGGTGTCTGGGTTGGTGTTGAAAGAATGTAGAACAACGATGGTAAATACGGATATGGACCTATCCATATTAATGATACATGGTAGGAAATATAGTCAGACAAGATAAGGGTGAGAGATAGAGTGAGTGGTAATAAGAGGGCTAGATCCGAGCAACATAAGTATAGTCAGGCTAGGTCCCATATTAGGAACTGCCCATTATTCTAGAGTCGTTCGTCTATACCAACACCTTTATTAGCTAGTGCTCTCATGCCTAGAGGTAGATAGGAGCAAGGGAATAGGTCTTTTATGTACCGATACCAAATAGTGTAAGTAACAGACGTCGCTATCCTCCATGTACCAAGTGTGGTAGGGACCATACTAGTGAGTTCTTTGCATACCAAAGGGGTTGTTATGGTTATGGTAAGCTGGACCATAGACTTAGAGAGTGTCCACATGCTAGGCAATGGAACAGAGATGCCCGAACTTAGACATAGGCTACTAGTGCCCCAGCTCATGTAGGCCATCCCGCCCCTACTCAGGGTTCTTCATATAGAACTACTGGCTGTTAGTGCAAGAACAGATTCTATGCCTTACCATCTCGCTAGGAGCAGGAGGACTCTCCTGATGTTATTACTGGTATGCTCTACATCTTTCACTTTGATATTTATGTGTTGTTGGACCTCGGGACAAGTTTCTCTTATATGACCTCACTTATAGATGTGAATTTCAAAATAAGTCCCAAAAAGATTCCTGAGCCTTTCCTAGTTTCTACTCTAGTAGGGGAGTCAGTTGTTGCTAAGCAAGTGCATAAAAATAGTTCTGTTATAATTCTTCATAGAGTCATACTTTTTGTTTTGATAAAGTTGGAAATGGTGGATTTTGATGTTATTCTGGGCATGGACTGGCTTCACTCTTGTTATGCATCTATAGACTGTCGTACCTGTGTAGTTTAGCTTAAGTTTCCTGATGATCCAATCTTCAGGTGGTTCGAAAGTTTGGTATCTCCCAAGAGTCATTTTATCTCCTATCTTAAAGCCAAAAAACTAGTATCCAAATGTTGCATCTATCACCTAGTTAGAGTTAAAGACACTGAGTTTGAGGCTTCAACAATTCAGTCAGTCAGCATTGTTAATGAGTTTCCTAATGTTTTCTTGGAAGATCTGCCAGGGGTACCTCCCCTAGAGAGATAGAATTCGGTTGTATTCCTCTCTATCATATGGAACTTGCAGAGCTTAGAAGTTGAAAAAGAAACTTCAATATCTTTTAGATAAAGGTTTTATAAGGTCCAGTGTCTCTCTTTAGGGAGCACCTTTTATTTTTGTGTGAAAGAAAGATGGTTCTTTGCGTATGTGCATTGACTATCGTCAGCTTAACAAGGTCACTATTAAGAATAAGTACCCTCTTTTGAGAATTGATGACCTGTTTTATCAGTTGTAAGGTTCAAGTTATTTCTCTAAGATAGACCTTAGATCCATCTATCATCAAATTAAAGTAAGGGAGTGCGATATCCTGAAGACATCCTTTTGAACCCATTATGGTCACTTTGAGTTTCTAGTCATGTCTATTGGGCTAACCAAAGCTTCAAAAGCGATTATGGACCTCATAAATCGAGTGTTCAAGCAATATCTTGATATGTTTGTCATTGTTTTCATAGATGATATCCTTGTGTACTCCTGTACTGAGAATGAACATGCGGATCTTCTTAGAATTATCCTATAAACTATTAGAGATTATTAGTTGTTCGCCAAATTTAGCAAGTGTGAATTTTGACTAAGGTTAGTATCCTTTCTTGGTTATATTATTTCAGTCGAAGGCATTAGATTTGATCCCTAAAAGACAGAAGTTGCAAGAAATTGGCCTAGACCTATCTCTCTAACATTAAGAGTTTCTTAGGGCTAGTAGGATATTACCACTATTTTTTTGAAGGTTTCTCTTCCACTGCATCTTCCATGACTCGATTGACCCAAAAGAAAGTTAAGTTCTAGTGGCCAGATTCCTATGAGAAGAGTTTTCAGGAGTTGAAAACTAAATTACTTCAGCCTCTGTGTTGACTTTGCCTGATGGTGCAAATGATTTTATGGTGTATTGTGATGCCTCTGGAGTTGGTTTGGGTTGTGTGTTGATAAAAAGTGGTAAAGTTATAGCCTATGCCTCTATACAGTTGAAGTCGCATGAAAAGAATTACCCAACCCATGATCTTGAATTAGGTGTGGTGGTCTTTGCTTTAAAAATATAGAGACACTATCTGTATAGTTTTTAAGTTGATGTGTTTACTGATCATAAGAGCCTGCAGTATGTGTTTACTTAGAGGGAGTTGAATCTTAGAAAGATGAGGTAGTTAGAGTTGTTAAAGGATTATGCTATGAGTATGCTATATTATTTGGGCAAGGGAAATATAGTGGCAGATACCCTTACTAGGATGTCTATGGGAAGTGTGGCTCATGTAGGGAAAGGTAAGAAAGAGTTAGCTCGTAACGTGCATCATTTTTCTAGACAGGGTGTTAGGTTGCTTTATTCAGCTGACGGGAGTATCTTGGTGTAGAGTAGTTATGAATCCTCTTTAGTTTCAGAAATAAAGGAGAAGCAAAACAGGGATCCTAGTTTGGTCAGACTAAAGGAGTCAGTTAAGGACCAAAAGGTAGAGGTTTTCTTACAAAGGGAAATGGTGTGCTGATACTGCAGGGTAGATTATGTGTTCCGTTTGTTGATGATCTGAGGAAGAGGATTATGTTTGAAGCGCATGGTGCAAGATATTTTATTCATCCTGATTCTACCAAGATATACTGCGACTTGTGGGAAATCTATTGGTGGAGTGATATGAAGAAGGATATAGTTGAGTTTGTAGAGAAGTATGCAATATGCCAACTGGTTATGGTAGAGCACCAAAGACCTGGTGGTGTGATGCAGGATTTTGGTATACCCACTTGGAAGTGGGAAGTCGTGAATATGAATCTTATGGTTGGTTTACCTCTTTTGCATCATCATCATGATTCTATTTAGGTGGTTGTGGAAAGTACGCGTATTTTTTGCATGTGCATACATCTTATACAACTTAGTATTATGCTAGATGGTATATCCGGGACTTAGTTAGGTTGCATGGAGTCCCCTTGTCTATCATTTTAGATAGGGGTACTCATTTCTCTTCGCAGTTTTGGAGAGATTTTTAGAAGCATCTTTGTACCCAAGTTTACCTGAGTTCTATTTTTCATCCGTAAATAGATAGTTAAGCTGAGAGAACCGTCTAGACTTTGGAGGATATGTTGAGAACATGTGCTCCTGACTTCAAAGGTAGTTGGGATGAGCATTTTTCGTTAATTGAGTTTGCTATAACAACAGTAATCATGCTAGCATCAAGATAGTACCATTTGATGCTTTGTATGGTAGAAGATGTAGATCACCCATAGGTTGGTTTGAAGTGGGTGAGACTATTGTGATTGGGAATGATGTAGTTTTTGAGGCTATGAATAAAGTTAAGTTGATTAGAGAAAGGTTAAATAGATCTCTGAGTAGTCAAAATTCATACGCCGATGTGAGAAGAAGGAATCTTTAGTTTGAGGTGGGTGATTTGGTATACTTGAAGATTTCACCCATGAAAGGGGTGAAAAAGTTTGGTAGAAAAGGGAAGCTTAGTTCCCATTATGTTATCCCTTAAATAGTTTTGAGTCGGGTTGCGAAAATAGCCTATGAAGTTGAGTTGCTTGCAAAATTGTCAGCTATTCATCCTATTTTTCATGTCTCCATGATTAAGAAGCATATTGGTGATTCCGTTGTAGTGGATCCTTTAGAGAGTACTGATATTCAGAACAATCTTTCATTAGATGAGATTTACTGATATTAAGAACAATCTTTCATTAGATGAGATTCCCATTGAGATCCTACATTTCCAGATCCGTAGACTGAGGAACAAAGAGGTTCCCTTGTTAGAATTTTTGTGGTGGAACCAGTCAGTTAAGGGTGCTACTTGGGAGGCAGAAGCAAACATACGATCCAAGTACCCGTACATCTTCTCTGCGAGTTCAGATCAAGACGAAGGTAGTATTCTAACTTAATTCAACCCTTCTAATCTAAAGTTCAACTATGTATCTATTCTTACATGAGTTCTTGCAATTTCTGAAGTATTCAAGAGTTTAGAAAGATATGGAACCTGCTTAGCAAATTTCTTCAGCTATGTGTACTCAGTTTTCCCTGTGTTCTTATCTAACTACCGATATTTTAGGATTAATGTTTCCAAGGGAGAGATATTGTTGGACCCCACAAAGTTCCCTCATAGTCTGAGTCTTTAGAGCGTGTCAAGTGAAGTGTAATTCCGGCCCTGAATAATTAAGGAGTGACTTTCAAAGTGATTATTTTTAAACCTATCTAAATTTTAGTAAAAATGATTTATAAGCGTGAGGGAAATTGAATTATCTTTTCAATGATACCCATTTCGTCAAAATCTGACATTGGAAGAGAATGATATGGCCATTTTATAGAAAGTAGTAAAAATTGCCCAAGTGAGATGGAGAGGGCCGATGGACCGTCGAGCTTGCGACGGACCAACACCCTGACCATCGTAGAGGAGGCAGTGAGGCTCCGTTATGGTTGAGTGTGATGGTAAGGGTCGACGGACCATCAATCCCTCGACGAGCCATCACACCAATCATCGCAGGTGAGACAGTGAACCAAGTTCTAGCCTAGGTGTGACGGGCAGGACCGACGATCGTCGGGCCCACGATGGGCTATCGTAACCCACCGTCACACATCCCGATCAGCAATTTTAAGTCATTTTTAAAAGGGATTTTTGGTCTTTTCCCACCCTTTTAACACTCAGATATAGCCCAAAATGAAGGAGATTATTTCAGTTCATCCAAAAACACCAAGATCTAGGGTTTTGTTCCCCAAGAACAAACCCAAATTCCTTACTCCAAGAAATTCAAGAACTCACCCTAGATTTTACAAATTGAGTTAAGATTCAAGGTTCTCAAGTCAAAGGCTTCAAGAACCCTCTCTCAAGAGTAAGAAGAAGAGTCTCAAACAAGTTTGTTCATCCATGTCATAATCTAAGGTATGTGGGGTTTGAACAAGGACACTTCTTTCATCTTTGTGCTCAAAAGTTGTTTTAATTATGAGAATATATGATTTTTTATGTTTTCTTATGAAATTAAAGTATGGGTTTTGTGATTTCGAAGGGACTGAAGACACACTCATAATACCAACTTTTCATGCTCTAATTGTCATCATACCATTGCTATGGCTCTTAGAATGGATGAAGCTTCTGGGACTAATGCTCTTTCTTATCTGATTTTGGGTTCAGTGATGAAAAGTATGAAATAAGAGATGTTACCAAAATATTTTGAAGAGAAAACCTCTAATATTCTAGGGTACCGAGTCTGAGGATATTTTTGATTTTATCATTTACTGCTATGAGAGGTTACATAAGATGGGTATTGTGAAAAAACATAGAGTTGGGTTTGTGACCTTTCTATTATAAAAGTATACCATGAAATGGTGGAGGGATCTCATAGGATGTCGGTCATCGATGTTTCCTCCATTGACTTTGGATCAGTTTTATTCTTTGTTCTTAGAGAAGTATGTACCTCGTTCTTTTCAGGATTGCAATAAGGATGAATTTTTATCTTTGGAGTAGGGTGATATGTCATTTGCGGCCTATAAGGCTAATTTCCATGTCGTCTCCCACTATATATAAGAGATTTGGGGCGTGATCCTAATGTTCAGAGTAGTCCTTCTCTCCCTATTATTGATTAGATAGACCTTTTTTGTATTTTAGACATGGTTTCAACTTGTACTTATTTTGTATTTTTCTTATTCTCTTGTTGTATAGAAGCTCTTGTACCATCTCCACTAGGTTTTGGGATTATATCAATATCCTTATATTCATTCTACAATTTCTTGTATTTCCATTAATAGTCCTGCTGCTGATCTGAGGTAGATATATGCACCTCAGTGTTGTTATTTATGTTTACATCACTTAGTTTTGAGGAAATCTTGTGTGAATAGTGATGTAATCTATGTATAAATGAGAGTCTAAGAATTTGTTTATTTATTTTTAGTATTTAAGGTATGTTCATAATGATTTTGAAGTCAAAACACTAAGTTACTCTTTGCTTGAGCTGTATTCTTTTATAGTTCGTCGTGTTGGATTGTATTTTATTTTGAGCTCTAATTCATGGTGTTTGTTGTTATAGGATGCTTGGTGATTTGATGAAGATGATAAATGGATGATACACAAGCTATAAATCAAGAGGAAATACCACCACAAAGCTTGGAATGAAAGGACGAATGCATGTAGTGTAATGGAATAAAATCCAGAATTTTGGGTTCATTAGCATGTCACGTAGCCTAGATGCAACATTAAGGGCGTTGAACACCCTTGGATTTAGATAAATATCACACAAAATAGTATTAATCTATGATTAGGCCATGCCACAACCCTTAATCCACGCGATAATGGCATGGCACAGAGGCTATGTTTAATTTGGAAATTTGGTGCTAGTATAAGTAGGACACTTTAACTCTTATGCAACAACCTTGGACGACCATTAGGGCTTGGTGATGCGATTGATAAGGATTCAAATAGTGTATTTCTTCCTTTATATTATTTTGTTTATTGATTTTAATATAGATTAATCTATTATGATTACATGTATGTCCATGTGCAAAGAAACACACTTTTACGGGGTTAAGACCAAGAACATGATTACTCTTGTTATTAATTAAATTGCTTTTGGTTATTTATCATTTTTGGTTGTTTCATTATCCTTTTTATCACTAATTGAAGGATTTACAACCCTTAGAATACATGTTTAACTCTATTGTGAACCCAAAAGGATGAATGATAGGGTACAACATGGGATAAATGGAATAGGATCATAATCTCAATAGAATAATATTATGATTTGCATTAAGGATAGGAATATATCTAAAGGACCTATTTGGTTCAATAATGTGATAGAATATTTACATTTAACTGCGTTCACAAATCACCTATCAATGATGTAGTTGTGGGGCTAAGTTAGCCAATTGACTATCAGTTCAGAAGGCTATAGTCATATTATTGACCCCATGAACCAAAAACTAATATAATTAACCTAATAAACAATGTTACATAACTGAGCATAATTGTTCACAGTGACTTAACTCTGGGTTTCTCCCTATTACTGTTAGAACTTTACTTTATTGGATTATTTTAGTTTATATTTAGCAATAACTTTAAAATATCTTGTGGTTACATTTGCACTTGCTAAATCTTAATAATTCAACTCAAATTGGACAATTTCTTAACATTAGCCCCTATGGGATGGATACTTGTCTTTGTTTAAGGCCACTATATTACTTGGGTAGACCACATACAATTTCGTGTGTGCTTAGGTGCAATAAGTTCTTGGTTCCATTGTTGGGGACTAGTAATCTGGCAACTGTCTTAGTTTAAATTTTAATTTTTGATTTTATAAGTGATAATTACTTGATCTTAGCTTATGAATTAATGCGCACAGATTTTAAAGGCCAGTAAGCTGGTAAGGGACCAGAAGTTGGTTGAGCCATATCCTAAATTTTTACAACACTTGCATCGGTTAAGGAGAGAAGTAGTACTTTGCAACAAGATTCCATAAATTCACCAGCAAGAGGAAGATTCTTGCACCTATGTCTGAAAATCAATAAACCCATGAGATAGTTCATGAAATGGCAATCCTACTTGCGACTAATATGACATTATCTATTCATAGACTGGCTGTTGGAGGTAGATTTGAACTAGAGCAGAACATGGTGTAGTTTTTGCACAGCAGTGGTTAGTTCACCGGGTTCTCCGATGAAGATCTACATGTTCACTTGTAGAATTTCTTGGAGATCAGTGACACATTCATCCCAATTGGAGTATCCACTAATTATGTGAGGCTTACACTCTTACAATTCTCACCTTTTGGGATAGAAAATAATAGTTGAACATTGAGCCAACATCTTCCATTACTATATGGCCCAAACATTCCTCATCTATTTTTCTCCATCCGATAATAATGTGAGATTACATAGTGAGATTTTGAGCTTCAAGAAAAAGCCGGATAAGAACCTACATCATGCTTTGGAGAGATTCAAATCTCTACTTTTGGACTGTACACATCATCATCAGTCCAATGAGGTATTATTTCACACCTTTGTTGAATCTTTTGACCATAATATGAACATTTTGCTAGATTCAGCTGCAGGTGGTCAGGATTAGGAGAAAACTTATGATGAGTTATATATTTCGTTAAATCGTATTACTCAAGGGAACCTAGACTAGCATCGTGACATGTCCATATGATTAGTGAATAAGGTTGAGGGCATAATTCAAGATGATAGTATCACAACCTTAGCATCCAAATTGTTAGCCATGAAAAATTAGATAATAACCTTATTCAACAAATTGGGTATGAACTAATCTCCAAATTAAGTTAATACAGCACAGGAAACCCTAAGTTGGGGTGAGATTTTTGGCAATAGGGGCCACTCTGTAGATTTATGTATTGTAAATCTAGAATTGCTAAACTTTGTAGGAAATGCTCAAAAGCCAAACTATGGTAATGTGTAAGGCCCCGAGTCTGCACCCCAAACGTTACACGATGCTAATAATCCCGAAGGACCACAAGCTAACCCATGACGTGTACCTACTATAATAACTGTATAATAAATACTACAATGATTGCGGAAATAGGTTGAAATATATGCCATAAGGTTTAAATTTGCAAATAACTCTGAATGTGGTATGAAAATACCAAAACTAAATATAAGTACTAAAAAATTGAACAACTGTCTAAAAGTACTCGTCTTAAAATCCTCTAAACTGTTTGAACTGTCGAGTTGATGGGACAAGTCCCCAACTAACTCCGACTACTAAAAATAATACTGAAATGTTGAAAATAACCATGTCCTCAAACTATGAGGACTCACCACTATGCTGACAACTAAAAATCTGAACTGCTAAAGGTGCTTTGGAGCCCATGCATCAGAACTTATGAAATAAGACAACATAGCACAAAAAAACATGCGTCAGTACTTTCAATGTACTGGTATACTCAGTGATGTAGGCCGAAATACAACGGTTCATATACATGAACATTAATAACTGAATAACATAAGTATGACTGAAAAAGAATACATACATGAATACGTATACTGTAATTGAGATCATGATAATACTGAGTACCAAATCTTAATACTAATTTACCAATGTCTGAGTTTACTGATGTTGTATTTCTGATAACTGAATGATTTTATCTAACAGTCGTGATTTTTGTGGAACTATACTGAGTTCCATACTTAGCTGAGTAACTATACCTAATAGTCCTGAATCCATAGAACTGAAACTGAGACTGTAGGAGGTAATCATCTAACCAACATGCCCCTCTCTGAACTAATTGGGGTCCAACCTATAACCTCAATCAAAAGGGTGTCAATACCAGGCAACGGGTAGAGACAAGCTATGAGTTAAACCTATCTGATAGGAAACCCTTTCGTCAACCCTCGCTAGCAGGATAACTTAAATGAGATGTATCAATCCTCATAATAGCTGGAAGGAATATATCTCAACCAATGCTAGCTATATATTTCTATAATGTAGGGATTCCTACTAAGGGTCAAACCTTCCGTTGAAAGGAATGCCTCCATCCCTGGGTTCACTCAGTGCTGAATCCTACTTCTAACTGAATAGACACTAAACTGATTTCTAATCTGTACTAGGGTGGACTGATCTGTTACTAATCTTACTGTCTAACAGAACTGGACTGAATTTGCTGTGTTCTATTGACTGATGGAATACTACTAAATTCTGTTAACTGACTGAGTCTAGTGATGTCTGAACTGAGTATTGTGGCTGAGTTACGAGCACTACTGAGATTTATTAAGTTTCTATAACTGACTGAGAGTGCTACTGTTTGTGACATGACTAACATTGTTCAATGACTGACCATGGCACTAGATAATCAGCTAAGTTGTCGAGTATTAAATACCCCCAGGACTTGATAGCATAAATTATGAGACATGGCACAAACATGAAACATGTAAGCTAAGTACTTTGATCATTATTCATTCATTAGGGCTTTTTAACAAACATTTGCATGGCATGAACTTGAATACATACTAACATGATATAATTTAACTATTTGAAGGATTTAGCATGATTTCGTATGGTAACACACATAGATCATTTAACCCCACATAAAAGTTATTATAAAACATGGAATTGGAACCCAATTCATCATTATAAATATGAATATTATCAATGCCAACATGGAATTCATGAAATTCATATACTTGAAGTTTTATAAATAGTCTTGTGAACTCCGTGGGTGGAAGGGATCCTTGGATGAACACTTCACATACCTTAGTTGATGAATTTCTAAAAGTTAATGCTGAGTTCCTGAGTTCTTGATATGAAATTTGAAAACCTAGGGCTCTTGTTCTTTAGTAATTTGTGAAAGAATGAATATAATTGCTCTCCAAAGGGTTTAATTTCGTGTTTTGGGGGTTGAAGTGTGTGGGAAAAAGGACCTATTTAACTTTGAGAATGTGTCCTTTTAATGCCTGCAAACTATATTACCGAAACGCAGGCTGATGCACCACGTCGTTGGCATTGATGTGATAGCCAATGCACCACATCGAGTCTACGTCGGTTCACTGGAATTTGCATTGAAGAAGAGGAAAATCTATCTTATCGATGTGATGTTCTAAGTGATACATCCAGATCGCGTCGACCCACTTTTTGGGCACTCAAACATGGTCTAAATGAGGTCTGAAAAATCCAAAACTTGTTTGAGAACCTCTACTAACATTCCTGATCATTAAATAACTCAAATATCAACATTTAAAGGATGTAAAGGTAATGAGATAAGATTTCTAACTTTTGAAGGCTAAAATTGCCCTAAGTCTTAATACTTTGTTAATATATTCTATGTCTGGAACCCCTAACAAGCTTAAAAGACTGATTTAAGCTAGAAATTTTTGCGGGGTCTTACATTATCTCCCCCTTGGTAACAGTCGTCCTCAAATGAGACTTACTAAGCTGAGAATACTAGTAGACTGAACTTACTTACTATACATGAACATCTGACACATAATTATCTGACTGATATTACTGGCATACTGGATTTCATACTGAACATGCATATCTGATGCATGAGTAAATAATTGAATATGCAATGGTAACTGATACCAAGTTCTTAATGAAAAATATGAGCATTAAACTTGTAAGCTAAAGGAGAACTATTATCTTAAGCTGAATCTGACTTTGCAGAGAAGAGGTGAGGATAATTGGTCCGTATATCTACTTCTACTTCCATAGTAACTCCTTCGAAGGACTTATTCCACCAAAGAACTTTGACAAGAGGGACTTCTTTGTTCTTCAGTCTGCAAATACGATAGTCAAGGATTTTGACTGGAATCTCTTCATAAGAGAGGATGTTATGAACATTTATGCCCTCTATGGGGACTATAGTTTATGGGTCACCTATACATTTATTTATGAAGGAGACATGAAACACTAGATGGAATGAAGATAGATCTAAAGGCAACTCAAACTTGTAAGCTACCTTTTCAAAAAGGATGAGAATTCTGTAAAGACCGATATATGGGGGACTGAGCTTCCCCTTCTTGACAAAGTACTTCACTCCTTTCATAGGAGAGATTTTCAAGTACACATAGTCACCAATCTCAAACTCAAGATCCTTTCTGCGCACATCTACGTACAATTTCTATCGGCTTTGACCTATCTTAAGACATTCCCTGATCAATTGAACTTTCTCTAAGGTGTCAAGTACCAAGTTAGGCCCTACCACTATAGCCTCACCCACTTCAAACAAACCAATGGTAGATCTACACCTTCTTCAATAAAGTGTCTCAAACGTAGCCATCTGAATACTTGAATGATAGCTATTGTTGTATGTGAATTCAATCAAAGGCAAGTGGTCATCCAAACTACCTTTAAAGTCTATCGCACACTCTCGCAGCATATCCTCTAAAGTATAAATGGTCTTTTCTACTTGACCATCTATCTGAGGGTGAAAGGTTGTACTGAGGTGAACTCGGGTACCAGGGCCCTTTTGGAAGGCTTTTTAGAAATCTGAGGTAAACTGGGCACCTCTGTCTGAGATGATGGATAACGGAACACCGTACAATCTGACCTACTCCCAGATATATAGTTTGGTAAAATCCTCTACTCAGTAAGAGGTATGGACTGGTAAAAAATGGGCAAATTTGATCATTTGGTCTACAATGACCCAAACTAAATCATGCCGACGACGAGTACGAGGTAAACCCATTACAAAGTCCAAGTTCACTTCTTCCCATTTTCAGGTGGGAATATTGAACTCCTACACGGACCCATTAGGCTTGTGATGCTCAATCTTGACCTGCTGACATATCAAGCACTTAGCCACAGACTCTGCAATATCTATCTTTATCCTACTTAACCAATAGATCTCCTGCAAGTCATAGTACATCTTAGTGGACCCTGTATGAATAGAGTAGCATACACCATGTGCTTCTATGAGAATTCACTGCTTTAAGTCATCTACGCCTAGCACATACAGGTGATTCTTAGGAGAAAACCTCTACTTTCTGATATCTGACTGATTCTTTCAGCTTGACTAAACTAGGATCCCTATCCTACTTTTCCTTCAATTTGGGAACTAAGGATAATTTTGAGCTACTCTACACCCACACACTACCTTCTACCTAATCGACTAAGCGGATACCTATTCGGGCTAGTTGATGAACTTCTTGAGCTAACGTCTTCTTACTGTCCTCAATATGGGCCACACTACCTATAGAAAATCTAATGAGAGCATGAGACACTACATTAGCCTTACCTGGATGATACAGGACACTAATGTTGTATTCTTTTAACAACTCCAACCACCTTCTCTGATGAAGGTTTAGTTCTTTTTGAGAGAATACATACTGCAAGCTCTTATAGTTTGTGAATACATCAACATGCACATCATACAAATAGTGCCTCCAAATCTTTAAGGCAAACACTACTGATGATAGCTCAAGATCATGAGTTGGATAGTTCTTCTCATGGGGTTTAAGCTGCCTAGAGGCATAGGCTATGAACTTACCTCTCTATATCAGAACTCACCCCAAGCCAACTCTAAAGGAATCATAATACACCACAAAGATATTTGAACGATCTGGTAAGGTTAAAACTGGAGATATAGTGAGTCAAGTCTTTAACTCTTGAAAACTTTTGTCACAAGAATTTGACCATGGGAATTTTACTTTCTTCTGAGACAATCTGGACATAGGGTATGTAATAGAAAAAAATCCATCAACGAACTATCAGTAATATCCGACCAAACCTAAGAAAAACTGCTTCTATCTTTTGGGGATCAACTCTAATGTCGTCACCAGAAATTATATGGCTAAGGAGAGATGCTGACCTTAGCTAAAATTCAAACTCACTAAATTTGGCAAATAACTGATGATTTATGAGATTTTGTATTACTATTCTAAGATAGTCTGCATGATCATATTAACGCAGGAGTAGAGGAGAATGTCATCTATAAATACTATGAAGAACATGTCCAAGTACCACTTGAACACACGGTTCATCAAGTCCATGAAAGCTAATGGGTCGTTGGTAAGACCAAATCATATGAATAAGAATTCGAAGTGACCATATCGAGTTCTAAATGTTTTCTTCGGGATGTCACATTCCTTGACTCTAGGTTGATGATAGCCTGAACTAAGGTCTATCTTAGAGAAATAGATGGCACCCTAAAGTTGTTCGAAGAAGTCATTAATCTTTAGAAGTGGATACTTGTTCTTAACCATGACTTTATTTAGCTGATGGTAGTTTATGCACATTTTGAGAGTAATTTTTATTACACACGAATAACATTGGTGTGCCCCACAGGGACATACTTGGCCTGATGAATCCATTATCTAGGAGATCGTTTAAATGCTCTTTTAATTCTCTGAGGTCTGTCAGAGCCATTCTATAGGCATAATAGATATGCGCTGAGTATCTGGGAGAAGATCAATTCCAAAATAAATTTCCCTTTCAGGAGGAACTCTGGGAAGATCTTTGGGAACTCATCTAGGAATTCACAAGCTACTATCACTGATTCAAGAAGAGGGGTTTCTAAGCAAGATTCCTGGACCAAATGAGTTGGTATACAAATCCCTAAGCTATCATTTTCCTAGCCCGAAGGTAAGAAACTAGCTGACCCCTAAGTGCTAAAGTATTACCCCTCCACTATAGGATGAGCTCATTCAGATACTGAAATTTGACAATACTATTACTGCAGTCAACTAAGGTATAGCAGGAATGAAGCCAATCCATGATGAGAATAACATCAAAATCAGTCATATCTAATTTGACTAAGTCTGCTGAAGTGACTCTCTAAGATATCATAAATGGACAGTTCTTGTATACCCGCCTGGCTATGATAGATTTACCCATTGGAGTAGAAACTGAGAAAGGCTCTGCTAGAATTTTGGGACTGACTCTAAAATTAACTACTATATATGGAGTAACAAATGATAAAAAAACTATTGGATCTAACAAAGCATAAACATGCAAATGGAAAACTTGTAACGTACCAGTGACCATATTAGGAGAACTTTACTGATCCTACCGGGATTGAAGATCATAAATTATGGGTGTTTCCCATTGGTGGCACTGGAAGAGGCACCCTGCTGACTCAGGAGACCAGACTGAGCTGGGGGATGGTTATGCTAACTCTATAAACCCACCCGAGAACACTGTTAAACCCTATGGCTTGTCTTTCCACATCCGAAACACACATCACTACTAGCTCTGCAAATACCCTAGTTTTTTCTGTCACACTTCTAGCAAAAAAGATTGGTTCAGATACTGTTAACCGTATCTCTGCTACTATCTCTGAATTTTAGTACTGGAGCACTGGCTAAAGAAGGAGCTAGAACTTAGGTTTAGCGAATTGGAAACTACCTATTCTTGATCTCATGTTCTCCCTCCCCTTCTCTTGATTCATGGCCTCCATTATCTCCTGAGCATGCACCATAAGTATGGATATGTACATCTCTTTTATCAGCATTACGGTCCTACACTCTTTGACCATATTGTTAGTCACCCTCGACATAAACTTACTCATCTTAGATCTGCTATCTGCTACCACATACAGGGCATATCTGGTTAGCTGAGTAAACTTTACAGAATACTTTTGTACTTTCATATCTCCCTACCTCAGGTTTATAAACTCTCAAACCTTCTCTTCCCTCAACTCTAGCAATAAGAACCTATCCAGAAAATTAACTGTAACTTCTCTTATTCTATAGGCCCTACATCTGTTGCTCTCTCTGCTTTCCATTGTTTGATCCATGAGTGTGCCACACCTATAACTAATATGTGTCTAAATCAGTGCTCTCAACACCAGTCACCCCCATAATATCGCTAACCTTCTACACCTGATCAAAAATTCCTGAGGATCTACATCTGACTTAGACCCGATAAATGATGGAGGGTTCATTTGGGTGAAATCCTAAATCCTAGAAGTAGTAGTATTGGCCATTGGGTTGGCCTAAATAGTAGCTGGACATTCATTTAAGACTGTCATAGAATGGGAAAGAATGGTGAAGGCTTCTCTGAGCTTAGTATTGGAGATGGGACATCCAGAGGTCTGGCTGAATGGGCTAGGGTTATGACTGGTCCTCCATTCCTCTTCTTTTAGTCCTCTTTAGAGGGATAGTTTTTAAAAAGAAGAGAAAATTGGATTAGAAGGAGAGTCTAACTGAGGCTCATGCTAACTCGCATAACATGAATACTGAAAGAAGGGAAACTACTTCTAAAAAATCTCATAGCCTCCTATCCATAAGTAGGTGCACAATATACCTATGCATAAGACTCTACTAGAAGTGTCTTTTAGACATCCTGTGACACTATTAAACGTTAGTCTCTAATAACAAGTCTATAACGCCCCAAGTCTGTACCATGAATGGTACACGGTACTTATAATCTCAAAGGACCATAAGCTAGCCCATGACTGGTACCTGCTGCAATAACTGTATAACAAATACTGTAATAATTGCAGAAATAGGAAAAAATATATTCCATAAGGTTCCAATCTACAAACAATCCTGAATGTGGTATCAAAATACAAAAACTGAATATAAGTACTAAAAAATTGAACAACTGTCTGAAAATACTTTAGTCTGAAAAGCCTCTAAACTATCTGAACTGTGAAGTTGATGGGACATGTCCCCAACTAACTTCGAATACTAAAAATAATAATGAAATACTAAAACCAAAAATGTCCTCAAACTATGAGGACTCACCACTACTTTGATTGTTGAAAATTAGAACTGCTAAGGGTGCTCTGCAGCCTGTACGTCTGAACCTATGTTATAAGATATCATAGCACAAAAGAATAACATGTGTTAGTACTTTGAATGTACTGGTATACTCAGTGACATGGGCTGAAATGCATGGGTTCATATACATGAACAATAATAATTGAATATCATGAGTATGACTGAATAAGAATACATGCTTAAATACGTATACTATAATTGAAATCGTGATAATATTGAGTACCGAATCTGAATACTGATTTACTAATGTCTAAGTTTAATAATGTTGTATTTCTGATAACTGAATCATTATATCTGATAGTGTTGATTTTTTTGAAAATATTCTCAGTTTCGTACTGAGCTGAGTTACTATACCGGATAGTCCTGAATCTATAGAACTGAATTAATTGAAATTGTGGGAGCCAATATTCTAACCTACATGCCCCTCTCTTAACTGATTAGGGTCCGACCTATAACCCTAGTTAAAAGGGTGTTAATACCATGACAAGGGTAGAGACATGTTGTGAGTTAACTCTCTCTGATAGAATGATCTTTCGTCAACCCTCACTAGTAGGATAACTCAAATAAGATATATCAACCCTCATAATATCTTGCTAGAAGATATCTCAACCTATGCTAGCAACGTAGTTCTATAATGCAGGGATTGATACTAAGGGTCAAACACTTTGCTGGTAGGAATACCCCCATCCCTAGGTTCTCTCGGTTTTGAATCCTACTCCAAACTGAATAGACACTGAACTGATTTTTAGTTTGTGCTAGGCTAGATTTAACTGTTACTGATCTTACAATCTGATTAAACCAGATTGAATTCACTGTGTTCCATGGGCTGATGGAATACGACTGAATTATGTTAACTGACTGAGTCTACTTAAGTTTGAACTGAGTACGATGACTGAGTTGTGAGAACTACTGAGATTTCCTGATTTTCTGTAATTGACTTAGAGTAATTCTGTTCATGACGAGACTAACATTGTTCTATGATTGATCGTGGCTCTAGATTATCAACTAAATTATCGGGTATTAAATACCCCAAGCCTCGATAGCATAAATTAACAGACAGCACAAACTTGAAACATGTAAGATAAGTACTTTGATCATCACTCACTTATTGGGGCTTTTTAACAAACATTTGTATGGCATGACATTGAATACATGCTAACATTATATAATTTTACTATTTGAAGTCTTTAGAATGATTTCACATGGTAACTCACATAGATCATTTAACCCCACATGAAACATATATTAAAACTGGAATTGAAACCTAATTCACCACTATAAACATGAATATTATCAAACCCAACATAGAATTCATAAAATTGATGTACTTAAAGGTTTGGAAATAGTTTCTTGGACTCCAAGGGTGGAAGGTACCATTGAATGATCTCTTCACATACCTTAGTTAATGAATTTCTTAAAGTTAATGGTGAGCTCTTGAGTTCTTGATTTGAAATTTGAACACCTAGGGTTCTTGTTATTGAGTAGATTGTGAAAGAATAAAAATAATTTTTCTCCAAAGGGTTTAATTTCGTGTTTTGGGGGCTAAAGGGCATGGGAAAAGTCTTAAGGCCTTTAACTGAGAATAATTGCAAAGTCTTAAGAAACTTTGGTCATTATTGATTTGTTTATTTGATTTTGCAGTTTAAGCTGATGGGATCGAGGACCAATAATAATGGAAGCATAGAAATTGAAATCTGGGGAAATCTGAAGAGAAGTGTGGCTGACGACATTTATGTTAAGTCGTCAGCCCCGTGATAGGCCATCACAGTTATCGTCAGCCTTAACCAGAGATTTGGCATGGGTTGAAGCCTGTGACGAGATCTGGTGATAGGACGTCAAAAGCATGATACGCCATAATAAATGTCATCATCATTAACTAGAGAATATAAGCTGAAAAGAAGTTGTGAAGACATTTTGTGATAAGGTGTCAAGATGGTAATAAGTCGTTAAGGATGCCGTCAGACTTATGCAGAACATGGGAGTTGAGAAGCCGTCTTGACAACAATGGTGACATGTCGTCACTCTAGTGATACGGTGTCACCTTCATCTTCATTCTTACGTAGCAAAAGCCACAAGTGCAGAGGATCTGACGACATCCATGATAAGCCATCAGCCCCCTGATAAGCCATCACGGATGTCATTATTTATTTCGAGAAAAAGCTGAAACTTCTATTTATTCCCTTATTTAGGGTTAACTATTTAAAGCCTTGTTTTAGGGTTTTTTGGGGGAGAGATTGACTTATCATTGACTTATGAACAACATACGATTTTCTCTCTCTCTCTCTAGACCAATATTTTGGGAGTTTTGTCTTGTGAATCAATTCAAGTTATATATTTCGATCTTTATCATAGTTATAAGTTAATATTCTCAATTATGAATTCAATTTGTGTACTTTTTTCTTGCATCATGGGTGGCCAAACCTTATTAACCTAAATTATGGGATCTAGGGTTAGGTCATGAAGAGGTGCAAAATACTCAAAATTCAATAGGTGTCAGGATTTCTTGATAATTCTGAGATGTTAATTAATGTATGTTGGTTGCAAAATGTAGGAATACCTACTTTGATTTGTTTGAGAAAGAAATCATAAATAGTAGGAAGTGAATTATCAATAGGAACTCAGAAATACTTCGTTTAATAATCAGCGTTGTAACACCTGAGGTAAATTCTAGGCATCAATAGCAATTCCCTAAGTCCGAGAGGATTAGGAAATTAGATGCTTAAATAGGTCGAGAGACATTTTAGCATATCATCGATGAAGATAGCATGTTATCCTAACCACCGTCAGAATCTTGAGTCACCTTTGGCATCTGTCATGTGCCGTAAGCCCTAGTGAACATAATTCTTGTTATTTCATAAAATCTTCGTTTGAAACATCAAAATCAAAGTGTCAAACAATTATTTGTGAAACTTAAACCCCCATTTCAGGAGATGTTAAACTATCAGTGAATTAAACCATAAACAACTTGATTTCACATCATATTCCCAGTGGGATTCAACCCAAACATAGTTGAGTTTTATATTGACAGCGATCGCTTACACCCATTCAAGAGTGTTGTTTGAGCGTAATCAAAAATGGTGTTTTTGCGGGGTAATATAGTTGTAAACTGAAAGTTTGTGTGCGCTAATTTATTGTTAGTTTAGTTTGCTAGATTTACGTTTATTTTTTGTTTTCATTTATTGTAGGTTCTTTCTTGTTTATGCCAAAAACAAGAAGTTCTAGAAAACTATTATTGCCAATTAATCTGGAACCACTGCTAATTAGGAGAATGACTGAACAACAGGAGGCGAAAAGATTATCCACTTTGGCTAGGCTCAGGTGAAAGTACAGAATCAGGGTAAAAAAGTACGTCATCCGAACCCTAATGATGAAGACTTAGGTTATGAGGAATTGTTGAATCCTCAAAACCCAAGGTGAGTTGAGCAACTTGCTATACCATTGCAGCTAAATTTCAATAAAAACCGTCCAGTCAGAGAAAGATACGGTAAACATCCTGTTCAATATGAAGGCAATGACGATGATGAGGAAATGGATGAAGCAGGTAGAATAGGTGCTATCATTCCTCCACCGTTGGCACTTGGTGCAAAATTCAGCATAACAAGTACCATGATCCAACTCCTGAATCTGAAGGGGTTGTTTGGAGACTTTCCTAGTGATGATCCGAACATGCACTTGGTGAACTTCATCACCATTTGCAAAAATCTTTTGATAATCTGGGTGTGAGTCCGAATGCGATCCGGTTGAGATTGTTTCTATTGTCTTTGTCTTGGCAGCCAACAATGTGGTTAAATGAGTTAGAGCACAATTCTATAACCAACAGAAGACAATTGAAAGAGGCGTTCCTAGAATGGTTCTTTCCACCCTGCAGGTGGGTATAATTAAGGGAAAAAATCAGTAACTTGAGGTAGCTCCCAACTGAAGCCTTGCATAAAACTTTGGAGAGATTCAAGAAGCGGCTAGTATAATGTCCAAACTAGAGCATGATAGACTTAAACTTGATGGAGACTTTGTACTGAGCTTTTAACTCTGTGACAAAGCCAATTGAACAAAATCCTATGGGTGGTTCGTTGAATGATCTTTTTTTCTAGTGGCTTCAAACATGTTGAATAGAATGATCAAACAGAGTTGGGCCTAGAATACCAGGGATCCTATGGTAGAGAGCCCGAATATTTTTGTTGGTATGACCATGGAGCAGTGTAGAAGGAATAAGGAGCGAGACCAAGACATAGCCAATTTGAAGATACAGATGGACTTGATGACCAAGCACTTGCTGTCAATCAAGATTGAAAAATTTAAGGCTATGGAGTCTCAATGCACTATTGCTACTAATGCAGATGAGGAGGCAAACTATGTGAGTAATCAGGGGGGTTTCTGAGGAAATAGCCAAGGGAATCAAGGTCAGAACTTTTATGACAAGCCTGATTATACAGATAGGGAGAAAGGACATTGGAGAAGAAATAATGATAAGAGTGATTTGTATGTTCCTCCTAGAAGTTGAGACGCTACACCAACTAGCTCTGGTAAGATGTCGATAGAGTACATGATAGAAAAATTGCTAAAAGGAGTTAAGGCTACCAACTCTGGGGTAACTACTATGAAGTGTGAATTATCTACCTTGAGTTAGTTGGTTAGTTCACACTCCACTTATATGAAGCATTTGGAGAAACAGATGAGCCAACTTTCTACAACACTGAACCAAAGAAAAAGTGGTACTTTACTTAGTGATACAGTTCAGAATCCGCAGAATGATTGCTCACGTATGGATATTACCACTAGGAGTGGTAAGATCTTACCTGGCCCTTCTGTGGGCAAATCTATAGATGGTAAGGTGGTTGTTGATGAATCTGAAGAAAGCAAACCAGTGGAGTCTGAGTAGATGGATAGTTTTGTTGATGCTTTGGAGAAAGAAAAAGAGAATGAAGAGGAAATGGTGTTGAAATATATCCCGAGACCACCACCTCCCTTTCCTCGATGATTGAAGAAGAAGGTTGATGATGCCAAATTTAGCAACTTCATGGTAATGCTCAAGCAATTAACAATAAATATGCCCCTAGTTGAAGAACTTGAGCAAATATCAGGATATGCCAAATTCATGAAATACCTTATGACTAAGAAACGAGTGGTGAGTTGTGAATTAGAGGCAGATCTCCACCTTTGTAGCGCTATTTATAAAAGGACCCTAAGAATAAGCTAGACCCAGGTGCAGTCACTATTTCCTGCATAATTGGGACAATGGAATTCACCAAAGCACTATGTGATCTCGGAGCAAGCGTTAATTTGATACCACTAACTATTTTTAGAAAGTTGTGTCTGGGAAATCCCACACCCACTAACATGAGAATCGTGATGGCAGATAGGTCAATAAAGTGACCTGTTGGAATTCTGTATGATGTGATGGTGAAGGTGTCCAACTTTATATTCCCTTCAGAATTTGTCATTCTAGATTAGGATGTGGACTTCAAGGGCCCATTATCTTGGGTCGACCTTTCCTTGTAATAGGAAGTGTGCTAATTGATTTGAGAGCGAATGAGCTCTTATTCAGAATGAACAATGAAGTGGTACAATTAGATATGGGCAAATCAATAAACTTTTATAAAGAGATGAGCGTGTTCTCGGTAGTTGATGTGTATTATGAGGACGAACAAGAGGTGCCCATAGCTGAGCAACTTGTTATCAAACCTTTAGCCACGGTCACGATGAATTATGATGGTGAAGGAATTAGGGAGTATGAAGAGAGCGTTTGTGCCTTGACAGGCATGGGTTCATATACTTATGCTCCTAAAAAGTTGGACCTTGATCTGGCTAATCGACCAATACCACTAGACAAGCCATCTATTGAGGATCCTCCGGTGTTGGAATTGCCTGGGCACCTACAGTATGTGTTTCTGGGAAATAAGAACATGCTACCTATTATTATTGTAGCTGATTTAGGGGAACAATAGGTGAATGAACTTATCTGAATACTTTAGAGGCTTAAGAGCGCTATAGGGTATACCATTGCAGATATTATTGGCATTCCCCCAGGAATCTGCACGGACAAAATTCAGCTTGAGGAAGATTGTATTCCAACCATAGAGCATCAGTGCCATCTTAATCCACCAATGCAAGAGGTGGTTAATAAGGATATTATTTAGTAGTTAGATGTAGGAATGGTTTACCCTATTTCTGATAGTAAGTGGGTGAGCCCAGTTCAATGCATGCCAAAAAATAGGGGTATGATGGTGGTTTCTAAAGAAAAGAATAAGTTCATTCCACTCAGGCCTATAACTTGATGGAGAGTTTGCATGGACTACCGCAAGCTAAATTTGTGGACTCTGAAAGACCACTTTCCGATGTCCTTTATAGACTAAATGCTTGATCGATTAGCTAGCAGGGCTGGTATTGCTTCTTGGATGGTTATTCTGCATACAACCAACTATGTATTGCTCCAAAAGATTAGGAGAAGACAACGTTCACATGCCCATATGGCACCTTTGAATTTAAAAGAATGCTATTTGGGCTATGTAATGAACCCACCACTTTTCAATGGTGTATGATGTCTATCTTCTCTAACATGGTGGAGGACACCATAAAGGTATTCATGGATGATTTATTTGTAGTGGGTAATTCATTTGAGATATTTTTGGAAAATTTAGATGTAGCCTTGCAAAGATGTGTTGAATTTAATTTGGTGCTTAACTGGGAAAAATGCCATTTCATGGTCAAGGAGGGCATCGTTCTCAGCCACAAAATCTCCAAAAAGGGGATAAAAGTTGATCGAGCAAAGGTGAAAGTTATTGAGAAACTACCAACTCCTATTTCAGTGAAAGGAGTATGCAGTTTTCTTGGACATGCTTGCTTTTATCAGAGATTTATAAAAGACTTCTAAAAGATTGCAAATCCACTTTGCAAATTTTGGAGAAAGAGGTGAAAGTTTCCTTCGATGATGAGTGCTTAATGGCATTTGCATCCCTTAAAAAAAGTTTATTGAGGCCCTTATTATTATTTCACCCTACTAGGCAAAACCATTTGAGATTATGTGTGATGCAAGTGGTGGTGCCCTTGGAGCTGTATTAGGCAAAAAGAAGAAAAAACTATTTCATCCGATAAGATATGCTAGCAAAGCATTGAATGGAGCACAAAATAATTACACCATCACTGAACAGGAACTTCTGGCTATAGTGTATACTATTGAGAAGTTCAGAACTTATCTACTTAGAACCAAAGTAGTGGTCCACAGTGACCATGCTGCCTTGAGGTATTTGATAGCTAAGAAGGATGCTAAATCAAGGCTGATAAGATGGGTATTTCTGCTGTAAGAATTTGATTTTAAGGTTAAGGATAGGAAAAGTTATGTAAACCCGGTTCTAGATCATTTGTCTAGAATGGAAGGTGAACAGGAAAGTAGTGATGAAATAAAGATAAATGATGCATTCCCTGATGAGGAGATTCTGGTTGCCGCTATGGAAAAATTGCCTTGGTATGCAGAATATGAAAATTATGTTGTGAGTGAGGTCTTCCCTAAAAACCTTTCTTTTCATCAAAGGAAGAAGTTCCAGCATGATGTGACCCATTACTTTTGGGATGAGTCGTATCTATTTCGGTGATGTGCAAACAATATTATAAGGAGATGCATGCCGGAAGTAGATGTATTGTGCATATTGGAAGCATGTCATGCTTCCCTAGTCGGGGGTCACCACGTAGGTGAACGAACTGCTAGGAAGGTGTTACAGAGTGGCTATTATTGGCCAATGTTATTCAAGGATTCCCACGCTGAAATTTGACCAATGCCATAGGTAGGGTTCAATGTCTAAAATACATGAGATTCCCTTGAATAAGATGCTTAAAGAGGAATTAGTTGATGTTTGGGGCATTGATTTCATAGGTCCTTTTGTAAGCTTGTACAGAATAAAATATATTTTAGTTGTTGTTGACTACATCTCAAAATAGGTCCAAGCTATGGCCTTGTCTAATAATGAAGGGAAGAGGGTTGTTGCTTTTCTCTAGAAGAACATCCTCTCTCGCTTTGGAGTACTATGTACTATCATAAGTGATGGAGGATCTCATTTTTACAACAATATGTTTCAAGAAGCTTTGGCAAAATATGGGGTGAAATAGTAAAGAGTGGATACTCCATACCACCCACAAACCAGTGGGCAAGTGGAGGTGTCAAATCGTGAGATTAAAGTCATCCTACTCAAAACTGTGAACTCTAGCCGGAAAGATTGGTCTCAAAAGCTGGATGATGCCTTGTGGGCATATCAGAATACTTTTAAGACACCCATTGGCATGCCACCATTTCAGCTAGTCTATGGAAAATCTGGTCACCTACCAATAAAGCTGGAGCACAAGGCCTTATGGGCACTCAAAAGGTTGAATCTGAACTGGAAGAAAGGAGCAGAGCTGAGACTGAGGTAATTGAATAAGATGGATAAATTCTATCTCAGGGAATATGATTGAGCAGATCTATATAAAGAAAATATGAAGAAGTACCATGATTGGAGAATCAATAAATGAGAATTCGAAAATGGTGACTTGGTGCTTCTGTTCAAATCCAGACTCAAATTATTCCCAGGTAAGCTGAAATCTAAGTGGTCAGGACCTTTTAATGTTAGTCAAGTCCACTCATCTAGAGTGGTGGAACTTGAAAATGAAGATAGCAATACCTTTAAGGTAAATATGCAATGTATCAAGCTCTACATTGGCCTAAAAGAATCAATGAATATCACCATTATTTGTCTCGATAAATTCTGAAGTAATCGAGATACCTAAGTCGTGTCGCGACGTTAAATTAGGCGTTGCATGGGAGGCAACCCATGAACCCCAAGATTTATCCATTCCCGGTATACTCTAACCCTTGGATTAGTTTTGCATTGATTTTAAGTTGAGGGTGTAGGATAGTCTATTATTGTAACATATTTTATGGTGACTAGGACAAATACAAGTACAAAAAGAAGTTGACATGTTTTTGGTTGACTTTTAAACACCTCTGCAATGTTTTGTTTGCAAAGACTGTGTGAATTACATCTACTTATGACCATTGTGAATCTTGTTTTGGCATTAGTTCAAGTTGCTTGTTGATCATTGCTGAACAACTGCATGAACTAGATAAGTGGTAGTCTGCAATATACTTGTGTGCCATGTATGTGAGCAACTTCTTAATTCCCTCTGTATGCTAAAGCCAGAACTTGCCTGGTTAGTCTTACCAAGGTCAAAGGATAGGGGTTAGGAAAGGATCATAGACCGTTTTGTTGATTAACCCATTTTTAGCCTAAATAGCCTTCCCTATGTATATAACATCTCTTGATCCCTGTTTGGAGCCTAAGTAGCCTATTTCATTCTTATGACACCTCTCACCTTTCTATTTATATCACAATGAACCTATATTGGCCATATTCCTCCTTGGAAACTATGCACCTTGACCTAGGCAAACAACCTAAGTTGAGGGTGGCTATCATAGGGGTGCATAGTGTAATGTGAGTATGAAGAGGGGTAGAGTAAAAAAAATAATAAAAGTAGGGTGGTACTCAAGTAAAAACAAAACAATGGCACCTAACTTGAATGTGTCTGATCAATAGAAGAGAAAATGAAAGAAGATGGTAATAAGTGAACCATATGAGAGTAGTGTAGTGTCTAGGAGAAATAGTCACTCTAAATGTCATTAAATATCAAACAAGCCCTAGCCTACATTATAAGCCAAAAAAGTCCTATAGTGATCCTAGCTAGCCTATTTGAAGCCCTTAGTAATGAAAATAAGGGCAAGCCTATGGTACTTGGCATACATCGATTGGAACTTCATTTTGAGAGTGAGAGTCTTTCTGATGACCCCCATATTTACATTATTTGTTTCTTACCATAGAGGAGGGGGATTATTTTGGTGTGATGACACACTAGTATCATTGCTAGCTACTTTCTTATTTAGAGAGTATAGCATGGGTATATAAATTATTGTTACGGCAAAGATTGATGCCATCGCTTGAGCCCTTTGTGTCACACTATTGTTTTTTTTATGGCATACACAGTTGGTTTTAATTGAATTGACCTTAGAGGTGGTGACTATGTTTTGAGCTTAAAAGGGAAAACTGGTTGATGAAAGTGTTGTGTTCTTTTAGTTGGGCTGATTTGCTTGAGGACAAGCAATTATTTTAAGTTAAGGGTGTTGATGTATGAGAAATTCCTAACACATTTAAGGCCTTTAATCAAGAATAATTGCAAAGTCTTAAGTAATTTTTATTTCTTTATGTCTGATTTTGCAGTTTAAGCTGATGGGATTGAGGACCAATAAGAATGGAAGAAGAGAAGTTGAAATATAGATAAATCTACAGAGAACTGTGGCTGACAACATCTTTGATAAGTCGTCTACCCTGTGATAGGCTATCACAGTTATCGTCAGCCTTAAGCAAAGATTTGGCATGAGTTCAAGACTATGACGACATCTGGTAATAGGACGTCAAAAGTGTGATACGCCATCATGAATGTCGTCATCATTAACCAGAGAATATAAGATAAAAATAAGTTATGATGACATTTTATGATAAGGTGTCAAGGATAACGTCAGACTTAGGCAGAATATGGGAGATGAGAAAAAGTCTTGACAACATTGGTGACATGTCATCACTCTAGTAATAAGGCATTACCATCGTCGTTAACCTTAGGCAACAAAAGCCACAAGTGCAGAGGATCTGACGATATCCGTGATAAGCCGTCATCCCCCTGATAAGCCATCACGGATGTCATTATTTATTCTGAGAAAAAGTTGAAACTTCTATTTTGTTCCCTTATTTATGGTTAACTATTTAAAACCTTGGTTTAGGGTCTTCTGGGGGAGAGATTGTCTTATCATTGACTTATTGACAACATACAATTTTTTTCTCTCTCTCTCTAGACCAATATTTTGGAAGTTTTGTCTTGTGAATCAATTCAAGTTATACTTTTTGATCTTTATTGTAGTTGTAAGTTAATCTTCTCAATTATGAATTCAATTTATGTACTTTTTTCATGCATCATGAGCGGTTAAACCTCATTAACCTGAATTATGGGATCTAGGGTTAGGTTATGAAGAGGTGCTAAATATTCAAGATTCAATAGGTGTCAGGATTTCTTGATAATTTGGAGATGTTAATTAATGTCTATTGGTTGCAAAGAGTAGGCATACCTACTTTGATTTTTTTGAGAAAGAAATCATAAATAGTAGGAAGTGAATTATCAACAGGGACTTGGAAATACTTCATTTAATAATCAGCGCTATAACAAGGTTGATTAACCTGAGGTAAAATCTGGGCAGTAATAGCGATTCCCTAAGTCCGAGAGGATTAGAAAATTAGACGCTTAAATAGATTGAGAGATATTTGAGCATATCATCAATAAAGATAGCTTGTTATCCTAACCACCATGAGAATCTTGAGTCACCTTTGGCATTTGTCATGTACCATAAGCCCTAGTGAACATAATTCTAGTTATTTCATAAAATCTTTGTTACAAGCATCAAAATCAAAGTGTCAAACAATTATTTGTGAAACTTAAACTCCCATTTTAGGAGACGTTAAACTATTAGTGAATTAAATCATAAATAACTTGAGTTCATATCATATTCCCAATAGGATTCAACCCTAACCTAGTTGGGTTTTATATTGACAACGATCAGTTACACCCACTCAAAAGTGTAGTTTGAGCATTATCAATTGATCTATTGTGATTATGTGTATGTCCATGAGTGGCTAAACACCCTTTTTTAGGGATTACTCTTGTGTTTAATTGAATTTGTTTTTGTTAGTAATAATTTTTGGTTGTTTTATTTTTTTTATCAGTATTTTAATAATTTGTGACCCTTACAATACATGCTTAACTCTATTGTGAACCCAGAAGGATGAATAATATGGTAGAATATAGGATAGGTAGAATAGGACCGTAATCTCAATAGAATGATATTATTTTTTGGATTTAGGATAGGAATATACCTAAAGGCCCTATTTGGTTCAATTATTACGTAGAATATGAATTCTTTTAAGTTAGTTCTCATATCCCTATTGAACGATGTAGGTGTGGGGCTATGTTAGATAATTGACTATTAATTTGAAAGTCTAAAGTCACATTATCGACCCTGTAAACCAACAATAAAGTTAATTAACCTAACCAACAAGGTTACATAACTGAGTATGATTGTTCGCAGTGCCTTAACCCTTGGTTTCTCCTTATTACTGTCCAAGAACTTTATTTTACCGTATTAATAACCTTCAAACATCTTATAGTTTTGTCTAATCTTGCATAAAATTAATAGTTAAACTCGAATTGGATAATTGCTAATTATTAGTCCTTTTGGGATCAACACTTAGTTTTCTTTAAGGCCACTATATTACTTGGGTGGACTATGTACACTTTCTTATGCATTTGGACTCAATAGCTATTATCCATTTTTGACTACGAGTAGGCTTACATACAATGGTTTATAGTAGGTGTCTTCATGATATGATAAATTAGGTCTTGACAAATCGGTATCGTAGCTAGGTTTACTGGTGATGTTATTTTAAGAGCTAAGTGTCTAATAGAATCCTGCGGATTGGTATGGTGAAATCTATATCCCAAATTCATAAGGCTATATGGCATTCTTATGAAAATTTGTTCTTGACTCTTTCTTATGTTTTCATGTGTCTATGAACCTCTTAGTACTTGTTTTGACTCCACTCTTCCCCATATGGATAACACAAGCTTCTCAATAGATGCAAATAGGACTTTTGCATGTGTTTCTAAAGTTTTAGCTCAGTTTCCAGATAGGGTGTTAGAGATTATTGTCAAAGATCTTTAGCATTTTCTATAGAATGTAGGGCCTGTCTATGCTCCAATAGAGTGTGAGGTTTTTTACCCATCGATTGTTATATTATTTGATATCAGTATATTAATTGTTGTATGCCTTTGTGTGAGTTTATGCATATATGATTACCCTCGTATTTGATTTTATTTAGTAGTTGATTGAGTAGATTAGTGAGGTATTTCCTTGGGGTATATCAATTGGTTTAAATTACTATTCCTTTGGCATTATGGACTTACTATGACCTTAGAGTGGTATTGGTTATGTTTTCTAATTTTGGCGCCTCCTACACTTTACGTTGTTGTATCTAAAGTTCTTATTTTAGTTTTCATTGATTCTCACATGATAGATAGCTATATTAGTGTCATCAAGTTAGTGTTGCCCTTCTTGCGATTCTTATCTATTTATCCTAGAATCATGGTTTTTGCTTTTTCCTTCTATTCTGCAGAAAAGTTTAATTATTGAATAGGTTGGAAAACTAAAGGTTTGTTTGGCCTTCAATGGTTATTTTATGATTATACCATCGAAAAATCATTTTTATACCCATTCCTGAGATACATCAGTTTGGGGTGCACCTCTATAGTTTGACGGGTTGATTATCTGGTAGTGGTTTTGATATTGGTGTTATTGTTGAGTTAAGTACTATATGCTTTATGGGATGTGGTTCAAATTTGAGGTTGGTTTTAATGAGTGAATTTAAAAATTCCTCATCTATGATATTTGTTTGACCTAGTATGATTCATGGGATGCTTCTGCTTGGTGGTATGTCCTTGTATTATTGTCGGTAACCGAATTAATTTATTTTTGAAGTATGTATTCATCGCCATAGATTGGTTATTGAATGACCAGATTCAGGCTATGTTCAAGTTTTTTGAGTTGCTCGAGAGTTGGCCATATTTGTATTTTTGCAGTATCAGTGATGTTTTATTTATGTCATGATGTGTTATGCTCTCATTAGATATGGATTTTATTATTCATATATTTAGTATGTGGTTTGCCTAAGCTATGGTCAGGTCCTTTAAAAATATGTCATTTTCAACTCTTGCAAAAATTGATGGGTAAATGTTGGAATTCTAATGGTGTGATTAGTTTGAATATCTGATATCTGTGAATACTCGTGGACTTTAGTATTTTCTCCTTGGAACAGTGTATTGGAAGTTGTGATGGATTGTATGGTATGAATGTTTACTCGTCAATATGATGGGTTTGGATGGTTGTGATCGGGTGTAGACACGTGATTTTTGACCCTTGTCAAGCTTTAACCTAATTTTATCTTTAAATATACATTTTATCAAATCTTTGTTTTACTTTTCTTTCATGTTTAGTGGGTTTCTGTTAAATATTGTGAAAACAATTGAAAAATATAGTTACATAAGGAAATTTTCAAAAATATGCTTTTCCTTTTAATTTAAATTTTAATAAATAAACTAGTAATTTTATTATTCTCTTAATTATATTTTATTTTTATGCTAGTTATAAACTTTTTGTATATTTTCTAAGTATAAAAATTAATTAGTTACTAATTTTATCATTATTATTTATATTTGAACACAAAAAGGAAAATCTTACAACTCAGCACTAATCCTTACCCCACACACGCCTAATCCCTCTAACATACAATTCCCTCTGGTAACAACACCCCCACCCCATTAATAAACTACCACTTCCTGACATCTCTCAACTCCCCCACACCCCCACTCCCTCATAAAAACTAACTTTCTTACACCTCAAATTCCCATACACACATGCACTATATATACAACCATGCAGTAGAAATAAAAGAAAAAAGACCAACAAATAGAAAAAAATAAAGAAGCAACAACAAGAAAAAAAAGGGCACCAACACATGGGAAACAAGAGAATAAAAAAGATAGAAAAGAGATTTAATAAAATAGAGAGACAAATAAAAAAAAAAGAATACTTTTAAATGTTGGTGGGTTGTAGTATAAACTTCAGTTCCAATTTCGAGTTTTCGATGAAGGCATTCTTGCTACTATTTTATCTATTTTGTCACACAAGTTCAAGTTCTACTCTTTTACTTTACGCTAATGTTTCATATAAGTTTGGAAAGATGAATGTAAGTTCTTATGTTAGTTTTGATGGAATCTATAAACTTTTTATATGATATCATCATGTTCTACTCTTATAGTTCACGTTTATGTTACGCATAAGTGTGAAAATCTGAAGGTTAGTTCTTATTTTAGTTTAGATGGAATCTAAAAAATATATATATGATTTTATCATCTCGAAGCTATATTTCTTTTTGTTGTATTTAGACGTGTTCTAAGGTCTACAGATTTATTGATATTTAAGTTTAATACCATGATTTCTTAGGCCAAAAAATTAATGTGCAGTGTTCATATATCAACTAGAATTTTTTTTAATGATAAATTTAACTTTTTTATGCTTGGATTGAATTTAATAGGATTTTTTGTAATGTGGTTAATTGTTATGTTTTTTTTTTGTAACAGGGATATATTTATAAATATATATATATATATATAATACAAACTTGTCGACTTCCTAGTATGGCACAAAAATGGAAGTATCAGAACTCTAATACTTAGTACAAGTCTTAATTTTCCTACCATATTGAGTTCCTAGAATGTCTGCCCATATTTACTGAAGTGCATACACAGGATGAACTACCAAACCGTTAGTTTTGCCAAAAAGTTTCCTTCGCACCCCTTCCTTTTCTAAATAGTTGGAAACTTGGTTTTGCTCTCTAAAATAATGCACCAGTGGCAGATGTCCCACACTTCCCAGCACAGACCTACAAGAATAAAAAATGTGGTTATAGTGAAGGTTACCAAATTTTAGAATATAAATTACCTCTTTGGAGTCTATATTGATCTCAATAGGAAAGATATTTTGGTCTTTAGTGAGCTTAAGACCTTCAAGGAGGGATGAGCTCTATTTGATTGTTTGTTGCATTAGGAAAACATTTTAAGAAAATTAGCACCTATTCTTGTTTATTGTTTCTTATTGTCCCTCCTATTCCTCCAATACCAGGATTGCCCGTGCATGCCCCATCCATGTTTAGCTTATAGAAACCTAGAAGGGAAGGGTTCCAATTGATGGAAATTATAGGAGAACGAATTGTAGAGTTAGAGGGGAAGGGTTCTAGGTTGGTGTATTCCGCAATATTAGCATAAGAAAACTCAAAGGATTGGTGGAATGTAATTATGTTGAGCAAGTTATCATTTCTACAATTCCAAATTTCCCATAGGCAAAAGACAGATAGAATTTCCAGGGTAATATGCTGGTAAAAAAATATGTTGTGCAATCAGTTCCTTATAGTATGGAGAAAGTTATCTATTATGAGATTTGGGAGGCTTGGTATAGGAAAACTACGATTTTTGAACATGACATTCACATAGAATTAGTGTTGTGACAATTCTAGAAAATATGAGGGATGTCTTCACGTTGATTGGTGCAGTGTTTGCAAGGGGGATCAATAGCATGGACCATCCTATTGAGGGTATAGTTGCAAGGGAGTATATTATGGTTGAAGAGCCAAAGTAAATGCTTTATTTTATTGGTAATTTTTAAAGTCCATATCCATCTTAAGATTTTCCTGGTATCACTAAATTGGATCGCAGAGGTGATGAGCTTGTAAGAACTTCTAATGGAGAAGATACCATTACATGTGAAACCCCTGATAGGGTAATCAACAAGCTTTTCTTTCATCCTATCATTGATGAGCTAGAAATTAACATTGGTGGGTAGTTTATGCAAGATAGGGAAACCCATGTATTTTCTAAAGTTGTCCCGGGCTTGAATGCCTAAGCTAGAGTCAAAGGAGTTAATAGTGACAGTAGAGCAATTTCTAGAGAAAATTTTGGATTTGGTCCTATTTATCTTTTGACTAGAGAAAGAGCAACAGTTGTCCCAAGTCCTTTTATTGTCTCATAGTTTTTTGCATTTGCTCTAGTAAAAAGAGTTAAGTCATCTACAAAGAATAGGTGGGATAGTTTGGTACCTTTCCTTCTAAGATAAATAGGAGTCTAATTAAGAATATCAACTTCATATTCAATCCTTCTTGAAAGAAGTTCCATATAAAGGATAAATATATTAGGGGAAATAGGGTTATCTTGTCTTAAATGTCTAGAGGGCTAGAAAAAGAAAGTTTTTTCCCTATTTATTAGAACAGATATGAAGGATGTAGAGATGCAGGACATTATTATCTTAGAAATATCGGGGGAACTTAAAGAAGAAGAGGGATTGTCCAATAATGGACCATTCAATCCTATCAAAGGTCTTTTCCATGTCAATTTTTAGAATAACATTTAAAGCCTTTCATTTTAGAGAACGAATTGATGAATTCCTAGACAATAATGGCATTGCCAGTGGATCTTCTATTGGGAAGGAAGCTTGCCTGAGTAGGGCAAATGATATTAGAGATGTAAGGTTTTATCCTATTGGCAATTATTTTGGTAATGATCTTGTATTGAGTGTTACAAAGCCCTATAGGTCTGAAGTTCTGTAAGGTAATGACATTTTGGCATTTTGAGATACGATAAAGGTGGGTGGTGTTTACCTCTTTCTCTATAATTCCTGAAGAAAAGACTTTGGTGCAAAAAGAGATGAGTTGGGTGTCGATGAATTCCTAGAATTTTTGGAAAAAAGAAAGGGTGAAGACCATCCAGTCCCAAAGGTTTATTAGCTTTGAAGTTGAAGATAACCTTCATAATTTGAGAGAGAGAGGGAATGATATCCAAGTGGTTATAGACACTCTCAGGGATAGAATCTCTAAAAGAAGGGTTTGTAAGGCATCTGTTGTTTGAGATGGTGTGATCAGTGGCATAGAGGTTATTATTGAAAGACTGTATAGAGGCTTCAATATGTACTTGGGATTAGATATAGTTTCCTTCCTCATTCTTGAGAGAGTTGATTCTATTTTTCCTTCTTCTGTTCAATGTAGAAGTATGGAAAATATGGTATTTGCATCTCCCTCAATGAGCCATTTAACTCTAGATTTTACTCTCCAGAAGTCATATTCCAATCTAACAATCTCGCAGTATTCTCTGAGGAGGGTATCCTCAAGGTTGTGGAGGAAGAAGCTGGTGAGGTAGTGGATGCTTTTTTGAATACCAGCCAGCCATGCCAAGACTCTTCTTATCCTAGAGAAAATATTACCAAAAGTTTCTCTATTCCAAGTGATGATGAAAGATTAGAGGTATTTGATGGAATTTGTAAGATTATCTCTTTTAAGGAATGTTTGATTGATAATGACAAGGAAGTCAGGATAACAACACCACATGGGTTCCATTCTGAAGGTTTCTTCCTTAAAATAAGGGTTATTATTAAATCTCATTAGAAGAGGGTCATGGTCAGAGTGGGTTCTCGGGAGGTGAGTGATAGAGGGTTCATGAAATAGATGTATTCATTGCTCATTTGCTAGGCATCTGTCAATTATTTAAAGGATAAGGTGATTTCTTTTCCTATACCTCTTATTAGTCCATATGTACTTACTACCTTTAAAACCCAAATCTACCAAGTTACAGGGATTGACACAATTCTAAAACAAATTGACTCTATTATTTTTTATAAGGTTTCCACCAAATTTATCAGGGGCTGAGAGGAATTCATTGATGTCACCTCCTACCATCCAACTAGTATTTTTATGGTTGTCTATGGTATCAACCATAAGAGTGAGCTGATCCTAAAGGGTCTTTCTATTTTTAAGCTAGTATTGGCATATAAAACACAGAGAAACCAAGAAAAAAAAGGAAAGAGAACCTTGATAACCAAGAATAAGGGGTGATGGAGATGTCATTGATAATGAGAATGTCTTTTTTCCATATTAACACAATGCCACCTAACATGCCAATAACAGAGGACTAGATATAGCAGTCATAACTAAGGTCTTGGGTGAGTTGGTGGGGTTCATTCTATTTTCTAAAAAGGACAGCATAGTAGGCTTGTGTAGGCCTTTCATAGTAGTGTAGTGTCTATGGAATTCTGCATTATTTGCTCCTCTAGCATTCCAAATTATTATGTTCATCATTATTTTGATTTATGATAGGGTATGGTCCTCCACCACTCTTTTCCCATTGTTATGGTAGCTTAGGGGTAGTTGTGGTAATTTGATATTGACCATGGTCTTTAAGGGGTTCAGGGAAATAAAATATTTCCCCTTGTAAGATAATGTTCTATAGAAATATAGCACTTTCGATGCATAAAATGAAAAAAATATGTAGGTTTCTAAGGTTAGTTTGTTAGATATGATCCTTTTAGGTATGTTTTGCAGGAAATAATGTTTTGGATGATAAGTTCATGAAAAAGGTGAAAAAGGTGTTTTTGTCAATTTTTGAAGCAATTATGGATGTTTGGGAGACTTTCTGGCTTGATTGTGATCAAATCATGTTTGAGAATAGAATAAGAGCTGAAAAGATAACTCCCGACACTTACTAAAGCAACCTATAGACCGCATATGCTACCAACGGACCGCAATAAGGCAAACCAAATGCCAGAAGTCCAAAATCTCGAGAACTAAACTTAAAGGATTTTTCAACTACAACCGGCGCCCAATGTCAGTACCGCAAGTTCTACCTGCACCCAGAGATAGAGTGTAGGTATAGACCACATGTGGCTACCGACCCGATTTTCTCCTATTTTGTTTGGTCTTTGGTTTTAGGGTTTCTTCATGTTCTATAAATACTCTTTATGTGTTTTTAGTAGGAGTTATGCACGTTTAGTTCTCACAAACATATTTTGATTCCAAGATTAGATTTTAATCTTGGGATTCTCTTATATTGACTTTCGTTCATTAATTTAAGTTATGGTTGTATATTTTTACACTTCTTATCGTAGTGATTTCATCTATGATTTCAATTATGAATTTTATTGATTTCTTCATAAGCATGAGAGGCTAAATATCATATCTAGGGTTGTAGAAACCCTAGCGGATTAACAAAGTAGGGGAAGTGTGATTATTGAATTAAACAGATAACCATGGCTTGCATTGCACACTATAATCGATTTCTTAGCGGAGGTCAATGTAGATCCCGCCTAGATTCTGACTTTTTACTCCTAAAGAGGAGTAGTGACTATTAAAAGATAATGACAACAGTAATTTGGAGTTTCACTGTTGATCCAAGATACTAGGTATTATCTATGTATGAGTGTTAGATTTCATCTAATAACTAGAGACTCAAAAGGTAATAGTTAACTAAGATCACGATAAAGGTTAGTAATGTGACATCATTAGACTCAAAAGGTAAAGGGTGAAATTTGCCCACTATTCCAAAAGATTGTAGGTGGTACATAACTTATTGATTCTGCATGCAAGGTATCAGGTTGTTTCAACATAGAATGATAAGCCTACAGAGTTGAGAAGCCAAGGGACCACAATCCTAGTGTTCACCAACATTTATTACAACAAAAGTCAGGGTAGTTATTGTCTTTAGTGTAGTTATTTTTTTGAGATTATTACATCAAAATCCCTCATTTACTTTTCTAGTTCTTGCCCATTGATTATAGCATCTTAAATCCATGAGTCCATGTATTCACTTAGGATTTGACCCAACCTTTGATGGGTAACTATATTTTGATAGAGACTATATCATCATCATCTGAGAGAGGTGTTGTTTGGACTTCATCAAACTTTTGGCATCATTTCTAGGGAACATGGTGTTGATTTGTTAATTAAAGTTGTTGCAGTTTTTGGATCTCCCTTTTTGTTGTTGTTCTTAGTTGGGCATACTCCGGTGTATGCCTAGAATACAAATTTAAGGTAATTACTTTATCCCACAGAATTTGAATCCAATGATGGTCCTATAAACACCTGGTAGGATGTGTAAGCAGAAAGAGATAAACTTCTTAAAGGTGTTCATGATGTTGTATGCCCCCTAATCCTGAAGGATTTTAGGAAATTATTGATCGATAAACTGGTGAGATTTTAGCTCAAGCTAAAAAGGAGATATGCATAATAGAAGAATCTCAATGCATAGCTTGGAAGGCAAAGTTTGCTGAGTAGAGATAGGCAAAAGACCGTCCAGCAGTACTAGGTGAAAACCAGAGTAGAAATAATGGAGGCCAACCTCAAGTGATCCCAGCATATCAGTATGTTTAGTTGTATGACGATGATGAAGGGGATATGGGATATGTTAAGCTGGCAGAGACTAGAGCTATCAAGCTTCTTGTTTTGCCCCCTGATGTCAAGTTCAACATTTCTAGTGCTATAATTCAGCTATTATACTTGAAGGGATTGTTTTCAAGGTTGCCTAAAAATGATGAAAACAGGCATCTGCTGAATTTTACTAGGATCTGCAGTACATATCCCATACCTGGGGTAGATATGAAGGCATTGAGACTGAGGTTATTTCCCATCTCTTTTATTAGAGAGGCATCTTTAAGTCTACGATAACTTCCAAGAAGGTTTATCACTACATTGAGCAAGTTACACATGGAATTCTTGAACAAATTCTTTCCTTCTATAGGGTACTGCGCTCAAGGACGAGATTTGTAGCTTCAAGCAGCTGAAGTCAGAACTATTTATGAGGTATGGTTCAGGTTCCAGAAGAAATAGAGCTTGGTTCCCAAAAACCAAATTTCAGGGACAAAATTGTTGGAGATCTTCTATAGAGCCCTCACTATAAGTTCCATAAAAATGGCAGAGACCATCTCTGGAGGAGCCTTGATAAGATTACTATAGGAGATGGCTTCGAGTATTAATGATCAAATCTCATTAACTAACCAAATGTGGAAATCTCGGGAGGTTAGGAGAGGTTTTGACATTTATTTTATTGGAGCTTTTGGTGATCAGAGAGTAGATGAGGATGTTGTAGCTCACCAGATTTATCTATTGAGGATAGACATTGGTGAGTTGGCCAAATAATATTGACTATGTGTTATGTGTGTGTGACATGCTACTTAGTTCCCTTTGTATGTTGAAGTCAGAACTTTATCGGTTAGTCTTCACAAAGTTTAAGTATAGTTGGTTAGGAATTGATCACAAGCAATTTTTTATTTTAATCCACTTTTATCCTAAATAACCTTCCATGTGAAAAATAGTATATCTTGATCCCTATTTTAAGCCTTGTAGCCTAATTCTTTGTTCTTATCTATTAACCTTCCCATTTATATTATAATGAATGATTTTTGGCCTTGGTCCTCCTTTGACATTATGCAACTCAACTCAGGAAAAATGCCTAAGTTAAGAGTGGCTATCATAGGTGTGTATAGTGTGAAGTGGGTATGTAAAAGGGTAAAATCAGAGAAGAGTTATTAAGTCTAGGTGTGGTAGCAAAAGAAAAGAAAATGAAAAAGAAAAGATAAACTATGAAAAAGAAAGAATAAAAGACCACACCCAACCTGAATGTGCTTTAAAATGGAAAGGGAGAAATAAGGGTGAAATAAAAAGGAAATTGGTTAATAAGTAAGACCCCACAGTTAGTGTTAGTCACTTGATTTGTCCATATGTTCCATACCAGCCCCCTAAGTCTATATTATAAGCCGAGAAAAGTCTTATAATGATTTTAACTTGACTGCCTGAATGCAATATTAAATAAAATAAGGGTAATCCTATGGTATTTGATTCACATTGATTGTAACTTCTCTTCTTAGGGTAAGTGTCTCTTGTCTATCCCTGCATTCACATGCATTATTTCCTAAGAGTGAGTGGGACATCTTTGTTGTGAGGGCATATTTGTCATATTGTTAGATGCTTGGTTTTTATAGGTAGTGTAACTTGTACATATGCATGGTTGCCAATTCCTAATGTAATACCATACCTTGATCCCATTGTGTCACATTGTTGTGCTTCATATATATACACAGTTGGTTTTGAAAAGTGAGGTTGGAAGGGGTGTTGTGTTTTGAGGTTAAAAGTGTTGATTTACTGCCCTGTATAGCTTATATTCTCCTAGTTAAGCTTCATTTTCATTTTATTGTGTTTTGTTGCCTGAGTACATTCAAACGTTCTAAGTTGGTGGTGTTGATGTGCTAGAGAAATATAGCATTTTTGATGCTTAAAATGAGGAAAATATGCAATTCTAGGTGTTTTTATAGTTAGATATTATGCATTTTGGGTATTTGTGGTAGGAAATCATGTTTTGGATGCTAAGTTTATGAAAAAGATGAAAAAGGTGTTTTGGCTACTTATTAAAGTAGTTATGGATGTTCGGTACACTTTTGGCTTGTTCGTGATCAAACTATGTGCAAGAATTTAAGAAGAGTTGAAAAGATGAGTCCCGACACTTTCTAAGTCATCATGTGGACTGCAACTAGTACTTATGGACCATTTATGAGAAAAGAAAGTGCCATAACTCCAAAATCCAAGGAGTTGACTTCTAGGAAATTTTGGTCTAGCACTTGCACTTGCCACTTGCATCCTCCCTGCTAGCTGCAAGTTCTACCTGTGCCCAAGGACAAGGCACAAGTGGGGACCATAAGTGGCCACCGACTCTTTTTTCTCCTATTTCATTTGGGCTTTGATTTTAGGGTTTTCTCATTTACTATAAATACCCTTTATGTGTTTTTAGTAGAAGTTACTCACTCTTGATATTTATAAACATATTTTGATCCAGAGATTTAATTTTGATCTTGAAACTATCTTGTATTAAATTCAGATGATTAATTTAGTTATGGTTTTGGGTTTTCTACTTCTTATTATTGTGATTTCATCTATTCTTTCAATCATGAATATTGTTGATTATTTCACAAGAATGAGTGGCTAAAAACCTATAGCTAAGGTTGTGGTAACCCTGCAAATTGTCGAAGTAGGGGAAGTGCTATTGTTGTTCTAAATCGATACCCATGCATGCATTGCTTTTTCTTCAGTATAATGGTTCTATTAACGGGTGCACACATTATATTCCACCTAGATTATTGCTACTTACTCCAGAAGAGGAGTACTGACTAGGATAACATAAAAACAATAATAATTTGGAGTTTAAATGTCCATCCATGCTTTTAAGTTTTATCTTAGTAAGATTGTTGGATTTCGTCTAATAACTAGAGACTTAAAAGGTAATACTTAGCTTGAATCAAGATAAGGATTAGTAAAGCGACATCCTGAGACTCAAAAGGTAAAAGATGAAATCCCTCTACATGTCCGATAGACTGTAGAAGGTACATAACTTATTCATTCTTCATACAAGGTATCTAGTTTATTAAACATAGCATGATAAGCCTAAGAGTTGAGAATCCATAAGGAACACAATTCTAGTGTTCACTTATAACTATTTACAATCGAAGTTGGTATTTGCTACTAGTTCGATATTGATACTCAAAAGACCTAATTTACTTTTCCAGTTCTTCCTATTGAGCAAAATAGCTGAGAGATACAATTCCATGTATTCCTTGGGATTCGGCCCCAACCTTTGTTGGGTTACTATATTTGGCAGTAGCCATATCATCTTCTGAGAGGAGGTGTAGCTTAGATTTCACCATATATGCATATGTATATGTTGTTTCATACATACATTATACATATGTGTATATATGTGCTTTATATTTGTGTATGTATACATATGCATATGCATATCTTTATATATGCACATATATATGCATATAAGTACAATTATTTCTGTATACATATGTTAATTTTTTTATATTATGAATCACCTAGTAGAATGAGTTTCGGCGCATTAGGATCCTAATATACAAATGTTCAATCATTTAATTGTATATATATAATATTATACGTTTATACAATATAGCATTGATATACATATTTATATGTTTATTTAATACATAGTCTTTATGCATATGTATATGTTATGCAAATGTGTTTGTGTCATTTGTATCTACTTATTCATTTAGTTATATATGTACAATATTATACATTTATATAATGTATTGTTGATATGAATATGTATATATTATACTTTATACATAATTATAAAATTAGAATCTGCATGCTTATACAATTGTATATATATTCAGTTAAAATTCAATTGTATGAAGTATAATTGGTTTGTATACGTTTGTACTAAAAAGGGACCAATTATGGAAGGATAATCAAAAGCATTTTTTGTTATATAGAAGGAAAATATTAAGGAAAGTTGGAGATAATAATGAGCATTAATTACTCTTTTTTTGTTTTAAATTAATATTAATTATATTATATAAATGAGTCCTAAATACATTTGGTCATTAACTAATGTCTATAGAGTGTAATTAGTGAAACTTAAAGCATGAAGTTAGTTAGGAGGAATCTAAGGTGTCTATATGTGAAGTTTTATCATTTTTTTGAAATGTTATACGCAATTTACGGTATTGGTGTGTTACTTTGAGGTACCTTTATAATTACCGGATTAATCATTTTGTTCTAAAAATATTTTTGTAGCCATAAATCACTATTTAAATCCTAATCAATTAAGTGCATCAAAAAGCAAGAAATGGATTGAAAATTTATCCAAGAACCACCTTAAATGATAAAAGAAAAAAAGAAAAAATATTTGTAAAGGAGTAAGGCGAGTTGCATATTAATTAAAGACTCATTTCTAATTTGAAATAAAAAAGTGAAGAGAGCAAAATGGATCAGAAAAATGGTTGCGGGTTTACAAAAAATGAACAAATGCCTCTAATACTAGATAATCTTTCGGCCCGATGAATTTGGTTTTGATTAAGAATGAAATTATGCATCTTTTCCCATACTCTAAGTAAAAAATATGAACATCGAGAATGCAATTATGCACCTTGATAAAGATCGTCCTAAAATTATTTTTCATTAGCTTTATCCAAGAAATATAGATTGATATTATTGGCAAATTAAATATAAGAAAATTACGTTCGACAAGAATAATTTATCTAAAATAGTTTAAGTCAAGTATAACTTGATAAAAATGACTGTTCTGGAATAGCAAAACTCGAGCAGTACCTTATACCTTCCCCTCAGTCAATAGAATTTTTGACCTGGTCTCCTATTTTCGTAGATAAAAAAAGAGTAATTTTGTTTTAATTACAGATTCAATAAGGTAACTTAGAATACCATAACTCATTTTAAGTGGAAATTATGTAAATAAAATAATCTCTATTCAATATCATCACTTTAATTGAAAAAATTCTTTGACCTGATAAAAAAGGGTATAAAATCATGTAGTTTGACTTCAGCATTGAAATTACATCTATGGATTCTGTAACTTTGTTGCAGCCTACATTTTGAAATTTAACTCTTTTTATACTACTTTGATAGGTTGACTACTAGTTCAGTTTCTGTTAGTTCGGATGGGTTGTACTTGGTAGATGCTTGGAAGTTGGTCTATCAACATAGGGTTTTGGTTTCTACTACTTTTGGCCTAGATTTCTTAGTTGTCCTTACAAATTTTGAATGCCAACTCAGTGAGATAAGTTACCTAAGTTTAACTTAGAATGGTTACACCCCATAGTCGGTGGGGTATAATGGAGTGGATCATTCAAATTTGAGAGATTATGCATGCGATTCATGATTATTAGTTTTGAGGTTCGTCCGAGTTAGTTATAGCTTTGGCTAAAGATTGGAAGCTTTGATCATCTCCATTTGTATGTCTAGGTAGTACCTTATGGGTTTATTATTATGATTGCCATAATGGATTTTCAGTAGATCAGCTTTAGTCTATTAAGGTTTGTGAGATGTGATTATGTAGGCAAGGCTCGAATGATATTCTGTGTAGATCAGAGCAGATAACAGTTTTAGAATGATAAACAAATATTAGATTTAAAATTTGGAGTTGTTCTCATAGTTTAGCCTTGGGTGGTCTTATACATGTGATATTAGTGTACTGTGGTTGGGCTTGCGTGCTTCAGTCATTCTCAATTCAATTGGAGGCTAGTTGGTTGATGAAGTTGAGTTTTTATTATTTGGGAAATAAAGTAAGAAGGTTGGTGAAAATGGGATACCTTTGTTGAAATCCCTTGAAAACATTGGTTTGACTTAGAGGTTAGCTAGGTAGTTTTTGTTGGAGCATGCAGGCCTAGTACCTCGTCATTTAAAGTTTTTGGGAAACTTTGATCCATTGACTTTTGTAGATGAAATTCCTTTTAGTAGTGGATATTGTAATGAGGCTCCAGGTCATTTTCTCAATATCCATGCATTTATATCATTTTGAGCCTTCCCTCAGTGGTTGTAGGTTATTTATGACCTATCAAAACTGTCGATTTAGTCATTGGATAGTTCATACAGATTTTAGGATTATTTCTCTATCTTGGAGCTTTTGTTGTTAAGAAATAGGTCTCGGACGAAAACTTTTAGTAAATAGTATCAATTGAAAAATTCAACAAGGCTGTTATATCCACAACATTGATTATAGGTAAGAGGGATCCTTGGACCTGGTCTCGAGGCTTTTGGACTTGTTTTGGGCTATTAGTTAGAAATTGGTAAGTGGATCATTGGGTTTGGGGGCACTTTTTATTAAAATGATCTCAAATAAAAATTTTGATCGTGCCATTAGTTTGGAATGTCGATTTTGGGTTAATATCATAGTTAGTTAGGGTCTTGAGTCTTTATAATTTGTTTTAAGAATTTAGATGAAATATAGTTAAAATAGCTTAAAAGGGACCATGAGGTTTAATTAGTTGTAAATGACTTTTTTCATAATTCTGATTATTCCATTAGGTCCTAGATATGTTTTGAAATCAATTTTCACTACTGGTTTATGTTTATAGGGCTAGGATGAGTTTTGAGATTAAAAAAAGTTTTTTAAAAGTTGTTGGTGTTGGTGTTGCCGCTTTAGTGGCCGTTGACCATTTAACTGAGCCACTATTTGACTTCTTTAGCAGTATTTTGACCCTTTAACAAGGTTGCCTTAGCATTCAAATTTCCGATTTAGGGGACACTGCTGAGGATAAGACTAAAATCGAACTAGTTTAGTATTTTTGACATTTTATGAGCTAGGAAACTTTACTTTTATGATTCTTGATTCATTTTTCTTGTGTAATCATCGTCTATGTGTTTACAACTTTATCTATCTTAGTTTCCAAGAATACCTATTACAGTTTTCTTAATTTCCAACAAAACTTGTTATCAAAATCATTTTTTCGCCATTGTTGGAGCTTGGAGCATGGGAAATTATGTTAAATCATCCATTGAGTCTAAGATAAGCTGATTTAACACCTCTTGATCATTTTTTATTTTTTTCTCCCTTTCAAATTCTTCTTTTTTCCTTGTAAATTCCTTGAATTTAGTTTTTGAATTTTTAAACTTTATGGGCTGATTTGGGATTTGATTCAAGATCTATTTGTCCTTAATTTTTGAAAAAATTCCTTGTCTTTTGTGAGATCTCATGATGGATTAGATTTTATAATTCTATTAGCAGGCCCTATAGACTTATTTTTGACCTAATTTTTGGTCTAAAGTGTTATATCGCAATATGGATATTGTTTTACTCCTATTAACTTTTTGATTTTGATTGTGTGCAAATATTTAAGGATCGTTGATCAAAGATGAGCAATTCATGTATGATTCAAGATTATGGTTCAGCATTGAGTTAGGCCTGGGCCTACTCTTCTCTGTGAGATGGTGTTATGTATATAGCTGGCATGCTAGCTAGAGATTATAAGGTATGTTTATGGCAAGTTTATCATGACTTAACCTATTTGGGTAATTTAGGATATAAGTGTCACCCAAACCTTATAATAAGATACTCTTTATGGCCTTAGGACCATATTATTCTTGATTATACACATGATTAACCATAGATTAATATTAATGATCTTTTATTATAATACATACCGTTTGACTTAGAAAATTGTTACCTTTTCACTTAATAATTTGGGTGGTAATTTTACGATTAGATACATGTAGTGATTGTATACCCTTGATTACCTAGTTTCTCAAGCTATGAGGCTTAAAACGTAAATTATGTATTGTTGGGCTCGAGCCTGTAGTACAACACCTTTTGGAATCCAGGTGAGTATTCTATTCTTACAAGAATAAGATTCTAGTATATAGTTGCTTATGTTGTATTGTTTGGATATTGGTGATGGCATGCATACTTTTAGGTGCATTATGCTTACTTAGTAGTACAATTCCAACCAAATCCTTACCTTTACTACTATTTTCTAAAAAGGGATATATTTCTACTTTTCACTTTTAAAATAGATTCTTTTACAATGGGAAATACCATCTAAGTTAATGATTTCTAAACTTTTGGAACAAAATGTGCCATTTTAGAAATTACACCGAGGATGATTCTAGTCCATTATCAATTCACTCTTTACCATGACTATTTATTTTGGTCAAAGAATAGTTTGCTCTTTTCTAAGCTATTATACTAATTTAGTCTCGATCATGATCTCGAGCAACAGATTTACAGATTTGTACTTTTTTATTCTCGATTTAAGTCTTTCCATATATTTTATTTTTATATCTCTCTATTACTAGATGGAATAGAAAAATTATGATGGTTATTGAAAGTCTTAGCTTCGGACAGGGCAGTGTAAAGGGATATCCCGATTCCCCTATGGGTTTCTTCGTCCATGAGTCATAGTCCTAGAAAAGGATAGTCTTCGTAGGTACTACCTTTGTGAGATACTGAGCTTGATGAGGTGTATACACTTGATACATTATGTCACTTGTGTTAGAAATTAATACTATTACTTTATCTTGCATTTATCCATTCATATGCATTGCCTATCACTAGTATAATTGGTTGGTGCTTAAATCTATTAGTTTTACGGGAGGTTGTATAGGTATAAGCGATGATTGTAGTTTTCTAGGATATTTCTTGAACCTTCTGGGCTTATGGAGACCCGGTTAGGTTATTATTGGTCTATACTATTTGGTTACTTCATTGTTGGTTATTATGGTTTGTTAGTGACAGGATAGTTATGGACTGGTACCTGGGATTGTCTGTATATTTTTAATTCCTTTACTTTCTCATAGTAAGATATATTATTATTAGATTATCTCATGTTTAGTCATCATTATATTAGAGTCCTTGATTATCCTTGTATTAGATTCCTACAAGGTTAGTGTTCCTTGAGAAGATTAGTTGTCTATGAAACACCCTGGGTTTGGGACCCTTAGAAAATTTCCTAAATTTTTGGATTCTAGACATCATACAACTTGTGGGTACCATTCGTATGATGGGGTACAGTTGGTTTGCTCTTAGTCGTATGCTAACCAGTGTTGGTTGGTGGGCTGGATTGGTTTTTGGTATGGATACAACTTGAGTAGGAATGATTTGTATAGTTGGTGATGAGTCATATTATTAGGATTTTTTCTTCTCTTAATCTGAGACTTAGTGACCTAACTTGGATCTGACTACGAATGGCTCCCCATGAGCCATAAGATAGGGTACAAGTCATATCATTTACTCATATGGTAGACAGTGTTCAAACTTTTTTTATTCTATTTTGTCAACGATAGGGTTTAGGGGTACTAATTGTATGGTTGGGTATGACTTGGTTTGAGTAAGTTGTATGTTAGACAATATTGGATCCAAAGGGTAGAACTAGGGTACCAGTAGCGGGTACCATTCGTATTGGAGGGTACGATTGCTATTGGGTAGTCATACCATTTGACAAGAATTTTAAGCAGTTAAGTTGGAGGTAATCTCGACATTTCCCACTTAACCACTAAAGTTTGGATGACTTATATCACTATTGGGACATCATTTACCTAATTATTCAAATCTTAAACACTTAGAAACACTATCTAATTCTCACTAAGGCTTTTTGGTAAAGGAAGGCCAAAGTTTCATCTAGAGGATCAATTTGGGGCTTGTACGGGTGATTTATCTCCATTATCTTCATAATCCAAGGCATGTAATCCTCCCTTATTGATAGTTACAAAATAAAGGCATGTTTTATACAATGTTTTCATGGCATGATTATTGTATAGTGTTGAGGTTTTCAAATATATGTTGGGGTATTGGGGTTGAAAGTTTAGTTATGGTTTTTCAATGTTTTAATTATGTAATTATATGCTTTAATGGTGCTTTGGACAATTGGTTGCATGTGAATGGTTAATTAGTAAATGGATTTGGTTTTAGAAACACTACACCTCCAAAATGTTTGATAAAATGCCTATGAGAAATCTTTTAATGTAACTATTGCATGGAATGGTTTTGTAATGGAACCCTAAAATGGTATAAATGGTATTAGTGGTTTGGAATGGTTAATGGTAAGGGTTGGTGTTCATGGTTATGGTTCATTAAACTTCCTTGTAAGGTACAAGGGAATTCCCCAAGTAAACATGTTCATGAATGACTTTTGGGGTACATGGGATTCCCCCAAGAAAACTTAATAATGAAAACTTTGTGGGGTACATGGTATTCCCTCAAGTTAACTTGATAATGTAATCTTTGGGTACATAGGAATCCCTTTACATGAAAAGGTTGGTTAAGGACATTGCTTTCAAGCTGTATTTGGTATGATGATACCACTACTCATAGCCTTGGTTAATAATAATGAAATAATGGTTTAGTTGGATGGTAATGGTTTTAATTAGTCAATAATGTTAGGGTGTGATAGCTAAATCTAAAGGTGCGTGTACGATGGACGGACACTAGAAACTCATGTTTGACTACATGAGGGTTGGTCATAACAACCATATATGATACTATGAGGTACATGAGAATCCTCTAAGTACATTGTACATATGTATCATGGATAGAAAATGGTACTCGGTAATCCCCTAGTCTTGTGGTATCTTTAATTTATCCGGATACATGCATCAAGGCCTGTTCAGGGGGTTACACTGGACCCATATAGCCCTTGGGAGTTTCTAAGATGGTTAAGCTACACATACCCAAGTTAATGGTTTTAAAGACATGCTAAACCCAGCTCACATCCCTGAAATAGTTGTATATATATGTATGGATTATATAGATATGGTTTGTTTACTTGGTTTTACTGGATAACATTATTTTATCCTTATCCTGAGTTTATGCTAGAGTTAACCCGCTAACCCATCTTCGAGCGGATGTATCCCAATGGATGCAAGAATCAGCCATTCTACTCTTCCTACTTTATGATATAATTTAAGATCAACTATTGAATTAAAGTAGTGATCTTCCATATTCTTGAAGGCTCTGCTTCATATCATAGATGTCTTTACATACTTTAGTTATATTAAGGATATTGCTTTTGGCTATGGTTGGGGCCATGTCCCAACCAGATATTGTTTTTCTTTTACTTAGATACTTTTGTGGAAATTTATGGTTTGGAATAGCATGGATCAGTATTGGTGCTAGCCTTAATACTGGCATTGGTATTTGGGCTGATACTATTGGACTTGATTTATGATTGTTCCATACTTTTATTTATGTTATGGACTCGTAATTGATATTGTTTTGGTTTTGACATGGTTATTGGTTAGGTTTTGGATAGCTGTACTCATTTGGGTCTATCATTGACATAGACCTATCCTACAGTCTAAATTTGTACAAATATACTATCTTGTTATATGTTCAAAATTCATTTGACTAAAGGTATGCATTTGGATGGTTGGGTTGGTTATCGAGGGTGGTCCCAGATCCTAGTTGAACTTGGGATGCCTATTACGACAAGGCCTTAAGTTGGGTCGTGTCAAGTTGGTATCAGAGCTTTAGGTTCATGGTAAATTGGAAGTCCATAAAGCCGTGTCGAATAGAGTCTCTTTTTAGGATGTGTAGCGCACGACACACATAAAGGAGAGGCTATAAGGAATTTAGGAAGATTTCACTTTCTTGGTATTTTATTTTTAAGCTTTGATTCTAAGTTTTGGAATCTTCTCTAATCTTGGTTTGTTTTCTTTTCATATCATGCCTCGATGGTCTAAGACGCAACATAACTCTTCTGTCCTAATAGGGGATAATGTTGAAGAGACACGTACTACTCAGGAGATCCATACTCAATATAGGGGTTAAGTACCTGATATTTCTTGAGTTCCACCAGTTGCTACCATTCCTCCTTAGGTTGAGGTGAATAATGCAAAATTGTCCATCGATTCATGTTATTTCTCAGTTGGTTATTGCTTAGGCTAAGTGGGATGTATCTAGTGTTTCATCTGCTGAGGCCATAAGGATTATCCAGTTTATAAAGATGAATCCTTATGATTTTACTAGTGTGAAGGTAGAGGAGGATCCTTAGGGTTTCTTAGATGAAATAGAGAAAATCTTCAAGGTGATACAAGACTTGAATGTGGAAGGGGAGAATTTTTCTGCTTACTAGCTTAAGGATGTGGCGTACCAGTGGTATGACATGTAAGAATGGGTAAGAGGTGATGATGAGGATTAGACTTTCAGGGTGAACTTGTCTAATGCTTTTCTAGACTGCTCCTTTCTTCAGTAGTTGAGGGAAGAAAAGGTGGAAGAATTTGTTAATCTAAGACAAAGTAAAATGTTTGACAAGGAATATGCTTTAAAATTTCATCAGCTGTCTAGGTATGCTCCAAAATTGGTGTCTGACATGAGGTCCAGAATGAGAAAGTTAACTTCTGGACTGTCTTAGGATTTGATCCTTAAAACAAAGACTGTATTTTTTATCAAGGATATGGATTATTCTAGGTTGGTGGTTCATATGCATTAAGTGAAGAGGGAAAAGAGGAAACAAGTTGAGTTTTGAGAAATGCAGGGTAAGAAGTTCAGGTCATCTGAACAAGGTCGTTCTTAATAGCAAGGTGGTAGGGGTGGTGATAAATGGCCAAAAAAGAAATATGAGAGTTCTGTTCCTTTGCTTCAGCTAGTACTCCTTACCCAAAATAGTTCGATGATAGGCGTCAGTAGAGAGGCAATAATTTCTAGGCACAGGGTGCCCAATCTTAGGCGAGTGGTTTTGTCGTATGCTGCATAGGGGTTTTGTGATAAGGGGAGGGAATAGTATTTCAAATGTGGTCAACTAGGCTATTTTCTTAGAAAATGTCTCATTGGTAAGGGTGCTTTGGGAGAGAATAAGGCTTGAGTTTCTCCATCTTCTTCTCCTACACCAAAGGGTGCTACTTCTGTATCTATTACTAGTTCTAGTACCGATGCAGGTCAGAACAGGTTATATGCTATTACTACTCAGCAAGAATCTGAGGCATCACTTGATGTCGTTACGGGTACGTTACAATTCTTTTCTCATAAAGTGTGTTATTTTCTTGATTTTGGGTCCACTCTCTCTTATGTGACCCTATTGGTGGCTGTGTATTTTGGTTTTGATCTTGAGGTTATTTGTGATCCTTTTTCTATTTATACCGTAATAGGTGACACTGTTGTTGCAAAAAGTATCTATAAAGGGTGTGGTATTTTTTTGTAGAAGGTATACTTTGGTTGATGTGTTTGAGCTTGATATGGTGGATTTTGATTTTATTCTAGGAATGGAGTGGTTACACTTCTATTATGCGTCCTTAAATTGTCAGACCTGTAAGGTTGTCTTTAAGTTCCCTGGTGAACCAATTATTGAGTGGAAGGGTGGTTCCCTAGTCCTAGGGGGAGGTTTATTTCTTATCTTAGAGCTTTGAGAATAATCTCCAAAGGGTGTATCTATCATTTAGTCTTGTTTAATGATTCTAACTCGAAAGGTCCTCCATTAAATTTGGTTTTGGTGGTAAATGAATTTCCTAAGGTCCCTTTGGATAATCTTCCTTGTTTTTCTCCAGATAGGGAGATTGAGTTTGGTATTTATTTGGTTTCAGACACTCGTCTAATATCTATTCCTCCTTATAGAATAGATTTCGGCTGAGTTGAGGGAACTCAAGAAGCAACTTAAGGATCTTTTGGATAAGTGTTTCATCTTTCCTAGTGTATCCTTATAGGGTGAACCAGTATTATTCGTGCTTAAGAAGGATGGTTCCCTTCGGATGTGCATTGACTATTGGCAATTGGATACGATGACGGTTAAGAGCAAGTATCCTTTCCAAGGATAGATGACTTATTTGATCAATTGCAAGGCACAAAATTTTTTTCTAAGACAGATCTTTGGTCTTGGTATCATCAGGTTAAGATTGGGGAGACGTATATCCCTAAGATGGATTTTTGTACTTAGTATGGGCACTTTGAGTTCTTTGTTATGCTATTCTATTTGACTAATGCCTCAGTGGCAGTTATGGATTTGGTGAACATGCTTTTCAGACAATTTTGGGATCTCTTTGCCATTGTGTTCATTGATGATATCATGGTGTATTCTAAGAGTGAGGTGGATTATGCTAATCACCTTAGTATGGTGTTGCATACCTTAAAGGAGTAGCAGTTGTATACCAAATTATCCTAGTGTGAGTTTTGGTTGAACTCTGTAACTTTTCTTTGTCATATTATTTAAAGTAAGGGTAATATGGTGGATCCACAAAAGTTGGCGATGGTTAAAAAGTGGACTAGACCCACGACTCCAATTGACATTCAAATCTTTTTAGATTTGGCTGGGTATTATAAGTGGTTCGTCAAAAGTTTCTCGACGATAGCTGCCTCATTAACTTAGTTGACTCAGAAAAAGGTAAAGTTTTCTTGGTCGTATGCCTGTGAGGAGAGTTTCGAAATGTTGAAGGACAAGCTAACTTTGAATCTAGTTTGGATATTTCCTGAAGGTAATAAGGAATTTCTGGTTTATTGTGATGCATCTCGTGTGGGACTTGGTTGCATTTTGATGCAGCACGGTATGGTGATTTCCTATACTTCCAGACAGTTGAAGGTACATGAGATAAATTATCTTACTAATGATTTGGAGCTTTTAGCTGTGGTTTTTGCTTTGAAAATCTGGCAGCATTATTTATATGATGTGCACATCGACATATTTTTTTAACATAAGAGTCTACTATATGTGTTCACTCAGAAGGAGAAAAATCTCATGCAGAGGAGATAGTTGGAGCTTCTCAAGGACTATGATATGAGTCTTCACAACCACCCAGGTAAAGCTAACGTGGTTGTTGATGCTCTTAGTAGGTTGTCTATGATAAGTTTAGCTCATGTGCATAAAGAGAAGTCAGAATTAGTGAAGGATATTCACCGCTTGGCTAATCTTGGAGTTTGTCTCTTGGACTCCTTTGATGGTGGTGTGATGGTACCAGAAGTGGTTCGGTCATCTCTTAGTGCAGAGATCAAAGAGAAGAAAATGCTGGATCCTATCTTGATAAAAATCAAGGATGATATTGGTGGGAAAAAGTTGATGGTATCTGAGATTAGTGGTAATGGTACCTTGAGGTACAAAGGTAGGTTATATGTTCCCAATATCGATGGTTTACAACAAAGGATATTGGTTATGGTTCATGAGTCGCGCTATATAGTCTATCCCCGTTTGACAAAAATATATTAGGATATCAAGGAGATATGTTAGTGGAATGGTATGAAAGGAGATATGGATGATTTTGTGGACAATTGTATGGTGTACCAACAAGTTAAAGTTTAGCACATGAGGCCTTGTGGGTTGTATAAGGAGATTGATTTGCCAGAATAGAAATGGGAGGTAATCAATATGGATTCCGTTACTGGTCTTCCTCGATCTCAAAACTAATTTGATTTGATTTGGGTCATGATGGATAGGATGACAAAGTCTGCTCACTTCTTACCGGTGTGGACTAGCTTTTTGACTGAGGATTATACAAGGTAGTATCTTCAAAAGATTGTGAATATGGATGGGGTGTATGTTTTGATTATCTCTGATCGTGGTATGCAGTCTTTATCTTACTTTTGGCTGTCTTTTTAAAAGGGATTGGGTACTAAGGTTAATTTGAGAACTATTTTTCATCTGCGGGCGAATGGGGAAGCAGAGAAGAATATTAAGACATTGAAGGAAATGATTCATGCGTATGTGATTGATTATGGTGGTAGTTGGGTTAAGCATCTAGCTTTGTTAGAGTTTGCTCATGACAATAGTTATCATTCTATCATTGGGATGGCCCCCTTTTTGAGGCATTATATAGCAAGAGGTGTTGGTTTTCTATTGGTAGGTTTGAGATTAGCGAGGTGGATATGTTTGGCTCGTATATGGTTTATTAGGCTATGAAATAAGTGAAGGTAATTTGGGCTAGGCTTAAAGATACCCAATACCGCTAGAAGTCCAATGCAGATAGAAGGTGTAAAGACTTAGAGTTTCAGGTTAGACATAAGGTATTCCTAAAGGTATCTCCCATGAAGAGTGTGAGACGATTTGGTAAAAACAGGAAGCTTAGTTCCATGGATGTTGTCCTTATGCGGTTTCGAGAAAGGTTGGTAACGTGGTATATGAATTGGAGTTGCCTTCTAGTTTGAGCCCCATTCATATGGTATTTCATGTCTCTATATTGAGAAGTGTCTTAGTGATCCTTCTTCTATGGTTCCTTAAGAAGGATTGGGTATCTTAGATTCTCTTCCTTATGAAAAGGTCACGATTGAGATATTGGATTGGCAAATTCATCAGATACGGACCAAGGATGTGGACTCGATTAAGGTTCTATGGCAGAACCACAACGTGGAGAGGCTACATAGGAAGTGAAAGCGAATATGAATTCTAAATATCCACATTTTTTTCTGCTCTGGATATTTGTGCAGAAGGTATGTGTTCTTGATTACATCTTTGTTTTCTAACTTAGTTAAAGGTTCAATAGATATTTGATAATACAAATGAATCGTGCTTGTGTTTGACCTACCTTGTCCGTCATTCGTGGACAAATAATCCTTGTGGGGGAGAATGAAACACCCTGGGTTTGGGACCCTTAGAAAATTTGCTAGATTTCTAGATTCTAGACATTATATGACTTATGGGTACAAGTCGTAAGATGGGGTACGGTTGATATGCTCTTGGTTGTATGCTAACCAGTGTTGGTTGGTGGTTAGGATTGGTTTCTGGAATGAATATGACTTGAGAAGGTACGATTCGTATGGTGGGTGATGAGTCATATGGTTTTGGATTTTCCTCTACTTAATTTGAGAATTAGTAAACTTACTTGGATTTGAGTATGAGCGGCTCGCCATGATCCGTAACATAAGGTACGAGTAGTACCATCGACTCATATGGTAGACAGTGTTCAAACTTTCTTTGATTCTTTTATGTCAGGGATACGGTTTAGGGTATGGTTGGGTAAAACATGGTTTGCGTAAGTCGTATGTTGTACAGTGTTTGGTCTATAAGGGAGGCCTAGGAAACGAGTTATGGGTACCACCCATATTAGAGGGTACGACTAGTATGGTGTAGTCGTACCATCCGACGGGATATTTCAGCAATTAAGTTGGGGTTAATCTGGATACTTTCCTACTTAATCACTTAAGGCCCAATGACTTAGATCACTATTGGGACATAATTTACCCTATTATTCTAATCATAAATACTTAGAAACACTCTCTATTTCTCCCTAAGGCTCTTGGGGTAAAGAAAGGCTAGAGTTTTATCTAAAGGATCAATTTGGGGCTTATACGGGTGATTTCTCTCCGTCATCTTCATAATCTAAGGCATGAACTCCTCCTTCATTGTTAGTTCCAACTAAAGTTATATTTTATATAACGTTTTCATGGCATGATTATTTTATGGTTTTAGGGTTTTAAAATAAATGTTTGGGTTTTTGTATTAATTGTATCGTTATGGATTTCCCTTGTTATAATTACGTAACTATATGCTTTAAGGGTTGTTTGGACAACTGTTTGCATGGGAATGACTAATTGATAATTGGATTTGGTTTTGGAAACACTACACCCCTACATGTTCGATAAAATGCCTATAAGAATGGTTTTACTATATTATTGGACTTTTAAAGGGACTATTGCATGGTATGGTTTGGTAATGGAACCCTAAATGGTATAAACTATTTAAATAGTTTTGAACGGTTAAATTAATGGTTGGTGATCATAGTTTTGGTTAATTAAACTTCCTTGTGAGGTACAAGGGAATACCCTAAGTAAACAAGTTAATGAACGACTTGTGGGATACATAGGATTCCCCCAAGCAAACATAACAATGGCACAATTGTGGGGTACACGAGATTCCCCCAGTAACTTGATTATGTAATCTATAGGTACATAGGAATCCCTTTAGATAAAAAGGCTGGGTATGGACATTTCTTGCAAGCTATAATCTTTATGACGATACCACTACTCATAGCCTTGGTTAATAATTATAGAATAATGGTTTAGATGGATGGTAATTGTTTTAATTAGGCAATAATGGTAGAATGTGATAGATACCTGTGAAAGCCTGAGTCCAATGAACAAACTCTAGAAACTCTTGTTTTCCAACATAAGGGTTGGTCATAGCAACCATAGATGATACTATGAGGTGCATGGAAATCATTTAAGTACACTGTACATATGTACCATGGAGAGAGAAGGGAACTCGAGAATCCCCTACTCTTATAGTATCTACGGTTCATGCGGCTACAGGCATCAAGGCCCGTTCAGGGGGTTAACTAGACCCACATAGCCTGTGAGTACACAAACCTTTAAAGGCATGCTAAACCCAACTCCCTTTCCCGATGTGGTTGTATATATATATATGTATGGTTTGTATGCATATGGTTGGTTTACTTGGCTTTACTGGATGGCATTATTTTATTCTTATCCTGAGTTCATGCTAGTATGCACTCGCTAACCCATCTTTGGGCAGCTGTATCCTCATGCAATGTAGGAACCGACCATTTTACTCCTCCTTCTTAGTGATCGGATTCGGAATAAGTTATTTGATTGAAGTGGTAAGCTTCCATATTCCAAAATGATTTATTTCATATCATGGATTTCTTTACATACTTTGATTATTTTATTAATATTGGTTTTGGCCATGGTTGGTGGCATGTCCCAATCAAATATTATTATTTTTTTTGGTAGAGGCTTTTATGGTACTACTATGGGTTGGAATAAGCGGGATCAGTATAGGTGTCAGCCTTAATACTAGCATTGGTATTGGGGTTGATACTGTGTGACTGGATTTATGAGTATTCTATCCTTTTTTGTTATGTTATGGACTCGTAATTGGTTATGGTTTATGTTTTGGCATGGTTATTTATTTGGTTTTGGACGATAAGACTTGTTTAGGTCAATCACAGACATAGACCCATCCCAAATTTTGGATTTGTGCAAATACGTTATTTTGTTATATGTTTGGAATTTATTCAACTCAGGGTATGCGTTAGGATGGTTGGGTTGGGTATCGGGGGTTGTCCTCGATCCTGGTTAGACTTGGGATCCCCATTACGATAAGGTCGCAGGTCGAGTCATGACAATGTCATATATATTTGTGTGAGTGATAAATAGATATTGTTTATATATATATGGCATCACTATATATCCCTCTCTTCCTTTTTCTATTCATATTGTATATGTATTCTTTGGCCTTATACTACTACTCTATATCCTTTTTTCACTCTTCAATTCTATAATCTCTAGTGATATAAGGTATAGAACTTTAGTTCCTCAACAGTCTTAGAATAGGCTAGTTTATCTTTATTGCACTAGTAGCATTCTTGTGTTTAGTTTCTGAGATAGCTACCTATAGTTTATTTTCCTACTTTACTTGTTATACTTGCATTATCTTTGGAATACAGTAGGCCGAACGTGTTTGGTACTCATACTACACTTCTGTAGCATATAAATCATGGTACAAGTTCTCATTGTTGACGTATGCATTAGGTGGAGAAGCTGTGGATAAGAGATTTTGGGTGACCTCCAGATGTTTGGAGTAGTCCTACTCTCTTTTTATTGATTAGACTAATCTTCATTTGGTATTTTAAAGATGTCTTTTGCTTATACTTATTTTGTATTTCTCTTGTGACCTTATTGTATTAGAAGCTCATGTACTCGATCCATCAGGTTTTGGGTTATATTAGTTTCTTTATTATATTCATTCCACAGTTACCTTTATTTCGTTTGATAGTACTGGTACTAGCCATTCTGGATTACGAGTAGGCTTACCTACTGGTGGGTTATAGTAGAACCCATCATGACATAAGAAAATGGGTTGTGACAAAAGAACTTAGTTTGAAGTAGATGTATGTCAATCCCTGACAATGACACTAAATATTTGACTAGTCCATTGTGTATAAGGTTTTGTTCTCGTACACTCTAAGATATCATCCCATAGAGATTGAAAAATCTATGCCACAAACTAGTTATATTTGACTACTAATTGAGAATCGAATTGGTGAAAGGAGAGTAATTTCTTAAGTTTGTAAAATAAAGACGTATAAAGAAATAACAATTGAAAGATTACCTTGAAGAAGGAATTAGGGTTTTTTGAATTCATTTGGTATGTTTATTATAATAAAATCATTATCTTAGTAATTTCTACAAAACTGTAGTATAACTTCCTAGACTTGATTTATATGATTATTAGGAGTAAAGACCTCTCGAGAGTAATATTTAAATCAATCAACTTACTTGAGCCAATCTCTACTCGAGGATACACATTGAATGAAATATGATAAGAGGTCCTTCAATCATTAAACTTAACTGAGACTGGCCTTCCATGGGGATAAGGACTGAAGAAATTAAGATAAAGATATAAATCTAAAATATAGCTTGAATCAATCCTTCCATAAGGATAAGGATCAAAAGAAGCGAATTCCATTTGAAATAACGAGTGAATTAAAATTGTTATGACTTACACTTTATGAATAAATTATAGTATATTTAGTTTTCCTTCTTGTAGGAAATACAACTTAATATAGCTATAACTATTATATAAAATATATCAAATAACACTAATTTCTAGTAAAAGTGTTTCAATATGAAATATTTTGTATTTAAATAAACTCAAGTCAAGAAAGAGCTAAATTTTGTATTATATTCTTGAACCAAAACATAGTGTGTATGGGGAGTTAGGATTTTCTTGAATTTTTCAAGAAACTTTTAGCTTTGGATATCTAGTCCTTATCTAATAGGTTGATTTGACTTTATATTTCTGACTCGAGGAGGATTCTTGCTAGTGTTGTGGCTCGGTCTACATTGTTAGAGAATATTTGAGAGCGATAGTTTGAGGAAAATAGGTAGAGGAGGATTCGAGATGAGGTGTTGAAGTGCAAGGATAGGAAATCCACCTTGGATTCAGAGGGTGTTCAGAGATTCTAGGGTTGTTTTGAGTTCTAAGGGTTGGTAATTTTATTTCATTGATATAGCAGGAGGCCCATTGTTTCATTTATTCCATTCATCCATGAGAAACTAGTTTATCTTTCTTGTTCTATTAGCATTATTTTGTTTATTATCTTGGATATCTATCTATAGTTTGTATTCCTTCTTCACCTATTATACTTGCATTAACTTTGGAGCTTAGTTGGTTGATGACTATGGAGTACTATGTGTTTGGTACCATACTACACTTCTACAGGCTGTTCATCACAGTGTCTGTTCTTGCTGTTGAGGTGTGCATCATACGAAGCAGTTATAGATTGGAGATTTGGAGTGAGATCCTAACATTCAAAGTAGTATTGCTCTCCTCTTAATGTTTAATCTCTATTTTGTATTTTAGAGATGGATTGTAATTATACTTATTTTGTATTTTGCTTGTACTCTTATTATAACAACCTAATTTTCTGAAACAGGAATGTCTCACGGTTCTCAAGATCCCGAAGGACCACAAGCCAGCCCTCTACTGATATCTGTACCTGAACACAGCGTAATATACATAATAAATGTGGAAACTGTCCATAAGGTTAAAAACATCTAAAAATACTCAAAATTGAAAACTAAATTTTGATACACCAGTCTGAAAAGCCTCTAAACTTTCTGAAATGTGGAGTTGATGAGACATGTCCCTAACTAGCTCCATCTACTGAAATTAAATTAAATCTGATATGATTACAATAAAAATAAAGATCCTCCTCGACTGAAGAGGACTCACTGTTATGTGTACTGCTGCTGACTGGGACTGAGCTGCTAAGGGTACTCTAGATCTCGTGCCTCTGAACCTATGGTGTCAAATAAAACACCATAGCACAAAGTTTTAAGTACGGGAATGTACCAAGTATGAAGATGAGGTAAGGCTAAATGCAAGGGCTTATGCATGAATAATTACTTGACTGAATAATCCTGAGATTACGGAAAGAGGACACATGCATGAATGCACGAACCATAACTGACATCATCAAGACTCAAAATACTAAAACTTGGATACTACTTTACTGCCATCTGAACGCACTACTAATGCCTGATATACTGAACACTGAATCATCTGATACTGATAACTGAGTACTGGAGTTGATATCAGTCTTATCTAGCGAGTGATATTGAAAAATGATTAACTGAATCTACTCATATCAATGACGAAATTTTGAGCTTTCTACTCTCGACTGACTGCATCAGAGATCAAACCTCTCCAACGGATTATTTCCGAATCTACTATAAATGATAAGAAATGATTATGTCCGAATTTGACAACAAGAATACTCAACTAAATTTGAGACTGAGATAAAGCCTATCTGAAGGGTGATCTCTAGATCTGATAACAAGAATACTCAACTGAATATGAGACTGCGATCAAGCCTATCTGACGGGTGATCACCAGATCTGATAATAAGAATACTCAGATAAATCTGAAACTGAGATCAATCCTATCTGACGGGTGATCTCTAGATCTGATAACAAGAATACCCAACCGAATTTGATATTGAGATCAAGCCTATCTGACTGGTGATCTCTAGATCTAATAACAAGAATACTCAACTAAATATGAGACTGAGATCAAGCCTATCTGATAGGTGATCTTGTGATCTGATAATGAGATTACTCAACTAAATCTGAGACTGAGATCAAGCCTATATGATGGGTGATCTCTAGATCTGATATTGAATACCTTTATATGGAGCAAGCCAATCGACAGGTGGTCCATGAATTAATAGAACTATCTGAGTTCCTCACTGAGATAGATGACTGTATCTGACAATCCTGATTTCTAAAGATTGATACTAAAACTGCAACTGTGGGAAGGACTCACTTAACCAACATGCACTGAATCTTAACTGGTCGAGTCCAACCTGTAACACCAGCAGGAAGGGTGTCCATATCGTGCCATGGTTAAAGACCTCTCTGGTCAAGACTATCTGACAAGTGACCCTTGCAGGAAGTCAAGCCTAAGGCAATATAATAGTCAATCCTATCTGACGGGTGACTAGCCATTCCTGACGGGTGACTCCTGCATCCTACGCTAGCTATGCATTTCTAGAGTTTAGGGATTGCTCCTAATGACTCTACCTCTTTGACATGGCGCCGTCATCCCTACCCTCGCTCGGTGCTAGCTCCTACTCCCGACTGAAGACTTTGAACTGATTCTTAATTGAACACAAACTATGTTGAATCTGATACTGATCATGTTTCTCGAATGATCTAATAGAGTTAAGCTAAATTCACTTGGTTTTGTATATGACAGAATACTTCTGAATCTCGTTATTTGACCAAACGACACTGAGCTCGGGATAGATTTCTCGAATACTACTATGGACTGAACTGAACACTTGAATACAAGTAGATCTAAACTGAGTATAGAACTGAGGCTAGATTACTAGCGGTACCGAGATTATGAAGATTACTATGATTACTTATGTTCTGTATCTGTCTTAGAGTACAGAGTTCTATAACTCACTGAGTTCTATGAATCGTGACTTGACTAAGATTATGTTGAAAACTAACATGGGCTCTAGATTGAAGCTAAATTGTCGGGTATAAATAGCCCCAGGACTCGATAACATAAAAGTAAAGCATAACCATTCTTGAATTATCAAGACCATGGACATTCATTGACCATCGCACTCACTACAACATCTCTTTAAGCATTTGGGAATCATATATATGTGATAGTATAGGGAGACATGCTATTGGCTCATACTCCATTCAAAAAGATCTTGGATCAAACACTTAGCATGTATTAATGTTTTAGAATGTATCAAAGAGCACATAATTGGGGAATTTCAGGCTATCATGTCACAATTAATTCACTAACACTTTTCAACAAACACTTGGCATGCATGGGCTTGCACACAATTGGGGATTTCTAATCAACATGCTAGAATGTCTCTAATTCCTTCACATAAGAATTTTATCAAACATATGGGGAGCATGCTTTGCTTATTCAACAATTTCTACACCTAATTAACATGAACACATCACTTAACCATCAACTTGAAGAGGGTTTATCATGACCATCACATGAATTTCACCTACAGAGTGAACCAATTTTATTTGGACAGAACAAACACTAATAAAGCTCAACAGGGCTTACAAAGAAAACAATATGTTTTTGGTGGGTCATTGTTTTAGCTAAGTGGACTAACAAAACAAGGAGTACTATCCTATCTTATTGGGTCAAATACACGACAATATCCAATGAATTGGGCAAGTTCTAAGGTTAACACTTATGCAAGAACTATGCAAATACTTACCCATACAGGCACTAAATTAATTCATATCCTACTAACTGTTGGGATTTATATTACATAGCTATGCTTTGCTTCACTTTACATTCCAATGCCAGTTTCAGAGTCACAAATAGTTGCACAACACTTTACCACATGGTAAGAAGAAATAATTATACAAAAATTTAAAATACTTTTCCACAATCACTTATCATCCATATATACACAATGATGCCAACAGAATAGACAATTAATTTTATAAATAATCACTTGATTGTATTAACAATACATCACAGGAAAATAAAAATGCAATCTAGTCATGTTGGTTCTCCCAGATAAAACATGAAGAAAAAGAACATTGGCAACAAAAACCTCCATGGTATAAGTATCACCCCATTTAAAAAAAAGATGCAATATCCCCAATACATGCAAAGTAAAAATAAAGAGAGGAAAATACATGTACAACCTCTCAGTCAGATGAGGGATCATCCAAATAGTTTGAGCCTGCGTTAGCCTCATCTTCAACAACATAAAACCCTATAGTGGTAGGGGTACTCATATCAACATCCTCTAGAATTGAAGGGATCTCATGGTGAATAGGGTCATAAATTAGCCTCCTAGTTGGGGCCAAATTAGTGAAAACACCAGCAGCTTAATCCTGTACTCTCTTTTTCTACTTTTTCTCTACTCTCTTCAAACTCTTAAGTGCTTTCTGGATATCATAGTCTTCTCTTTCTTCCGGTGTCATGGCCTCAAGTTTTATTTTCTTAGCTACTCTCTTTGCAGCTTTCTTATCTTTTTTATCTATCTCTGCTACTTTTTTACCCTTGCCTTTGATTGGTCTCCCCATTAAGCCAATAATACCTTCATCTTCATCACTTGCAATCTGGGATGGATCAAACATGGGCTGCTGTAGCTTCCGTTTCAGCTCTGCTATATCTTCTTGGGCCTATCTAAACTCCACCATAAATTTGATAAAATTTGGAAAGGACATGGCATCCAGCTTCTTATTGATTTGTTCCTCCATATCATCCATTATTAGCTGAATATTCCTGAAAGGACGTACTACTGCCTCTACAATTCATTCAACAAAGGGTTTGAAATATGCCCCCCATATATTTAACTGCTTTTTAAACCTTTTCTGGGCTCGGACTATCTTTGCAAAGTTCTCCTGGTTCAGCTTGTATTCAGAATATTAGGGCGGGACTAATGCAGAATCTGCAGCCCTACCCATAGGCATCAAAGTTGAACCTACAGATGTGGTTGGAGGCATATAAGTAGCAAGAGTTAATGGCCTACTTGAAGGAAGCTCTGATGATTCAAAATCGGTCCCAACTGAGTCTGATGGGCTGGAGGTCTGTTGACTCTCATATCGAACCTTGAGGCATCCCTTGTCTTTTTAATATCTTGTTTATGCATTTCTTGGACCTTATTATCAATTCCACTAATTAAAAGGACGTTTGCCTGCCTACATAAATTTATGATAGGACATGGAAATAACAGTGCAGTGATGTTTTTGTGAGCGCGGGTAAACAGTTCATCGACAATAATATGGCCAAAATCCATAGTCAATCCTTCAATCAATGCAGTAACAATCACAACTTTATTGATTTCTAAGCCATCATCACCGCCTTTAGGAATTAGCCTCAGTCTGACAATTGCCCACCAGAACTTGGCCCTAAAGCTTAGGGATAACTTAGATATCCTTTCGCGAGGGTTGTGTCACCATGCAGAATCATATTCCTCTATCAATATTCTAGCCAGCCAAGGCCTTTGGTTTGTCGCCGTGAATAATCGATGCTCCAAACTTGGTATTGTACCCATTATCTGATATTCGGGCCCAAACAAAAATCTATTCAATGTACGCTCTAAGATATCTATGTTGACTCCACGTACAGAAACTGTGTCTAGATTGTTCAATTCACTGACTGATGCACCTGGGGGACAGTATTTCTATAGAAACTCCAAGTAGTTGGTAAAAAATCATGAACCAGATTCGATTGATAGGTTATGAGTGGTCTACTCATCTATACAAACTCATATTCATTGAATCGATGCTCGAGTTCTAGATACTCATGCAGAGTTGTAGTCATAATCTGATGTTCCTAAAAAATAGGTCTCTTTACTTCCAACTAGTCTATTTTCTCAATTCCTCTATAGAAATGATCCCGAGCGCCTTCTACCTGCTATCTAATAGCCTCTAGTACTTACAGGTCCTTGCACTGAACCATGTTTGGGTCTTTTTATTTTGGAACGTCCTCTTGGATGGGGTAAAATACTTCAACCCCTTCTTCAACAAGACTCAAGCTTGATCTACTACTACTACTACTGTTTTCACCCTTCTTTTCAGACTGGGAGGATGAAGAAATCACCTGGTGTCTTTGCCAAGTGTTGTAAGCTGGTACATTCGATGGGTAGGGAAACGGTCCGTCGGGTCTGCGATGGTCCGTCGAACCCAACTGTCGATTCAATTCTAGTAACTTTAGATCTGGGAAAGTTGGGACGTCTTTAGGTGATGGGTCGTCAGGTGTTCGATGGTCCGTCGCACAAGCCATCGCCTAAATTTTTCAAATTGGAGCCTTATTTTGGCATTTTGTCTAACACCTTGTGTAAACGTCATTTTAAACAAGGTTTTCATGCGTTTATATAAATAATACATCACAAATTTTGGCATTTTTGGTCCATGGGCTTTGCATACTTCACCAGGGCAGTGTTTATCAAGTTTTGACTTAATTCAGACCCGCACAGTATCAACAAGAAAAGAGAGAATTATTTAAACATTATCGCCTTCACCTACTTCATTTGTTCCTATGTTGAGTAAAGTAAAGAGTGATGAAAAAATCATACCTGAGTAATGCAGTACTTGGTCACTACTTTGACTTGCACACTAAACACAAAACAACAATTGGACCTTTGCTTTTGTGAAAGACTTGTTTTGCTTGAGTTGGAAAGATAAGAAGAAGATAATAGAGTTTAAATAGATGGGAATGGGAGGATAAGAAGTTTTAGAAGAGAATGAAAAAACTCAGGTATGTTGAATGCATGGAAAATAAATAGTCTTAGGCACTTGAATAGTTGGAGAATTACTTAACAACTAGAAATTATCCATTTAAAATTGTTTGGGTCGGATAAGGATGAAATATTCAACAATTTATATTTATTTGACCCGACCCACTAAACTAGGGTTAAGTGTGATGGTTTAAGAGATGATCCATCACAAGTGCGACATTCCATTAGATAACCTGTCACCCTCTTTCTAGTAACCTTATTTGTAACTTGTTTGCGATAGTTGGACCGATGATCCATTAATCTTGCGATGGTCAATCAATCATACCATTTTTACTTTCCAGTAACCTGGTTTGTAGTGTTTGTTGTGATGGTTCCCCACGATGGCCCGTCAAGGCAGCAATGATCCATCAGTCACCCCCAACTCTGTCAGCTTTTGGTTTTCTACACTCTCATACCTGCACACTTACACAAACCCTTCAGCTTGCACAAAAATATCAAAAATCTTACACTAATTTTTTACAACAACACAATGTGGGTTGCCTCTCACTAGCGACTGATTTATTATTGCAGCATGACTCAGTTATCTCGAGTACTCTGAATTCATCGAGATAAATGGTAGCAATACTCTTTATTGAGTCAATTGGACTGATATACATTTGCACAAGCTGTGCATTAACTTTGAAGAAACTTTTGTCTTCATTCTCAAGTTCCACTAATCCAGACGAGTAGATTTGTTTAACTTTAAATAGGCCAAAATATTTCGATTTGATCTTACGGGGAAAAATCTTGAGTTTGAAGTTGAAGAGGAGCATCAATTCACCTTTCTAAAAATCCCGCTTTTCAATTCTGCACTCATGGTACTTCTTCATTCTTTCCTCATATAAATCAGCTCTTTCATAAGCTCTAAGATGAAACTCATCTATCTCATTCAGTTGGGACAGTCACATGTTAGCTACTTTATTCAAGTTTAGGTTAATCCGCTTTAGTGCTCACAGTGTTTTATGCTCTATCTCAATCGACAAATGATATGCCTAGCCATAAGCCAATTGGTATGGTGATATGCCAATAGGTGTCTTGAAAGCTGTTCGATATGCCCGTAAGGCATTGTACAACTTCCTAGACCAATCTTTCTTGCTAGCATTTATAGTCTTGGAAAGGATAGCTTTGATTTCCAGATTAGATATTTCCACTTGCCCACTGGTCTGTGGGTGGTATGGGATAGCCACCTTATTTTGGTTAACTTCATATTTTGCCAAGGCGGCTCTCAGAATATTGTTGTAGAAGTATGATCCTCCAACGGTTATGATGGTATGTGGTACCCAAAAGCGAGAGAAGATATTTCTCTTTAAGAATGCGACAACCCACTTTCCTTCAATAGCTGTCAAAGCCATTGGCTTCACCTATTTTGAGACGTAGTAGACGACAACCGATATGTACTTCATCCCAAATGAGCTCATGAAGGGCCCATGAAGTCAATGCCCCAGACATTAAATAGTTCTACCTCCAGCATTTTAGACATTGGTATCTCATAGTTCTTTGAGATAGACCCTTGCCTTTGACATTGGTCATATATCTTCATGAACTTGTATGCATCTTTGAACAAGGAGGGCCAATAGTAGCTACTTTGAAGAACTTTTCTTGCAGTTCGATCAACTGCATGGTGAAATGAAACTTGGCAAGAATGACTCATTTCAAGTATACTCAATATATCTACTTCTGGGATACACCACCTAATAATTCGATCAGCACACCGCCAAAATAGATACGACTTATCCCAGAAATAATGTGTCACATTAGGGAGAAACTTTTTTCTTTAATGAAATGAAAGATTCTCCAACAGTAATTCACTTACCACATAGTTCACGAAGTCAGAATAATAAGGTACTTTATCGAGAACTGTAGCCAATATTTTCTCATACAGAAAGAAATCATCAATCGCTAGCTCGTCTTTGACTGCCAGCTCACTTTCGAGTATGGATAGATGATCTGCCACCTGATTCTCACATCCTTTTCAATCCTTGACTTCAAAGTCAAATTCCTGAAGTAGTAATACCTACCGAAAAATCCTTGGCTTAGCATCTTTCTTCCCCATTAAGTACCTCAAGGCAGAGTGGTCAGTGTGCACCACTACCTTGGTACCTAACAAGTATGCCCGAAACTTCTCAAAATCATACACAACTGCTAGAAGTTCCTGCACAGTCACAATGTAATTCTTTTGAACCTCATTTAGGACCTTGCTTGTAGAATATATCAGATGGAACAACTTCTCTTTCTTTTGGCTAGGAACAACCCCAAGTGCAACTCCACTGGCATCACACATAATCTCGATGGACTTAGTCCAATCAGGAGCAACAATAATTGGAGCCTCCAATAGTTTCAGCTTAAGGTATTCAAAAGCCTTACTACAGTCATCGTCAAAAGTAAACTTAGGCTCCTTCTCCAAAGGTTAGCAAAATGGGTTTGCAATCTTTGAGAAGTCCTTTATGAATCTACAGTAGAACCCCGTATGAACGAGAAAGCTACGTACCCCTTTTTCTGAGATAGGGGGAGGTTGTTTCACAATTACTTCAACCTTTTCCTTATCTACCTCAATGTCTTTAGAAAAAATTATGTGACCAAGAACAATGCCCCTCTTCACCATAAAATGGCATTTTTCCTAGTTAAGGACAAGGTTGAACTCTTTACACCGTTGCAATGCTCGACTAAGATTTAGCAAGTAGAGCTCAAAAGAATCACTAACCACCAAGAATTCATCCATAAACACCTCCAAGGTGTCTTCAACCATATCAAAAAATATCAAGATCATGCACCGCTAAAAAGTGGCTGGTATATTACACAAACCAAAAGGCATCCACTTAAAAGAAAATGTACCATATGGTCACATGAATGTCATCTTTTATTGATCTTCAGGAACAATAAAAATCAGGTTGTAACCAGAGTACCCATCTAAGAAACAATACCAACCCCTTCCCACTAGCCCATGAAACATTTGAACGATGAAAGGCATTGGGAAGTGGTCCTTTAATGTATACAAATTGAGTTTTCTATAATCCATACACACCCTCCACCCAATAACAGGCCTAAGTGGGATCAACTCATTTTTCTCATTTTCCACAACTGTCATGCCCTCTTTTTTGGGAACAGAATAAATGGGACTCACCCACTTACTATCTGAAATAGGGTATACCACTCGTGCATCTAGCCACTTGATGATTTATTTCTTCACCACCTCTTGTATAGGTGGGTTTGGATGATGCTGGTGCTCAATAGTCGGGACTCCATCCTCCTCTAGTAAAATCTTATGTGTACAAATACCCAGAGAAATGCCAATGATATCTACAATCGTCCACCTAATAGGTAGTATTTTCCTACTGCCCAGGAACACATACCTCAAATGGCCTCCAAACTCTTTCAGCTCTTAGGTAGGTTGTTCTTCTATAGAAGGCTTAGCAGGTGGACTTGGATGATTTTTAAAGTCCAAATCCAACTTCTTAGGTGCATCTGAATAAGACCTAATGTCTGTGAAGGCACACACAGTCTTCTCATAATCTTTGCTATCGTCATGGTAAAAATTCATCAATACAGTGGTTACAGTCTCCACAACAAAATTTTCTTCTATAGGCACTTCTTGCTCCACCTCATAATAGACATCCATAATAGAGAATACACTCATATCTTTTTGCTATTTCATAGACTGGCATATAGTAGCTCATTTGCCCTTAAATCAATAAGTACACTCACTGTTGTGAGAAAAGGTTGACCTAAGATTATAGGCACCTCGAAATCTATCTCACAATCAAGAATGACAAAATCGGCTGAAAATATAAAACTAGCCAACTTTACTAATACATCATATAGAATCCCCATAGGCCGCTTCATAGACCTGTCTGCCATCACTAGTCTCATGTTTGTACTAGCTCCTAAATCATGTAGAGCTTTTACAAAATCAATAGACCCAATAGTGCATGGAATTTTAAATGTTGTTGGGTCTGCCTTCTTCTGTACCGAAGACTGTATGGAGATAGCACCACAATGATGGATATTGTTCACCGGCTCATAGCTAACTGTCTACTTCTTTGTGATAAGGTCTTTCATTAACTTTGCATGCCCGGGCATTTGTTCCAATGCCTCCACCAATCATAAATTGATCGTCAACTACATAAGTATGGCAATAAATTTTCCAAAATTTATGTCATCGGCCTTCTTCTTCAATCTATAAGAAAAAGAAGATGATGGTTTGGGTAGAGAAGTCACCACTGCTTCCTTTTCCTTGTCTTTCCCTTTTTTCAATCCATTAACCAGTTATTCTTAGAAGAAACATCAATGTCATCCTACTTCTCAGACACGACAGGATTACTTTCTACAAGCTAGACATCTTCTTTGATCACCTCTTCAATAACATTTTTTGCCATAGAAGGGCCTGGTAATACCTTGCCACTCCATGTGGTAATTTCCATGCAAGAGCCATCATTTTAAGGGTTCTGAACTGTATCACTTGGCAAAGTTCCACTCTTCCTCTGATTCAATACTAGTGAGAGTTGGCTTATTTGCTGCTCCAATTGCTTGATAGAAGTAGACAGTGAATTTACCAACTAACTCATGGAAGACAAATCACTCTTCATAGTAGTCAGCCCAGAGTAGGTAGTCTTAACTCTTTTTAATAATTTCTACATCATATCCTCCATGGACATCTTGCCTGACCTAGTTGCAGCATTATATTTGCTTCCAGGAGGTACATACAGTCTACTCCTATCAATCTTGATTTTCCAGTTCCCTTAATCTCTATCCTTATAATAAGCCTGGTCATAATAGTTCTAAACTTGATTTCCTTGGCTATGGCCCCGAAACCCCCCTCATTATTTGGATAGTTCACCTCTTCTTCTTAATCCGAGTCAGCTCTTCCTTGGGATTCAACAGCTTTCACCTTCTCTATTTTTCTAGATAATAGATGTTTAGTCAGCAAATCCATCTATATCTTCAAGTGTTCCATGTCTTGGTCATATTCTTCCTTCTTCTTGCATTGTTCTATATTCATAATACCATACATGGTAGGGCTTTCTACCCTAGTATCCTTGGTATTCCAAGCTCTACTCTCTTTGGCCATCCGATCAAGCATTTCGAAGCCTCTGGAAAAGTAAGGTCAACAAATGACCCTCCTATAGCATTATCCATTATTGGCTTTGTAATAGAGTTCAAATCCTGATAAAGAGTCTCTATTAAATGAATATCCATCATGTTATGGTTCAGGCATTGCATCAGCTTCTTTTTAAACCTCTCCCAGGTCTCATGAAGAGCTTTAGTGGGAAGTTGTCAGAAGTTACTGATTTCACCCCTCAACTGTACCCTCCTAGAAGGTGGAAAGAGCCTTTCTATGAAAGCCTCTTTCAAGTGCCTCCCATTGGTGATAGAGTTGGGAGTTAGCCCATTGAGATATAGTGTCGCCTCCCCAGATAGAGACAATGGAAAGACACATAGGCGGATAGTATTCTTACCCACTCCTAGGTTATAAAAAGAGTTCCAAATAATGTCAAAGTTCACCAAGTGCATATTTGGATCATCTTCGGGAAGATCACCAAACAACCCTTTAAGATGAAGTAGATGAATCATCATACTGTTAGAGGAATAATAGCTCCAGTTACACCTGATCCATCCATTCCATCTTCGTAATTGTTCAGATCAAACTGTACCAATTGTAGATCCTGCCTCGTCCTAAAGGGGTGATTCCTATTTATATTCTGATTAACTAGTGCAGCCATATTCTCTGCTCATCTTCGGTTAACAGGATCTAACAAATTATCATCCCCTAAATCATCATCATCAGGATTAGGATAACGCACCAGCTGGCCATCATTCTACTAATTAAGTTGAGTTTTACCCAGAGCGGCTAGAATGTCAGTATCTTGGAGGTCTGCCATTTTTCCAATTAATTATGATTTCAGATGTATTGGTAATAACGGTTCACTCGATATCCATGTACTTGGAATACATAATAAATACCCTTCACAAAACAAAAACAACAAACTAAAGTAAAATTAAGGAAACTTGACCAAAGGTCAACTAACAAACACAAACTTAATCAGCAACAATATTCCTCAGCAACCGCGCCAAAATTTGATACACCCAAATTACAACTTTCTTCTGAAAGTGTAAGAGGTCATTTTCAAATATAGCACCAAACAAAGGTTGGGGTCGAATCCTACAGGGAATACTTGTGCAACTAAGTAAGTCAATTGTCAATGGACTGTTTATCTAAACTTCCAGAATAATGGAGGGTTTTAATGAGTTAATAATAGTCTTTTGTTCTTGTATCACACAGAGGTCTAGCTAATGTGACTTAATGAAAGTATAATTTCAATGAGAATGAGTTAACTACACTTATGCTCACCAAGATGTTCAAACAGTTAGTATTATAAATTTGTGATTTATTTCTAAGTTATAATTTCAATTACAAAAAATATTGAATTGTAACAATTACCCACTTATTTCTCAACCTAATGGGTATTTCACCCTTTACTTCTTTTGAACTTAATTTATTTATGTATTATTTAATAGGACTCTCATGAGGATTTATCCCGTTAGGGCATTAACCCTTAACCCAAAGGGAAAAACTATGGATTTCATATGATTCACCTCTTTTCCCAACATCCACCTTCTTGTTCAGACAAGTGGTGTTCATGGGCTCACTTCTCAAGTTTGCAACCAAAAGATGTCATTAAGATGAAGAGAGATTTATGCAATTCAGATAGATGTTAGAAATCAAATGGATTCATAATCCCAAGCAACTCTCAACATCAAGCCTCCCATAACCTAGTTATAAGAGTTTAGCTGCTCATATCCATATAAGATATTAAAGACATATTGATATTCCTAAATAACTTTAAGAGAGTACTTATAAAAGTTACAATATTGTTCTTCTCAATCTTCAATGGAAAATATGGAAATAATAATAAGATCTCAAGTTCTAGCTTCAAATCTCAAAGAAAAGTTTTACAATGCTTTCAATAGAGGAGAAAGTATGATAATACTATCAAGATTAATGAAATAAAACCTTTTACTTAGTATTTATACGATTCCAGGACTGGGGTATTAAAATTGAAACTTAGAATTGTTGCGTCATGCTTAACGGGTCAGGCGATGGTTCTTCGTCTGGACCATTACTGGAACTCTAGTGATACTGTGTTTTGATTCTTTGCGATGAGTCGAGTGATGATTCCTCACAGGGTCGGCAGTCCATCGCCTGGACCATCATGAGACTTCCAGTGACACTGTATTCTAGTTCATGGTGACGGGTTGGGCTACGGTTCATCGTAAGGTCAAAGGTCCATCCCATGGATCGTCCTAGTACTTCCAGTGGCAATGAATTTGGCTTCTAGATGAAGATTAGACTGATAGTTCATCGAATGGTTGATGGTCCATCGCCTAAGTCATCACTGGTCATATTTCTCTTGTTTATCCCAGTTATTCCAAGTTATTCATCACGCTTAGTTCTTTTCCTAAAAACACTAATTTCTAATGTTCAATACAACAATAGTTGCATAAAAACACACAATTTTCTTAAGAAAAAGGCCTAAAATGTTCCATCAAAAGCCAGAACATCACCACATCTATACTATTGGCATTTCCTGAACTAGCTTTCTTTAAGCTTGACTAACCATCGTCATCAGTATTAGAGGGCGGTGTTGTATGCGTGGGAGAGATAGTGGGGTTCTTTCTTATCGATCCTTTTGAAGGTGGTGATTCCTCCAGGGGTGTAACCTTCTTCCCCTTTACCTTGTTAGCACTACTTTCCCTTTTTAGGTAGTTTATCCATTGTTGTGCTGTCATATAAATCACTACTGTTGCTGGACAATAAAAAGTATTCTTAGCTAGTCACCTCAGGGCTAGCCGATTGTACCTTCTTATTGCTTTTTTTTACCACTTGCTTAGAGAAGGATGTGTTATTAGGAGACATAATTCCTGCAAACTCACCATCATTAGCAAGGAATTAAAGAAAAGAAAGCAAAAATTTAAAACTAAAGTTCAGTGTGCATGATCTGGTAAGAGTACGAGTGGGGAGTACTGGTCGAATTGACTAGGTACGACTCGTATGACTGAGACGTATGTTACACAGTGCCTGAGCAGTTGTTCATTGGTTAGCTTATGACTCCTCCTAACGAGTCGTACCAAGAGGGTATGACTCATTACAATATTTGTAAGCTGATCAGAATATTTTATAAAATCATATATCTCCCAGGTAAGTACAACTTTAAGTATATGAGTCGTATGTTTTGGATACCACTCGTTTAGATGAGTCGTATCCATTCTAGAACCTTAAACTTGTTCGACTCCCAGGTTATCAATAGGTACAAATGCTATTAAGTCCCTATAACAGTGGGTATGAGTCGTAAGCGGTATCGTATCTACTGTAATACAGAGGTCCTACTTTAAAGTTTGACTCTCAATCAAATTTCCCAAAATACCCATCCATTCTATGCAAAATATCTCTTATTTCAATCAACATAACACACATAATCCATACTACATTCAAGTTTATCCCTAATTTCCCTATTTTCAACAAAAATATAAGAATTAGGGTTTCAAAATTCAAAAATGAAGTGAAGTTAACTCAAAACAAGCTCAAGAAATCTCACATTCTTCCATTTATGCAACATATTTTGAGATTAATTTTTAATTACTTGAGTCGGATAAATTGAGAGTTGCTTCGAGTAGTTTACTTGTTTCTTAATATTCGTGCCTAATTCATGCTAGTTAAGGAAAGTGAGCAAAATGGTATGTGATTTCGAGTGTTTTTGAGTTATTAAACAAGTTGGAAGCTTGAAATCTCAAAAGCAATGGAGTTTATTCAAGTTTTTGGTATCGGGTGCCTGTTTTAGTTTCCCGATTTCTATTTAATTCAAGTGTTAGGTCGGGTTGACTCGCAAACTTGACCTAGTAAACTTGGGTACGAGTTGTGTGTACAACTCATACCAGGTTTACGGTTCTCGTCATAAACTTGCAGAGACCTGGAACCTTACCTGGGTTCTCGAGTCGATACAATTCAATGTGACGAGTCATACCTTGAGCGTATGATTTGTTCTAAGAGTCGTATCCACTCCAAAAACTTTTATCTAATTCAGAATTTTCCTCCAGGTCCATATAACTCCTACGTACGAGTCATACCATCTAGATACTAATAGTAAAGACCCCATATGACAAAAAATTTTGAACTTTTCTAGATATTTGTTGTACTTTTTAGACCTGCACACTAAATAAACATATTGCCCTATAAATAAGTAAATACAAAATATGGGTTTCCTTCCACACAACACTTGATTTAACATCATAGTGAAAAGTGGCTAAGTTGACCACTCAGACTTTTCTAACTAGCCTAATGGGTTTCCACCCATGCAACGCTTGATTTAACTTCGCGGCACGATGTAATTACTATGGTTACTCAAGATTCACTAAGGTCATTTTAAGAATTACATCAATTTCCTTAGTATTTTCCATGTAGTGATTTAGTCTTTTCCCATTAGCCTTAAATGGAGCTTCACCATACCTCTTCAGTTCTAAAGCACCATATGGAAACACTTTAAGCACAGTAAACAGACCAAACTATCTAGACTTCAAGTTACCTAGAAACAAGTGAAGCCTTGAGCTATAGAGCAATACCTGGTCACCTTTTTCAAAGATTCTTTTCTTAATTTTTTGATCATGATAAAGCTTCATCTTTTCCTTGTAAAGTGTAAACATTTTCATATGCCCAGAGTCAAAATTCATCCAAATCATTCAGACTCTGCATCTTTGACTTGGCTACATCTTGCCACTCAAAATTCAACTTCATTGAGGCCTATAGTGCTTTATGTTTAAGCTCAATATTCAAGTGGAAAGCCTTTATATACTAGTTGTATGGTGAAGCACCAATTGGAGTCTTGAATGTTGTCCGGTAAAACCATAATGCATCATCTAACTTTTGTGACCAATCAGTCCTATTTGTATTTACTGTCTTCGACAAGATTAACTTAATTTCTCTATTGGACACTTCAAGCTGTCCACTAATCTATGGATGATAAGGTATTGCCACCTTTTGTTTCACTTTATACTTCTCAACCAGACCTTTGGATAGATAATTAGAAAAATATGACCCATCGTCACTAATGATAGCACCTGGGGTGCCAAATTTGGAGAAGATATGCTTTTTTGGAAAGTAGTGACACTACGTTCTTCATTGTTGGGAAGCACAACTGCTTTCACCCATTAAAAAACATAATCTACTTCCACCAGTATATACTTCATGCCAAATGATCTCATAATAGGACTCATAAAGTCTATACCCCATATATCAAACAATTCCAATTCTAAAATAGGAGGCATAGGAAGTTCGTGTCTTCTAGAGATATTACCTTATCGTTGACAGTGGTCACAAGCAGAAGCAAAATATGTGCATCTTTGTAGATTGTTGGCCAATAATACCCACATTGCAATATTTTATGGGTTGTGCGAGTTCCTCGATTATGACCCCCAACTGGCAAAGAATGACAAGCCTCAAGTATGCTCGTCATCTGTACCTTAGGTATCCATCTATGAATAATTTCATCCGCAAAAATTCTAACAAAAAAGGCTCGTCCTAGAAAAATTTTCTTATCTCATGCATAAATTTCTTTCTTTGCTGAAAAGAAAGATCTTATGGAACTAGGTCACTTACTAGATAGTTTGCATAGTCTGCAAACCATAGAATTTGATCTTGGGAAGCTGCTAATATCTGCTCATCTGGAAAATTGTCATCAATATCTAACCTATTATAAACTATTTGCATAGCTTCCTTCTATAATATAGATAAGTGATTCTAAACATGATTATCGATGCCCTTTTTGCCCTTTACCTCGAAGTTGAATTCTTCCAGAAATAGAACCTACCTGATTATTCTAGATTTCATATCATTTTTAGCCATTAAGTACCACAATATTGTTTGATCAGTGTGCTCAACCACCTTTGTACCCAACAAGTCAGATCTAAGCTTTTCAAAAGAAAAAACCACTTCCAATAACTCTTGCTCCATTACGGTATAATTCATTTGAGCAGGATTTAGTGCCTTACTAGCAGAGTAGATGGAATGAAGGATTTTTTCTTTTTATTGGCCTAGTTAAGCCCCTATATCCAACCACTCGCATCACATATGACCTCAAAGGGTAAGGACCAATTAGGAGATAAAAGAATAAGAGCAATCACCAACTTCTCTTTTAGGGATTCAAATGCCTTCAAGCATGCTTCAATAAAATCAAACTTTACCTCCTTATTAAGAATCCTAAAAAGAGGGTGGAATATCTTTGACAAATCCTTAATGAAACACCTATTAAACTAGGCAAGACAAAAAAAGCTACGAACACCCTTCATAAAAATTGGTGGAGGTAATTTCTCAATCACTTCTATCTTTGCTCTGTCAACCTTGACACCGTTTTCTGCAATTTTGTGCCTAAGCACAATACCTTCTTTAACAATAAAATGGAACTTTTACCAATTAAGCACCAAGTTGAATTATTCACACCTTCAAGAGTATTTTACAAGTCAACTAAATAGTCATCAAAAGAATCCACAACGACTGAAATATCATCCACAAACACTTTGATGGCATCTTCTACCGTGTAAGAGAAAATTGACATCATACATCTCTGAAATATGGCTGGAGCATTACATAACCCCCTAAATGGCATATGTTTGAATATGAAAGTACCATAAGGACATGTGAAGGTGATCTTGTCTTTATCTTCAAGTGCAATAGTAATCTGGTTATGAAATGAATAGCCATCAAGAAAACAATACCATCCTCTACTCGCTAGACTGTCTAATATCTGGTCCATGAACAGCATAGGAAAATGGTCCTTCTGAGTCCATGCATTCATATTTATTTAATCCATGCATACTCTCCGTCTGATGACTGGCCTTATCATCACTAGCTCATTCTTACCATTGGGAATAATAGTAATTTCACCTTTTTAGGAACATATTAAACTAGACTGACCCACTTACTATTAATAATGTGATACACCACACTCACATCCACCACTTAATTATTTCTTTCGTCACTACCTCCTGTATATGAGGATTGATTTGGTGCTGATGCTCTATACTTAGAATACAATCTAGCTTAAGTCGAATTTCGTTAGTACATAAATCATGAAGAATAACCACAATATCTGCAATGGACCAATCTATGGCCCTCTTAAATCTTTGTAATACTAATAATAATGCTTCCACTTCTGAATAAATAAGTCAGCTGTATTGATAATAGAAAAAGTGTTGTTGGTCCCCAAAAATTCATATTGCAAATATGAAAGGAGATTCTTCTACTCTTGGACAGATGGCTCCTCAATGGATGGGCAAGCAGGTAGAGTAGATCTATTCATCAAATCCAAGTCCAGCTTCTTTGGTGCATAAGTATAGGAACCACTCCAGTGAAGTGCACATACTATTTCTTCATACTCCTCAATACCATCACTATCAAAATTCATGATTACCGTTGCCAGTGCTTCAACACCCAATCTTTCTTTTATAGGAACAACAATATTAGAAACATCATCCCATAAAGTATCTACATCAACACCATGGAATGAATCTGTCTCATTATCATACATATTTATCATAGAAATCACTCTCAACTCATTAGGCTGCCAGATGGATTTGCACATGCTGAAATCACTTGTTCATAATCCAATATTAGCACAAGATGTCATTTCTCCAAATCAATCAATGTCCTACCTGTAGCCAAGAATGGTCTTCCCAAAATAATTAGGACTTGAAAGTCCACTTCACATTCTAAGATCAAAAAATTAGCAGGAAAATAAAACAAGCCACGTTCACCAATACATCACATAAAATACCAACTAGTTTTTTCACTGTCCTATCACCATTACTAGACTTATGATAATTTGTTTAGGAGTTCCCAACCCCATCTGTTTGTATACTGCAAAGGGCATAAGGTTGATTCTAGCACCCAAATAACATAATGCTTTAGTGAAGTTGAAAGATCCAACAGTGCAAAGTGTAGTGATCATGAATGGATCCTCTTTCATCTTTTCCAATGATCTAGTAACTACAACACTACAATGATGAATATCGTCTACTGGCTCATAATTCACTGGCTTCTTCTTGGTTATTAAATCTTTTATAAACTTTGCATAACCTGACTTTTACTCTAATTCCACTACAAGTGGTATGTTGACTAACAACTCCTTTAACATAGACAAAATATTTTGATACTTCACCTCTTCTTATTTCTTTTTTATTCCTTTAGGAAAGGGAAGTAGACTTCTCAGAATGGGCTTCAACACAGGCTTCATAACCTTGCCTTTTTCATTGTCATCTGTAATAATATTCTCTACATCAATAGGATCATCATTATTTTTATGCTCATCAACAAAGGAAACAGGTAGTTTTGTGGTACTTTTACCACTCCGAGTGGGAATGGCATGTCAATGAGCATCATTCTTTAAATTCTGAACTGTATTACTTGGTAGAGTGTCTGGCTGCCTATAATTCACTATAGCTAATATCTGACCAAATTGTTACTCCAACTATTTGATTGTTGAAGCATATGATTTAGCTTTCTGATTTATCCCTAACATATCTACCTTAGTATCCTTAAGACAACTTTTTTGACTTTCTTATCCTTTGACTAATTTTGACAAAAGTACCTCCATTCTAGATTCTAAATCATAACCCCCAGGTGGGACATACGTATCACTCTTTTCCTTGTAATCATCTTTCTGATGCCAATAACCATCTCTCTATACTGCAATCTCTACATTTGACATTATAATAGTTCCAACCTTGATTCACTTACCCTTGGGTCTGGAAATCCACGAACCTACAATCAAGATACTTTGCATCCTCTTCGTATTCAATCTTAAAGGTTTTCAAAGTAACTGCCTAAGTTACAACTGCATTTTCTTTTTCAACCCCAATTGCTATAAATTGCTTAGAAATAAGCCCAATATTTGTCTGAAGTTGAGGAACCTCTTGTGAGACCAAGTCATTATTCATGTTATAATCACCAGCTAATCCAATCGCATAAGCCCCTGCACCACGATCAGCCTCTTTAGTATGCCATCCTCTATTGGTCAGTCAAATATCATCTAACATCTCTTGTGCATAATCCCATAAAAGTTGCATAAATTCACCTCCTAAAATAGTAACTAACATTGCTCTCAAACTGATATTTATAGATCTAATTTCATCTTTCAGCTGTAACATCCTTATAGGATGGAAAATCTACTAAGAATCTATTTCCATAGATCATGCCAAAAAGTGATTAAACCTCTTAGAAGTTCCCCTAACCATAATGATGCTTCTCCTGTAATCAAAAATGGGAACAACCTCAACCTCAAAGAAAAGATAAATAAACTCCAAAGTCTTGAATTGAATAAAAACCTAAAATCTCAAGAATAATTGAAAAGTATGTAAAAGTTTTATAAGAATGTGTAACCTAATAAAAGAAAAACTCAAGGGTATTTATTGTATCCCAACATAACATAGAAATCCTAATAAAAATAGGACAGGTAACACTATGTTGGTACTCGGTATGACTCGATCTTCAACTCTTACCAAAATTATATGACTCATACCATGCCTTCTCATATTTATTTCAGTATTGATCACCCAAGGCTTCAACTTTATGTTCTTCATGCGACTTTAGATTACGATTCATACACGAGTACACGATTCACGTCTTGTTTTCATATCCACTTGGGACTTTATTCCTACCAAACTTGGTTATTGGTCTGCTTACAATTTGACTATACAAATAGTACTCAAACTTTTGACTCATATGTTTATGGGACTTTAACTCTTGATTGTAGCTTTGGACACTATTATACTTATAAATCCTATTCATGACCTCTATCCTTAGTGTATGACTCGTATAGATGAGTCATATCTTTCTTTCACTTTGTGTTTTATTTGGGCCTTTGGTTATGTTATCCTTATGAGTCATCAAACAAGTCATATAGTGAGTTTACGACTCGTTATGTGACTTGTATCTTGGTCAAACTTGGTCTTTCCAAGTCTTTTTCTTCTATTTCCATCACAACTCTACTGTAGACCTATTTTACCAAAAATGAACACAAAAGTGCATTGTATCTTCTAAAATAACCTAAGTATACGCATAAATTCATAATATTAAGCATCAAGAGTGTTATGTTTCCACGACACATCAATACCCTCAACTTAGACTATTGTGTGTCCTCAGGCAATCAACAATTAAGCTATAAAATTTAACAGGATGCTTAATCAAGAAGATCACAAGCTACCTATGGCAGTTTTTTTGAATTAAAAATTTATTTATTTTTTTCGAACATTGTTTCCCTCTCCTAATCTCACTTATTAAAATTCAAACTCTATATGTCAATTCAGCACCCGGCAAAACACAAGGGAATCAGATGATGACATTACATTAGTTATAGACAACCGAGCATTAACATAAGCTACATCAACCAAATAGATTAGTAACCTAACAACACAACCCCTGTGCGCTCCCAGTCAAAGAAATCCCTTTTACTCAGCTATGATTGATCAATAAATTTAGGGATATATCAAGTGACACTCTCGTTGACAAAGAAGTATCACCGGTGTATACAGAATACCATAGGCTTGCACACATTCTCTCTTCCTAAGTTTTTGAATTGACAAAGTAGGATCACTAAAGGACTTTATTCGTCTTGTAATGTAGGTTAAGGGTTGGTATGGTATATTTTTGAGATTTATTTAGTGTTTATGCCTGCTTGACAGTATGCTAACTTTTGGGATTAACTCATTTTTCCACGTCTTCTTTTATTTCCACCCTTATGTCTTCTTTCCTATCTTAAGCATATTTAGATTGGACCAGGTATGGTTATCTCACTATATTTTCTTTTTCTTTCTCTTGTTTTTCATTGTAACTTTTCTTTTTCTTTTATTTTCCACCATACCAATCCAAGTTTAAACTATTTTTCTTCTACACATTTTCTTCATATTCATTTTCTCCTACGCACCCCTATAACAGCCACCCTTAAACTAAGCAATTTGCTTGAGTTGAGGTGCACAGGGTACAAGGAGGACTAGGGCCAAACAAGCTCATTATAAGGGAAATGGGAAAGTGAAATTAGTCTATTCAACAACATTGGTTTACTCCGGCTCAAATATTTGGATCAAAGGGATTCATACTTATTTTGTTTGAGATTTAGACTCATGTGAACTTATAACAAAAATAGCATATGACAACTTCCTACTTGACTATCTTAGACCTAGATAAAAGTAATAGGGCAAGTTCAATATTCCTATACATCAAGAACTCAGTTGTACCTCACACACACTCACACTAGGTTGTATTGCTAGGCACTACTTATCCAGTTATGTAACTATTTAACTTAATTATTCTATCCCTAATACTAATGCCATTATTAGAGTCACAACAGTTTCACATATAAACATATGCCACAGCACATAAAACAATTTTAGGAGGGGTCTCAAATTTTTTTCACCATAATTACATTAAACGCAAAACATAGCATAATCATTTCAAATCTGCACAAATGTTCCAGAATGCAAAATTGATTAAAAAAATCATAATTTGCTATAAATATTTTTTCACAATCTCTCAAAAATCAATAAAAATAATTAAAATGCATCTTCTGCAATAGGTTCAGATTTTCTTCCTATCTCAGCTCATTGTCATCCCCGAACTTGCAAATCATAACGGACTTGTCAGCTACTAAAATATTTTAAATACTCCTAGAAATTTGTATATACCCCACCCCTAAATGAACATCCCTACACTTTCCCCAGTTCTAAAAAATGTAAAAATAAAGGTGTAAGGCCATACCAGGGCGCTCAAGGTGTCGGCTTAGCAACATCAGTAAATGGGCCCTCACGATGGATCCTACTCTCTTCAGCTCTTGTCCTATCAGCTACTGGGATAGAATCATTAACAAGAGTCCGGAGCGCAATACTGTCCCCCTCAATATCAACAGTTGGTAGCCTTAAACCATCAGCTCCAGATGCTGTCACACGAACCCTCATCTGCCGATGCTGCCCTCTCTGAATACTCTCTGCCCTAGCCCTTATCTAGGCCTCTTTCTCTTCATACTTTTTCTTTTATTTTATAGTTTCTCTTCTCAATTATTCTCAACTTTTAGATACGGAATAACCCAAATAATAGGAACATGGCTAGTGGGCACCACCATCTCAAATACTGGCTCCGAAATCACCGGTATATCACAAGATCATGCACCATTTATTATATTTTAGCCACTCTAGTCTATATCCCATAAATATCGATCACTTTTCCTTCACTGAACTATTAGGTGATCCTCGACACAAAGGTATCCATCATGTCCTAGACCCATCTATCTTCACTCTCAAACTATGTATCAAGCGATGTCATCATGTCTTATTCCATATGACCCATACTTGACTCTAGTGTGGCTAACCTCATCATTAACTCAGTCCACATGCCCTATAAAATCAAAGTAAGACTAAAAAACATACCTCGTGACCTTGGTGGTACAGCCTGGACTAAGGGAGGAGCACTAGAAGTACTCGTTGTATCAGTTTGCATAGTCTTCATCTGCTCATCCAACTTAGTTACCTCAGGAGTCTCAACCTATCTGCTCTATTAGAACATATCTGCCATCAAATTAGATGCCTATGGTGCTTTTTGGGACAAAGGGTTGGCTACATGTCAAATCAGACCTAAATTAGTGGTGTCATGGTATCCAGCATCTCATCAATGCGTGGGAGATCTTATACTCCTACAACCAAGAAAAGTTGTGTGATCATTCAAGGATAATCCAATAAAGACTTCTCACCACCTACCACCCAGTCTTTAAACTCCTGAGCTAAGAATTCACCAATATCGAAATCATAACCAACTATAAATCTAGCTATCATGGCTTCTTGAACTAGGCTTATAGTTTTATCACTCATTGTTGGAAATAGCCGGTGTCAGTCTAGTGTCCACCATGCTTTACAATCAAAGTTGAGGGTATTCTTCCCAATTTTCTGTTAGGTGACACTCGGGCCACCTACTACCCATACTGCTTTTTTTTTGTTGGAAGCTATTCACTCCCAATACATCTAAAGAGAACTATTTTGTTGTCATAACCCAACGATCTCCGATTTATCTTACTAATTTCTTCTATCCGATAGTCTATCTTTTCAGTATTAACTAAAGGCTGATACTTTGGTCCATATAATACTCGACCAATGGTACATGGTGAAATATACACTCGTACTCCTCAAATTGTAAGAGAAATAATAGGGTCTTCACCCTTCCACAACTGACCTTGTGAGTTTTGGCATTGAATTTCTCCCTTGTATGCGGCATAAAATTCTCGCACAATACTTCATTGTATTTCCTGGGCACTCTCGTCGTCCATTCAAACCCATACTTCCTGAAGCTCTCATCAAATCTAGGTAACTATGACATCCTGATAGTCGTCAACCTCTGCTAAAGATATAACACCCATCTAATCTTTCCACCCAAAAGTTTGATCAACCCACTATTAAATGTCTCCTCCATACTTGGTATCCCCATCGTTCAATGATGGGCATTGGGGAATTGGTAAATGCAATTAAAGGATCTTATCTATCGATTGGGGTGGAACCAACCACTTCTACACTATTGGTATTTCCCAAATTGGCTTTCTCTGAGCTTGACTCAGCATCAGAAGAGGCTGGTGTATGCTTAAGAGAGACTGCGGGATTCTTTCTCCTTGAACCCTTTAGAGGTAGTGATTCCTCCAGTGGTGGAACCTTCTTCCCCTTTCCTTTGTCAGTGCTACTTTCCCTTTTTTGGCAGTTTTACCCATTTTTGTTCTGTCATATAAATCACCACTGTTGGAGGACAATAAGGAGTATTTTGAGCTAGTAGCCTCAAGTCTAGCCGATTGTTCCTTCTTGTTGCTCTTTTTTTCCACTTGCTCAGAGAAGGATACATTTTTAGGAGGCATGGTTCTAGCAAGTACACAATCATTAGTAAGAAATTAAATAAATGAAAGAAAAAATTAAAAATATAAGTTCAGTGTGCATGATCTGATAAGAGCACAAGTGGGGGGTACTGGTAGTATCTACTAGGTATGACTCGTATGACCGAGTAGTATGTTACATAGTTCCTGAACAGTTGTTTACTGGTTAGCTTATGACTCCTCCTAACCAGTCGCACCAAGAGGGTACGACTCATTACCAATATTCGTAAGCTGATCAGAAACATTTATAAAATTATATATTTCCTATGGGAGTACAACTTTAATTGTACGAATTTTATGGTTTGGATATGACTTGTTTAGATGAGTCCTATCCATTCCAGAACCTTAAAATTGTTAGACTTCCATGTTGTCAATAGGTACAAATCCCATACCAGTGGGTATGAGTCGTAAGGGGTCTCATATCCACTGTAATATAGAGGTCCAACTTTAAATCTGGACTCATAGTCAAATTTCCCAAAATACACAACCATTCTATTCAAAATATCACTCATTTTAATCAACATAACACACACAATTCGTACTACATTCAAGTTTATCCATAATTTCCTTATTTTTAACTAAAACTTAAGAATTAGGGTTTCAAACTAAAAAATGAAGTGAAGTTAACTCAAAACAATCTCAATCAATCTCACATTCTTCCATTTATGCAACATATTTTGAAATTAATTTTGAATTACTTACTCGAATTGGAGAAATCAAGAGTTGCTTCAAGTAGTTCACTTGTTTCTTTCAAATTCATGCCTAATTCAGGATAGTTGAGGAAAGTGAGCAAAATGGTATGTGATTTCGAGTGTTTTCGAGTTATTAAATATATTGGAAGCTCAAAATCTCAAGATCAATGAAGGTTCTGTGAGATTTGGGTATCGAGTGCCCATTTTAGGTTCCCAATTTCTATTAAAATCAAGGGTTGGGCTGAGTTGACCTGCCACCCTGACCTAGTAAGCTTGGGGATGAGTTGTACGTACAACTCGTACCAGGATTACAAGTCGCTTTATTAACTTGTATCAACCTAGAACCTTACCTGGGCTCTGGAGTCGATACAATTCAATGTGATGAGTTATACCTTGAAGGTACAACTTGTTCTAAGAGTCGTATCCACTCGAGAAAATTTTTCCTATTTCTGAATTTTCCTCTACGTCCATATGACTACTACACATGAGTCGTACAATCTAGATACAACTCGTAAAGAGTCTGTATGACCAGAATTTTTAAATTTTTTTTGGGTATTTGCTGTATTTTTAAGACCAGGATACTAAACAAACATATTACCCTATAAATAAGTAAGTAAAAAAATCATGGGTTGCCTTTCATGCAGTGATTGATTTAACATCTCGGCACGAAGTTTATAATTTGGCTACTCAAAACTCCCCAACTGGCCTCATAGGTTTCATCGATGCATCGCTTGATTTAATATCGCGGCACGATGTAATTGCCTTGGTTACTCAGGATTCACCAAGGTCATTTTAAGAATTACATCAATTTCCTTAGTATTTTCCACGTAGTGCTTTAATCTTATCCAATTAACTTGAATGGATATTCACCATCCCTCTTTAGTTCTAAAGCACCATATGGAAACACTTTAAGCACAGTAAGAATACCACACTATCTAGACTTTAACTTACCTGGAAACAAGCGAAGCCTTGAGTTGTAGAGCAATACATGGTCACCTTTTTCTAAGATTCTTTTCTCAATTATGCAATCATGATGAATCTTTATCTTTTCCTTGTAAGGTGCAAGACTTTCATATGCCTGGAGTCAGAATTTATCCAACTCATTCAGACTTGGCTATATCTTGCCACTCCAAATTCAACTTTTTCAAGGCCTATAGTGCTTTATGTCCAAGCTCAATATGCGAGTGACAAGCCTTACCATACACTAGTTGATATGTTGAAGCACCAATTGGAGTCTTGAATGCTGTCCGGTAAGCCTACAATGCATCATCTAACTTTTGTGACCAATCAGTCCTATTGGCATTTACTATCATCGCCAAGATGGACTTAATTTCTCTATTGGACACATCAACCTATCCATTAGTCTATAGATTATAAGGTGTACCACCTTGTGTTTCATTCCATACTTCTCAAGCAGACCTTTGAATAGCTGATTAAAAAAATGTGCTCGCTGTCACTAATGATAACACGTGGGGTGACAAATTAAGAGAAGATATGCTTTTTCAGGAAATGGCACTTTTACCAATTAAGAACCAAGTTTCATTATTCACACCTCTAAGAGCATTCACCAAGTAAACTAAGAAGTCATCAAAAGAATCACCAACGATTGAAAAATCCTCCAAAAACACTTCGATGACATCTTCTACTATGTAAGAAAAAATTGATATCATACATCTCTGAAATGTGAATGGAGTATTACATAACCCAAATGGTATACGTTTGAATGTGAAAGTACCATAAGGAGATGTGAATATGTTCTTCTCTTTATCTTCAGGTGAAATAGTAATTAGGTTATAACCTAAATACCCATCAAGAAAACAATACTATCCTCTTCTTGCTAGCCTGTCTAATATCTGGTCCATGAAGGGCATAGGAAAATGGTCCTTCTGAGTCCATGCATTAATATTTCTGTAATCCATACATACTCTCCATCTGGTGACTGGCCTCATCATCACTAACTCATTATTCTCATTAGTAATGATCATAATTCCACCTTTCTTAGGAACATATTGAAACCCACTTACTATTAGCAATGAGATAAAGCATGCCAGTATCCAACCACTTAATTATTTCTTTTGTCACCAGCTCCAGCATAAGAGGATTGAGTTAGTTTTGATGCTCTATACTTAGAATACAATCTTGCTCAAGTTGAATTTTGTGATTACACAAACCAGGTAAAATACCCATAATATCTATAATGGACCAACCTATATCCCTCTTGAATCTTTGTAATACTAACAATAATGCTTCCATTTCTAAATGTATCAAGTCAGCATCAATGATAACAGGTAAACTGTTTTTGGTCCCCAAAAATGCGTATCGCAAATATGAAGGGAGAGCCTTCAACTATAGGATAGGTGTCTCCTTAATAGATGGGAGAGCAGGTGGAGTAGTTCTATTATTCAAATCCAAGTCAAGCTTTTTTGGTGCATAAGTATAGGAACCACTCCCATGAAGTGCACATACCATCTCTTCATACTCCTTAATACCATCACTATTAAAATTTATGATTACCACTACCAGTGCTTCCACACCAAATATTTCTTTAGTAGGAATAGTGGTATTAGAACCATCATATCGAAAAGTAACTACATCAACACAATGGAATGAATCTGTCTCATCATCATACATATTTATCACAGAAATCACTCTCAACTTATCAGGCTGCCTCATGGATTTGCAAACACTGAATATATCTTGTTCATCATTCAATGTTAGCACAGATGTCCTTTCTCTAAATTAATCAACGTCCTACCTGTAGCCAAGAATAGTCTTCCCAAAATAATTATGACTTAAAAGTCCACTACGCTTTCTAAGATCACAAAATCAGTCGAAAAAATCAAAGAAGCCATGTTCACCAATACATCATATAAAATACCAACTAGTTTCTTTGTTGACCTATCCACCATCACTAGTCTAATGGTAGTTGGTTTAGGAGTTCCCAACCCCAACTTTTTGTATACTGTAAAAGGCATGAGGTTGATGCTAACACCCAAATCACATAATGTTTTAGTGAAGTTGAAAGATCTAGTGGTGCAAGGTATAGTTAAAGTGCCATTATCCTTCTTCTTCTCTCCCAATGATCTAGTAACTATAACACTAAAATGATGAATATTGTATATTGGCTCATAATTCATTGACCTCTTCTTGGTGATTAAATCTTTCATAAATTTTGCATAACCTGACATTTGTTCCAATGCCTCTACAAGTGGTATATTGACTGACAACTCCATTAACATAGACAAAAAAAATTATACTTACCCTCTTCTTGTTTATTTTTTAGCCTTTCATGAAAGTGGTGTAGATGTCTCAGAATAGGCTTCAACACAGGCTTCATAACATTGTCTTTTTCATTGTCCTATTTAATAATGCTCTCACATCAATAGGATCATCATTATTTTTGTGCTTATTTACAGTAGGAACAAGTGGTTCTGTGGTTGTTTTACCACTCTGAGTGGTAATGACAGTGAAATAAGCATCATTCTTTGGATTCTGAACTGTATTACTAGGTAGAGTGCCTAGCTACCTCTAATTTACTATGGCTGATATCTGGCCAAATTATTACTCCAAATATTTGATTGTTGTAGCATATGATTCAACTTTCTGATTTAGACCTGACATATCTACCTTAATATCCTTGAGACAACTTTTCTGAATTGTTTGTCCTTTGACTAATTTTAACAAAAATGCCTCTATTCTGGATTCTGAATCACAACCCCTAGGTGGGACAAACTAATCACTTTTCTTCTTGTAGTCATCTTTCTGATGCCAATCACTATCTCTCTCTACTTCTACCTCTATATTTTTTATTATAATAGTTCTAACTCTTATTTCCTTTCCCTTAGGCTTGGAAATATACCAACTTACGATCGAGATACTTTTCTTCCTCTTCAGATTCAATCTCAAAATTTTTCAAAGTAAGTGCCTGAGTCATAACTACACTTACTTTTTCAACCCTCATTACCATAAATTTCTAGTAATAAGCCCAATATTTGTCCGAATTTAAGCAACCTCTTGTGCAACCAAGTCATTATTCATGTTATAATCATCAGCTGATCCAATTGCATATGCACCTGTACCACAATCAGCATCTCAAGTATGTCATCCTCTATTAGTGACTGAAATATCATCTAACATCTCTTATTCATAATCCCACCAAAGTCGCATAAATGCACCTCCTAAAATAGTAATTGGCATTGCTCTTGAACTGATATTTATTGATTTGTAGAATATTTCTAGCAGATTTGACCCATTGATTCTGTGATTAGGAACCATGCTCAATTTTTTCTTCTCTAAACCCCACCTCATACAAGGATTCTGTAGGTAACTAAATGAAGTTATAAATTTCAACTTTCAGCTATAACATCCTTGCAGGGTGGAAAATCTACTAAGAAACCATGTTCGCAACTCATGCCAAGAAGTAATTAAACCTCTAGGAAGTTCCCACAACCATAGTGATGCTTATCCGGTAATTGAAAACAAGAATAATATCAAGCTCAAATATAAGATTAATCTGTACCCCAGAGTCAAATACCCCGAGTCTATACCACCGAGTCAAATGCCCTGAGTCTGTACCCCGGATGTTACGCGGTGCTTACAACCACGAAGGGCCACAAGCTAACCCATGACTGATATCTGCTGTAAGTACTGAGTCATAATACTATAATATATATGAAAAATATGCTAAAATGCCATAAATTCAAATTATGTAATAACTAATAAAAGACAACCTCTACAATAATATCTGATAAAATATCTAAAAAATGAAATACTATTTGAACTCGTCTAGTCTAAAATGCGTTTAACTGAATTGACTAAAAGTGGAGATAATGGGACAGGCCCCAACTAACTCCATCAATTGAAATACTACTAATCTAAAATACTAAAATAAAAGCATACCCTCGATGGATGAGGACTCACTACTAAAACTGCTACTTATAATTGGATTTGTCATTATGCGGTCAGGAACCTGAGCGTCCGATCCTATGATATGAGATATCATAGCACAAAGAAAAAGTATGTGTCAGTACGTGGAATTTACTGGTATACTAGATAAGGTAAGGATGAATGCAAGGGTTCATATACAGGAACAATAACTGACTGAATGATATAGAGTAACTGGTTATGAGAGTACATAGAAAACAGAGCTGCTGTAAATACTAATCATGCAATACTGTGCATGTACATGTATACTATAACTGAACTTTTCTGAAGCTAAGCACTTAGTTTTGGTACTGAGTAACTGATATCTGAAGTTACTAATAACTGAGTTACTAATACTGATTGACTATATCTAACAGTCCTAATTCTGTAGAGCTAAACAAAGTTCTATACTTATACTAAAACTGAGACTGTATGAGGTAATCATCAAACCGACATGTCCAAAATAAGATAACTGAGTTGGGGTCCAACCTGTGACCCCAGTTGGAAGGGTGTCAGTATCGTGCCACAGGTAAAGACACTTAAGTGTTATCCTGATATAGAAGGTACTCTAATAAGAATAGTGGAACCCTCAACTGGCAGGTTTGATGTCTTAACTAACACTACCTACATAGTTCTGGAATACAAGGATTGATTCTACGAATCACACCCTATACTGGCAGGTGAGCCCCCATCTTTGGGTTCACTCGGTGTTGAATCCTACTCTCAACTAAAAAATACTGAACTGGACTTGACTAATATTGAGTGTACTTAATTTTCTTGAGTTCTATAACTGACTGGATTCTACTGATCGGGACATAATTGATACTATTCTATAACTGACATTATCTCTAGACACACAGTTAAATTGTCGGGTATTAAATACCTCCAGGACTCGATAGCATCAAAGTAAATCATGGCACAATCTTTAAAACATAATAATAGCTACTTGACCACAATCCACTCATTGAGATATTTTAGCAAACACTTGTAATGCATTTACTTAAACATGAATGGGGAATACATGCTATCATGTTATAATGGTACTATCTTATTCTCACAGGCATATTATCAAACACATGGGGATCATGCCTAGGTTATAAAATAATCAACACATATAATTATCATAACTACATCAATCAACTTGCAAATTGAAAGGTTTATCATGAAGATCATGTAATTCAACACATATAATGATCAATTTCATGAAAACTTGTAATCTAATCATGGAGTAAGATCCAACAATAAAATTAACATGAATTCAATTCAATTAAAAATATGTAATTCATAAATCAACAATCTTGTAGTTTTAAAAATGAATTCGTGGACTCTATGGGTGAAACGAGCCCATAGATGAACACCTAACATACCTTGGATTGTTAATTCTTAAAGTTCTTGGAGAAATTCTTAAGATTTATGTTAATTTCTTTGAGCTAGGGTTTGTTTTATAGAGAAAAAAATGCTTGGAATTAGGGAAAATTGAATCTAGAATGATTTTAAAATGTTTTTAGTGATTAAATCCCATATCTAGACGTAATAAAATCCTGAGAAAGGGCAAGTTTAACCCTAGACATACTCATTAATTTTAATAAAAATTCCTGAACTATGCCCTTAGCGTAACACGCGATGATCACGTTGGGACACTGAAAACTGACAATTGGGAATGTGGCTTGTAGCACAACGCAATGGAATCGCGTTACAATTCTGGATGTGACCTGGAAGTTCACCGCGATGCGGTGGGATCGTGTTGTAACAATGGAAAAGGACAATTCTAAACTGAGACTATGGCGTGATGCACCAATATCATGGAGAAACATTGGAATTTTCCTATTGCCATTTGGCTGGCCTCTGCGATGCGCTGACATGCATTTTGACACACTGCTTTACGAAATTGGGTTTAACTCTTTGCCCGGGTATCAAATTTGGGTGAATTTTATATTGTTGGAAAGCTAACTAAATTTCCTACACATTGGAAGGCTCTAAAATGAAAAATACTGAGTATTTCAAAAAAAATTATATTGGACTCATAGACTGAGAGTTAATTTAAGCTAGGGAAATACGAGGTATTACAATATCCCCTCTTTGGGAACATTCATCCTCGAATGAGACGATTAAGCTGAGAAACACTTATAGACTGAGTTTACACACTCAACATGCACACTGAAACATGACTACATGACTGAACTACTGACAAGATGAGTTCTCATACCGAACATGCATATTTGATTCATGAAATAAATGACTGAAGTTACTGATAAGCTGGATTTTCATACTGAACATACATATCTGATGCATGAGTAGATGACTGAACTAATTCATGAATGCATGACTGAATATGCAATGGTAACTGATACCAAGAGTAAAACTGCAATTGAACATAAAACTGAGTAAATCCAAAGAAGACAATAACCTTAAGCTGAATCTGATTTTGCGGAGAAGAGGTGAGGATACTTGGTCCACATATCTGCTTCTGCTTCCCATGTAGCTCCCTCAATGGACTGATTCCACCAAGGGAACTTCTTTGTTCCTTAGTTTGTGAATTTGACAATCGATGATTTGGACTGGAATCTCTTATAAATATAGATCATTCTGAATATCTATGCTCTCTAAGGGAACTATGACTGCTGGTTCACCATTGCATTTATTTAGCAAGGAGATGTGGAATACTGGGTGTACTGAAGCTAGAACTGAATGCAACTCAAGCTTGTAATCTACCTTTCTAAAATAACTAAGAATTTTATAAGGACCCACATATCGGGGACTAAGCTTTCTCTTCTTGACGAACCTCTTTACTTCCTTCATGGGAGAGATTTTCAAGAACACAAAATCACTAATGTCAACCTTGAGATCCTTTCTCCTCACATCTGCATGTGATTTCTATCGGCTCTGGGTACCCCTAAGCCTTTCTCTGATCAACAGAACCTTTTCTAAGGCATTACACACTAAGTTAGGCCCTACCACTACGGCCTCACCTACCTCAAATCAACCAATTATAGATCTACATCTCCTACTATAGAGAGACTCAAATGGAGTCATCTGAATACTGTAATGATAGTTGTTATTGTATGCGAGTTCGATCAAAGCCAAGTGGTCATCCTAAATACCCTTAAAATAAAAAATACAGGATCTTATCATATCTTCTAGAGTCTGAATAGTCCTTTCTGCTTGACCATCTATCTGAGGGTAAAAGGTTGTACTGAGGTGAACTTGGGTATCAAGACCCTTTTGGAATGCTTTCCAGTAATAAGAGGTAAACTGAGTACCTCCATCTGAGATGATGGATACTAGGACTTCGTGTAACTTGACCAACTCTCAGATATAGAGTTTGGCGTAGTCCTTGGATAAATAGTAAGTATGAACTGGCAAGAAATGAGTTGATTTGGTTATCCTATCTACATACCCCAAATAGAATCATGCTGATAATGAGTACGAGGCAAACCTATCATAAAATCCATATTCACTTCCTCCCATTTCCATGCGGGAATACTGAACTCCTGCATGGACCAACCCACTAGGCTTTTCATGCTCAATCATAACCTGCTGAAACATAAAGCACTTAGCTACATACTCTATAATATCCCTCTTTATCACACTCCACCAATAGATCTCCCACAAATTACAGTACATTGTACTGGCCCCTAGAGAAATAGAGTATCGCGCACGACGCACTTCTGCAAGAATTTGTTTCCTCAAGTCATTTATACCTGGCATACATAAATGACCTTGGAAATGCAATACACCATCTCCACGTTTGGAGAAAACCTCTATTTTCTGATCTCTGACTTACTAATTTAACTTAACAAGATTGGGATCTATATCCTGTTTTTTCTTTACTTCAGAAACTAGAGATGATTCTGAACAATTCTGTACCCACACACTACTCTTTGTTGAATCAACTAAGAGAGAACCTAGACGGGTAAGCTGATGAAATTTTTGAACTAACTTCTTATTATCATTCTCAACATGAGCAACACTACCCATAAACAATCTACTAAGAGCATCAGCTACTACATTGGCCTTACCTGGGTGATACAGAACACTCATATCATAATCTTTTAATAACTCTAACCACCTTCTCTAATGCAATTAAAATATTTTTGAGAGAACAAATACTGCAAGCTTTTGTGATCTGTGAACAAATAAACATGCACCACATACAAATAGTGCCTCCAAATCTTTAAGGCAAACACTACAGCTACTAACTTAAGATTATGAGTTAGGTAATTCTTCTCATGGGGATTAAGCTTTCTGGAGGCATAGGCTATGACCTTACCTCTATGTATGAGGACATAATCCAAACCTACTTTGGATGCATCACAGTATATAATAAACCCGTCTGAACCATCTGCTAGAGTCAAAACTGGGGCTGAGGTGAGTCGAGTCTTCAACTCTAGAAAACTCTTCTTGCAAGAATTTTACCACTAAAACTAGACTTTTATCAAAGTCAATCTGGATATAGGGGAGACAATAGACAAAAACCCTTCAACAAACCAATGGTAATATCCATTTAAACCCAAGAAACTCTAGATATCTGATAGAGAGATAGGTCTAGGCCAGTTTCTCACTGCCTCGATCTTTTGAGAATTAACTCTAATGCTATAACTGGAAATAATGTGACCAAGAAATGTTTCTATCCTTATCCAAAATTTGCTCTTACTGAATTTGGGGAACAACTACTAAGTTCTGAGATTCTAAAGTACGATTCTAAGGTGATCTGCGTGATCATTATGGCTATGAGAATAGACAAGAATGACATAAAAAACTATAATGAACATGTCCAACTACTTATTGAACACATGATTTATTAAGTCCATGCAAGTTGTTGGGGCATTTTTAAGACCAAAGGACATGACTAGAAACTCAAAGTGACCATACCAGGTTTTGAAAGCTATTTTTGGAATGTCACATTCTTTGACTCTGAGCTGATGATAGCCTTATCTGAGGTCTATCTTAGAAAAGTAACTAGCGCACTGAAGTTGGCCAAACAAGTCATCGATTCTAGGAATTGGATATTTATTCTTGACTGTGACATTGTTCAACTGACGGTAGTCTATAAATATTCTAAGAAAACCATCTTTCTTACGGACGAATAAGACTAGTGCGCCCCACGAGGAAATGTTAGGTCTGATGAATCCCTCATCTAAAAGGTCCTTTAACTATTCTTTTAACTCCTTGAGTTCTATTGGTGCCACTTTATAAGGAAGAATAGATATGTCCTGAGTATCTGGAAGAAGGTCTATTTCCCTAACAAAAGGAACTCCAGGAATATCTTTGGGAAACACATCTGAGAATTCATTTACTACTAAAACTTACTCTAGACTGCGAGTCTCTAAACAAGAGTCGCTGACTCATACAAGATGATAGATACTTCTCTTGGATATCATTTTTATTGCTCTAAAGTATGAAATCAACTGACCCTTAATTGCTGTGGTACTACCCCTCCATTCAAAGAGTGGTTCATTTGAAAAATGAAAATGAACAATTCTATTTCTACAATCAACTAAGATAGCATAAATAGAGCCAATCTATGTTGAGAATGACATCAAAATATGCCATCTCTAATTCTACTAACCCTGCTGAAGTAAATTTTTGAGATATCATAACCGAACAGTTCTTGTACACCCATCGGGATATGATAGATTTACCCAATGGGGTAGAAACTGAGAAAGGCTCTACTAGGATTTTTAGACTGACTTCGAAATTAATGGCTATATAAGGATTTATGAAAGATAAAGAAGCTCCAGGATCTAGCGATGCATAAACATGTAAATAGAAGATATGTAACATACCAATGACCATATTAGGAGAATTTTCCTGATCTTATTTGGACTAAAGTGCATAAAGCCTATTTTAGCGTTACGCACTAGTGGCACTGGTAGTGGCACCCTACCGATTCGAGTGACCTGACTGAGATGAAGGAAATGATACAGACCCTAAGAACTTGATTGAGTACAATCATTGACTCTATGTCCTGGCTGGCCACACCCATGATAAACATCACTGCCAGCTCTGCAGACACCCTAATAGTTTCGACCACTTATCTGACAGAGAGGATTTTTTTGAGCACTGCTGACACTATCTTGCGATTTAGAGCCTGGTGCCCTATTTTTTTTAATATTTTTGAATTTAGGTACTGAAGCACTGGCTGAGGACGGAGCTGGAACGAAAGATTTCAAGTAAAACTGAAACTGATACCGCCCTCTAACATAGGCTGATTGAAATTGAAGCTACTTATTCTAGCTCTCTTATGCTGCCTCTCTCTCCCTCTTTATTCTTAGCCTATTCTATATCCTGAACATGGACCATGAGCCTAGATATGTCTATCTCCTTACCAACATCGCAGTTCTGCACTCCTTAACTATAATATCTGACACCCCACATACGAACTTGCTCATTCTAGACCTACTATCCGCTACTACATGGGGAGCATACCTAGTTAATTGAGTAAACTTGGAGGAATACTCTCTCATACTCATATTGCCCTACCTGAGATTTATGTACTCTAACACCTTGGCTTCTCTCAGCTCTAAGAGAAAAAATCTATCTAAGAAAGTAGTATCAAACTCTTTCCACTCTATAGGCTCTGCATTTGTGCCCCTGTCTACCTTCCACTACTTAAACCATGGATGAGCTAAATCTTGTAGCTGATAGGCCGCTAACTCAGTACTTTCACTGGAAGTCACTCCCATAATATATGTGACTTTTAAACCTGCTCAAGGAACTCCTGTGGATCCTCTTCTAACTTAGATCATAAGAATAAGGTAGGATTCATTTGAGTGAAGTCCCGATTACTGGCTACAACAGTATAAGCCATTGGGTTGGCTTGAACAACAGTTGGTCATTCATTCTAAGCTGCTACGAAATTATCTAGAGTAGTCAACATAGCTCTGAAATCTGTAGGAGAGACATGCTCGACCAGGGGATCTTCCTGAATAGGCTGAGGTACTGACTAGTATTTGGTTCTCCTTTCGTTAGTCTTTTTAGGAGGCATGTTTTGAAAATGAAAGGCAAAAATAAATTAGGCTAAGAGTTTAACTTGAGATCATGCTCACTCAGACGACATGAATACTGAAAAAAAAAAAGGGAACTTTTCATAAAACATCTTATAGTCTTTTATCCATAAGTGTGGCGCGCTACACACCAATGCACAAGACTCTACTTGATGCGTCTTTTAGAATCTCTAGGACTCTGTTGAACCTTAGGCTCTGATACCAATTTTGTAATTCCCCGAGTCTGAACTCTAGATGATACACGGTACTTACGACTTTGAAGAACCACAAGCTAACCCACGACTGATATCTGCTATGAGCACTATGTAATAATACTCTAATAAATGCCAAAAATATGTTGAAATGCCATGAGGTTAAAAATCTATAAATACTGATAAAAGGTAACCTTTACCATAATATCTGATAAAACGTCTGAAAACTGAAATATTGTCGGAACTAGTCTAGTCTGAAAAGTATCTAACTGAACTAACTAAAAGTAGAGTTGATGGTACAAGCCCCCAACTAAATCCAACAATTGAAATACTAAAATAAATGTATGCCCTCGATGGATGAGGACTCACTACTAAAACTACTGCTGATAAATAGATCTATCTATGCGTGGTCAGGAACCTGAGCGTCCGAACCTACGATTAGAGACATCATAGTGCAAAGAAAGAGTATGCATCAGTGTGTGGAATGTACTTGTATGCTAGATAAGGTAAGGCTGAATGCAAGGGTTCATATGGATGAACAATAACTAACTAAATGATATAAAGTAACTAGATATGAGAGTACATAGATAACTAAACTGCTGTAAATACAAAGCATGCAATACTGTGTATGTACGTGTATACTGTAACTGAGCTTGTCTGAAGCTAAGCACTGAGTTCTGATACTGAGTAACTGATATCTGAAGTTAATGATAACTGCGTTACTGATACTGATTGACTATATTTGACAGTCCTGATTTTGTAGAACTGAACTGAGTTCTATACTAAGACTAAAAGTGAAACTATGGGAGGTAATAATCTAACTAACATGCCCAAACTAATATAACTAAGTTGGGGTCCAACCTATGACCCCTGTTGGAAGGGTGTCAATACTATGCCATGGGTAAGGACAATAAAGAGTTATCCTCATATGGCAGGTACTTGAATGAGAATTGTGGAACCCTCAACTGGCAGGTTAAAAAACCTCATCAAACCTTAACTGCTAGGTTTGATGTCTCAACCTACGCTGGCTACATAGTTCTAGAATGCAAAGATTTCTTCTAAGGATCACACCCTCTACTGGTAGGTGAGCCTCAATCCTTGGGTTTACTCGGTGCTGAATCCTACTCCCAACTGAAAGACACTGAGCTGAGTATACTGAACTAGACTAGATTGATACTGAGTTTACAAAGTTTTATTGAGATCTACTACGTTCTAGAAATGACTGGATTCTGTAGATTGGGACATAAATGATACTATTATGTAACTGATACTGGCTCTAGGTACACAGCTAAATTGTCAGGTATTAAATACCCCCATGACTCGATAACATCAAAGTTAATCACGGCACAATCTTTAAAACATAATAATGGCTACTTGACCACAATCCACTCTTTGATACATTTTAGCAAACACTTGTAATGCATTTACTTAAACATGAATGGGGAATATATAATATCATGTTATAATAGAACTATTTCATTTACATAAGCATTTTATCAAACACATGGGAGCATGCTTAGGTTATACAATAATCAACATATATAATTATCATGACTACATCAATCAACTTGCAAATTGAAGGGTTTATCATGAAGATCATGTAATTCAACACATATAATGATTAATTTCAAGAAAGCTTGCAATTTAATCATAGAATGAGACCCAACAATAACATGAACATGAATAATTTAAATTTCAAGCATGTAATTTATAAATCAACAATCTTGTAGTTTTGAAAATGAATTCGTGGACTCTATGGGTGAAAGGAACCCATATATTAATACCTGACATACTTTGCGTTATTAATTCTTAAAGTTCTTGGAGAAAATCTTGAGATTGACCTAGATTTCTTGGAGCTAAGTTTTGTTTCCTTCAGAGAGAATGCTTAGATTTGGGGAAAATTGAATAAAGAATGATTCTAAAATTTATTTAGGGATTAAATCCCATATTTGGACGTAATAAAATCATGCGAAAAGACTAATTTAACACTGGATGTACTCATTAATTTTCCTCAAAAATTCCCAACCTGGGCCTTTCGAGCGACGTGCCATCATTGCATTGGGTCACTTGAAACTGACAATTAGGAATGTGGATAGTGGCGCGATGTGGTGGAATCACATTGTAATGCTGGATGCGACCTGGAAGTTGACCGCAAAGCGGTAGGATCGCGTTGGAACACTGGAAAAAGACAATTTTGAACATAGCCTATGATGTGATGCACTAATATCGTGGAGAAACACTGGAATTTGTGAATTGCCATTTGGTTGGCCTCCGCGATGTGTTGACAGGCATTTTGGCATACTACTTTATGAAAATGGCTATAACTCTTCGCCCGGGTATCAGATTTAGGCAAATTTTATATCATTGGAAAGATAACTGAATTCCCTATGTATTGGAATGCTATAAACTATAAAATAGTGAGTATTTAAAATTTTTTATATTGGATAACTCATGGACTGAGAGTTAATTTAAATTAGGGAAATACGGGTATTACAAAACTCCAAAGTCTTGAATTGAATAAAAACCCAAAATCTCAAGAATAATTGTATAGTATGTAAAAGTATAGTAAGAATCTATAACCTAATAAAATATAAACCCACGGGTATTATAGTATCGCAAAATATCATAGAAATCCTAATAAAATGGGAAAGGTAACGTTATGTCATCACTCGGTATGACTTACTCTTGAACTTGTAGTAGTATCATACGAGTCGTACCATGCCTTATCGTATCCATTCCAGTGTATAGTCTTCCAAGTCTTCAACTTTATTTTTCTTCATACGAATTTAGCTTACGAGTCATACACAAGTATACGACTCATGTCTTGTTGTAGTATCAACCTGGGACTTTCTTCTTTCTTAGCTTGGGCATTATTTTGCTTACGATTTGACTTTACGAGTCATACTTAGACTTCTGACTCATATATTTTTGGGCCTTTAACTCATGATTGTAGCTTTGGACACTATTATGCTTGTGACTCCTATTCATGACCAGTATCCTTATTCTACGACTCATATGGATGAGTCGTATCTTTCCTTCACTTTGTCTTTTGTTTGAGCCTTTGGTTCTCTTGTGCTTATGAGTCATCATACGAGTCATATAGTGAGTTTACGAATCATTATGTGACTCGTATCGTTGTTAGACTTGGTCTTTCCAGGTCTTTTTCTTTTATTTTCATCACAACTCCACCGTAGACCTATTTTACCTTAAATAAACACAAAAGTGCACCTATCTTCTAAAATAACCTAAGTATCTGCATAAATTCATCGTTTTAAGCATCAAGAGTATCGTGTTTCCATGACACATCTACACCCTCAACTTAGACTTTTATATGTCCTTAGGCAAACAACAATTAAGCTCTATAATTTAGCACGATGCTTAATCAAGAAGATCATAAGCTCCCCATGGCAGTGTTTTTGAATTCAAAATTTTATTTTATTTTCTTTCGTACATTGTTTCCTTCTCCTAACCTTACTTTTCAAAATTCAAACTGTACATGCCAATTCAGCACATGACAAAACATGAGGGAATCTGATTATTGCATCACATTAGTTATAGACAACCGAGCATCAACAAAAGATACATCAACCAAATAGTTTAGCAACCTGAAAACACTACCTCGGTGCCCTCCCGGTCAAATAAATCCCTTTCACTCATCTAGGATTGATCAATCAATTCAGAGATATATTAATTGACACTCTCACTTACAAAGAAGTATCACCGGTGAATACATAATAGCATAGGCTTTCCCATATGCTCTCTTCCTAAGTTTTTGAATAGTCAAACTAGGATCACTAAAGGACATTATTTGGCTTGTAATGTAGGTTAAGGGTTGGTATGGTATATTTTTGGGATTTATTTAGTGACTATGCCTCCTGGCACTACGTTAACTTTTGGGATTCACTCATTTTCTCACTTCTTCTTTTATTTCCGCCCTTATGTCTCCCTTCCTATCTTAAGCATATTTAGATTGAACCATGTATGGTTATCTCACTTTATTTTCTTTTTCTTTCTCTTATTTTTCATTGCAACTTTTATTTTTCTTTTATTTTCCACCACACATATCCAAGTTTCAACTATTTTTCTGCTACATATTTTCTTCATACTCTTTTTCTCCTATGCACCCCTATAACAACCATCCTCAAATTAAATGATTTTCTAGAGTTAAGGTGCACAGTGCACAAGGAGGACCAGGGCTAAACAAGTTAATTATAAGGGAAATGGGAAGGTGAAATTGGTCTACTCAGGCATCAATATTTGGATCAAAAGGATTCATACTTATTTGGTTTGACATTTTGGATCAAGTGAACTTATAATAAAAAGGGCCTATGATCACTTCCTACTTAAGTATCTTAGACCTAGATAAAAGCAACTGGTAAAGTTTAAGATATTTCTACACCGAGAACTCAGTAGTACCTCATGCACACTCGAACTGGGTTGTATTGCTAAGTTATACTTATCCAGTTATGCAACTTCTTACCCTAATTATTCTACCTTTAATCCTAATGCCATTATTAGAGTTACAGTAGTTCCACACATACACATATGCCACAGTACACAAAACAATTTTAGGAGGGGTGCTGTGACTCAAACGCATGCGCAAGTACGAGAGATCGTACAAGTAATATAGTGATCTAGACAGTCAGATATCGTTCCCTCGAGGACTAACCAACTAGAAATTCAACCAACTTTTTGTTTTAGACAATGAGTTATTAAATGTTGCAAAAGAATCAAGATTATTTGGAATTTAACAATAAAATGTAAATTAATACATAAGAAATAGCAATTTATGAAAATCGCAAGACAATCATGGTTGTAAACAATAATGATGAGAATTCTAGGGTGGAGGTGTCTCAAAAAATCATAAAAATTTCTATTCTTATCGCAGTCTAATTGGTTATCAGGTTGCTGATTTGCAAGGCTAAGGATACAATCTTGGTCTCCCGACCTCAAATCTTCTATCTATGGACTATTGCAACTACAACTCCCTCAGAGATGCAGCCATTCATCTATATTTATAAAGCTACCTTCTTGCAATTAAACTAAACAAGGATTCTAGGTATATCCCTATCCTAGATGCTAATTCAAACCCCTTATTTCATAAAAAGATAAGAACCTTACTTCTTAATTCCTTCGTTCAATCGTACGATTTTCCTCCTGGATTCACATAGAAATATAGTTTTATTTTAATAGTGGACACTCATCAAAATAGTAAGCTCAAGAAATTAAGAACAATCCATATGATACTTCCAAAAGAAACTACGATAGGAATAGTAAAGACTAATCATGTTCTTGGCCTCAACCCCAGAACAAGGGTGTTTAGCAACTCATGTTTGAATTCAACATCCAATATAAATAAATAATCATACCAAGATGAAATCTTGAAGTATAGAAGTTCAAAAGAATGTCTAAGAACCCTAAAAGAGAAAATTTTATGCTTTTCTGCCACTGCTATGAATGCCAAGAGTGGTTGTAATTATGTTCACATTTTTCTTTTATACTGGGCCAAAATTTTCCTTGGGGTGGACAATACCATGCGTCGCATGCTTCATCTTGAAGCAATAGTGTGTACGTCGCATTGTGTATTCTGCAGCAGTGCAGCATGCATTGCCTGCTAAACGCACGCATATACTAGAATTTATTTCTTCAAATCTTTATATGGCATTGGAACCCTGAAGTGGAGCATGCGATGCACTCAAATCGTAGGCTCCTACTAAAATTTGTCTTCAGAATTCTAGTTAAGTCCTGGGACCCCTGAAATAAGGCATTCTATGCACGCAAATTGCAGGCCCTCACTGGAAATTGTCTCTATGTCTTTTTCTAAGGCAAAAATTCCGTTCCTTTTAGCTCGTTACTCCGATATGAAATCCAAATTTCCACACATTCTTTTTAACTACTTCCAATGTCTGCAATGCTCCGAATAATCAACTCAAAGCATCAATCATCAAGTGCTTCTCATTGTGCATCCAATTTAGCAAAAATGCATCAATAATTCATCCTGGATAAGAAATCATGTCCATCCATCTATAATACAATTGTACACTAAACACAATAAAATTACATATTTTAGCTCATACAACTAGGACTATTGTGGATGAATATTGGAGCTCAGACATATAAATATGCCCAACATCACCACACCATACTTAGAACCTTGTTTGTCCTCGAACAATTCAAAACATAATACCTAATTAAGCTTCACATCACAACCCAAAAGTTATGCTTGCATTGGGCACTTACAACTTATAACAATGACTCATATTAAAACATGTCAAAAATACTTTGATGCACATGAACAAATAGTTTCAAATCACATCATCTCAATAGTGGCATCTGATTCGTTGGAAAACTTAACCAAATAAATCAATCAAACAACAATAAGTAATCTGTACTTTCATCTGCATGCACCCTAACAATAAGAATGTACTCCCTACCACTCACAATTTTTCAATATTTCTTATGTGGGGAGTATCAATATTCAATCACTCACTCTCAACAAAGAATTTCTACATGATAGACCATAAACCGTAGGCTTGCCCTTAGTGTACTACTCCACTAATAGTTGTATGTTGAAATATAGGATCAATTAGCTCTTTCATGGTTGTAATGTAAGCTAAGGGACGAGTAGGAACTATTTAGGAAATAGTGACTAATCTCCCTAAGTGCTTTAATACTTGTCAATCTTTAATCAAACTCATATTCCATCAACCCAATTTATACTTCATTACCTGCCCACATCATTTGTTTTACCCTAATTTTATTAAGCATATTAACAAAAACTTATGGTAGTAGTATTCATCTCATACATCAGAATTCAATTCTGAGCTCTTCTTCACACCCATTTACTGTTATGCACCCCTATCACAACCACCCTCAACTAAAACTATTTGCCTTAGTTGAGGTGTACAATGTCCAAAATGGACCAGGGCCAAAACAAGTTCATTGTCACAAAAACTGGGCTATCAAAAACTAAAATTTCTTTCAAATTTTCTATAACTCCAAACCATCATGACTAAACACACAGATAACAACTTCTTTAAGGCTTCACTTTCACTTTTCTCCTACTTTAATTTCACACTCCCTACTCATTTTATCATCTATACTATAATGATTATGATCTATGGATCGAATCAAGGTCTATTAAACAGAGGATTTATGCTACATATGATGCTACCAAAGAAATCAGGCCATAAGTTCAACGGGGCTAACTAGGGATATGCATAAGGGTAGGTAAATAAAGTCTTTACAATTTAGAAATAAAGAAATGCATAAATCACTTCCTACACCCAATACCCTTTATTTCACTTTCTAAACACGCCGGGCAAGTTCTAAACATTCCTATACATGTCGAATATAAACAAGTACTCACTCTCATGGTTCATCAAATCAGATCCTTATGGTTCCCGATCTAGTTCTTTGTCAAATTCAACATTAAGCCCACAAAATCGCATTCTACCTATTGAAATTTAACATCTAAAAATAACTCAATATTTTCCTTATCTTCCAAAACAAATTTGCTTAACATCACAAAAAAATCTAGCCCAACATAAAGCATTCCTCAAAAGTCGTAATCAGGTCCTTATCGATTCTCACTTTCTAAAAACTACTCCCCTTAACATGGTCATCATCCATCTATCATAGGGAAGGGAAACTAACTATGACTGAATTGCCAAGCAGGGTAAAAATAAATACGTTAAACTGAAATTGCCAAACACGGCAAAATAAGGCAAAAATAAATACTTTAAACTGAAACAATATGCGAAAAATGCCTTTATGGCAAATTGCATCATACTTTTAACTTATCAACTTACTAACTATTACAGAAATAAAATTCTGAATAGCTAGAAAATAATCCAAACAAATCAAAACAAAACATAAAATAAAGATAAAATTGTCCCAAAAACATAAAACAAAGTAAAGCAGAAGGAATGAGAGTATTTCACCACCCTATATATAAAAAGGAATCACTATCCCAGTTCTTGCAAAATACTCCCTTATAACATGCCATCATCAACATTATTACTCAAGTCTAAATCATCACCAGCATCATCTCCTGAGTCAAACTCATCCTTATAATACTCCAACCGCTGCTCCTTATCTGTAGGAACATCATCATCAACGGGCTCAACAAAATTAGGACCTATCCGTAGCATGGTCCTTACATGATGACCAAGTGGATAGTCCAAATCCGCCTCTCTAATCTCTTGTGGAGTAGCACGGCGCCCCTCAAACTGCAACTATAGCATCTATAGATTATATATATGGGCAGTGATCTCATTTTTCCGAGTTTGATGCTCGGGCATAGTCAGTGTCAAACCATAGGCATCACTCCCCTTTGTATGAGATACATCAATGGGCTTCGTGATTACTGGAGGCAGATAGTCCAGGTCCTTTTCTTTAACACCTTCATTTTGTAGAAATCTAGTCAATAATCCCCCAAAACCATACCTATTCTCTGGACGAAGTCGTGCCTTCTTTATACTTGAGAAAATGACATTCCTGATATTTACCTCAACATCATCCCATATTAAAGCATAGATCAAGAAAACCCTATCACTTTAGTCATATGAGTCACTTGATATAGACATTCATAAATAATCTTAGCCTATATTCGAGCCTCCCTATTCATGTGACTGAATGTTAGTTTGAGGTGAATACCGCTTCCCCTTTTTTGGGTCCACCTTGCAGTTGAACGAGTGCTACATAACAAATAATGGATGTGAGTGTATGGTGGTTCAATGTACATCAGCTTAAGTAGCTCAGGATCAGCTTCTGGCATCCCAAAGAGTGCATTTAATGTATGAACATTAAAGGAGATGACCTATCCTTGGATTTTTACTTCAGAAGCGCTACCGTACGAGTCCCAATTTTCATAGAACTCCCTAACTAGGTTCAAGTTAAACTCAGCAGATTGGTTAAAAGAGAACTGCATATGCAACACTTCTATTCTACGCACCATGCAAGGGAATTTCTTCAGTGAATTTTCCCTGTTGATGTACTGATCTGCAATGTACTTAGTTTCATAATGAATTGTGTACCATTTACATCCCAATTCCAATACCCCTCTAATACCAGACACCTTCGGTACATCAAATGGAATCAGATGTTGTTGAGATGCACTAGCACCTTGTTTGTTTCATTCTTTAGCTTGCTCAAAAGATCCAGCCTTAGTTTTTCCTTTCTATTGGCGGTTTGACATGATACCTATCACAAAAAGCATGCATCCTCATCAAATAAAGCAATTATGTTGATCTAGAAAACACTAAATGTGTGGTGTTTAGGACACCCCACGCTTAGTTGCTAACATAATTATTTTGGTAGAAGAATTAGGGTACTCAGATTTTCCCTCAATTATAAATCAACATAAGGACATATTTTCCAAATATCATAACACTTCAAGATTATCTGTTATTCAATATCTAGTGCCTACAATAGTCCTCACTTCATCAATGCAAGATTTCAATTCAACATTTGTGCATGATTTCCCATGAATTCAGACAATGAGTATACATATCACAATATGAAAACAAGCATACATCAGTGAAGAGTGCTCAGAACACCCCTTAACACAAAAATTTAATCATAACTAACTTTTTAGCAATTATGCATACACTTGTTCCCACTCTAACCACATCACAATCATCATTATATAATAGTTTCAGCAAAAATTTATCAACACATTTTATCCGCAAGCTTCATTCAAGTAATATATGTGAAAAACAAGAATGACTTCACCATATGCCACCATACTACATTAAAAATTTATTCATTTTACCCAAATCCCTAAGTTGCATGTAAATTCATAAACAATAAGGCACTGACAATAACGGGTGGTCATAAATCAATAATTATCAGAGTTTACCGCATTCACTATTATACTCTTATGGCATAATTTGTATCACAACTTTAACTATTTGGTACAATTCCATCAATTTATGCAAACCATAGGAGTAAAGAAAAGAATATTGGAGTACTTACCTCAATAATCTTGAAATAAAAGACAAGGGAAAACCTCAACAACGCGTATGGGACCAGAGCTAAGTTGGTTGAGAATATTTGGCTTTGGGGATTTGAAGGGCGGTGCTACTAGTGTAAAAAATGAAGAAAATTTGGAGATTTAAAGGGGTATTTAAGGAGGTGGGGGAATGATATGACCCGAAACTCAGAATTGGATCTAGCAATGGAGAGAGCATGCAATGCACGATGCAGTGCACAAAAATAGTATGCGTGACACACAATGCAGTGTACAAAAATAGTGCATGCGACACATGATATCGCACGATGCTACTATATTTAGCATTATCTCATGCACAAATTAAATGTAAACACAGTGTTGGGCAATATTGCATCCTCTTTTTCGTGTTCACTCTTTCACATTTTATTAGGGAGTATGTTACTTACCTGAATGCTTTTCTAACAGTGTTTCACTTACCTCTCATTTATCTTCTTGCTTCCATGTTTCTAATTCCTCTTTTTCGTGTTCACTCTTTCACATTTTATTAGGGAGTATGTTACTTACCTCAATACTTTTTTGACAGTATTTCACTTACCTCTCATTTATCTTCTTGCTTCCATGTTTCTAATTCCTACATGCTTAACCAAAAAAAAATACAACTAACGTAAGAAAAAATGGGTTGCCTCCCACTCAGCACCTTAGCTTTGGTCAGGACACGACGTATTTTTTTGTATTTTTGTTATCTTTTTCTTTTCTACAACTAAAATAGACATTAATTATTATATTACATTACATTTGTGGGTTGCATCCCATACAGCACCTTATTCACATCGTGGTACAATCTCTTCTCTCCAAATGCCTTTATCTCAAGATTTAACTTTTTAACAGCCCAAAAAGCTTGATGTTCCAGCTCTACATGAAAAATAACACACTTTTTCGTAATCCAAACTATATAAAGAGGTTCCAATAGGCATCTTATAATCTATCCAGTATGCCTATATTGCATCATCTAGCTTCTCGGCCCAATCCTTTTGTTGCCCATTAACAGTCTTCTACAATATCTGCTTTATCTCTCGGTTGGACACCTCAACTTAACCACTTGTTTGTGGATGATACTAAGTGACAAACTTGTGCCTAACACTATATTTAGCTTAAATATTTTTAAACCAAGAGTTAATGAAATACGTACCTCCATCACTGATTATATCTTGGGAGTGCCAAATTAGGAAAATATGTGCCTTTTTATAAATTTTAATATCACTATTGCATCATTAGTAGGACAAGCTGAAGCTTCTACTCATTTAGTTACGTAATTAACCGCCACTAAGATGTATGAGTTACCATTTGAGGACAATGCACCAAATATTGAATACTTCAACTACAAGAATGTTGTTTAGGGGCATCTCATGACACTTTGAAATTATACCTAACCTCTAGCATTGATCACAACTTTTTACAAAAGTTACAACATCTTGAAACAATGTTAGACAAATGAATCTGGATTGCAACACTTTTTGGGTTGTTCTTTCACCTCCATGATGTCCAACATAAGGTGATGAATGACACTTTTGTAGCACTTGTGTGAATTCAGCTTCCGAAACACATTTGCGTATAATTCCTTTATGACCCTGCTTGAAAAGATACGGCTTATCCCATATGTAAGCATGAGAATCATGAAGCAATTTATTCTTTTGTTGAATTGTAACTTTAGGAGGATAAAAGTCACTCACCAATAAATTCACAATGTCCTCATACTAAGAAACTTTACACTCCTTTATAGACAATATATTTTCATCTAAAAACACCTCCCGAATGTAAAGAAAGTTATTACCAACATGGTCATGAGTATCTAACCTTGACAAATGGTCTACAACTTGATTTTCTACTCCTTTTTTATCACAACCCTCTAAGTCAAACTCTTGCAGTAATAAAATCCACCGGATCAATCTAGGCTTTGCATCTTTTTTATTGAAGAGATACTTGATGGCCACATGGACTATGAGAACAATAACTTGTGCCCACCAAGTATGCTCTAAATTTATTAAATGCATAAACCACCGCTAAAATCTCCTTTTCAGAGAGTATAATTCATTTGGGCATCATTCAAGACCTTACTAGTATAGTAAATAGAGCAAAATACGTTGTCTATCCTTTGCCCCAAAACAGCTCGTACTGCCACGTCACTAGCATGACACATAAATTCAAATATAATTCCCAATCAGGAGAGTTCAAAATAGGAGCTTCTATCAGCTTCTTTTTCAGCTTCTCAAAGGCTTCTTCACATTCCACCCCGCAATAAGACTTGGCCTCTTTTTCTAATAATTTACACATCGAGCTTGCAATCTTCAAAAAATCCTAAATAAAATTCTTGTAGAAACTTACATGCCCCAAGAAACTTTACACTCCACTGACTGTTACTGGATGTTACATCTTTTCGATCAACTCAATTTTTGCTCAATCTACTTTCAGTCCTTTACATGACACATTATGGCCAAAGACTATTCTTTTCTTCACTAAAAAGTGGAACTTTTCCTAGTTCAGCATCAAATTTATCTCTTCATATCGAGCTAGGACTCGATCTAGATTATGGAAGCATTTATCAAAAGAATCACCATAAATAGAGAAATCGACCATGAATACCTCAAGAAATTCTTCAACCATGTCATATAATATTGCCACCATGCATCTCTGAAACATTGCAAGTGCATTGGAGAGGACAAAAGGCATGCATCTGAACGCATATGTGCCACACAGACAAGTAAAAGTCATCTTCTGTTAATCCTTAGATGCAATAGTTATTTGATTATATGCCAAGTAACCATCAATAAAAAAATAATACTTCTGCCCTGCCAACCTATCTAACATCTGATATATGAACGGAATAGGGTAGTGGTCCTTTCTTATGGATTTATTTAGCATCCGGTAATAAATACTAATTCTTCACCCAGTCACCATATGAGTGGGAATTAGCTTATTTGCTTCATTAATGACCACAGTCATCGCATCTTTCTTTCAAACTCAATGTATTGGTCTTACCCACCTGCTATCCAAAATTGGATAAACAATCCCATTATCGAGCCACTTAATAACCTCTTTTCGCACCACATCTTTCATCACTAGATTCAACCTATGTTGTTGCTGCACCCTTGGTTTGAAACATTCTTCCATGTGTATCTTGTGCATGTAAAAAGCTGGGTTTATTCCTGTCATGTAAGATATTTGCCATCCAATCGCCTTCTTCCTTGTTTTTAATACTTTAATTACTTTCTTTACCTGCATATCAGATAAACCTATAGACAAAATAACAAGCAAGGTATCACTATCACCAAGGTAAACATATTTCAAGTATGAAGGAAGAACCTTAAGCTCCAATTTTGGAGCTTCAACAATTGAAACTTTGGGGTATGGTACAATTGTCCTATTCAATCGCTTATAAGACCATTTTCTTGTTTCAATGACCACCGAATTCATGACATGAACTAATTCCAACACCTCTACATCTAACATAAAGATCACAACCTACCAAGGCTCATTTTAGTGGATTATTTGACAATAACAACCTCTGATCAGACTCAAGATCTATAACGGATATAGCAGACAACTCCTCATATATAGTTGGCAATTTCAATACCTTGTACACATCAAAAACCTCAACTTTGTCATACGCTCTCATTGTCATCTTCCCTATTACTATATCAATTAATGATCGTCCTATTTCTAAGAAAGGCCATCCCAAAATAAATGGGACAATCAGATTAGCTTTATTGTCTATAATTAAAATGTCCACCAGAAAGATTAGTGATCCCACTTGTACCAAAATATCTTCAATAATACCATCTGGCCTAGCAAGGGACCTATCTGCCAACTTTAAAATAATAGTAGTGGGTTTGGGACTCCCAAGACCCATATTTTGGTATCACGATGTAGGTATAAGATTTATGCTAGCTCCCAAATTACACAATCCACGAGCACTGATGGTTTGACCAATGGTGATCTGAAAATTGAAACATCCTGGGTCCTTCAGCTTTATGGGCAGTTTGTTTTGAATGTTAGATGTGCACTCCTCAGTAAGTGCAACTATAAAATACTCTATCAACCAATTTATTTTTTCCATAATGTCCTTCAGTTATTTTGCATATTTAGTACCACTCTGCAGAATATCAACAAGAATAAGATTTACGTGAACCTACTTTAAAAGATCCAAGAACTTCTTGTAACTCGCCTCCTCTTGATGCTTTCTTTGCATTTAAGGGAAGGGTAAAGGTAATGTCTTCTTCTCCACTTAAATTTGATCACTTATAGCTTTTTCTTTGACCTCTTTCTCCTTCTTGTCTTTATAATCATCATCATTGGTTGTGGGACTAACTTGCTCATAAACTGATTCCTTTAATTGTAACCCACTCCTTGTTGTAACTGTATTTATCTGCTTTAGATTTACCTCTGTGTCACTAGGTAGACCTCCTTGAGGTTTTGTATTTTGTGCTCCTATAATCTGACCGAGTTGCAACTCTAAATTTCTAGTGAGAAACAGTTGACTCTTCAACTCTTCTGCAAACTGTGCTTGTTGAGTCCACACTTCTCTACAAACTGCACTTGTTGAGCTAAAAGTTTCTTCATCATCTCCTCCATATTACTTGATTGAGTAGAAGATTGATTATTCTGAACCTGCTATTGATTTTGTTGCACTGGCCCCTTATACTGATTAGTGTTTTATGCTTGATTTCAACCCAATGAGAAATTGGGATGGTTCCTCCAGTTGGGATTATACGTATTTCTGAAATTCTACTGGCCCTGACGATTCGTATTCGCCACATAGTTGATAGAATCTGGATTAGTCAAACAAGCATATGTTGCATGCTCACTACTTTCACAAACCTCACACCAAGAATTTTCTTGTTAGACTACATTAGCTATAGCAGCTGCTTGTGGAACCCACAATTTTATGTTATTAAGCTGAGTAATCATATGATTTTGCATTGCTGTAATTTGCACTTGTAATGTAGTGGATTGGTCTACCTCCAATACCCCTGCAACCTTCTTAGGAGCACTCCTCGAATCATTATGTCAATCAAGATTCCCTTATAAAACCTATTCAGTAATGTGTACAATTCATCATAAGTCTTCTCAAGACCTTGTCAACCTGCAGCTGAATCCAAGATAATCTTGGAATTCGGCTCTAACCCCTCAATGAAAGTATGAATAAGAAAATCATAACACTGATGGTGGTGAGGGTAATTTCTGAGCATACCCTTACATCTCTCCCAAGCTTGATAGAGATTTTCTCTTTTCTATCTAAAACTTAGAATCTCACTTCTCAAACGTGCTGTCTTTCCTGATGGAAAGAACCGAATAAGGAACTTCTGTGCTAGATCTTCCCATGAAGTGATGGAGAATGGTGGTTCAGCATGTAACCACTTTTTTGCTTCCCTAATTAAAGAAAAAGGGAAGAGTGTCAACCTGACATAATCAGTATTCACCCTTTCAGGAATATAACTATCATTTATTTCCAAAAAGGTTTGTATGTGCTGCTGCAGATCTTCATGTGAAAGGCGAGAGAACTGCTCCACTAAATTCAATAATTGCTCCATATTCTAATTCAATTCAACTCGAAAACCACACTTGGTCTTGCGAATACTATTAGTCACATGGTTCATGAGTAGGATTTCCACCTCACGAACAAGTCTAGCAGCTGATTGAGTAGGAATTGTAGGAATAGATAGATCTGGGACATATCCAGTATTTGAATCGATAGGTTTATTTGGATCAACTAGATAAGACATTTGAACCTATTAAAGGGGATATTGAGCTCTTCGCCTATGTTGAAATATCAGTTTTGGTTCTCCAAAAGGCTCTACCAACACTTGATCTCTCGCCAGTCCTGCAATCTGCTAATCCTGCAAAAATTGAGCCGCTAAGATCATGTAGTTAACACTTAAACTTATTATCAACATATCAAAAATTTAGCAATTTAGTAATTATACTAGTCCTCATCAACGGCGCCAAAAACTTGTTGCGACTCAAATGCATACACAAATGAATGCGATAGTACAAGTAATTCAACTAACTTTTAGTTTTAGACAATGAGTTATTAAGTGTTGCAAAGTATCAAGATTATTTGGAATTTATGAACAAAAATGTAAATTAATAAATAAGAAATAGCAATTATTGAAAATCATAAAACAAGCACGGTTGTAAACAGTAATGACGAGAATTCCAGGGTTGAGGGATCTTGATCAATCATACAAATCTCTCTTGTTATCGCAGTCTAATTGGTTATCGGGTTGTTGATTCACAAAGTTTATGCTATGATCTTGGTCTCCCAACCTCAAATATTTTATCTATGGACTATTTCAACTACAACTCGCGCAGAGATACAACCATTCATCTATATTTATAAAGTTATAGATTTATCCTACAATTCTATCTTACAATTCTCCTCTTGAATTCACATAGAAATATAGATTTATTTCAATGGTGGTCACTCATCAAAATGGTAAGCTCAAAAAATTAAGAACTACCCAGATGATAATCCAAAAAGAAACTACAATAAAAACTAGCAAAGAGTAATCATGTTCTTTGCTTCAACACCAGAACAAGGGTGTTTAGCCACTCATGTTTGAATTCAACGTCCAAAATAAAAAATTAATCATACCAAGATGAAATCTTGAAGTAAATAAGTTCAAATGAATGTCTAAGAACCCTAAAAAAGAGAATTTTATGCTTTTCACCACTGCTATGCATGCCAAAAGTGGTTGAAATTGTATTCACATTTTCCTTTTATACTGGGCCAAAATTTGCCTTAGGGTGGACTATATCATTCGTCGCATGCTTTATGTCGGAGAACTAAAGCATGATTCACACATTGTATTCCATAGAAGGGGAGCATGCGTCGCCTACAAAATGCACGCAAACAATTGAATTTAGTTCTTCAAGTCTTTCTAAGGCATTAGACCCCTGAAGTAGAGTATGTGATGCACGCAAATCGTATGCTCCTACTAGAATTTGTCTTCATAATTGTGGTTAAGTCCTGGGACCCCTGAAATAGGGCATGCGATGCACGTAAATCGCATGCCCTTACTGGAAATTGACTCCATGCCTTTTTTTAAGGAAAAATCCATTCCTTTCAGCTCATTCCTCCACTACAAAATCCAACTTTCCACATATTCTTTTTTACTACTTCCAATGTACACAATACTCCAAATAATCACCTAAAAGTGCTAATGATCATTTTCTTCCAATTTTGAATCCAATTTAGCAAAAATGCATCAATAATTCATCTTGCATCACTAAACATGTCCATTAGCTCATATCATGCAATTGTACACTAAACATAATAAAATAAACATTTTAGCTCATACAACTAGAACTATTCTGGATGAATATTATTTCTCGAACATATAAATACGCCCAAGATCAAGGGGTCTCAAAATTTTTTCACCATAATTTCATTAAACGCAAAAAACGTAGCATAGTTCAAATCTGCACAAATGTTTCCAGAATGCAAAATTGATTCAAAAAATCAAAATTCTCTAAAAATATTTTTTCAAAATCTCTCAAAAATCAATAAAAACAATTAAAAAGAATCTTCTGCCATAGGTGCCAATTTTCTCCCTATATCAACACCGTGACAGCCCCAAGCCTGCAAGTCATAACGGACTTGTCAGCTACTAAAATTTTTTAGCTACTCCCAGAAATTTCTATATTCCCCACCCCCAGCTGAATATCCGTGCAATGTCCCCAATGCTAAAAAAATATAAAAATAAGGAAGAAAGGTGATACTTGGGTGCTCAAGGTGCCAAATTAGCAACATCAGTGGGTAGGCCCTCATATCAGGTCCCACTCTCCTTAGCTCTCGTCCTATCAGCTACTGGGATAGAATCATCAGCAATAATTGGGGGTGTAACACTATCCCCCTCAATATTAAAAACTGGTGTCCTTGAACCACCGTCTCCAGATTCTATCTCACAAACCCTCTTCTCCCAGTATCGCTCTCTCTAAATGATCTCTATCCTGGCCCTCTTCTTGGTTTCTTTCTTTTCACGCTTCCTCTTTTTTATTGCTTGTTTCTATTCTTGAGTCTCCTCAACTCTTAGTTCAAAAATAGCCAAAATATTATAAACATAGCCAGTGGGCACCACCATCACAATTATTGGCCCTGGAATCACTGATAAATCATAATATCATGCACAATCCATTTTATTTCATCTACTTTAGTCTATATCCCCTAAATATCGAGTGTTTTCCCTCTACTCAACTATTGGGGGATCCTCAACTCAAAGGAATCTAGCCTATCCTAGAACCATCTATCTTAACTCTCAAACTGTGTATCAAGCCATAACCTTATGCCTCTTTCTATATAACCCACTTTTTCCTCTAGTGTGGCTAATCTCATCATTGCCTTAGTCTATATGGCCTATAAAATCAAAATAAGTCTAGAACGCATACCTCATGGCCTCGGTGGCATAACCTAAACTAGAGGAAAAGCACTAGAAGTACTCGTTGTATCAGTCTACTCACCCATCTTAGTTGCTTCAATATTCTCAACTTATTTGCTCTATCAAAACATATCTTCCATTAAATTAGATGCCTATGGTTCTTTTTCAGACAAAGGGTTGGCTGCATATCAAATCAGGCCTAAAGCAGTGGTGTCATGGCTTCCAGCATCTCATCGATACCTATGAGTTCTTGTACTCCTAAAACCAAGAAAAGTGGTGTGATCATTCAAGAATAATCCAATAAAGTCTTCTCACCACCTACCACCTAGTCTCTCAACTCTCAATCTAAGACTTCACTAATATCGAACTCATAATCAGCTATGAATCCATCTATCATGGCTTCCTAAACTAGGCTCAGAATGTTATCACTCGTAGTTGGAAATAGCCAGTGTCAGTCTTGTGTCCACCATGATTTACTTTTAATGTTGAGGGTATTCTTCTCTATTTTCTATTAGGTGACACTCGGTCCACCTACTACCATACTGCATTTTGTCTATTCAAAGCTATTCACTCCATAATCTATTTAAAGTGAACAATCTTGTTTTCAGAACCCATCCAAGTTATCTTCCTCATTTCTTCTATCTAATAGTACATTTCCTAAGTGTTAATCGAAGACTAATATTTTGGTCCGTATAAGAACCGTCCAATGGTATATGATGAAATATCCACCCATACTCCCCAAACAGTAAGAGAAATAATAGGGTCTCCACCCTTCCACAACTGACCTTGTGAGTTTTACTGTTGAAGTTCTCCCTTGTATGTGGCATAAAATTCTCGCACCAATACTTTAATTTATTTCCTGGGCACTCTCATTGTCCATTCAAATCCATACTTCTTGAAGCACTACTTAAATTTAGGTAACTCTGACATCCCGGTAGTCGTCAACCACCACTCAAGATATAATACCTATTGAATCTTTCCACCCCTAAGTTTGATCAGCCCACTATTAAATATCTCCTTCATACTAGGGTATCCCCATCATTCAATGATAGGCACCGGGGTAGTGGTAAGTTTAAGTGGGGGATCTTGTCTATCGACTGGGGTGGTATCAGCCTCTTTTATACTATTGGTATTTCCCTAACTAGCTTTCTTTGAGCCTGACTCAACAATATCATAAGCATCAGAGGATGGTGGTGTATGCGTGGGAGTAACAGTGGGGTTGTTTCTTCTCGTGTCCTTTGGAGGTGGTGATTCCTCTAGAGGTGCAACTTTCTTCCCCATTCCCTTGTCAGTGTTACTTTTCCTTTTTTGGTAGTTTTACCCATTGTTGTGTCATCATCTAAATCACCACTGTTGGCTGACAATAAAGAGTATTCTGAGCTAGTAGCCTAGGGCTAGCCGATTGTATCTTTTGGTTACTCTTTTTCGCCGCTTGCTTAGAGGAGGATGCGTTCTTAAAAGGCATGGTTCCTGCAAGTGGACCATCATTAGTAAGAAATTAAAGAATGGAAAGCAAATCTTTAAAAATAAAGTTCAATCTGCATGATTTGGTAAGAGTACGAGTCGGGGGTACTAGTTGTATCGACTGGGTATGACTCGTATGATAGAGTCTTATGTTATATAGTGCCTAAATAGTTGTTCACTAGTTAGCTTATGAATCCTCCTAACTAGTTATACCAAGAGGGTATGACACATTACCAATAGTCATAAGCTGATCAAAAAATTTTTATCAAATCATATACCTCCCAGGTCAGTGCGACTTTAAGTATACGAGTCGTATGGTTTGGATACAACTTGTTTAGATGAGTTGTATCCATTCTTGAACCTTAAACTTAGACTTCCATGTTTTCAATAGGTACGAGTCCCATTACAACCCCATACCAGTGGGGACGAGTCGTAAGGGGTATCCACTATAATTTATAGGTCTAACTTTAAAGTGTGACTCTTAGTTGAATTTCCCAAGATACCCATCCATTCTATGCAAAATATCTCATTTTTCAATCAACGTAACACACATAATCCATACAACATTTAAGTTTATCCTTAATTTCCCTATTTTCAACCAAAACATAAGAATTAGGGTTTCAAAATTCAAAAATTAAAGTTAAGTTAAATCAAAACAAGATCAAGCAATCTAGCATTCTTCCATTTATGCAACATGTTTTGAGATTAGTTTACAATTACGTACTTGAGTTGGAGAAATCAAGAGTTCCTTTGAGTTGTTCACTTGTTTCTCTCAAATTACTACCTATTTAGTGTTAGTTGAGGAAAGTGAGAAAAATGGTATGTGATTTTGAGTGTTTTTGAGTTATTAAACAAGTAGGAAGCTCGAAATCTCAATAGGAATGGAGTTTCTTCATGTTTCTTCACCTAACCTAGCCTCTTCAGCTTCTCATCTCTCTCGCTCTAATAGTTGTTGTGTCTAAGTATTTGTAATATTCTGTGTATCAACTAGAGCACGCGAGAGTACCATGTTTGGATCAACAGGTGGGGGGTCTTAAACCCCAGTAGGAAGACCATCACAAAATTATTCTGCCATTCTTTGTGGTGTTTGAAGAATTATTTTTGGCTCTAAATTGAATGGGAGTAAGGGATTGTCTCTTATCCTTATGTTTGACATAAATTGATGTATGCCAAATCCAAATTAGAAAATAAAACATGCAAAATTCACCATATTCAATCAATAATAACACCTTCTTCAACGGCAACGACACCAAAATTTAATGTCACCCAAAGCTAACTCCAATATAAGTATGTTACGGTCGATGCAAAATATAGTAACCCAACTAGGTATAGGCTGAACCCATAGGGAAGATATTGAAAATTTACTTGATTTGAAGCCATTCACGAGCAGTGTAGAAAATTAAATATGGTGAATTTTTTATCAATCGCAAGTAGTAACCCAAACTTAAGTGTTGTTAAGTTGTAAATAATAAAAGACGAACACTGGGCTTATGTTCTCCTTGGATTCGTAACTCCATAAATTTCTCGTGTTCAACCCACCTATTCTGTTGTTTTGCATATAAAGTCTACAAGATATGCATTATCATCCATTTTGTGAACTTGAAGATAAATCTCACCCTTTATTAGCTTAGTCTCAAGGAGTCGCCTTGTTGCTCCTTTATACAACCTCAGTTCACTATTGCCTTGTAATATTAAGTGATTAAATGAGATGGTGAGGATTATAAGATGGAGGTGAATCCCAATTCACTTTCCTAATCTTTTTTTCCAAATCACAAACTCCCTTATAAGGATGAATGCAAATATTGGCTATCTCAATCTTTTGCAGTATCTTAGAGATTAATTATTGCGAAGAAGATTAAGATACAGGCATAAACCCTGGAATATATGAATTTTACACTTCCCTACGTATCTAATATGTCAGGTTTCCTACAACCCTAGTCAAAGAGATTAGCCTCTTTTGAAAGAATCTAAGATTATAAATAAAGAAGATATGTAATTAATTGCACAAGAATAAGATAAATAAACTCCAATGTTTTGAACTGAATAAAAACCCAAAATCTCAAGAATAATTGTAAAGTATGTAAAAGTATTGTAAGAATGTATAATCTAATAAAATATAAACCCAAGGGTATTTATAGTATCTCAAAATAACATAGAAGTCCTAATAAAAATGGGAAAGGTAAAGTTATGTTGGCACTCGGTACGACTCGGTCTTTAACTCATACTGACATCATACAAGTCATACCATGTCTTCTCGTATCTATTCCATTGTCTGATCTCCCAAGGACTCAACATTTTTTTCTTTATATGACTTTTTCTTGTGAGTCTTACATGAGTATACAACTCGTGTCTTGTTCTTATATCTACTTGGGACTTTCTTTCTTCCAAGCTTGGACACTGGTCTTCTTATGATTTGACTATATGAGTCGTACTTAGACTTCTGACTCTTACATTTCTGGGACTGTAACTCTTGATTGTAGATTTGGACACTGTTATACTTATGACTCTAGTTCATGACTCGTAGCCTTATTGTACGACTCGTATGGATGAGTTATATCTTTCTTTCACTTAGTTTATTGTTTGGGACTTTGGTTCTATTTCTCTTACGAGTCATCACATGAGTCGTCTAGTGAGTTGATGACTCGTTAGGTGACTCATATCCTGGTTAAACTTGGTGTTTCTATGTCTTTTTCTTCTATTTTCATCCCAACTTTAACGTACACCTATTTTACTTGAAATAAATATAGAAGTGCATCATATACTTTAACATAACCTATGTATTCACATAAATTCATGATTTTAAACATCGAAAGTGTCATGTTTCCATGGCATGTCAAGTATAAATTTAACAAACTAGTTATATTGAAAAGACTTGAATAAAAAATTTTATTACAAAAGACCAACTCTTTAAATTTGATAATTTTTGGGTTATTAAAAATCAAATGAATGCCCCTATTTATAGTAAATTATAATGTTGCCTCAACAAATGCATCCTTTGAAGTGCTGGTTATAAGAGTCTACTTGAAACTTTTTCTTAAGTCTTCCACTTGACAGATGTGAGTATGAAGTGATGATTCACATCCATGAGCTTTTCCACTTCTTCCAAAAAGTTCCACAGTTGTGGCAATGAAATTAAGATTACCCCCATAGAATTTCTCTCATTTCTTTAATAATTTTTTTTTCTTTAGTCTTCCTTTGTATTCTTCTTCCTGTAGAATTAATCAAAAAATATGATAGAATAGGATATAAATATTCATGTATTTTTAAATATATGATTTCTTATATATTAAATTGTATGTATTATATCCATTAGTAGTTTTTGCACTTAAGATATGTACACATTACTTGTATGGCTTGCATTGTAAGATATTTACTAACCATCATAGCCTGCAATACATTCTTAACTAGAAGGATCTTAATTTGAGGCATTGTATATGGATGGAGTTACTAATGAACTACAACATCTTTATCATGTACCATATAAGGTAGGCAAATATGGTAGTATATGCTTAAGTCGAAAGGTTGTGAGTATTGAAAGTTCGGCTTTATTTAGAGCTTTGGAGCAAGATTTTACATTGGAGAACCAGTCCTTAGCTAATAGGTTGATTTGAATTTATATTTCTAACCCTGTGAGAATTCTTGCTAGTGTTGAGGCTCGATGTTCATTGTTAGAGCAGATTCGAGAGCTATAGTTTGAGGATACTAGGTTTAGTGGGATTCGAGATCAGGTGTTGAAGTGGAACAATGGGAAATACAGCTTGGTTTCAAATGCTATTTAAAGATTCTAGGGAAATACGTGAAAATTTAATTGTGATTTAGATATATGCAAACTTACTTGGGGATTATTGCATAAAATTTATTTGGGGATATATGTACCTGGGGATTTTCTTGTGATTTAGATAAATGTAATTTTACTTGGGGATTATTTGATGGGGATTTACTTGGGAACATATGTACTTGTCAATTTACTTGCAATTTAGACATACACAAGTTTACTTGGGTATTATTCCATAGAACATTACTTGGGGATATAAGTACCTGAGGATTTACCTCTAATTTAGATATATGTGATTTTACTTAGAGGGTTATTTAATGTAACTTAACTTGGAGATATATACACCTAAGGATTTACCTAGGAATTTGATATATATGAATTTACTTGAAAATTATTTCATAGGAATTTACTTGGCATATAAACACACGAGGATTTATCATGAATCTTGGTATATGCTGATTTAAAGTGACAATACAAATAAAGATACTAAAAGAGAATTGTTATAAAATAAAGATAAAATATCAATATCAAACTTAAAGAAATGATGCATGCTTAGAGAATTTTAGTAGTATTTTTGTTTCTTACTTGAACCTGTATATAAAAATTTACAAAAAGGGTAGCTATTTATAAACCACCAAACTTGCTCCCTAAGCTTGTTAACCTGGACATCAAGTTGGCAATTAAGCCAACTATCTTTGGTATTCAAATTCAATTTGAACAAGTAACTTTGGAATTCAAATCCAACTTGAATAAGTAACTCTTAGTGTTCAAATTCAATTTGGCTACTAACTATTATCTCTCGTTAATAGTATTAACACATGTGCATATCTGTCATGACCCATACCCGAGCCTGAACGTGACGGGCAATCTCAAACCCATCATGGGTCAGAGACACCCCCTTAGTGTTAACTCAATGAGCACAATAGTAATAAACAACGAAAACCAACTAAAATAAAGATAAGGATAAATAAACCAAGTGATAATTCTAAGAATCAAAATGAAACAACTAACTCACACTTATGCTCAAAAGCCTCTAATTTGAAAATACCAACTACATCGGTACATGCCCCCAACTATGAAAAAATAAATTCACTATTTCAAAAATATGAAAAGAAACCTAATAACACAACACGTTCTTCAAAAAAATGGAAGCTCACCACTTTATAGAGACTCAACAAACATACCACACCACCTAATGTTGCACAAGGGTATCAGAAAAGCTCTCAGACTATACATCATGAAACGATGCAGCATCCAAGGAAAGTCAACGCAGAAAGCACTGGCATTTAACTCATGGAAAAAAGATTAAATAATGTCATTGACAAAAACCATTAAAAACCACATGTAAAAAATTTATATATACATAAATATAGGATGTCGGGATAGGGACAAGGGCAATAACCATGAGAGTTCAAGGATTTAACCTGAACTATGTAGCTCGATCCATCCTAAAGGCGCCCATAGTCTATATGGGTCCAGCTCCTTTTGCTGGAAGGGCCTCAGTGCATGTTATCAATACAAATTGAGGAAAGTCTAAAGACAACAAGGCTATAGCCCTCCCAAAATATAATATAGTGTGTGCACCAAGTACACGGTCACATGGACCCCCAACACCGGTAAACATGGTTTTCAATGTCGAACCACTCAGGACATACACCTTCATGGTGAGCTACGCAATTCCCTTTAAGCCAAATTAAAATAATTTTTAGATAACCAACCATTAACTGAGGAGTTATTCATTAAGGCAATTACCAACTTGGTAGAATCTTACCAATATGCTTGCAAGTTTGTATAATTATGCCAAAGCAATCCATGTAACTATCATGACCTAAACTAGGGACTGGCTATGACACACATCTTAAGTCCCACATGGGCCAGAGACCACCCCCTGCACCTCACCAAGTAAATACAATATCCCTAATGTCGGATGAATTCTGAATATATAACAAAATAGAATTCTATTAAGATCAATGATATTTAAATCATGTCTCTTACCGACATCCATCAATCGGCCAAAACAATTGACCAATGAGACCCAATACCCACAGTAATCCAACAAAGACTTCTAAAACAAAAACCAAAACCCAATTTGGGTTAATACATATCACTGACTCTGATAGATAATAATGTAAATGAAAATAATAATGTTAAGGATAATGAAACTCTCAACTCTAGTCTATGATAAGAACTGATGAAATGTCTAAGTCTTTCAAAGTATGGAAGCTCACCACTTTACTAAAATAAACCAACGAACTAAGCCAATCTACCTAACTCTGCATAGAAAAAGTAAAAGTAGCTTCGGTGCATATATCGTATGGGGATACAACATTTAAAGACGGTTAGTGGGGTGAATACTAGCATGTAACTTGGTGATAAGGATAACATATTGCCATAATCAACAGTTTGAAATCATTCAAATCCATTACACATAATCAGATGCATATATATATACATCACATGCTAGGATAGGGAACGAAATTTAACATGCATTTTAATACTTTAGCCCAGTTCATGTATCTTAACCATCATAACATACACGGAACCCATGGGCTAAATGGGCCCCACTCTCCCCCAACTAATAGGTCCCCAGTGTATATGGCCACACGAACCAAAGCGTATACATATGCACTCTGGGGAGTCGAACCTCCCTAAATATCAAGGTGACACGAGCACCGAATCATGTAATATAATATGGGGGATTCGAACCTCTCGGTCATATAGAACCCCACATCGGCAACCACAGTTTTCAGTGTGGGTCCCTTGGGATCACTACTTTTATGACTTAGCTACACAAACCTCATTAAAGCCTAATTAATAAAATTATATCATATTCCAATTCATTGAACTATATTTCACATAAAGGCATATTTTATTGGTATTGTCATACAAACTACACTTGCAAGGTACCAACAACATGCCAAAACAATTACATCACTTAGGGAAATTCACAACCCCCTTGCTTTAATTTTATATTAGCTTGGGGAATTAGACAATCCCCATAAAGTTCAACTCAAAATCATAATGCAATAGTTAAAGAATAGTTCAAATTCCCACATTCCACATAACTAAAACTAATTTCACAATATGGGGTTTAGGCCATAACTTCTTCAAAAGTCACAAGTTTGGGGAAAATCACAATTCCTTAGTTCATTTACTATACCCATGCATCCACAAGTTCAAAACCATGTTTAAATCATGAATAATTATATGTAAACCATGTGAAAACGTTGTTCAACAACAAGCATTCAAAATCCCCAACCCTTGTTTCAAAACCAACATCAATATATCAAGAACAATACTTTAAAATATATGTTTTTAATAAAATAACAATGACCGAAGATTACATGCTTGAAATACCAAGTTTCACAAAAAAAATTCAAATCTTAAGCCCTTGGATGACCTAATTCTTGGAAACCCTAAGTATGGCTACTTGAAAGACTTCAAGTGAGCTCTGGAAGTGTTTGAGTAAGTTAACAATGCTAATTGGGGTTCCCAATAGGGTCTTAGGTCATGCGTTACAATTGGGGTAGAGGGGAAATGTCCAAAGTTCCCTTAATAAAAAGACTGAAATTTTGTCATCAGTAACTACGGGTCACCATACAACTTATATAGACTTATTATGATTCATCATAAGAAGTCGTAGCCAAGGAATAACCACCAACGCCCCATACTAATCTGTTTATGATTTATAAAACCGACTCATAACCTTACTTAACGACTCATAACCGCTTTCCATACTCAAGAAAGCAAAATACTAAGCCATTTGTTCTGATTATGTTACGATAGAGTCCCTATGACCCGTCAAGTCTCTATACGACTTATTAGAGGAGTCGTCGTCAGGACGGTAAGGATAAAATTTTTAAAATTTTCAAGGACCAAAATACTGGGGCATTACATACTCCCGCTTAGGGTCATTCATCCTCGAATGACAGGACAAGGCATTTATCAGCACGATTTGACTCCATATACGACCATACTTTCCTTTAACAAAGACTAAAAACAAAGATATCAAGCAAATAACAATTTTCTTTAACAATGTCAGAAACAAAGATGTTGAGAAATACACATACCTCAAGCACCATTAGTAGGAATAGGGAACAAGAATGGATACATAGACTTCTGTCCTATTCGGCTTCACAAGTAGCTGCCTCAACCTTTTGGTTCCTCTAAAGAACCTTTATCGAAGTCATGTCGTTCGTCCAAAACGATGGACTTGCCAATCCAATATCTCAACCAGGACTTTGACACAAAACAAGGAATCCGAAATACCCATCTCATCACAACGAACAACTGTCAAAGGATGACCCATGCACTAACAACCATTTAAGGATCACCCACGCACTTTATCAACATTGAACTATGAAACACCGGATGAATAAAGCTCAAACTAGGAGGCAACTCCAATTCGTATGAAATTTTACCAACTTTCCTTAAGATCAAGTACGAACCAACATAACGGGGACTGCGCTTCCCCTTATTACCTAATCAAATTACCCCTTTATGGGAGACACCTTCAAAAATACCCAATCACCAACACTTAACTCCAACTCCCCTTGCCTTACATCTGCGTAGAACTTTTGGCAGCTTTAGACGGCCATAAGTATATCCCAAATCACTCTCACCTTCTCCATTTATTGGTGAACCAAATCAGGACCAAATAACTTATTCTCACTAATGTTAAATTGCCCTATAGGATACCTACAACTCCTACCATATAAGGCCTCAAACGAAGCCATACCAATGCTAGAGTGATAACGATTGTTGTAGGAAAATTCTATGAACGTCAAATGGTCAACCCAACTACTACTAAAATCAAATACACAGGCCCAAATAATATCTTTCAAGACTTAAATTGTCCTTTCTACTTGTTCATCAGCAACTACATTAGCCTTACCTGGATGATAGTGAAAACTCATGTCATACTCCTTGAGCAACTCAAGCCATCTCTTATGCCTGATATTTGGCTCCTTTTGAGTGAACACATATTGCATGATCTTATGATCATAATAGATATCAATATGGACCCCATACAAATAATGTCTCCAGATATTCAATGCATATACCACAACTAATAATTCCAAATTATGGGTCAAGTAATTCTTCTCATAGACCGTTAATTACCTAGAGGCATAAGCAACCACCTTACTATGTTCCATTAACATACAACCCAGTCCCACCAGGATGCATCACAATAGACAAAAAACCTATTTATGCCCTCAGGTAAAGTCAAAATTGTAGCTAAAGTTAACTTATCCTTTAGCTTATCAAAACTACCCTCACAGGTATTAGACCACAAGAATTTTACCTTTTTTGTGTCAATTAAGTCAATAGGGAAGAAATTAAAGAGAAACTCTCCACAACCCTTCTATAATAGTCGGATAAACCCAAGCTGCTCTGAATATCAGATGGAGTCATAGGTCTAGGCCACTTCTTAACCATCGCAACCTTCTTTTCATCGACCATAATCTCTGCACTAGCAATAACATAACCCAGATAGGTCACAACATTTAACCAAAACTCACACTTGGAAAATTTTGCATACAAGTGCTACTCCTTAAGGGTTTGTAACACAATGTAGAGGTGATCGATATAATCCACCCTACTCTTTGAATACACCAAAATATCATAAATAAAGACAATCATGAACAAATCTAAACACTAAACAAAAAATCTATTCATAAGATCACTAAATGTATCCATGGCATTAGTCAAACCAAAAGGCATCACCCAAAACTCAAAATGACCATACCAAGGACAAAAAATAGTCCTAGGGATATGCACCTACCTATATTTAACAGATGGTAACCCGACATAAGATCAATCTTAGAAAAGAACTTAGCACCCTGGAGATGATCAAATAGGTCATCAATCCCCTAAAGGTGATACTTATTCTTAAAGTTCACCTTATTCAACTAGCAGTAATCAATACACATCCGAAGGGAGCCATCCTTCTTACACATAAAAAAAATTAGAGCATGTTACAAAGACACACTAGGTCAGATAAAACCCTAGTCAAGAAAATCTTTCAACTGCTTCTTGAGTTATTTTAGTCAGACCCATTCTATAAGGTGGGATAGAAATGGGATGAGTGTTCAAAAGAAGATCAATTTCAAAATCAATTTCCCTACCAGGAGGAACACTAAGAAGATCATCAAGGAATACCTCAGTAGATTCAAAAACCATAAGGACAGTCTGCAAAGGACCTTTAGATCTAGAATCCTTAACATGCACTAAGTGATAGAGGCACCATTTTAAAACCAATTTCTGGGCTCTAAGATACAAAATAAACCTTCCCTTGAGTACTAGGGAACTACCTTTCCACTCAATTACTAGCTTATTTAGGAAATGGAAACTAACCCTTTGGGTCTGACAATCAAGAGATGCATAGCATGAATACAACTAATTCATCCCCAAAATCATATCAAAGTCTAATACATCCAAATCTATCAGATCCACCAAGGTCTTTCTACCATAGACCAAAATCATACAACCCTATAAAACTTTCTAGATATAATGGATTCACCCATTTGGGTGGACACAGAGAAAAGTTCAAAAATACATTAAAAATCAAAACCAAAATAGATACCCATATAAGAGACAGTATACCCTAGATTAAGTAGACAATATACATCACAATAAAAGAGTTTGAGCATGATAGTAACAATATCGAAGGATGCCACAGAATCATGGCAAGTGGCAAGAGCATACAAATGATTTAAACAAGTGCCAAATCCAAAAGAAGTAGCATCTATTGGTGCAGGAGCGAATAAAGTAGCAACAGGAATCTTATTTCCCTAGAAGTAACCTTAGAAGGACAATCCCTCTGCATACAACCAATCTCAACATATTTAAAACACTTGTTCCTTCCCTCTTCATAAACACCATAGTGCACTTTACCATAAAATCTACAAGGAGGATATGACGGAGCTGATTGAGCCCCACTAACCTTAGGTTGGGATCCTAGTTCTCTAAACCTACTATTATACTAAGATTGATGATCACCTAAAGGTTTTGGATAAGGAACACTAGCTATTGAGTAGTAACAAAAATTACCCCACTTTTTCTTAGACCATTTTTTACAGTCTCTACCACTTTGTTGTTGACCTCCACCTTGATCCAAATAGAAAAACATCTTACTCTTTCTTTCACTCATCTCTATTTGCTTTTCCTTTTCTTCTTCTACTTGTTGCATATACACCACAAGTCTAGACATGTCAATATCTTTTTTTAATAGGGAAGCCTTGCTCACCAATACAAACTCACGAGACAACACAGAGATAAAATTCCATATTCTAGCCCGCATTCTAGACACCAACTCAGGAGCATAATGTAGTTGATAAAACATCAAGGCATACTTTTTTACTGTCATCCGACCTTACTTTAAGTTAAAAAATTTGTAATACCTCATACTTTTCTTAGTTTAGTTTAGCTCCTAGTGCTTGCATAAAAGGCTAAAAGCCTAAAAATTTAGCTAAGTGTTGGGGACTTAGCTTAGCTTAATTTTTGTCCTCTTAACTATGATGGATTTTAAAGTGACCTCCCTAACCCTGAGACATAAGATTTTGAGTTGATTCGTGCTCAGGGATGTAAGTATCATGTCTCGAGTAAGTTTTAGATTTTTCAGATGAGGTTTGGACCACGGTTGGATTTCCAAAATAGCAAGTCACTATGATTCCACCACATTGCGCCATGAATAGCAATGAGACACACATCGCATCGCGGTAGAGGTGTATTTGCCATATTCTTGTTCCTTAATTTGAATACATATATCATGAACTTTATCCTAATGTGTGAAGTGCTTATTAGGTAACGATGTTCATAGAAATCACTTAGACCCAAGTGATCTAAGATCCTTTGATTCATCCAAAGTTTGGTATTTGATTTTGCAAAGGTAAAATTTGAAAGTGTATAATTTTTTATGTATGTAGAATTTTTCTGCCAAAAATTGACTAAATTATAGATAATTCAACAATACTAATTTTGCCTTAATCTAATACTGGAGTGAAAAGTTATGAAATTTTTTGTGTGATGCAGTAGGCCACTGCGATTACACCACATCGAGTTGAGCCTTCAAACCACAATTTGGGTTATGAATTTTTGGTTTAAATGCATAAGGGGCAATGTGGTCTTTTCCCACCTCAACCCAGGTCGTAAAAACACGATTTTAAGCATCCATTAGGGGATTATTTGTCCTCATTATCCTATTTTATGCTCAAGAATAAAACCTAAACAATCTCTTTCAAGAACATCAAATTCAATCCACTTCTTCAAGAACAATCAAGATTTCAAGTTTCCCAATTTAATAAAGTTTTCAAGATTTTGTTTATTCTTCAAGATTTAAAGTTTTAAGGTATGTAGGAGTTCATCCATGGGTCCCCTTTCACCCATGGAGCCCAAAACCCTTTTATTTCAATTAAAGAATGAACTTTTTTTATCATTATGTTATTTTAGATTTTGAAGAAAGATTGAATTTTATGTTTTAATGGTGGTTTTAATTCAGTGCACCCCATGTGTAATTCCATGCAAGATTTTGAATTCCTCATGCCATGAATTTAAGTTTCCCCATGCTTTATTCAAGTGAATTCCATGATAGATCCTATGTTTTAAATTATTGCTTTTCATATGTTTGATAAAACTTCCATATCATATTCAACTAATTTCAGGATGAAACCCAAGTTATTAATCTAGCCATGTTATCCTATTGTTTTCCCATGTTTAAGATACTCTCATATTTTAACTCATGATCCCTATGTGTTTGATTTTAAGTTGAGAGTATATTTTCTTTTAAGAGGAATGAGGCAATACATAATTGTAATGTTATGATCTTCATATAAAATCCTTGAGTTGTGATTTGATTCGTGTTACTATGATAATTTTGAATGCTTACTCATTCCCATGCACAAGTTTATGGTCCCTATGTGTTTGATGAAATTCCCAACTATTGAATGTTGAACAATGATTCCCTTGTATGGTTTCAAAGTTTTCATGTGGTCCTATTGTTACTTTTTTCGGGTCCTGGGGGATATGAAGACCCAAAATTTAGTTGTCTACCTAGTTTTTAGTATCTATAGAATGATTTTAGTTATACCATGGGAAATATTATTCAGTCAGTAATATGGTCAATTGTGAACCCGATAAAGTTAGCTCAGTCCCGTTTAAGTTTCAGTATCAATCTATACATTAGTAATTACCTCAGAATCCGTATACATTATTATTTTTAGAATGCCATGAACTAAGCTTATCAGCGTCAATGCATACACCAGTTAATGTTCCAGTGTCATTCAGGTGGGAGTAGGATTTAGCACCGAGCGAACCCAAGGATGGGGGCTCACCTTCCAGGTGAGGGTGTCACTCTTAGTAGCACTCCCTTCGTTCCAGAACTACGTATCCAACATAGGTTTGAAATGTTAACCTGCTAGTTGAGGACTGACAGATACCTCACCAGAGCATGAACCAGTAGTGGGTGACTCTTGAGTCATTAGGGACTCCATTTTAGTGGATCTATACAGCTAGTGTTAGTACTCATGTCATGATATTGACACCCTTCTAACTGGATTTACAAGTTGGACCCTTATTATCTCAGATTGAGGCATGTTGGTTTGATGATAACTCCCATATTCTTAGTTTAATATTTAGTTTAGAGTTCAGATTTAGATTTGCTTGACCATGGCATACAGTCATCAGTTATTCAATTATCAGTATTTCAATATCTCAGTTTACATACTGTATAAGAATCGTGTTTTTATGCTTGGTCATGCATTCTTAGATGTTACAGTTTTCACGTATTCATGACCAGTCATCTCATGTTGTTCAGTGAGTTCTTATCTCATAGGAATGGTATTCAACTATTTTAGTTTAGTCATTTAGATTATGTTTAGTTTAGTGTTACATGATTAGCATTCAGTCATCAGTTATTCAGTGTTTGAATGTCAATAGTCCATATTCTTATATCAGCTACTCGGTGTATAGGCGCTAGTTATCCTTTTTCTTAGATTACACTCATCTCGTCACCCGGGCATCAGTTATTCAGTTAATCAGATTAGTTCAGCATATATTGTTTTTTTTTAACATTCACGTATTCATATTTCACCATATCCAAGCTTCTGTACTACTTATATTATAAAAGTAAAGTTTTAAGATACTATGTTTAGTGATTCACCATCTTATCAGATTATGTTTGTTACTCATGTTTTAAGATGTTTTCAGCTTTCAGGTTACTCTATCCTATTGGTGAGTCTACTCACACTTAGCATGCATGCTTTAAGATTTCATATATATAATCAGTATTAATTAGGCATTCACCCCTCTATACTCACTACATTCCAGAATACTGATCCATATATATGTTTGTGTGGCTATGTTGTTTCATAATGTAGGTATTATTTGTAGCCCACATATCATAATCAGACAGTTGTAGCTTCCAGCCAGCAGGTAATTAGTTCTCTTATTTCGGGAACTCTAGTTAGTTTTAGTTTATGTAAAGTTCATTTATATTTCATATGTATTGATTAATGGTAGTTGGAGGCATGTCCCAACTATTTATAGTCAGTATAGTAGAGGCTTCATAGATGTCAATCAATGTCAGTTATGTAAATTCAATTCATTCCTCAAATTTATCAGATTGTAAAACTTTATCAGTTACATACTATTTCAAATTTTTAGTATAATTATGTTTTCGTATAGCAAAACTTGTTATTTAATGTATTATAACTCAATTGCTTAACAGTATTGTAACACCCTATATTTTTGGGCTAGACTTTGAAGCATCATTCTTGCATGTGTTGACTTTAATCCCATGAATTTTTTTTGGATACACGTGTCATGATCTTTAAATTAGTGTGTGAAGTGATTTTGAGGTAAAAAATGTTCATAAGAATAACTTAGAACAAATTTGAGCTAAGAGCCTTTGATTCAGCCAATTTTTGGTGTTCAATTTCACAAGGGTCATCATTATTTTTAGGAGGCATGACGCGAGGTCCATTCCACTTCTCTGGGAAGAGGCCAAGGGGCAGATTATATTTTTTCCCTTATCCCCAGCCATCCAAACACAATTTATAACACAAAAGAGGTACTATTTGCCTATCTTCTCCAAATCAACTCACGTAAAAACCCTCCCCTTTCCCAAGAACAAATTCAAGTTTCTTTCTCTAGTAATCAAGGTTCCAAGATACTAAGTTCAAGAAAACTTAAAGAAATTTTCTATTAAGGTATGTTGGATGTTCATCGATGGACCCTTTTCACCCATGGAGTCCAAGCATCCATTTTTAAGGTTCAAATCATGAGTTTACATGTTTACAATAAACTATCTCCATGAATTTTTATGGTTTTCGATTATACATGATGTTTACAAGGAGTTGTCATTGAAATTAAACTTTACATATTAGATTGATAATGTTTTCATGTTAAATCCCTAATTTATGGTTTAATATCATAGCCATTGGATTATCATATATTTTAAACTATCCTCATTCTTTAAATCATGAACCTAATGTGCTTGAAGAAAGGTATAAGAAAATGAATTTTGAATAATGACTACCTATAATGTCCTCACATTTTTAGTATAATCTTATGGTTATTGCTATTGAGTCTTGAAGGTTTGAATACCCAAAATTGAGTTGCTTACCTTGTTTTTAGTGTCTATGATATGGTTATAGAATTGTCATGAGCATTCTCAGTTCAGTCAGTTACTATAAGCAGTCAAACTTAGTTCAGTCTAGTATGCAGTATCTTTCAATTAGGAGTAGGATTTAGCACCGAGAAAATGAAGCGATGGCAGCTTTCCCGCCAGTTAGGTAGAGCTATTTTAGTAGTGTCTATGTTCCAAACTATGTAGCCAGCATAGGATATGGAGTCACCCGTCAGTTTAGGCTTGACTACCTCCTAGGGGCCACCCGTCGGATTAGGCTTGACTCTACCCAGGTGTCACTCATTAGTTTTGTCTTACCATCCTAGTTATTCAATAGCTTAAGGGATCCATATATCTATTGTTAGTACTCGTGGCACAAAACTAACACTCTTTTAACTAGTTTATAAGTTGAATCCCAACTAGTTCAGCGCGGGGTAGATCACTTAGATGATACCTCCCACAGTCTCAGTTTAGTATTAAGTACATAATTTAGTTCAAGTTTGCATTGACCATAGCATATATTTTATTAGTTATTCTGTTACCATATTTTAGTATTTTAATTTACAAACTATTTCAGAATAATGTTATATGCTTGATCATGCATTCTCAAATTTTACAACTTTCTAGTATTTATATTTAGTAATCTCATACTAGCTAGTCAGTCTTTACTTCAGGTATGTTTGATGAGTTATCTCATATCATTCAGCCAGTTATTACTTTATGTTTAGTTATCCCATTCTATTTATTCAGTCAGTTATTATTCATGTATATAAACCATGCATATCACCCTAACTTCATCTCTCGTACCTGTACATTCAAAGTACTGACCGTATACTAGTTTCTTGCACTATGATTTCTCAAATCATAGGTTTAGATGCTCAGCTTCCCGACTGCACCGAGATATCCCAGCGCACCAGGAACAGCACAAGTGGTGAGTCCTTATATTTTGAGGATCATTTATGTTTATTTTTGATTAGTGTAGTAGGTAGTCAAAGTTATTTGGGGACCTATCCTATTAGCTCCACAGTCGGTCAGTTAGATGTTTTTAGATACTTTCAATCAATTATTCAGTTATTAGATGTTATTGATAGTCTTTCAGCATTGTTTTTAGACAAATGTTTTTAGTATTTTGATTCAGCATTTTTTTCATATTTAAAACCCTATGGCATTTTCAGTTAAGTTCCGCACATGATCTCTTTTATTATATTTAGTGCTCACAGCAGGTACCAGCATGGATTAGCTTGTGGTCCTTTGGGGCTATAGGCACCGTGTAGTATCCAGGGTGTACTCTTGCAGCATTACAAACTTGGTATCAGAGCCTAAGGTTTTAAAAAATCCTAGGAAGTCTGAAAGTCGCATCGAGTAGAGTCTTATGCATGTGTGTGAAGCGTTCCATACATATGTACAAGAGGCTACAAGATGTTTTTAGTAAAAGTTTCCTTTCCTTCAATATTTATGTTGTCCGTTTGATCATGATCTCTAATTAAACTTCTTTTCTGAATCATCCTTCCTTCCATATACAGATAATTTCTCCCAAAAAGAATAACAAAAGGAGGAACAGGAATCAGCCCATACCTCCGTCTATTCAGGAAGATCCCCTGAATAAGCATGTCTCTCATGATGAATTTAGAGATGCCTCCATTACCTTATTTTATTCGTTAGTTGCTTAGAGAAATCAACAGGATGTTGTCCTATCTAGGCTCATGGTCCATGGTCAGCATATTGAGAACAATGAAAGAAAGAATAAGGGGGCTAGGATAGGTAGTTTTAATTTTTCTCAGCCAAGGTCAGAGGGTGGTAACCGTTCCCTAGTTTAGTCAAAAGTTTTCATCCCCAACTTCATCTTTAGCTAGTATGATAGTAATAAAGTTTAGGAATGACAGTCAGGATGTGGCACCAGGATCCAAAACTAAGAGTAGTGTGAGAAGTGGTTGTACCCATCCGCTTTGCAGAGAATATGGTAGAAATCACCCAGGTGTGTGTAGAATTGGTAGTGATGTATTTTTTGGATATAGTTAGCCAGGCCACAGGATGCAGGATTGTATAGTAATGATCAAAGGAGAAAGAATTTATGCAAACAAGGTTAGTCCAACCATCCTCTAGTCCCATCGGGTCGCCTGACTCAGTAGGGCACCACTCCAGTGCCACTAGTGGTCAATGCTAGAACATACTTTATGCACTCCAGTCTCGACATGATCAAGAAAGTTCTCCTGATGCAATTATGGGTACGTCACAGGCCTATCATATTATTGTGTATGTTTTAGTAGACCTAGAATCTTCACTTTCTCTTTGTAACCCCTATTTACTTATCGACTTCAGTTCAGTCTTGAAATCTTAGCAGAGCCCTTTTTAGTGTCTACCTCAGTGGTTAAATCTATCAAGGCAAGATAAGTATACAGAAACTATCGATTTTACTACCCCAAAAAATCACTTGAGTTGATTTCAAAAATAGAGCCATTCAGTTTTAGTTCCCAGATAAACCAGTCATTGAATAAAGGGGTAGTACCTTAGTTCTTTGGAGTCATACATATTTCCAATTCCTTCTCAGAATCTAATGGAATCATATGATCTAGAATTAGAAGCATGAAACTATGAGTTAGCAATAGTAGTGGAGTAGTGATAGTGTTATTTGGATTTGAGAAGATTATATTTCATGGTGCTAGTTGTATGAAAGGTGAGTTAGTATGCTTGAAATAGTGTATACAAGAATTTAGTTTATTGCTATGAAATTAAGTATGATGGTGTGATTATGATTTAAAGATGTGATATTAGTAGGCTATGAAGGAAGTTAGTATGGTTCCTTAAAGGCTTGGGAATATCCATGATATGTGTTTGAATCTAAGTGTGAATCTTTGAAGATTGAGCTAATAGAGAGTAGAGATGAAGCACTAGATAATGTAAACTCATGGTATGGTGATACTCCTGAAAATTCTAAGTTAGTCAGTATAGGATGACTATTGGGGCTCTAGAAAGTTAAGAGTTCTATCTCAGAAGAAATTATCAGCAATAGGGTTTTACACTGTTAAGTGTAGTCTTTCAGGGAGAGTTTAGTGTTTATGAGTATTGTTATATCTCTAACCTTAGAGTAAAGTGGTTTCAGTTCAGTTTGAGTTTCTTAAGTGGTTCACATATTTAGAATGTTAGCTTGAAGCTAAGGGGGAGATGATAGAATAAGTAACCAAGCCAAGATCTCAGATTCTAGTAGTTATGTCAGTATGTTATAGAATAGTAGTAAGGGAGGATGATTCCCAACCCATTCTCATCTCAGTGAAAATTTTGTATTTTAGTTATCACGAAATCTACACACGCCTTATATGTCAGCCATATGATCATAGCTCATATTCGTACACTTTATAGAAAATCATGTACACTTCCAGTTCCTAGTATAAGGAGTTCCAGTTTACCTAGTAGTCTGAACCATGTTCCATGAATTTAGAAGCTCCAAACTCAGGTCATGTTGCTCATGAATCATGTATTTATGTTTTATAGTATGCTCAATTCCAGTACTCATAAAACACTTTTAATGATCCGCAAAATTAAAATTTAGGTCATGTATGTCCTTAGTTTAGATCTCTTGATGAATCCATGATGTTGGTATTCTATTCCTTAGGCCTCAGTTGCGTGTCAAGTTATGTATAACGTGTATACATGCTTATGGTCCCCATGTGTTAACCTTTCAGTGACCACTCCTTATAAAATAATAGTAGTGATAAGAAATTGCATAGATGGGAGAGAGTAAGCATATCTTATTGATAAAATATTATTGTGTGCTTGTTTTGGCTAAGGCTATAAATAAGAAGTGAGACTGAGTCTAATTTGTTGATATATGTCATGGTTAGTTTAAATTTTTTATGTGTTTTCGTGGGGTAGTGCATGGAAGTTTTTAATGATGGTGGTTTGGAGGATATGAGTAAGATTGTTTTATGGTTGTTTGTTTAGAAGGGCATATGTGGTCATAAAGATAGGCTTGAATTTCATGTTTGTATATATATGGATGAATGCATTATGCATAAGTGAATGTCTAGTGAGAGGTTTAATATAGTTGTTGAAGTAGTAATAATAATTATTCATGAGATGAGAAGTTGTGGTAGTACAGGGCATGTTGAATTCATAATTCCAACCAGTATTACAATCTGATGGGTCCACTTTGTAGATTCGAGTAGACTTGAACTATGTGAGAGAATTCAGTTCATCTCAGACTTCAGTAAGTAGAGTTATCAGTGTCCATGTGAATATTTTTAGTAGTGTCAAGTGAAGTGCAGTTGTGAAGTCGATTGTGTAGTTGATTATATGCTTTCAGTATAATTTAGTTCGTTTAGCCATCAATTCAATTTAGTAGTCAGACAAAGAAGTTCCTATAATTTTCCATCTTTCAACATAGTCTTACTATCTGAAGTTTCATGATATGGCCATTCGAAGAGGTAATTTACTCGTATACATGTAAATTATGAATTCAGTTCAGTTCATGCATCAGTTTTAGATTTTAGATATTCAGTCATGATTCACTCCATAAGTGTTGCGTACATTATCTCAATCTTTTCTTAGTATTTCACCCAAGTCAGTATCACTCGGGGAATGTTGTAATACCCTGGTTTCCCCCATGTCATAATACTCTCAACTTTTCTTCCTGAAACTAGATCCAGCCTGAGTCGATGGTTACTCATAATTTAACTCTCTCATTTCTATCTCAACCTTATAACCATTCTCATGTCAATGCATGTATTCATGAAATTAGTTCAGATTATGTATCATGCTCAGACTCATTCATGCAGCCATGTTCCAAATCACGCATATTTGGAATATAACCTCAGTTACCTTCGTAAAGTACTCTCAGTCTAACCAGTCTCATTCGAGGATGAATGTTCCCAAGTGGAAAATAATATAATAGCTCGTATTTTTAGGCTAGAATTTGAAGTGTCATTCTTACGTGTATTTAATCTAATCCCATGAATTTTTTTGGAAACACATGTGATGATCTTTATCCTAGTGTATAAACTAATTTCAAGGTAAAAAATATTCATAAGAATCACTTAGAACAAAGTGGAGCTAAGAGCCTTTGATTCGGCCAATTTTCGGTGTTCAATTTCACAACGGTCATCTTTGAAAGAGTTTAACTTTTTATATATAAATCATTTGGCAGATTAAGACCTACTAAATTGTAGATAATCGAATTAGTTTTCCAACAATACCAATTTTACCTTAATCCGATACCAGAGTGAAAAGTTACGTCATTTTTTGTGTGAGGCATTAAGGTCTTGCAATAGGCTAGCGACGCGAAGTCCATTCCTCATTTCTGTGAGACGCGACATGAGGTCCATTCCACGTTTCTGTGGGTCACTCCATGAGGGTTATTTATATAGGAAAAAAAAAGCCAAGGGGCATTTTAGTCCTTTTCCCTTACCGCCAGCCGTCCAAATATGATTTATAACTCAAAAAGGGGCATTATTTGCCCATCTTCTTCGAATCAACTCACGTAAAAATTCTCCCCTTTCCCAACAACAAATTCAAGTTTCTTTCTCGAGAAATCAAGGTTCCAAGCTACTAAGTTCAAGGAATCTTCAAGAAATCTTCAATTAAGGTATGTTAGATATTCATCCATGAGCTGTTTTCACCCATGGAGTCCAAGAATCCATTTTTATGGTTTAACTCATGAGTTTACATGTTTAAATTAAGCTATCTCCATAAATCTTTATCGTTTTTGATTATACATGATTTTTATAAGTAGTTGTTGTTGAAATTAAACTTTACACATTGGATTGATGATGTTTTTATATTAAATCCCTAATTTATGTTTTAGTATTATAGCCATGTGATTATCATATATTTTAAAATATATTCATCATTTAAATCATGACTCTCATGTGTTTGACGAAATGTATAAGAGAATGACTTTTGAATAATGACTACCTATCATATCCTCAAAGTTTTAGTATGATCTTGTTATTATTTCTATTGATTCCTCGGGATTTAATACCTAAAATTTAGCTGCCTACGTCATTTTCAGTATCTACAGTATAGTTTCAGAATAGTCATATGCGTTGTCAGTTCAGTCAGTTACTATAAATAGTTAAACTTAGTTCAGTCCAGTATGCAGTGTCTTTCAGTCCGGAGTAGGATTTAGCACTGAGCGAACGCAGGGATGGTGGCTTCCCCATCAATTAGGTAGAGTTGTTAGTAGTAGTCCCTATGTTCCAAAAATATATAGCCAGCATAGAATGAGGAGTCACCCATTAGGTTAGGATTTACTACCTCCCAGGGGTCATCCGTCATATTAGGCTCAACTCTGCCCAGGTGTCACCCGTCAGTTTAGGCTTGACATCCTAGTTTTTCAGTAGCTTAGGGGATCCACCTAGCCATTCTTAGTACCCATGGCATGATACTAACAATCTTTAAAATGGGGTTACAGGTCGAACCCTAATTAGTTTAGATCAGGGCATATTGGTTTGATGATACCTCCCACAGTCTCAGTTCGTATTCAGTACAAAATTCAATTAAAGTTTGCATTGACCATAGCATACAGTTTATTAATTATTCAGTTTCCAGATTTTAGTATTTTTATTTATAAACTATTTCAGAATCATGTTATATGCTTGGTTATGTATTCTTTGATTTTATAGATTTCACGCACTTATATTCAGTAATCTGATGCTAGCCATTCAATCTTTAATTCATGAATATTTGTTCAGTTATCTCATTTTATTCAGCCAGTTATTACTTCATGTTCTGTTATCCTATGCTATTTATTTAGTCAATTATTATTGATACATATAAACCATGCATAACAACCTAACTTCATCTCTGATACTTGTACATTCAAAGTACTAACCGCATACTTATTTCTTGTGCTATGATGTCTCATATCATAGGTTCGGACACTCAGGTTCCTGACCACACCTAGATATCCCAACGCACTACTAGCAGCAGCAGTGGTGAGTTTATTTCAGATTAGTGCAGTAGGCAGTCGGAGTTAGTTGGGGACCAATCCCATCTGCTCCACAGTCGGTCAGTTAGACGCTTTCAAATACTTTCAGTCTGTTATTCAGTTATTAGATGTTATAGACAGTGTTGTTTTTTTCATATTTAAAACCTTATGGCATTTCCAATTAAGTTTCGCACATGTTCTCATTTATTTTATTCAATGCTCACAGCAGGTACTAGCATGGGTTAGCTTGTGGCCCTTTTGGTATATTGGCACCATATGACATCTAGGGTGTACTCTAGGGGTGTTACAAGTATTCCAATTCATGGGTTAGCTTGGGAATACTTGTGGTTCCTAGCACTATGTGGCATACAGGGTATACTCTCAGGGCATTTCAAACTTGCAATCAGAGCCCAGAGTTCAAGTATCCTAGCGTGTCTACGAAGCCATATTTAGTAGAGTCATGTGGAACGGTACAGAGATGCTTGTAATTTTCTTCGAGCTGATACAGGGCATTTAGAAAATTTTTCCATTCTTTTAAGTCTCAGATCGTGTAGTAGAAGTGTTATCTTAGAAATTTACCTCATCTTGCTCTATTCATGCCAAGTCTGCCTCAGTTTTAAGACAACAGAAACGGTAAAGCTTATATCCTTACAGGTAGAGTTTCCTCAACTAGTCCCCTTAGATAGTTATGGATTGCATGTTAGCATAGAAAGTATCCCATTAGTGTCCTTATGTCCTAAAGTTAGAAATATTTCATTCATGTTCATGAAAATCGTGTATTGAGCTGAAGTCAGATGTGCTCTCATATCCCTCCCCAGAATACTATTTAGTATATGATCTAGATTTAGGAGCATGAACCCAGAAGTTTAGCAGTAGTAGACTTAGGATAGTGTTATCTGGATTGAGCAAATTTTTTATTCATGGAGCTAGTTGTATGAAAGGTGAATTAGTAGGCTTGAAATAATGAATACCAAAATTTAAGTTTGTTTAGTCAAAAGTATGTGTTGTTGATGTTCAGATGTGATGGTAATTCTCATTGTTTAGATGTGATTCTATTAAGGTATCATGAAAGTTAGTATGGTTCATTGAAGGTTTGGGCATATCCATGTTAAGTGTTAGAATCTAAGTTTTAGTCTTTGAAAATTGAGCTAATAGAAAGAAGAGTTGATGCTCTAGATGGTGTGAATTCTGAGTAAAGTGATTTTAGTTTAGTTTAAAAGTTTTAAAGGGGTCCACAGACTAAGAATCGTAACTTAAAGCTTAGGTGGAGATGATAAAACAAGTAACCAAATTAGGATCTCAGATCCTAGTAGTGATGCAGTATATGTAGAAAAATAGTAAGGGAGGATGATGCCCGATCCATTCTTATCTCAGTGCAAAGTTTGGTACATCAGTCATCACGATGCCTATGCATACTTCACATGTTAGTTCCATGAGCACAACTCATATTCACGCACGTTCCATAGAATCATGTACGCTTTCAATTTCTAATATGAGGAGTTCGAGTTCATTCAGCAGTAAAAATCATGTTCAATAAATTTATGAACTCCAAACTTAGGTCATGCAGCTCATAACTCATGTACTCATACTTTAAAGTATGTTCAGTTCCAGTAATCATGCTACCCTCCTAATGATTAGAGAAATTCAGTTTATGTCATGCATGTCCTCAGTTTAGACCTCCTTATGAATCCATTATATTGATACTCTAATTTTCAGGCCTCAGTTAAGTGTCACGTTATGCATCATATTCTTTCATTTTTTAGGTCCTCATATTCTAACATTCAGTGGCATCTCCTTATGTCATGATTAGTTGAAATTTTATGTGTATTTTCTTAGGGTAGTGCATAGAATTTTTAAGGATAGAGGTTTAGAGAATATAAGAAAGATGCTTTTGTTGTTGTTTTCCTACAAGTTTGTGTATGGTTATGGAGATCGTCTTGAATGTCATGTTGGTGTACAAGTGGAATATATAGTTGAGTATAAGCTTTCAGTACGATTTAGTCTATATAGACAGTAATCCAGCTTAGCAGTCAGAAAAACAAGTTCCTATGGTTTTCCATTTTCTGTATTCATAAGGTAATTCCTTCACGACCATGCAAGTCATAAATTTAGTTCATGCATCAAACATCAGATTCAGATTCCACATATTCAATCATGATTTAATCTATAAGCACCCCGTTCATCATCTCAGTCTTTCCTTAGTATTTCAGCTAAATTAGTATCAATCGGGGGCGAACGATCCCAAGAAGGAGATAATATTATCCCTTGAGTTTTCATTTCCTAAACCTCTCATCTTTTCTTAACAAAATCAGATCCAACCTAGAGTAATGTCTACTTATAACTTGACTCTCTCATTTCTATCTTAGTCTTATAACCATTCTCATGTCAATGCATGCATTCAAGAAATCAGCTAAGTCATGATATTTAGTTCATGTATTATTATTTTGAATCAGTTAGGCAATCATGGTCCAAGTCATGCATGTTCAGTATATGATCTCAGTACCATAGTATAGTACTCTCAGTCCAACCAGTCTCATACGAGGATGAATATTCCCAAGGGGGAGACATTGTAATACCCCATACTTTTCTTAGTTTATTCAGCTCCTAGTGCTTGCATAAAAGGCCAAAATCCTGAAAATTTAGCTAAGTGTTAGGGACTTAACTTAATTTTTGGCCTCTTAACTTTGATAATTTTTGAAGTGACCTTCCCAACCCTGAGACATAATTTTTGGAGTTTATTCATGTTCAGGGTGTAAGTATCATGTCTCAGGTAAGTTTTAGATTTTTCGGATGAGGTTTGGACTACATTTGGATTTCCAAAACAGCAAGTAAATGCTATTCCACTGCGTCGGGCTAGAGATAGCAATGAGGAACTCATCACGTCACGATGGAGGTGTATTTGTCATGTTTTTGATCTATAATTTAAATGCAGGTGTCATGACCTTTATCCTAATGTGTGATGTTCTTAATAGGTGAAGAGTGTTCATATAAACCACTTAGAGCCAAGTTGATCCAATACCCTTTGATTCGTCCAAAGTTTGGTATTGGATTCCACAAGGGACATCTTTGAAAGTTTCTAACTTTGGATGTATCTAGAATTTTTCATCTTAAGACCCACCTAATTGTCATAATTGAGTTATCTTTCCAACGATATAAAATTTCACCTTAATCTGATACCTGAGTGAAACATCATGGCATTTTTTGTGTGAGGCAATAGGGCACCGCGATTACACCACGTCGTGGTGAGCCTTCATACAACAAACCGAGTTATGAATTTTTTGGTTAAATGAATGAGGGGCAATGGGGCCTTTTCCCACCTCAACACAGGTTGTAAAAACACAATTTTAAGCATCCATTAGGGCATTATTTTCCCTCATTATCCTATTTTATTCACAATAACAAACCCTAAACAATCCCCTTTAATAACATAAAATTCAATCCTCTTCTTGAAGAACAATCAAGATTTCAAGTTTTCAAATTCAAGAAAACTTTCAAGATTTTGTTTCTTCTTCAATATTTAAAGTTTTAAGGTATGTGGGCGTTCATCTATAGGTCCCTTATCACCCATGGATCCCAAAACCCTTTTCTTTCAATTAAAGATTGAATTTTTCGATCATTATACTATATTAGATGTTAAAGAAAGATTGAATTTCATGTTTTCATGGTGGTTTTAATTTAATGCACCCCATGTGTAATTTCATGCAAGATTTTGAATTCCTCATGCCATGAATTTAAGTTTCCCCATGCTTTATTCAAGTGAATTCCATGATAGATCCTAAATTCATAATTTTTAGCAACATTCCGATATTTTAAATTATTGTTTTCTGCATGTATAATGAAATCACTATATCATGTTCAATTAATTTCAGGATGAATCCCATGTTATGAATCTAGCCATGTTATCCTATTGTTTTCCCATGTTTAAGATACTCCTATGTTTTAACTCATGATCCCCATGTATTTGATTTCAAGTTTAGAGTATATGTGTTTTTGAGTGGAATGAGCCAATACATATTTAGAATGTTATGATCTTCTATCAAATCCCTGAGTTCTGAATTGATTCGTGTAACCATGATATTTGCACATACTTTCTCATTCACGTGCACAAGTTTATGGTCCTTATGTTTTTAATGAAATGCCCAAGTGTTTAATGTTGAACTATGATTCCTTTGTATGGTTTGAAAGTTTTCATGTGGTCCTATTGTTAGTTTTATAGAGTTCTGGGCGTTATGAATACCCGAAATTTAGCTGTTTACCTAGTTTTCAATATCTACAGAATTATTTCATTTATACCATGGGAAATATCATTCAGTCAGTAATATGGTCAGTTCTGAGTCCAATTAAGTTAGCTCAGCCCGATTTCAGTTTCAGTATCAATATATACATTAGTAATTACCTTAGAATCCGTATGCACTGTTATTTTTAGAATACCTCAACCTGAGATTATCAACTTCAATGCCTACACCAGTCAGTGTTCCAGCGTCATTAAGTTGGGACTAGTATTTAGTACCTATTGAATCCAAGGATGGGGGCTCATCTACCAGTTGAGGGTGTTACTCTTAGTAGTAATCTCTGTGCTCCAAAACTACATAGCCAGTGTAGGTTTGAGATGTTAACCTACAAGTTGAGGGTTGACACCAGTAGAGGGTTACTCTTTAGTCCATTGGGACTCCATTTTAGTCGATCCACGTAGCTAGTGTTACTACCCGTAGTACGGTACTAACACCCTTCCTATTAAGGTTACAAGTTGGAACCCGATTAGCTCGGATTGGGGCATGTCGGTAGATGATACCTCCCACAGTCTCAGTTTAGTATTCAGTTCAAATTTCTATTTTACGTTTGCTTGACCATAGCGTAAAGTCGTCCGTTATTCAATTATAAGTATTTTAATATGTCAGTTTACAGACTATATCAGAATCATGTTTTTATGTTTGGTCATACATTCTTAGATGTTACAGTTTTCATGTATTCATGCTCAGTCATATCTTGTTTTTCAGTTAATCCTTATCTCATAGGCACAATACTCTACCATTTCAGTTTAGTTATTCAGATTTTTCAGTTTAGTTATTTAGATTAAGTTCATTTCAGTGTTACATAATCAGTATTCAGTCATTAGCTATTCAGTTTTCGAATGTCAATAGTCTGTATTCTTATATCATCTACTCAGTATTTAGGTGCTATTTATCCTTTTCCTTAGATTTCACTCATCTTGTCACCCCAGGCATCAATTATTTAGTTAATAAGATCAGTTTAGTACATATAGGTTTGTTTTCAAACATTCACGTACTCATGTTTTACAGTATCCAAGCTTCGGTTCTACTTATATTATAAAAGGAAAGTCTTAAGAAATTAAGTATAGTGATTCACCATATTATCAGATTATGTTTGTTACTCTTGTTTTAAGATGTTTTCAGCTTTCAATTTACTCCAGCCTATTGACGAGTCTACTCACAATTAGAATTCATGATGTAAGATTTAATATATACAATCAGTTTACTTAGTGCATTCACCCCTCATACTCAATACATTCCAGAAATATTGATCCACATATACGTCTGTGTGGCTCCATTGCTTCATAATGTAGGTACCATTTGTATCCCGCACATCATGATCAGACAGTTGAATTTTCTAGCCAGCAGGTGATGAGTTCTCTTATTTTGAACTCCAAATAGTTTTAGTTCATGTACAGTTTATTTAATTTTCATATGTATTGATTAATGGTAGTTGGAGAGGCATGTCCCATCTATCTATAGTCAGTATAGTAAAGGCTTCATAGATGTCATTTAGAGTCTTTCATGTAAATTCAGTTCTTTCCTTAGATTTATTAGATTGTAAAACTTTATCAGTTATATACTATTTTAAATTTTCAGTATGTATGTTTCCGCAAAGCATAACATTTTATTTAATGTATTATAACTTAGTTGGTTAACAGTATGTCAGTTCATGGGTTAGCTTGGGATCACTTGTGGTTCTTAGCATTGTGTGGCGTCCAGGGTGTACTCCCAGGGCATTACAGAATTCCTCAGCCTTTGTCTCCCTCAACTCCTAAGGAAACAATTGATCAAGGAAGGCACTACATAAATCATCCCACAAAGCAAACTCATCATCATCACCCCAAAAACGGTCCCACTACTTATACCATTGGTATGTTACATCCTTCGACTAATAAGTTTCGAATTCTACACCCTCCACATCAGTAGCATGAATTAGACAAAATATTTTTTCAATCTCATCAATGAAATTTTAAGGATCTTAATCCACTTTAGAACCAGTGAAAGTAGGACTACTCAATCTCATAAATTGGCCAACTCTAGTGGCCACGGAAGAGTATCAACATAACCAACCTACTCAGTCTGGGAGGACACCAACTAGGTAAGCAAATTAATCAACTAGAAAAACTCATCATTAGACGCATCAACTTGAGGTTCTTGACGAGGGATAGGGGAACAGCTAGATCTCCATCAGGGAAACAAAAAGTAGTGACCATAGACCGGGTCTGAACTCTTGAGTAAGACGAGCTCCGTACACATTGTCCTCGGATGGCACAGAAGAGTTCCCACAGAAATCAGATCTTCCTGGAGGTATGATCTGAAAGAAGAACAGATGAGAATTAGAGAGACTTAAGACCTTAGAATCTATAGCTCAAAATAGAACAACAAGAAAGGGAAACATTCCTAAATTCCTCGTAGCCTCTCCCTTATAAGTGTGGCACGCTACACACTCATTAAAGAGACTCTACTTGACACAACTTTGTTAACACCCAATGATATCAAACCTAGGATTTGATACCATATTTGTCATGACCTAAACTAAAGCCTGGCCGTGATGTGCATCTCAAGTCCCACATGGACCGGAGACCACCCCTGAACCAAACCAAGTGAACACAATATCCACAATGTCGAATGAATTTTCAACATATAACAAGATAGCATAACAATATGCTCAATGATATTTAAATCAAGTCTATAATCGACAACCATCAATCTGCCAAATCAATCGACCAACGCCACCAAATATCGACAATATTCCAACAAGCCCACTTACTCAAAAACCAAAAACAAGTCTGGGTCAGGACATATCCCCGACTCCGATAAATGACAATGAAAATGAAAATAATAATGTTAATGTTAATAAAACTCTCAACTCTATTCTACGATAAGAACTAATGAAATGTCTAAGTCTTTAGAAATATGAAAGCTCACCACTTCACCACAACGAACCAAAGAACCAAGCCAATCCACCTAACTTTACATAGGAAAAGTAGAAGTAGCTTCGGTGTCTACATCACATGGGGATACAACATCCGAAGATAGTTAGTTAGTTGAATACTAGCAAGTAACTCAAGGATAAGGATAACATAATTCCATGATCAACAGTTTCAAATCATTCAAATCCATTGCACACAAACAGGTAGATATATATATATATATATTTATATATATATATATTTATATATATATATATATATATATATATCACATTCCAGCATAGGGAATGAGGTATAACATGTATTTTAAAACCTTAGCCTGGGTCGTGTAGCACAACCGTCATAACATATAAGGCACCAATAATCCATCTGGGCTCAGCTATCCCCCAACTGGTAGGGCCCTAGTATGTATGGCTGCACGAACCAGACGGTATACATATACACTATGGGTGACTCGAGCCTCTCTGCATATCAAGGTGACACAAGTACCAAATCATGCAATATAATATGGGGGACTCAAACATCCTAATCATGTGATTATAATATTAAGAGGTACTCAAACCTCTCGATTATATAGACCCTCGCGTCAATATGATGGTTTCGAATATGGGTCCATCTGAACCACCACTTTCACGACTCAGCTAAAAAACCCTCATTAAAGCCTAATTAAAATAATTATCATATATTCCATTTCATTGACCATGTTTCACATTAAGGCATACATTGTTGGTATCTACAAACCAACTATACTTATGAAGTAACAACAACATGCAAAAAAAATTTCATCACTTGGGGGAATTCACATCCCCTTGGTTCTGTTTTATATTAGCTTAGAGAATTACACAATCCCCATAAAGTTGAATTCAAAATCATAACACAATACTTCAAGAATAGTTCAAATTCTAACACTCGTCATAACTAAAACCAATTTCACAATATGGGGTTGGGATCATAACTATTTGAAAAGTCAGAAGTTTGGGGAAAATAACAATTCCCTAGTTCATTCACCATAACCATACACCTGCAAGTTTGGCATTCAAAAGTAGCTTCAAACCTCTTTCAAAAATTCCAAAACATTCCCAAAAACACCCTCTTAACATCCCCAAACATTATTTAATTCAATAACTGATATTACTCACGCAGAAGGGTCAAAAATAAATCATTGAAATTTTGTAGGGTCTTAAATTATCCCTATCTTTGGATCATTCATCCCCAAATGAGAAGTTAGGATGCTTTGAGCATGATAATAGCTAGAATACATTATATTCAAATGTTAAATTTGAAATGTAACAAGGGGGAATGAAACTCATACCTCAAGCACTTTCATCCAACTCAGGGAATAAGAACGGCTACTTGGCTCTTATATCTTCTTCAACTTCCTATGTAGCCTCTTCTACCTTTTGATTTCTCCAAAGAACCTTCACCAGAGCTGCATCATTTGTTCTTAATCTATGAACTTGCCTATCCAATATCTCAACTAAGGCTTCCTCATAAAATAATGAATCTGAAACACAAACATCCTCAACAGGCACTATGAAAAAAGGGTCACCCACTCACTTTTGCATCATAGACATATGAAAAATAGGATGAAGAGGAAAAACTTGCTGGTAAGTACAACTTGTAAGTAAAATTCCCAATTCTCCTTAAAATTTGATATGGACCAATGTAATGGGGACTGAGCTTCCCCTTCTTACTAAATCTTATGACTCTCTTTATAGGAAAAACCTTCAAGAATACACACTCACTCAAACCATTATCCGTATGGGGTGCACATACAGCAAGCTCTCATGGTTTGGGTAAATATCCACGTGCACCCCATATGGATAATGTCACCAAATTATTAAGGAAAAGGCTACAGCTGCCAACTCTAGATCATGAGCCGAATAATTCATCTCATGAACCTTAAGTTGCATAAAAGGATAGGCTACAACCTATCTATGCTGCACCAAAATACAATCTACTCCCACACGAGACACATCACAATACACAACAAATGCATCAGTACCCTCGGGCAGGGTCAAACTTTTACAAAAGTCAACTTATTCTTCAACTTCATAAAACTACCCTCACAAGCATTGCACCACAAAAACTTAACCTTTTCATGTGTCAACTTTGTCAGTGGAATAGTAATATAAGAGAAACTCTCTATGAATCTCTTATAATACCCATCCAAGCCCAAGGAGCTCCTAATATCGATTGGAGTCGTGGGTCTAGGTCATCTTTTAACTACCTTAACTTTCTATGGGTCCACCTTGATCCCTTCACTAGAAACAAAATGCCTAAAAAATGACATAACACTGAAACAAAACTCATAGTTAAAAAATTTTGCATACAATTTCTGGTCCTTAAAAGTCTGCAACATAATTTAGAGGTAATTTCCTCCTGACTTTTGGACTACACCAAGATATCATCAATGAATACTATAATAAACAAATTCAAAAACTACCTAAACGCCTAATTCATAAGATCCATGAATGCATTCAAAGCATTAGTCAACCAAAATGGCATAGTAAGAAACTCGTAGAGACCATATCGGGTCCAAAAATAAGTCTTGGGGATATCAACCTCCTTAATTTTCAATTGATGATAGCCCAAATAAAGTTAATCTTAGAGAAATAGCTAGCACCCTGAAGCTAATCGAAAAGGTAATCAATCCTCAGAAGAGGGTATTTATTTTTCACAATTAGCTTATTAAATTGATGATAATCTATACAAATTTGAAGAGACCCATTTTTCATCCATACGAGAACTATAGGAGCACCCCACAAAGAAACACTAGGATGGATGAAACCCTTATCAAGAAAATCCTTCAACTTATTTTTTAGCTCTTTTAGTTCAGCCAGAGCCATCCTAGAAGGAGGAATGAAAATAGGACGAGTATCTAGTAGAAGATCAATCCCAAAATCTATCTCCCTATCAGAAGAAATTCTAGGAAGATTATCGAGAAAGCCTTCAGAAAACTCATTAACCACAGGGATAGATTGTAAAGAAGGTCTCTTAGAGTTATAATCTTTATCCCCAAACTAGATAATATAGACACCCCTTGGTGATCATTTTATGAGCTCTAAGATAAGAAATAAACCTCCCTTTAGGCACTGAGGAACTCTCCTCCCATTCAATCATCAGTTCCTTAGGAAAATGGAAACTAACGTTTTATGTCCTATAATCCAAAGAATCATAGCGCAAATGAAGCCAATCTATTCCCAAGATAACATCAAAATCCACCATATCTAGTTTTATCAAATTCACCATTGTCTCTCAATGAGAAATGGACACCATACAACCCTATAGAATTTTATAGAAATAATAGACTGACCCTATTGAAATAGAAATAGAAAAAGGGTCAAAAATAATTTCAAGACCAAAAATAAAGTGTACAGCCACATAAAGAGTCACATAAGATAGGGTAGAACCAGAATCAAGAAAATATTAAACATTACGATAGAAATATTATACTATACCAGTAACAATATCAAGGGATGCCTCAAATTCCTGAATGAGTAGCAAGTGCATCGATATAATTTTGGCCATTACTGGTACTAGAGGTGCACGCTTAGGTGCTGGAACCGAATAAATAGCAACCGGGACCTTATTAGCTAAGTGACAGCTCTAGCTGAAGGATAATATCACTGTATATGACCAAGTTATCCATAACTATAGAACTAATTTCTCCCCTCTTCAGAATATCCACAGTGAAGCTGCCTACAAAAATGGTAAAGAGGATAAGGAGGGGCAGAATGAGCTCTACTAGCCTGAGGTTAGGCACTCTATGCTTTAGGACCACTTCTAGCCTGAAAATGATGATCACCTGAAAGCTTTGGATAAGGAATACTAATTGACTAATAAGAATTCCCCCAATTCTTCTTCGTAGTCTACTACCTACCATCTCTTCTACTATTTTACTAATTTGCACTCTACTTTGGATTCTAAACTTCTTCTTTTGCCTGTCTCCCTCTCAGCCTATTTTTTCTCATCCTCTACCTACTGTATATAAACCATCATCCTAGATATGTCCATATAATTATTCAACATAGCATCATTATAATCTAACACCAAATCTTGGGACAAACCAGAAGCAAATTTCCTCATTCGGGACCTCATATTAGACACCAACCCTAGAGCATAATAGGACAACTACTGGAACTTTAAGGCATACTTCTTAACACTTACTTACCCTACTTCAAGTTCAAAAAATCTTCCTCCTTAGATTCCCTCAACTCCTATAGAAATACATGATCAAGAAAAGCACCTGAAAAGTTATCTTACATCTTCGGTTCAGAGCTATCACCGTTCATTGATTTGCACTCCTTAGCCCACTAATAAACCATATCTTTCAATTGATAAGAATCAAACCCTACATCCTTAGAATCAGTATCATGCATCACCCTTAAGATTTTCTCTATTTCATCAATAAACCCCTTAGGATCTTCATCAACCTTAGAGCTTGTAAAGGTTAGGGGATTCAACATCATAAATTGTCCAACTCGAGTAACCTCATATAAACTAATAGTAGGACTAACTTTTTCAGACCTATAGGATTGCGATGCCACCAATTGAGCAAGTAAATGAATATAATGATGGAAATCCATATTAGAAAAATCTCCCTAGGGAAACAGAGCATAAGTATTTCCTACCCAAGAAGCCTAAAAAGGACTAGTAGGGACCGGTGGCACACCACGTAGAGCGGCAGTGAAGAGTGTTGACACCCAATTTTGACCTCCTGATACTCCTTTTAGGCTGTCATTTTATCAAAATTATTTAATTTTAAATATTATTATTTTTCATATCTTTCTCATACCAAACAGATATCGACGTGTCACACTCACGATTCAAAAAATATATAAAAATTTTTATTACTTTTTAATATTATTTTTACCATTTATTAATTCAAAATATGACATTTTTACATAATTTTATTAAAATTCGTAACTGTGCACACTCCCTTTTTGCAAATACATTGCCTAGATTTTGTTATTATTATTATTTATTATTATTGCAATTATTATTTATTATTATAATTATATATTAATATTATTATTATTATTATTATATTTATAGCATTTATTAAATTGTAGCCAATTCTAATTTATCCTCATATTTGTTTAATTTCTAGCCATTATTGTATCCAATTTATATCTATTGTAACCAATATTGACATCAATTTTAACCCCAAATTAACATCTAAATCTTTACCTATTTTGATTTAACCTCAACCAGTGATTAAAAATGATCCAACAGTTAAGATTAGTTCAACCTTATCTTTTCTTTTATACCCAAAATACCAACCCTAATCCTCATTTTCTCCACTAAAATAGTCGCTACCTTTCTCTCTCTACTCCCCTTCTCTCTTTTCTCTTTTCATCCCCCTAAAAAACCATACAAAACTTTATAATCGTCGTCGATGGCACCACCGTTGTCCCATCACTGGTCTCCCTCTCATTCTCCCTCTCCCTCCCATCACCATCGCCAACCTTTACTTTTCTGGTGAACGACCAACTATGTGAAACCACCACTGAACCAGTACACAGTGAACCCCGTCAGCGGCCGCTGCCTCATCTCAAGACAAAACCATGTAGTCATAGCTGCCATTTCACAACTATCTCTGATCGTCGACCATATCCGATGAAGATAGCCATCATCATCGCCTCAATAACATCAGCGGGCACTCGACACCAGCAGTAGCCGGTGAAGCAACCATAGCTGCTGCTACTGCTTTACCCCTCTCTCGACGACCAGTAGAGAAATCCTTCTCTATCTGACTATTCTCTTACCGGAGTTTAATAACCAGCAAGGCTTCGATGACCACCAGTGATTTCTGTCCATCTTGTTTTCACAAATACTTCATGTGGCATGTTTAAGTTCTTTGTTAAATAAATCAGATTCTAAAACTTACAATCTGTGAAACTCTATCTTAATATATTTTATTGCAAATGCATGTCTGTGAAAAGCCGTAAATCCTTTAATTTTGGTCTATCTTAACTATGCATATTTGTATGACTGAGAATTACTTTTAACTTCTTTTTTATTGTTTTATGAACGACAACACTAATATTAACCTCACCTATCAAGACAAAATCACAAACTTTCTCTACCTCTCTTTCTCTATTTGATTTTGAACGTTGTGTTTTGCCAAGTATGATAGCTTTAGGAAATTTAATCAACCTCAAATTGTGTGACAACTTAGTATTGAATTGCACTTGACAAATCTTGAGTTGATTTTTTTTCTTCATCCCTAGATTAATGTGATTCCTCATCCCTTGATTAATATGATTTTAGTACTGAAATTGACAAATTATTTTGGCATATTTGGATGTATGATTTTCCTTAAATTGTTGTGTGTAACACATTTTTGGTAAGATGGGATTTGATTGTGCCTAAATAATTCAACAACTCTATATTTTACTAGTTTTGTTGGTAAGTAATTAGGTATATCTTGTTATCATTTTTCAGAAAATATTCTTATTTATGGTAAATTTTTCCTTTTTTACATCCCTGATTGATTCATGATAAATTCCTTTTTCCCTTAATTCCTGAAATTGATTTTTTGAATATTCATTTTCCTTTTAACGCTATAGCCCCCTTTACTATATGAACAATCCCCATTCTCTTATTCTGGGAAGTTACAATGAATACACATACTTTCTCTAACTAAAAGTTTAAAACAATGAAAAAAAGAAGATGCAATTTTACTTTATTATTTGAAATTCATTGTTGGAGCATTAATCCTAACCTTTCAGTGGCCATTTGTTCTCGGATTCCATGCTTCTTGATTTTTTTCTATTAATATTATTCATTATTGTCAACCGGTAAGTCATAAATCGATGCATTCTTTTCTTATCCTTTAGTATTTGTGATAGCAAAACAAATAAAACATGTCTATAGGATAATGCTTGCTTAATATGCCTTTGTTTTCTTTGTTCCTCTGTTTAAGACAATGTGTTTTTTAAGATCATGTATTTGATTTTTCTTTCGTGCTTGCCTTTTTCTTTTGATTTGTATCTAACAGGCATCGTTAAGTGGTGTTTGGAGATCACAAGAGTCGTCGGGGTATTTACAATGGCTTATATTAGTTCTTTTCATTTAGTTTTTTTTATTTTTCTTATTATTTGGTTTATAACATTATTGTACGAACATTATTATTGATGTACTAATAAATATTAAGGACTTCTCAAGGGGCGGGGACTAGTGTGCTCTATGATTTGCGTAGGCAGCCTAACTTAGGTTTATGCGATTACGTAATTTATTTGGATACTTAGGTAAATTAATTTAGAATTTTTTGATGAATTTGATTTATCTCATAGGTTCCCCTAATTCGGGACTTACTAATTAATTCACTTAGAAATCATACCTATAGGGACTTTTAAGTAACGTTTGATCTTAAATTTAATCTTGACGTAATTTTGACTTTTGAATACCTTGATTAATATATTTAATATTTCATGCATGTCCATTTTAGTGTCTAAATAATTTCCAACATATCTATTAATGTTTAGCTATTTAAGAATAGATTTTTGGAAATTTAGAAAATTTCGATTTATAAATATGACTTCTCAGCATTAAGAAATATATTTCTGCATGTTAACTCACTTTTCAGCATTTAAATGCATCTTTTGCATATTAATGTGTTCTTCAGCATGCTAAAAACTGTTAAAGTCTAGGATTAAGTATGTCAATACATTTTTAGCGTGTTAACATGATAATTCAGCGCATTAACCCATTTTCCTGCAGGTTTAATTAAATTTCTAGCATGCTTAATCAAATTTTCAGCATGTTTAATTAAATTTTCAGCATGATTAAATGAATTTCCAGCATGTTTAATCAAACTTTTAGCCTGTTTTTATTAATTTCCAGCATTTCATTAACCTATAATACATCTTCGCATAATTAAGGATAGCACTTTTAAACATTTTCGCCTTTGACATGCTTTTATTCACAACACATTGTTCGAAATAAACACCTAGATACGACGTCCATTTGTTTAATTATCTTTCACACACTAAATTAACGTTCTCATGCCTACTTTGACATGTCCTTTTATTCTCATGAATTCTTACCACATTTTTATCAATGTTTTGACCGTTACTTTTCAATAAATAATTGTGTGACCCATAGATATCATGCCTACAGGTTAACTAAACAAAAATAAGTAATTATTTATCTTTGCATGTTTCTCATATTAATCAACTTTAATTAACTAAGAGGCTAACTTGAGACAATGATGTGCTATGTGACATCCATGTTGTTACTCATTTCGAGTTCTAGGCAGCATAGCTTTATTTTGTGTAGACCATAAAACCGAATTAGCAAAGCCCAATGCCTCTTGGGTGATAAGTAGGACGATATGTATTCCTGAGATGTTAGTTTTATCCTTGTCTAGAATGCCTTTAGGTTTGACAACCAACCTAGGTAGGGTGGGACGGGTAGTCATTCGGAAGTGATGATCTCCAGAGGCATTACTCTAGATTTGACATTGTTACTTGTTTAAGAATTCGTCCAGTGGGTTGTATAAGAATTAAACAAGTTGGGGTTCTAATCCAAATAAGATCACAATATTTCTTTGTTTGATTTGAAAAATTCTTTCTTTTCTTTACTCTATTTTACATGCTTGTTTGCTTGGGGTAGTTTAGGTCTTTAAAAATTAACAAATATTTTGTTACAAATTGATTTTCCTTCTCTCTCTTCGTTTGTCTTATTTACATATTTTATTGACTTTTATCACTTAGATAACTAATAATTAGAAATGATATAATAATATGTGTTTGTTTATTTATTACTTTATCACTTAGTTAAACATTAAGTTAATAACAAAACAAGTGACCTTTATTTAATCACAGAGAATCCCCACTTAAAGTATGAATTCGGTGGAGAACCACCTTTGTGGACCTCGAAAGGTTCCTACCACCTTCCTTTCGAGGTAATTTGAACCTTTAACCAAATTTCTAGTGAACTAGACTCATTAACAAATAGGTTCATAGTTAGCCTAGACGGGTGCCCTAACGCACCTTAATACTTTAGGTGGCGACTCTTCACAATCTCCCTCAAAATAATTACCCAAAAAGAGTGGTCACATCGAATCCCTTTTTTTGCGAGAAAAATAGGGTGTGACAGAATGGAGACTCCACTAGGGATCTTAGGTTCTAACCATTACGCATTTGTGTTTTATGTGGCATTCTACTACTTTCTTTGTCTTATTGTTCTATAATTACTTTACCCCTTTTTCCTTTTTATAGTTTATATCATGATTAATTTATACATGTTAGTCCCTTCTCTATTTCCCTTTTTATGTGTTATTCATATTTCTCCATGTCTACTTTTGCTTTTATTGGTGATTAATTTATACATGTTAGCCCTTCTCTTTTTCCCCTTTTTTATGTTATTCATATTTCTCGATGTCTACTTTTGCTATTATTGGTGATTAATTTTTACATTTTAGTCCCTTCTCTTTTTTCCTAAGGATTGGCATATTTTGGTGAATGCCACCACACATGAAGCATTGGTAGTCGGACTTGGGGTATATAGACAAAGCATGATAGAGAAAGCATTGGGAAACTTGTCGTCCCTTATTCAAGTTACCCCCTGTAGAGATCTTATTGAGGCTGCCACTATATTTTGGGATGAAACAAGATCAGTTTTTAGATTTGGTGATGTAGAAATGACCCCATTCCTAGAGGAAATTAGAGGGTACACAGAAAGCAAGAGTATGCCACCAAAAATGAAGTAGCAAAGGGCAGAGGTGATCATCCTAAAAAGTGTCACTTTGGAAGAAGCCAGTGACAAATTGGGTCTCTACGACAATAGATTGGTTGCATATGTGATGAGGTCAAAAATTCTGGGAAGTTACTTGGTTGATCGGTTTGGTCATAAGCAAGAAAAGGAAACAGATGAAGAAGAAGGTTCTGACCCCAACTATTAGGAAAGTAAACGAATCTTTTCATTCATCATCTACTTCCTAAGGATGGTGATCTTCCCAATTAGAGCAAAAGAAGTAGTACATACTCGTCTGATCACTATAGCAGAGGCCCTATGCAATGGAATTGAAAAAGGGCCTTGCAAGATTGTACACATGATAGTGGCAGACATTTACCGGTCCCTTGGTCATATCAAAAATAGGGCTAAACATTTCGAGGGTTGCAGCTTGCTACTACAATTGTGGTTGATTGAGCATCTTCAAAAGGTTCATGGCATACAAAGCATGCATAGGTCGATTGGAACTAACAACTTCACCACACATTACTTCTGAGTAACATTGGGAATCAAAAGGATCAAATGACCAGATGAGGTAAAAAAGTGGGGACAAATGTTGGGTAGTTTGACCGTAGACTCTATCAAGTGGATGTTCCACTGGTTCCCTAGCCCATATTTTGTGGTCTCCACCCAACAACAAGAACCTTTGATTTTGATAGTACTTCACAGCTTACAACCATATGCTCCTACCAGAGTAATGATGCAGGCAGGAAGGAAGCATGTAATACCAAGGGTCACTAACACAGATGTATACCAAGTCGATTACTAAGACAATTGGATCCCAAATTCCAACATCATTGCCAAGACTTGGGGAGAAAAGACTCATCTTGATATGGAGAGTATTGTGGCATACAGATACATGCGGGCTACGCTATAGGCTACATTGAGTGGTTGCATGCCGATTCAAAAAACAAAATAACCCCCAGCATTAAGAGGGGTAAACATAACAATGACAAGGAAGCCGAAGCACAAGCCCTTTATCAAAAATTTAAGAAGAGGAATTTGTAGTCTGAAGCATGCCACCGCCACATAATTATGGAGAATGCCAAGGAAATTACTGATATGGGGAAAGATTTGGATCCTAGAAATGTCGTGCTCTGACTATGGAAAGAAAGGTGCAATAACTCCGTGATGAATTCGACAAACAAGGACAAGACTGCCTCAATATGGGGAGCATGGGAGAAAAGTTAGAATTTTATTATCCCATGACAAGCCGCCACCATTTTGACAAGGCCTTGGAAGCTTACAAAGAGGAGCAATAAGAGGAGAAAGTGTTTAGAATATAGATTATCTTTTATTTTCAAGACGTATTTTCATTTCCGCAATTAATGAGACAATGAAATAAAGTTTATTCTTCTCTTTTGCGGTTTATCTTTGAGAAAATGACATCATTTTATGGCATGATTATCTCCCAAACAACGATAGGCCTACCTCTGTCTCAAAAGAGGCTCCTAAAATTGGAAACGTCAAACAATGTGCTTGCTATATGTTAATATGACTTATTCCTTTATATCACTAACACACTAATTTCTTCATCTTCGTTGTTTTCATTTGTTTTATTTCCCCTTCCCATAGGTTGATTTGTGCAGTCTGTCCTATCACACTAGATCAAAACAGGTTCCTCCTTCTCCTCCTCCTCTACCTATAAGTTTCAGAGGTAAAGAAGCAATGGGTGACTATCATAATATTAGGCATAAAATGGGTGCTAGTTCTAAGGGAGATAGTATTGTCGGGCAAAATGAAAGAATACTAAAAATGAAGAAAAGGAATTTGGAGTTACAATGGGATATAGAACAAGTACGCAATCTGGCCGAGCTGTCACTTAGTCTTAATACTCCTAATTTGCAAGCCGATAGCTATTCCATACCAAAGTCCCAAAGTGTGCCTAACACTCCAATGCCTCCTCCTCAGACTCAAAACCCCACAAATGTCCAAAGCCTCTCAAGTCCCATCCTAAACAACCCAAATATCCTAACTGCACTACATATGCCTACCCACCATACCCAACATCCTAAGAACTCTACTTACCTATCCCCGCAAAAGCCGCAAAATCAAAACTTATTCCACTATCATGCATTTTGTAGCCATATGCAGAACCCCATATATGTTGAAACCCTTCTACCCACTTGTCCTCAACCCACATTTGAGAATCTAGAGAATGACTACATAATGGAGGTCATGGTTTAGAGGGTGAGACAATTAAAGAAAAATAAAGGTATGAAAGGTTTAAACTATGAGGACCTTTGCATTTATCCTAACGTCAAACTACCAGAGGGGAACAAGCCTCCCAAGTTTATGTTATACAACGGGACCGTAGATCCCAAGGCGCACCTGTGTGTATTGTGACAAACTGGCAGAAGTAGAGAAGAATGAGAAGATTTGAATGAAGTTGTTTATAGGAATCCTCACGGGAGGGGGGGATCTCATGTGGTATATTGAATAAGATGTGAAGAAGTGGGAAAGTTGGATTGACTTGGCCTCTAGCTTTGTCTATAGATTTGGATAAAATATAAATAGTGCTCCTAGTTGGTCTTACATGCAAGCAATGAGAAAGAAACTAAATTAATACTTTCGTAAGTATTCCATGAGATGAAGGGCTAAGGCTGCGAGAGCTCGACCTCCAGTCAAAGAACAACTAATGAAAGTATACTTTGTTAAGGATCAAAAGCCACAATACCTTGACAAACTGCTAACGTCTACGTATAAGAGTTTCTCCGAGATTATTCGAGTAGGAGAGATATTCGAAGATTGTCTCAAAAATGGTAGCATCATCCACTTGAATGCTTAATCCGAAGGATTCACGGAGAATAAAGGAAAGAAAGAGGTAGGGTCAGTGATGGCAGACCATCCCTCAAAGAGTGTTCCACACCAGGAAAAACTCGCTCAACCTCTCTTATCTTACCCAGAAACACCAGATCTAATATCCTTCTACCCACCATAACCTCTAATGCCATATCGAGCTCTACTATACTAAATGGCCACTCCTTACCAAATGCACCCACAATTCTCAAATCCTTCATTTCCCATATACAATGCCTAACCAATCCAAGTCCAAGTACCTCAACCAACCCATATAAAAACAACCCGACCTACTCATGTCTCCTTTACAAAAATTTTTGCTCTCAAGTCCAAAGGTAATTTTGTAAGGAGGCAGTATACACCCTTAGCCGAATCCCTATCTCAATTATACAAATGACTCAAAAATGTTGGAATTGCCACACCTATTCTCACCGTTCAAGTCAATACCAAATCTTCGTGGAATCAACATAATTAGACTTCTGACTACCACTCCCAGATGAGAGGGCATCCCATTATGGCGTGTTTTACTTTAAAGAATAAAATTCAACTATTGATCGATACAAAGGTGATTCAGTTGAAGGATCCAGAATCAAATGTCACCAACAATCCTCTCCCTAATCATCAAATAAACATTGTCGACATTGATGAGGATATAGACTTGGAGCACTTTATTTGGACAATTGATTAGGGAGAGGGTACTCCTATAAGTGTGCAGAAATGGGCGACATTTAAAGTTGAGGTGGCTACCCCCAAGACTCCATTCACTGTTATAAATGTTTCCCCAGCTATGTACAACCCTCATGCGATTCCCTGGAATTATGAACTTAATATTTTGGGAAAAGCAAAGGTAGTTGAGGCAGACATTGCTCAAGGTGTGACCAGATCGGGTAGAGTGTACACGTCTAAAAACTCATTTCAAGGAACTTTCAGTAAGGGAAAATAGCCTGCCATTAAAGTTGAAGAAGATGGCATTTGGAAGAAAGTACATGCTAAGGAGTACTCCATTGTAGAGAGATTGAATAAAACCCCAGCCCAGATATCTATCCTAATATTACTGTAGACTTCTGAAAATCATAAGAAGGCCTTGATGATGATTCTGAGTGAAGCTTATGTTGTAACCACTATAACAGGTAGAGAGATGGCCCATATAGTGGGGTAAGTATTTGAGTCTTACAAAATATCGTTCCATGATGATGATTTGACGCCCGAAGGAAGATCACATAATCGGGGCTCTGCACATCACATTGCAGTATAAGGGAAGAATGATATCATATGTGTTGATTAATCCAGGCTCAGGGTTGAACATCTATCCCTAGAATACTTTGAGCAGGTTGGAAGTCGATATGGCCAAAATACTGACTTAGCAGATAAACATTAAGGCATTTGATTGCTCCCAAAGAAACACTATTGGGGAGATCATATTAGATATGGTGTGGGTCTTGTCATTTTTCCCATAACCTTCCGGGTGATGGATATTCTTGCGTCTTACAACTTACTGCTTGAGCGGTTGTGGCTTCATATGGTTGTCACGGTATCCACAATACTTCACCAGTGTCTCAAGTTTGAATATGACCACTAAGAAGTTTTGATACATTGGGAGATAGGACATCTCATATATATCATTGAAGAAAACGAAGATCTTAACGGAGAGATATTTCATACCCTCGAGTTGTTATGGAGTATCGAAGAAGGACTACATAATGGAGCATTGCATGATACCGTACAATATGTGGGATGGGTATTCCTGCATGTGTTAATGTATCTAGGCTCAGTGGTAAACATCTGCCCTTTAGCCACCCTGACAAGTCTAGAAGTTGACATGGCTAGAATACAACCTCGAGTAAGGGTCATAAGAGCATTTGATGGTTCTCGGTAAAACACTATTGAGTAAATCACAATAAACATGAAATTATTCCCTATTAATTTTCCCATAGTCTTTCAGGTGATGGACATCTTTGTCTTATACAATTCGTTGCTCAGGAGACCATGGATCCACATGGCTGATGCAGTCCCTTCCACATTACACCAGTGCCTCTGAATTGAATATAAAAAACAAAAGGTGTTGTATAGGATGAAGGAGGGAAAGGAGGTCTTGATGCATTGGAGCTGATAGGAAACATCGAAAAAGAAATGGCAAGCTATATGTGATTCCAGAAACCTTTAGACACTCTGAGTTACATGCCTGTGCTAGGATACGAAGAGGATAAGGGTCTTGGCGCCAGATTACAAAGGATAGTTAACCCCTTGGAGTTCAATGAAAGAGAGAATACTCATGGTTTAGGCTACACAGCTGATGGCAAGATAATTAAAAGCAATAAGGCAACTTATTCTACAATATCCTTATCCCAGATCTTTCACTTTACGGGATTTTATGATGATGAAATGAATGAGGAAGATAAAGTAGGGGAGTTGTTGAAAGGCCACATCATAACAAAAGTCACCATATTTTCTCTCATGGGAAATGATGAACTCGAAACTATGGAGGTGGATGTGATTCTAGAAGGAAAGACTTGGAAGACCGTAGGTGAAAAGATGATGCTCCTGAAAGGGTATGAATAAGGTAAAGGCTAGGGGCAAAATTATAAGGAATCGTTGAGCCTATACAACTGCAACCCAAAATGAAAACAGTTATCTTGGGATATAATTGCTCTATACAGGAGTACTTCAGGTAGAAGCCGCGTCAAAAAGGCTACTACCATCTTCTGCCTGTGCTACATGAGTCCTTTCGTTTTACTGATTTTCTGGGTCATAGTGAAGAAGATATCATTAAAAGTTTGAAGCTCTTTTTTTCTGACCGAGGAAGATGGTTATCATGTCATCATTGGAGAATAATGAGGAGCGACTAGCCAGAGCCATGGATAGAAATTCATTGTCAGCAGCTGGACCGCCACCCCATCCAGGCCTCGTCGAGCACTTAGATAGACTTGACAGAGTTTTGATATTTTAGCATTTTTTTCTTTTTTTAATAATAAACTCGATCATTCGAGATTTTTTAAAATTTTAGTTCCCTTATTTTCATTTTGACACTATGTTTTAAGACATATTCTCATTATTTATAAAACTTTTCTTTCGATTATTAATTCTTTATTTATTTTTCTTTTCTTTTTAGCAAAATTGCCTTCAAAATTATTGAATGTGAGATTGTGACATCTAATGAGACAGTACAACATAACATAAGTGAAGTTGAAGATACAGAAGAAGATGAAATCCTTAAGGAATTTATTAGTTTGGTTGAAGACTTTGAAGATAAACCCAAGGCAAACCTCACAGAATTAGAAATAATGAATATAGGGGATTCTAAAAACATAAAAGAAACCCGTGTTAGCAGTCACTTATCCAAACAAGAAAAAGGGGAATACATTCAGTTCCTAAAAAAGCATCCACATATCTTTGCTTGGTCTTATGCCGACATAACGGGGCTGAGTACTTCAATAGTGTCTCATACACTGCCCACTGACCTGTCCTATCCCCCTATTATACAAAAACTCAGAAAGTATAAGCCCAATCTAATCTTGAAGATCAAAGAGGAGATCTTAAAACAATTGACATTGGTATTCTTCGAGTGACAAAGTATCCGACCTAGTTTGCCAATGTTGTGCCTATCCCCAAGAAAGATGGAAAAGTCAAAGTTTGTGTAGACTATAGGGATCCCAACAAGGCCAGTCCCGAAGATGAATTTCAACTCTCGAACATTCACATCTTGATTGATAATTGTGCCAAACATGAAACACAGTCATATGTGGATTACTTCTCCAGTTATCATCAAATAAAAATACATGAGAATGACGCAAAAAAAACTGCCTTTATTACTCCGTAAGGGGTTTACTGCTACAAGTGTATGTCGTTCGGCCTGAAAAATGTTGGGGCCATATACATGAGGGACATGACCGCTCTATTCCATGATATGATCCATAGGGATATTGAATTCTATGTGTACGATGTCATTATTAAGTCAAAAGAGGATACGAGTCATTTGGCAGATATATAAAAATTCTTTGACAGATTAAGGAAGTGCAATCTGAAGTTGAACCTAGCAAAATGTGTCTTCGAAGTCCCTGCAAAAAAGTTACTGGGCTTCATCGTTAGTCACGGGGGTATAGAATTAGACCCAGCCAGATCAAGACTATCCAAGATCTACCTTCTCCAAAAAGCAAGAAGGACGTCATGAGTTTTTTTGGGCCACCTCAACTATATCAGTCAATTCATAACCCAATCCATAGTTATTTGAGGTCCAATTTTAAAACTTTTGAAGAAATACACTACTATAGAATGGACAACAGAATGTCAATAAGCATTTGACAAGAACAAGGATTATCTATTAAACCCTCCTATTTTGGTTCCTCCTGAGCCTGGAAGGCCGTTACTATTACACCTGTCTGTGGTGGATAATGCCTTCAGTTGTATCTTGGGCCAACATGACGAGACAGAAAAGAAGGAGCAAGCGATCTACTACATGATTAATAAGTTCACCTCGTACAAGGCTCGGTACTCTCTACTAGAACACATATGTTGTGGTTTGACTTAGATAGCTCAAAAGTTAAGGCATTATCTCTCAGCACACACTACTTATCTAATCTCAAAAATAGACCCGTTGAAATACATATTCCAGAAAATGCCTACTGGCAAGTTGGCCAAATGGAAGATATTCTTGAGTGAATTTGACATAGTCTATATCACACAGAAGGTGGAAAAGCACAAGCACTAGAAGATCATTTGGCTGAGAATCTTGTGGACGACAAGTACTAACCACTAAAGACTTACTTTCCTTATGAGGAAGTGGCATTCGTAGAGGAGGACATCTTTGAAGAATGTGATGGTTGGATACTATTCTTTGATGGAGCTGAAAATTTTCAAAGGAGTTGGAATCGACACCGTTGTGATCTCAAAAATGGAAAACACTATCCCGTGTCAGCCAAACTCTGATTTCTTTGCACCAACAACATGACTGAATATGAAGCTTGGATCTTGGGTCTTCGCTTGGCTATTGATTTAAATGTCCAAGAGATATTGGTGATTGGAGATTCAAACTTATTAATTCATCAGGTACGAGGTGATTGGGCCATCAAGAACATTAAGCTCTTACCCTATCTAGAAAATGTATAATAATTATGCAAGAAATTCCGCAAGATAGAATTCAAACATGTCCCAAGGATCCAAAATGAGTTTGCAGATGCATTGCCCACCTTGTATTCCATTATTCAACATCCTGATAAGAACTATGTTGATCCTATTCCCGTTGACATACATGAGCAGTCCGCATATTATTTCTATGTTCAAAAAGAGCCAGATGGAAAGCCATGGTATACTGACATACATGAATATTTGGGAAAAGGTGAGTATCCCAAGAATGCAACAAGTGTCCAAAAATGTACCGATTTGAAGTTAGCCAATCAATTCTTTCTAAGTGGGAACATCCTGTATAGGAAGACTCTCGATTTGGGGTTACTAAGATGCATCGAGACCAAGAGATGTCCAGACTAATTGAGGAAGTACATGACAGAACATGTCGCCTACATATAATGACTTCATATTGGCAAAAAAAATATTGAGGTCAGTCTACTTTTGGCCTACTATGGAAACTGACTGCATCCACTACATGCAAAAATGCTATTAGTGTCAAACTTATGCTTATATGATTCGAGTTCCTCCTAATGAGCTCCATGTCACCAACTGGCCTTGGCCCTTTGTAGCATGGGGCATGGATGTCATTGGTCCTATTGATCTGGTCACATCCAATGGTCACAGATTTATCCTTGTCACAAATGATTACTTCACTAAATAGGTGGACACCACATCTCACAAAAAAGGTCGTGGATGACTTTGTTTGAAACAACATCATTTGTCGGTTCAGAGTTCCCGAGTCTATTATCACAGACAGTAGTGCTAACCTTAATAGTAATTTGATGAAAACAACTTGTGAGAAGTTCAATATCACGCATCTGAATTCCATAGCATACAAGCTACGAATGAAGGGAGCAGTGGAAGCCACATACTAGAATATCAAGAGGATCCTACGCAAGATGATTGACAACAATCGACATTGGCATGAAAAGCTACCGTTCACATTACTGGGGTACCGCACTACAATCAGAACGTCCACAGATACCATGCCCTACTTTTTGGTTAATGGATATGAAGCAATGATACCTTCAGGAGTAGAAATACTATCTCTAAGGACCATTCAAGAAGTAGAATTGAACGACGCTGAATGGATACAAAGAAGATTCAAGAAACTAGCGCTCATTGACGGAAGGAGAATAAATGTTGTATGTCATGGAAAACTCTATCAAAAAAGAATGGCCAAGGCTTTCAACAAAGAGGTTAGGCCAAGACACTTCAAACCCGGACAGCTGGTTCTGAAGCGTATCTTTCCACATCAAGATGAGGAAAAGGGCAAATTCTTGTCCAACTGTCAAGGCCCTTACGTGGTTTATCGAGTCTTGACAGGAGGAGCCCTCATACTTGCAGAAATAGATGGCATAGTTTGGTCTAAGCCCATCAATTTAGATGTTGATAAGAGACACTATGTGTAATCTTTTTCTTATTTACATTGTAATTGGAACTACGTTTTACCTGATTTCCATTTAAGAGGGATACGTAGGCGCTCTTGTGGAGTTCGGTCACTTCATAATAAAATACTTTCTTTCCCTATCTATGAGTATTATAACTGGGGAAAAATTTTTAAGAGGACCTCAAAAATTCCATATGGGCATGACATAGGTATATCTTACAAACTGGGGCAAAAAATTTTTAGTAATCCTCAAAAATTTCTTAACAAGAGAACAAGGACTTATAAGATGATGTATCGTCTCAAACATGTCACAGTCAACGATTCAACAATGTTTCACATTTTTACATCAAATTTTATTCATATCTTTTAAAAGACAACTATTTGAAAACATAATTTTTCTCTTAAACATTCATTTATTTTTTGTCTACCCGAGTGAAGACCCGGACAAAGCTCATCAACATAACGCGACATCAATCGAGGAAGAGGCACAAATCAAACTCCCCTTTTACAAACTCACTATTTTTCTTTGAGTACAGGATTAACAGGTACAAATGACAACAATCAATCCATCACGAGAGGCCCAACGGCTAATCCAACATTTTGTCGAGAAGACAAACAGTTGATTTGACAGTAAAAGAGATACGTTTTCTTATCTCCGCTTATTATTTTTATAACGGTTGTTTTCACTACCCTACTTAACTTTCAGTATATACATATATATTCGTGCTAACCATTTAATCTAGTTGAGCCAAAAGTTGTAGGACTAACAGGTACAGATAATAGGAATCACCCTATCATGAGAGGACTAATTGCCGATCCATTGTCATATCAATAAACTAAATAACTGATCCAACGCTATATTGAGAGGCCCAACAGCTGATCCAATGTCATATCGAGAAGAAATACAGTTGATCCAACACTACATCGCGAGGCCCAACGCTGATACAATGTTATATCAAGAAGCCAAATAGTTGATCCAATACTACATCGAGAGGCCCAACAGTCGATCCAACATTATTTTATGAATCCAAATAGTTTATCTAATTCTATATAGAAAGTCCCAACAGCAGATCCAACATCATATTGAGAAGACAAAAAACTGATCCAACTCTACATCAAGAGGCCCAACAGCCGATCCAACGTCATATCGAGAAACCAAATAGTTGATCCAACACTACATTAAGAGGCCCAACAACCGATCCAATGTCATATCGTGAAACCAAATAACTAATCCAATACCACATCGAGAGGCCCAATAGCCAATCCAATGTTATATCGACAAGCCCAACAGCTGATCTAATACTATATCGAGCAACAAAACAGTTGATCCAACAATATAACAAATACTCTTTCTTTACTTCTTACATTCTCTTTATTTTTATTAAATGCTTATCATTTACATGCTTTAACACTGTTTATCAAGTATACTATAAAGTACGCAAGTGACGGAGAAGGAGTAACAAACAGGAACAATTCTCATTCCTATTTTTGAAATATCACCCCATCTAGCCATCCATCGCATGGACTCATCTTAAAACTTGCCTACCTCAATATTTTCAAACTTGTCCATACATCTTTAATTCAAATCCTATTCATTACCATCTGACTAAACCACATTACCATTGTTGACATCCTAAACTTTATCAATAATATTCTTAAGGAATATTGTTCATTTCGAAATCTAGGACTACAAATAGCCTAATTCTCGTAAAACCAGAGATATGTAGGCGACTTAAAACTAAAGTCTAGGCTATGCAATTTTTAAAACCACCTCCTATTGCTTTAATTCCAACAAATCTCTATACAATCCCTATAGATTTTTATAGCAACAATAGACTCACCCACCAAAATAGAAATAGAAAAGGGGTCAGAAATAATTTCAAGACCAAAACTAAAGTGTACAACCATATAAAGAGTCACATAAGATAGGGTAGAACCCGAATCAAGTAAATTATAAACATCACCAGAGAAGAGTCATAATATATAAGTAATAACATCAGGGGATGCCTCAAATTCCTGAATATGTAGCAAGTGCATAGAAATAATTTTGGCCATTGCCGAAACTAGAGGTGCGCGCTTAGGTGCAGGAGCCGAAGAAATGGCAACCGGGACCTTATTAGCTAAGTGGAAGCCCTGGCTGAAGGACAATATTGTTGCATATGACCAAGTCATCCATAACTATAGCACTAATTTCTCTCCTCTTCATAATATCCACGGTGAATCTACCCACAAAAATGGCAAAGAGGATAAGGTGGGGCTGAATTAGCTCTACTAGCTTGAAGTTGGGCACTCTATTCCTTAGGACCACTTCTAACCTAAAATTAATAATCAGCTGAAGGCTTAGGATAAGGAGTACTAAATGATGAATAAGGATTCCCTCAATTCTTCTTCTTAGACTACTACCTACCATCTCTTTTTCTATTCTATTGATTTACACTCTAATCTAGATATCTACACTTATTTACTTACCTGTCTCCCACCTTTGCCTATTTTTTTCTTATCCTACACCAGTTGTATATAAACCACCAACCTGGATTTGTCTATATAATTATTCAACATAGAATCCTTAAAATCTAACACCAAATTACGGGACAAACCAAAAGAAAATTTCCTCATTTGTGACCTCATATTTGACACCAACCCTAGAGCATAATAGCCTAACTACTGGAACTTTAGGGTATACTTCTTAACACTTATCTTACCCTACTTCAAGTTTAAAAACTCTTCAGCCTTAGATTCCCTCAACTCATATGGAAATACATGATCTAGAAAAACACCTGAAAATTTATCCAACTCATCCATTCAGAATCATCACATTTCACTGCTTCACACTCCTCAGACCACTGGTAAACCATTTCTTTTAATTGATAAGGAGCAAACCCTACACCCTTGGAATCAGTATCATGCATCACCCTAAAGATTTTCTCTATATCATCAATAAACCCTTGAGGATCCTCCTCAACCCTAGAGTTTGTTAAGGTTGGAGGATTCAGCATCATAAACTATCCAACTCGAGTAACCTCAGATGGACTAAAAGCAGGACCAACGTGCTTAGACCAACGGGACTGCGATGCCACCAGTTAAGTAAGAAAATGAATAGAATGATGGAACTTCACATTAGAGAAATCTCCCTAGGGCAACAGAGCATAAGTATTGCCTACCCGAGAAGCCCAAAGAGGACTAGTCGGGACCAGTGGCACACCACATAGAGCGGCAGTCAAGAGTGTTGACACGCAATTTTGACCTCTCGATACTTTTTTAGGCTGCCATTTTATCAAAATTATTTAATTTTAAATTTTATTATTTTTCACATCTTTCTCATACAAAACAGATACCGACGTGTCACACTCACGATTCAAAAAATATACAATTTATTTTATTACTTTTTAGTATTATTTTTACCATTTATTAATTCAAAATACGATATTTTTACATAATTTTATTAAAATTAGAAATTGTACACACTCATATTTTGCAAATACATTGTCTAGTTTTTATTATTATTATTTATTATTTATTATAATTATTATTATTATTTATTATTATTACCATTATTATTGATTATTATAATTGTTTATTACTAGTACTATTATTATTATATTTATAGCATTTATTAAATAGCAGCCAATTCTAATTTATCCTCATATTTTTTAGTTTCTACCCATTATTGTATGCAGTTTATATCAATTGTAGCCAATATTGACATTAATTTTAACCTTAAATTAACATCTAAATCTTGACCTATTATGATTTAATCTCAACCATTGATCAAGGATGATCCAACGATGGTTGAGATCAGTTTAACCTTATCTTTCCTTTTATACACAAAATACTAACCTTAATCCCCAATTTCTCCACCAAAACAGATGCTACCTTTTTCTCTTTATCTCCTCTTCTCTATCTTCTCTGTCTTCTCTTTTCATCCCCTCTAAAAAATCCATAACTGCCATTGATGGCACCACCGCTGTCCTATCATCGTTCTCCCTCACTTTCTATCCCTTTCTCATCGCCGTCACGGACCTTAACATTTCTGGTGAATAATCAATCATGTGAAACTACGAACAAACAATCCCCCTCTGCTCTTCCTCAGCAGCTCCGACTCCGGTGACCCCTGTCATCCATCGCTGCCTCATCTAATTCCTAAATCATTAGTCGCCACCACCTCTTCACAGCCATCTTTGACCGCCAGCCATATCCGATGAAGAGAACGATCGTCATTTCCTCAATAACAGCAATGGGAACTTAACACTAGCAGCAGCCTGCGAAGTGGCCACACCTGGCGCATCTGCTTTACCCCTCACTCCCCGACCAGTAGGGAAATCCATCTCCATCCTACTATTCTCTCGCTGAAGTTTAATAGCCGACGAGGCTTTGATGACTACCAATGATTTCTGTCCAGTTTATTTTCTCAAATTCTTTAAGTGGCCTATTTTCTCTCTGCTAAATAAATTAGATTCTAAAACTTACAATCTGTGAAACTCTATTTTGATATGTTTTATTGCAAATGCATGTTTGTGAAAAGCCTTAAATCCTAAGATTTTGGTCCGTCTTAACTTTGCATGTTTGTATGACTAAGAATTACTTTTAACTTTTCTTTTATTATTTTATGATCGACAACGCTAATATTAACCTCACTTATTAGGACAAAATTACAATCTTTTGCTACCTCTCTTGCTCTATTTGATTTTGAATGGTGTGTTTTGCCAAGTATGATAGCTTGAGAACATTTAATCAACCTCAAATTGTATGATAGCTTAGTATTGAATTACACTTGACATATCTTGATTGATTTTTTTCTTCATCCCTTGATTAATGTGATTCCTCATTCCTTGATTAAATTGATTTTAATACTAAAATTGATAAATTATTTTGGCATATTCGAATGTCTGATTTTCCTTTACTTGATGTTTGTAACACATTTTTGGTAAGATGCGATTCGACTGTGCCTAAATAATTCGATAGCTCTATATTTTACTAGTTTTGTCATTTATGATAAGTAATTGGGTATATCTTGTTATCATTTTTCAGAAAATATTCTTATTTATGCTTTTATGGTAAATTTTTCCTTTTTTACATCCCTAATTAATTCTTTATATATTCCTTTTCCCCTTAATTCTTGAAATTGATTTTTTGAATATCCCTTTTCCTTTTAACGTTATAGCCCCCTTTACTCTATAAGCAACCCTCATTCTCTTATTCTGAAAAGTTACAACGAATACATACTTTCTCTGACTAAAAGTTTATGACAAAGAAAATAATAAGAGGCAATTTTACTTTATTATTTGGGAACTCATTGTTGGATGATTAATCTTTACCTTTCGGTGGCCATTTGTTCTCGGATTCTATGCTTCTTGGTTTTCTTTCTATTATTATTATTCATTATCGTCAATCGATAAGTCATTAATCGATGCATTCTTTTCTTATCCTATAGTATTTGTGATAGAAAAACATAGAAAACATGTCGATAGGAACTAATTTAAAATAATGCTTGCTTAATTTGCCTTTGTTTTTTTTGTTCCTCTATTTAAGACGATTTGTTGTTTAAGATCATGTATTTGAGTGTTCTTTCATGTTTGGCTTGTTTTTTTGATTTGTATCTAACCGGTATCATTAAGTTGTGTTTGGGGATCGCAAGAGTCGTTGGGGTATTTATAACGACTTATATTAGTTCTTTTCATTTTTTTTTAAATTTTTCTTATTATTTGATTTGAAATATTATTGTGCAAATATTATTATTGATATAATAATAAATATTAGGGACTGCTCAGGGAGCGGAAACTTGTGTGCTCTATGAATCGTGTAGACAACATAACTTAGGTTTATGCGATTACGTGATTTATTTGGACACTTCAGTAATTTAATTTAGAATTTGTTAATGGGTTTGATTTATCACGTAGGCGGGCTTAATTTGGGACTTACTAATTAATTCACTTAGAAATCATGCCTATACGGAATTTTATGTAACTTTCGATCTTAAAGTTAATCTTGACGTAATTTTGACTTTTGAATACCTTGATTAATATTTTTAATGTTTCATTTATGTCCATTTTAGTGTCTAAATAATTTCCAACATATATATTAATTTTTACATATTTAAGAATGAATTTTCAGTAATTAAGCAAATTTCGGAATATAAATATGACTTCTCAGCATTAAGAAATAAATTCCCGCCTGTTAACTCACTTTTCAGCATATAAATACATCTTTTGCATATTAATGTGTTCTTCAGCATGTTAAAAACTATTAAAGACTGGGATTAAGCATGTAAATATATTTTAAGCATGTTAACGTGATAATTCGGTGCATTAACCCATTTTTCTACATGTTTAATTAAATTTCCAGCATGCTTAATCAAATTTTCAGCATGTTTAATTAAATTTCCAACATGATTAATTGAATTTCAAGCATGTTTAATCAAATTTTCAGATTGTTTTTATTAATTTCAAGTATTTCATTAATCTAAAACACGTCTTCGCATAATTAAGGATATCACTTTTAAGCATGTTAGCCTTTAACTTGCTTTTACTCACAACACATTGTACGACATAAACACCTAGATACCATGTCCATAGGTTTAATTATCTTTCACACACTAAATTAACGTTCTCATGCCTGCTTCGACATGTCCTTTTATTCTCGTGAATTCTCACCACATTGTTATAAATGTTTTGACTGTTACTTTTCAATAAATAATTGTGTGACCCCATCGATATCATGCCTACAGGTTAACTAAACAAAAATAATTAATTATTTGTCTTTGCATGTTAATCATATTAATCAACTTTAATTAACCAAGAGGCTAACTTGGGCTAAGTATGTGTTTTGTGACGTCCTGCTTGTTACGCGTTTTGAGTCCTAGGTAGCATAGCTTTATTTTGTCTAGACCACAAAGACAAATTAGTAATCCCAATGCCTCTTGTTCCATAAGTGGGATGATAGGTATTCTAAAGATGTTAGCTTTATCCTTTTCCTAGAACGCCTTTAGGTTTGACAACCAGCCTGGGTGGGGTAGTCATTTGGAAGTGATGATCTCCAGAGGCATTACACTATATTTCACATTGTTACTTATTTAAGAATTTGGCTAGTGGGTTGGATAAGGATTAAACAAGTTGGGGTTCTGATCCAAATCAGACCAAAATATTTCTTTGTTTGATTTGACGAATTCTTTCTTTTCTTTACTTTACATGCTTGGTTTCTTAGTGTAGTTTAGGTCTTTAAAAATTAATAAATATTTTATTATAAATTTCTTTTCCTTTTCTCTCCTCGCTTGTCTTATTTACATATTTTATTGACTTTTATCACTTAGATAACTAATAATTAAAAATAGTAAAATAACATGTGTTTGTTTATTTATTACTTTATCACTTAGTTAAACATTAAGTTAATAACAAAACAAGAGACCTTTATTTAAGCACATAAAATCCCCACGTAAAGTAAGAATTCGGCTGGGAACCACCTTTGTGGACCTCGAAAGGTGTCAAATACCTTCCTTTCGAGGTAATTTGAACCCTTACCCAGATTTCTAGTGAACTAGACTAAGTAACAAATAGGTTCGTAGTTAGCCTAAACTGGTGCCTTAACGCTTCTTAATATGTTAGGTGGAGACTCTTCACAATCTCTCTCAAAATAATTACCCAAAAAAATTGGTCACGGTGAATCCCGCTTTTCATGAGAAAAATGGGACATGGCAGAATGGCGACTCCACTAGGGATCTTAAGATCTAACCATTACGCATTTGTGTTTTATGTGGGATTCTACTACTTTCTTTGTCTTATTGTTCTATAATTACTTTACCCTTTTTTTCTTTTTATTGTTTATATCATGATTAATTTATACATGTTAGTCCCTTCTCTTTTCCCATTTTTATGTGTTATTCATATTTCACCATGTCTGCTTTTGCTTTTATTGGTGATTAATTTATACATGTTAGTCCCTTCTCTTTTCCCCATTTTTTGTGTTATTCGTATTTCTCCATGTCTACTTTTGCTTTTATTGGTGATTAATTATACATGTTAGTCCCTTCTCTTTTTTCCTTTTTATGTGTTATTCATATTTTTCCATGTCTACTTTTGTTTGTATTAGTGATTAATTTATACATGTTTGTCCCTTCTTCTTTCCCCTTTTATATGCTATTTATATTTCTCTATGCCTACCTTTTCTTTTATTGGTTATATGTTTTAGCGTTTATTTTTATTGCTAAAGCATGTTTTTGTATGTTGCTATGTGATATATGTTACTTCTTTATATAACTGGCATTCCTCTCATACCTTCCTTCGCTTGGAACCTCCTTTATTTTCTTTGATGAATGGTTGCATGGTTGCACAAATATTTTTTCTAAAAACACCCTTTGCGAAATGCCTTGTGGATCAGTCGATCAGCGATGTGTTGACAACCATAAGCTTTCTCACTCTCAAGTTGTCCACTTGAGGGAACCTTGTCAAAAACACTCTTATTCTTAGAACATAACCGTTTGTCCCTTACTAATGAATAAACATCCTCCAAAAACCTAGGATGTCATGTTAGAAAACCTGGCCCTTAGTTCTAAGGGATCCCATGATCCCAAAAAGAACGTCTCACTATTTATATTCATTTTAGAGACAATTATACCAAAATAATGTCATTTGCTCTTTGGGGGTAGGGTAGACTAACACTCTATTTTGAAGATTTAATGGCCATTCCAACTTCATACCCAATGTTTGGCATGGTTTTGTGGATGACACCGCACATGAAGCATTGGTGGTCGGACTTGGGGTACTTTCGACAAAGCATGGTAGTAAGAGCATTGGGAAACTTGTTGTCCCTTATGCAAGTCACCCCGTGTAGAGATCTTATTGAGGTTGCCACTGCATTTTAGGATGAAAAAAGATTAGTGTTTAGATTTCGTGATATAGAAATGACCCCACTCCTAGAGAAAAATTGAGGGTACATAGAAAACAAGAGTATTCTATTAACAATGAGGTGGCAAAGGGATGAGGTAATCACCCCAAAAAGTATCACTCTAGGATAAAACATCAACAAATTGGGTCTCCACGGCAGAAGATTGGTAGCATATGTGATGAGGTCAAAAATTCTGGGAGGTTACTTGGTTGATCGGTTTGGACACAAGGAAGAAAAGGAAACATATGAAGCAAAAGGTTCTGACCCCAACTCTTGGGAAATTAATTAATCTTTGCACTCATAATCTACTTCCAAGGAATGGTGATCTTCCTAATTGGAGTGGAAGAAGTAGTACATACTTGTCTGATCACTGTAGCAGAGGTCCTATGCAATGTAATTAAACAAAAGGCCTTGCACGATTGTACCCATGATAGTGGCAGACATTTACCGATCCCTTGGTCATTGCAAAAATGAGGTCAAGCATTTCGAGGGTTTCAACTTGCTACTACAATTGTGGTTGATTAAGTATCTTCAAAAGCTTTGTGGTATACAAAGCATGCATAGGTCGATTGTAACTAACAAAATCACCACAAATGACACCCGATTCACTTTGGGAGTCAAAAGGATCAAACGACCAAATGAGGTAGAAACGTGGGGACAAATGTTGGGAACTTTGAGCGAAGACTCTGTCCAGTGGATGTTTGAATGGTCCCCTAGCATAGATTTTGTGGTCTGCACTAAATAAAAAGAACCTTTGATTTCGATAGGACTCATGGCTTACAACCATGTGCCCCTGCCAGAGTGATGAGGTAGGTAGGAAGGAAGCAAGTAATCCCAAGGGTCACTAACACGGATGCATACCGGGTCGATTACCAAGACAACATCCCAAATGCCAACAGTATTACCAAGACTTGGGGCAAAAAGACCCATCTTGATAAGAAGAGTATTGCGGCAGACAGGTACAATACGAGCTAAGTGGTAGGCTACGTTAAGTGGCTGCATACCGATTTGAAAAACAAAATAACCCCAGGTATCAAGAGTTGTAAACATATCAACAATAAGAAAGCCAAAGCACAAGCTATCTATCACAAATTTAAGAAGAGGACATTGGAATCTAAAGCACGCCACCACCACATAATTATGGAGAATTCCAAGAAAATTGCGGATATGGGGAAAGAGTTAGAATCCTAGAAATGCAGTGCTCTGACTATCGAAATAAAGGTGCAAGAACTCCATGATTAATTTGACAAACAAGGACAAGACTGCTATAATATGGGGAGCATGGGATAAAAGTTACCATTTTCTTATCTCATGACAAGCCGCCACTATTTTGACAAGGACTTGCAAGCTTACAAAGAGAAGCAACAAGAGGAGAATATGTTTAGAATATAGATTAGCTTTTATTTTCAAGACTTTTTGTATTTTTGTTTCCACAATTTATGAGACAATGAAATAAAGTTTATTTTTTTCTTTTTGGGTTTATCTTTGAGTAAATGACATTATTTTATGGAATGATTATCTCTCAAACAATGATAGGCCTACCTCTGGCTCAAAGCAGGCTTCCAAAATCAGAAACGTTGAATAATGTGCTTGCTACTTGGTAAACGGACTCATTACTTTATATCACTAACACACTAATTTCTTTACCTTTGTTGTTTTTTTTGTTTTATTTCCCCTTCCTATTGGTTGATTTGGTAGTCTGGCCTAGAACACTATATCAAAAGGGTCTCCTCTTTCCCCTCCTCCTCTACCTACAAGTTTCAGAGGTAAAGAAGAAATAGGTGACCGTCATAATTTTGGGGATAAAGAAGCTGCTAGTTCTGAGGGAGATAGTGTTGTTAGGAAAAATGAAATAATACTAAAAATGGTGCAATGTATTTTAGAGTTACAAGGGTAGATAGAACAAGTACGCAATCTCATTGAGCTGTTACTTATTCTGAATTCTCCTGATTTATAAGCGGATAGCTATGCCATACCAAAGTCCCAAAGTGTGCCTAACCCTCCAATGCCTGCTCCTCAGACTCAAAACCCCACAAATGTCCAAAGCCTCTCTAGTCCTATCCCAAACAACCTAAATATCTCAACTCCACTATTTATACCTACCCATCATACTCAAGATCTTAAGAAATCTACTTATCCATCCCCATAAAATCAATAGAATTCAAACTTATTCCACTATCACACATCTGTTAGCCATAAACAGAACCCCATTTATGTTGAAAGCCTTCCACCCACTTGTCCTCAACCTATAATTCAGAATCTAGAGAATGAATACACGATGCAGGTTGTGGTTGAGAGGCTGACACAATTAGAAGAAAGAAAAAGAACGAAAGGTCTAAATTATGAGGAACTTTGCATTCATCCTGAAGTTGAAATACAAGAGGGGTACAAGCCTCCCAAGTTTAAGTTATACAATGTTACCAGAGATCCCAAGTCACACATGCATGTGTATTGTGACAAACTGGCAGGAGTAGGGAAGAATGAGAAGATTCGAATGAAGTTGTTTATAAGAAGCCTCATGGGGGAGGCTCTTACATGGTTTATTGAACAATATGTGAAGAAGTGGGCAGGTTGGCTTGACCTGGCCTCTAGCTTCATCGAGAGATTTGGATACAATATAGATAAAAATTCTATTTAGTCTTACATGTATTCAATGAGAAAGAAACTGAATGAATCCTTCTGTGAGTATGCCATGAGATGGAGGCTGAGGCTTCGAGAACTTAGCCTTCAATCAATGAAGAACAAATTAAAGAATACTTTGTTAAGGCACAAAAACCACAATACCTTGACCTACTATTAACGGTTATATACAATAGTTTCTCGGAGATCATTCAAATAGGAGAAATGTTCAAAGATTGTCTCAAAAATAGTAGCATCATCCGCTTGACAATTAAAGTGGAGGAGCCGTAGAGAACAAATAGAAGAAAGAGGTAAGGTTGGTGATGGCAACCCAGCCCTAAATCGGGTTTGCACTTCTGAAGTTGAGTAAATTCCCTACACATTCTCCTTAGGTGGGACAGAGTTTCCAATAGAATTTCTACAACCGTCATATCTTCAAAGAGACAAAATCTGAAATGCGAGTAATCCAGGAGTTATAGAAATTTCAAAGCATTAGACTCAATAGCCCAAAACTAGAACACAAGAAAGGGAAACATTTCTAAATGCCTCGTAGCCTCCCTCACATAAGTGTTGAGCGCTACACACTCAAAAAAGGTACTTCACTCAACATGGATTTATGGACACCCAATGACCCTAAATCATGCTCTAATACTATGTTTGTCACCACCTAGACCCGAGTGTGGTTGTGATAGGTAATCTCAAACCCACCATGGGACAGAGACCACCCCGTTAGTCTTACCTTAATGAGCAAATAATAATAAACAATGAAAACCAATCAAGATAAAAATAAGGGTAAATAAACCAAGTGATAATTCTAATAATCAAAACAAAACATCCAACCCACACTTGTCAACAAAAGCTCTAAATTGAGAATACCAACTACATTGGGACATGCCCTCGACTATAACAAAATAAATCAATAATTTCAAAACTATCAAAATAAACCTAATGACACAGTAGGGACTTCCTAAAGATAGAATGTAACCACTTCATAGTAACTCAATAGATGCACCACAACATTTAATGATGCACATGCATAATAGGAAAGTCCTCAAACCCAACATTATGAAATGATGCTGCATCTGGGATGGACAATGGGGCAAGCACTTGCACGTAACTCAGGGGGAATAGATAAAATAATGTCGTTGCCGAAAACCAACAAAAACCACATGCAGTACATTTATATATACATACATATATGATGTGGGGATAGGGACAAGGGCGATGAACATGAGAGTCTAATAATTTAAAATGAATTATGTAGCTCAATCTATCCTAAAGGCAACCATGGGTTATATAAGTCTAAATCACTAGTTGGAAGGGCCCCCCGTGTGTGTTAGCTACATGGACAAAGCAAAAATCAAGAAAAGGCTAAAGACATCAAGGTTCTAGCCCTCCCAAAATATAATATAATGTGTGCATCAAGAACACGATCACATGGATGCCCAACGCTAACAAACGTGGTATCCAGTGTTGATCCCCCGAGAACCTACACATTTATGGTGAAGTTCACAATTCCTTTCAATCCTAAATTAAAAAAATTTGCACATAACTAACCATTAACTCGGGAGTCATTCATTAAGGCATTTACCAACCTGGTATCATCATACTAATATTCTTGCAAGCTTATATAATTGTGCAAAACCAATCCATTTAACCAAACTAATTGCCAAGTTCCATTTAAAATCCCAAACCAAGGCCACCAAGTCCATATAAAATCATATTCATTCATTTATCTTTTAATGTAATGTAATCGGTTCAAAATACAAGTTAATCCATGAAATTATGCATATTCAAAATTAAGTTTACAAAATGGGTTGAGGTTAATGCAATTATGAAGCCAAAATTCCATTAATTTGGGTAAACCCATGTCCCCCTTTCCAACCATAAAAATAAAGCACCAATTCAGTCCCAAAACTCATCAATTAAAGTATGAATAATAAATTTAAACCATGGGACAAGTAGTTCAAGTAATAACACTCAAAACCCCTCAATCCAATTTCCAACCTGCAATTAAAATGCATGAATAATGATTAAATAAATTTTACAATGTAAAAATATAAGGTAGGGATAAGCAACATGCCTGAAATATACAAGAAATTAAAGACAATTTGAAATTTGAATTCTGGAATAGTGATTTCTTGAAAACCCCTTGAGCTTTCTTGGGATGGGAGTTAATGAAGAGAATAGTAGAGTTTGATTTTTTAAAACTAAAGAAAAAGGTTTGATTTTGTGTTTAAAAGTAGTGCAAGGTTTAAAACTCCATAAACCCCTCGCCCCAAGTGAAAAAATAAAAACTAGGTATGAGTTTGATATTCATAGACAGTGCATTCAATCTTATATCTTGTATTTTCAAATATTGATATTGGTAGTTCCTTAGTGACCATATTCGTTAATTGGTCAGCTAATCAAATTTGTTGAATATTTATTTAACCTTTTTATTAAGATCACGAGTGAACAACTTTGGAGAAATATGTAGTCTTCTATCTTCTTTTATGTGTCCTTCCTTTAGCTGAAATATACTTGTTGTATATATTCATGTATTATAGTTGGAATATTTTTTCCAAAGAAAACCACATATTTATTGAATATGTTAAGTTATTTATTTCAACCAAAAACACTCCCATCTTGCTTCATAAATGACTATTGTTTCTGTAAGATTTGAAAAAGTGCCAGCTTTTCTTTTCTTCACCAGATGCCATGATCTAATTGTATCTTCATATGTAAGTAAAGAGCTAATCTGAGATTAAATTTCATGTGAATTAGATAAATACCTTTTCAATGTATGTTCATTAATGGACAAATATTTCCTTTGTCAAATACTCCAAGTACACATCAAGTAATATGCATTGTTTGATGCCTCATAAAAAACCTTGTTGGAAAAACTCTATGGGATAAACCTCATCTAAAGAAAAAAAAATGCAACATTTATTATACTTGCATCAATTAAAACATTACTCTATTCTTGAAAACAATGCTCTAATTCATAAGCGCACAAACTGCACTAAAGCATGGTACTTACTAATCATTTTCATGAGATCAAAATTGATCAATTTTCAAGTTAAGCGATCTTATAATCATTGGGGTATTTAATGGAGTCATTTTATAACCTTTTTAAAATCCTTCAAGGATTTTCATATAAACTTTGTCATTTAGTTAGACATGATAATAATTCATTATACTAATTCAATCTTATCATATTGCCAGACTGAAACAAATCTAATTTCACCTACCACTGGAGAATAATTTCTCCTACAATATGCTAGGAACCTTGTGAAGACTTTATGTCTCACGATTAAAATCATACTTTATATCTTACGAATTTTACTTTTCATATAATAACACATTTGTACCACACTGGCATTATACCTTTGGTCTTTGGATTATAAGTTCAAATATTCACTTTTCAAGTAAAACAAACTACTTAAATTACACGCTTTTATTTGGCTAATAATCTATCTATCTATATTCTTTGACATATTTGTATTCAAGATCCTAGATACTATTTATAATATTGAGTCTGATATTATATCAAAAATATCATCTACGGTTGTTTGGTATCGGTTCCAATAAGTCATAACTTATGATTATCTCTTCATATTCATTGTTATTCAGGTACCTAAATCTTTTTTAATATTTTATGAAGTGTTATGTCGACGCTCTTTCAAAGAACTTTTTTCGTTATCATGACCATGTTGACCATTTTCTCTATTCCTTCTTCAAGGAGTTTTAACTTTTACATCGATTGGTCTATGACGCTTCAGGCATGCCATAGACTCTATCCTTTTACAAACTTTTTATTAGAGCATTTATAGTTAAATTATCATATAAAGTCACCAAACACATCTGCAAATTAATATCCAACAATTTACAAGTGAATTATCTCTTGAACTTCAAGTTCACATACATATTTTTATGAGGATCTAGATAATTTATTTCATGCTTAATTTTTAATTGTTAATCATTTCTCCCCCTAATGCTAGAAAATCTAATATTTACCCTAATTTTATTTATAAATCCATTTTTATGCGTTGTGGTGGAGCAGTTTAATCATATACCATAGATTTATAATTTTAGATGGAACTTATTTGGTTCCTGATCCTAAACCAATAGTAATAGGGGAGCCTTGTTGGCTTGATGCATATCTATGTTGCTATATTTGAATGGCATATCTCATAGAAAATTTCTTCTTGGAGATTTTGTTCTCATAATCAATGATTTCTCTATAATTGTAGGCATACAATTTTCACTAAACCAACCAGCATTATCAACATAATTTATAGTTTGGAAATATGCTCTTAATGCAACAATTTGAGCAAATAACTGTACAAAAATTAAATTATAAATTAATAGAAAAGTACATGTGACCATTTCATAGATGCATCTATTAAACTATATATAATAATCGGTCCACATGGCAGGCGAATAGAACCATATTCACCTTTTTATATGTTCTAAAATTTTAGAAAATACAATTCCAACCTTAGTGGTACAATGATTAATTCATTGTGAGAACAAGCAGCACAAGAGAATTTGTGAAGAAAGTTTTATTCTTCAATATATAAATGCATGAATTATGTTGGGTTTTCATTGTCCTTTTGAGCATTACTTTTATAAATATGCTTATGTTGTGTGTTTTTGGCGTGTAGGATTAAAATTGTACAATGTAAAGGAGATTTGGAGCAAATAATAAATGATAAATCATATATGGAAATCAAGCTGAAAGCTTAGTGAAAAATTAGAAAGTAATATAGTAAAATATGCATATAACAAGTGCAATTGAAAAGAAAATAAAAGAGAGAAATCTAGAATGACGTAAATGGACACCTACAAAGAATTGATGACCAAAAAAACATACAACATGTCGCTAATGAATTAGAGCTGCTACCTAGGTTCCTTAAAGTGTCGCGTTGGGAAAGTCTCTGCATTGACATAAGCCAATTAGGGTCTAATTTTGGACTCAATTACTTTAATTGGGACTTTTTTCTACACCTATAGATAGTCCATAAGCACGATATTGACATAACTCTCGATCTAAAGAGAGTTAGGTAGTGTCATGGAGGTCGGAAAAAATTATTTTAATCTTTTACTATCCATATTTATTTTTATGTTTTTCTTGGAATGATTTATCGTAATTTCTCCATTTCTCTGTGGGGTTAAACTCCTCATTCTAGGATTATGGTATCTTTATGATTGTTGTTGTAAACTCTTGATTCAACGAGTATTTATTTATTAAATTAGTTTTCTGTATTCTTGAGCTTACTATTTTAAAACTTCACAACCATTAGAATACATTCATAATCTCATTGAGAAGTCAAGAGAGGAAATGTAAGTTAGAACGAAGAATATAGGAAGTAAGATCTTTTCTTTTGTAAAATAAGGAATTGATTTGTGGCGAGGATAGAAATATATCTAGATCACCTTACATGGTTACAAATACGGAGAAGAAATTAATTTTGTATTTTCATTCTTGATCATAGGAATACACACATAAAAGTGCATGTGAATAGAAGATTAAAGGCGTGAAAGACTATAATCATATTATTAACCCTGTAAATTAACAAATAGATAAATAAGCAAGTCGATAAAATTGATTACCCAACATTATTTTGAAAATTCAAAACCCTAGATAGATATCATCACATTTATTATGTAAATATTTGCTATTTGAGGGTGATACAGGCCAAATGAGTGACAAGGCTTTTGATTACACAAATCGAGGTCTGCACAAGAATGTCCAAGCCATGATCACCCTAAGGATTTTAGAATGTTCTTGGAGGACGTTCCTTGAGCTTCTAATTAAACAATGTTGTATTTAAAAGATAGCTTAGAGTTGAGAAAATCCATGTCACAAGGAACAGATAGGGCCCTTCTGAATTTTTTCCAAAATAGCCATTTTGGGCTATTTTGTAATATGTTATTTGTTCGAAGGACAATACTATAAATAGGTTCCTTAAATATTTTGTTTCTTTAGACTTTGATGAATTATTAATGATTACTCCTTTGTGAGTGAGTGGAAAGCTTGGATTAGCTTGTGGCAAGCGTGGAATCACCTATGTTGATCTTTCATTTAGAAATGTGTGTTTCTGAGGAATCCAACTCCCTTGTGGTCTACATAAGAGCTAGGTGCTCGTAGGTAATCAGTAAGGGAGGTTTTGGGGTTTGGTTGCCCTTTTTTTCTCTTATTGTATTTATCTATCTATCTCCTCTTCCTATATATTACTTTATTGCTCTTTCTTTTTTGTATCTTCGTATAGTTTTCATTTCTGTATTTTATTGCTCAGGGAATATACTTACATGACTATGTCTTGAACATTAGAAACATCTATCACAAAACTAATTTCTGAGCTGACTTGCCTTTACTTATTATAAGAAGCTGATTCATGATGAGAGTTTAGAGTTTGCTTGAAGTGTTCATGATGCAATCATTCATGTAGAACTGCGAAGTGATAAATTATGCAGGCATGAATCATGAGATAATGAGGCTAAGACCATTCAATGGGTATTACATTGTCTGAGTTGGGATGCTTGGAAAACTAAGATCATTCACTGAATACTTATGAGGTTATTCATGACTAGTTATCTGAATCTGAAACTGATGCCTGATGGATATACTGAGCTGAATTTGCAATTTACCTGGACACGAACAAACTACCTCTTGAAATGGATATACTCATGAAATTTCAGGTAGTAGGACTAGACTAAATCGGAAGACAGAAAACTATAGAAATTTGAATTTCAGGTAGTAAGACCAGACTAAATCGGAAGACGGAAAACTATAGAAATTTGTTTGTCGGACTGTTAAACTATATTGTTGGATATACAGACTAAATCATACTGAATGCTCATACTCAGATGGAGTATTTCTCCAACATTCTTCTAAGAAATTCTAATGATAGTAGGGAATAAAGAACTTTGGGCATGATCTGAACAAAACAGCTGACTAATAAATCCCAACATTGCTACCATTCTTTAGCATGGAATATAGACCCATATATAATAAGCTAGGATAAAATTACTAGGCCTTAAGCAATGCACCTTCTTACTTTAGCGACACTTCTCAATCACTCCCTCAACTATACTATTCCCCTCAAATACCATACTCGTTTGATTGAACTTATAATTTTCACATGGCATTGATAATTCCGTCTACGAAAGTCTAAACTGAACTAAACCTTCTTATCATGGTCAAGCCTAACTCAAAATCACTAGGTACTACACATAACACCATAATACCAGTTTGAACCATGGATTCAATACCCCAAGCATTGTCATAACTGCTCACTCTAGGACGATTCTTCTTATCACTTTAATAACTAAATTCAACCTCTTACTAGAAATTCATTAATGCACTACACACCTATATTTTTATACACCAACATCACATTTAAGCCTTCATAACCACATATGCACTTCTAAACAAATACTCATAAAAGCATCTTTCTCATATTCTATAATACTTCTATCGATAATAATTTCCATGTACTATTCTTTAAGAAGACACACATCTAACCAAGTCGTACATAAAAACCTTCACCTCAATATTTCCTTATTTATAGAATTACATAAAAGTATCATACAATCATCTTTCCTAAAATAACATATTTACTCTCTCCTATCTACACAACTACTCATCATCACTATCTTGACCTAAGGGAAGGTCACTGAAAGGTTGGAATACCAGGGCCTGAAACATGAAGGGATACTAAGCATAACTTGACATTTTACTGAGGCCTAAGGAAAAGAGTGTTCACAACATAGATTCTTTAAAGATATCTAATCTAATGACATACAAGTTATAAATCTGAATTTTACTGATCGTTAAGAGTGTTGCCTGAGTACCTAGATCTGAACATACTGTAAAGCATGAGTACATGAGTCATGAGGTGCATAACCTGAATTTTTTTGGAGTTCATAACTCATGGAATATGATTCCAACTACTGAATGAACTGGAACTCCTCGTACTAGGAACTGGGGAGTATATGATTCTCTTTTATATGCATAGACATGAACTATGATCATGGAACTAACACGTAAGGCATGAGTAGATATCGAGATAACTAAAGCACAAATATCGAAATAAGAATGGGTTGAATATCATTTCCCCTTTTCTGATGTTTTATAACATTCTTGAATCACTACTAGAATCTAAGAGCTTGACTTGGTTACTCGTCCTATCATCTCTCCCTTATCTTTAAGCCATCATTCTAAGTCTGAGGAACCCTTTACTAAACTCTAAACTGGACTACACTCACTGCACTCTAGAGTCTGGAACACAACAATACACATAAATAAAAAACTTACTCTAAAAGACTACATCTGAAAATGTAAAACCCACTTCTAATACTTCCTTTCGAGGTAAAACTCTATCTTTCACTAGCCTTACAAGTCATCATATAATATCTTGAACACTTACTAACACAGAATCTTCATGAGTATCACTACATCCTGAGTTTACACCATCTATATCTTCAACTCTCATTTCTATTCTCTAAATCTTCAAAGTTTCAATCTTAGATTCCAACACTTAACACGAATCTCTTAAACCTTTAATAAACCATGCTACTTTTGTCATAGCCTACTAATATCATATCTCTAAACTTATATTTCTTAACCATGAGAATAAAGATCATACAAATAGGCTAAACATTATCTATCCATAACTCAGCTCCTTAACTTAGCTATTAAGAACATCATATACTATATATAACTAGTCTCTTTCCTCTTAGCAACTCAACAATACTACTAACCACACACAACACATAATAACCTTAGAAAATAATACAACCCCATATCACCTTGGGATACTTCTTCATCATACATACAATATCATACTTAATTAGGAATTAAAATACACTCAAACTCTTGCACATACTGTTCAAGCCTACTAGATCACTTCCATATAACTAGCATCACTAACCAAGAAATCGCTACATCTACCTTAATGACCATCAACTATTCAAAATTAATGTCTAGAGATAAATATAATTTAACAAACCATCTTACATACAACTCTCACTTGGATCTATAAAATAAAATATCAAGAAACACTAGTATACTAAAACTCCATGATAATAGTAATCGGTTAAAATCATATGACCTATCTTATTATAATCCATTAGCACATACTAATTGTACACCTCACTACTCACGTACTTCTAACTATAATAAGGTTCTACTATTTGTAAATCATAACACTGAAGTTCATAATACCCCCCGAATGCACATTTCATTTAATATTCTAGGTTTATACTATCTCCTCTCATGAGAACAATCTGTATTGAAAAGGGTCAATGGAAAATCTTAATACATATCTAATTTTGTCTCAATTGGGCAACTCATAAGGATGAGGACATAACTTTCAATTTGAGGGACTTATGACATACTGGCGAGCTTCTCTCAAGCCCTTAGTGTGACTTCTAAGATTTTTTATGGTAAATATAAGAGCAGTATTTGAAGAGAAAATGGAATTTGCTGGTTATATTATCTCAAGAATAAGCCATAGATGAAGAAATTTGGGTAACACACGAGTAGACAAGAGTTTCTGAAGGAACAACTTTACAGCACAATCTAGAGTATAAAAGGAGGGAAACTTTTCTTAAATACATTGTAGCCTCTCGAAGAAAAGTACAGACGTCTCCATATCATTCTGCAAGACTCTACTAGACACGGCTTCATAGACACCCTAGGACACTTCAACCTTATGCTCTGATATCAAGCTTTTAATGCCCCAAAAATGGGTCTCGAGATGTCACACGGTGCTTAGGTCCACAAGTGATCCCAAGCTAACCCTTCTACTGGCATAACTCATAAGCAACTGAATAAAATACATAAATCTGAATGAAATAAGTTGAAGATGACTCTTTTCTGAATTTTATCAATACAAAACCAGATTAAAATAATTACAACTCTGCTTTTACAAAATAATACTGGAATTAATACATTAACTCTACTAAATGTCTATGAGGCCCCTACTAGTATTGACTATATGTAGCGGAAAATGACCCCCAGCTATCCCAAATCAATATGACTGAATAAATACAAATAAAATACTTTTCAAACTATATGACTGACTCGAGCCCTTGAATCAAGAGAATTCATCACCTGCTGATTGGAAGCTGCAAACTGTCTGAATATGGTATGTGTGCTACAATTGAACTGATACCTATATTATGAGATAATGTAGCATATACACATTTATTTCGATCGGTACTTTGAGGATGTACGGAGTATATGGGGCTGAATGCATAAGTAAAAACATCATATCATCATCATAATTTATAAAACAATGCATGCTAAATGTAAATGACTCACATAAGCTGGAATATCTTAAATACTAGAATCTGAAATCATGAATTGCAAATCATACATTGTAAGTCTAGTGAGTATAGCATTCAATTCTTAAAGCTGTTCTAGTATTCTGTCTATAAATCATACTAAGTGTAAAAGGACTCACTTCTATATCTGAAATCTGAAAGTTAAAATCTATACCTGTTATCTTTCTGTAAAGCATAACCTGAATAAAATTGTGAACCTTTACACTTAGTTTTATAAAAGTTTTTTTGTTATTCTATCTTAGGACTTAGGAACTTTGGGAGTACTTCTAACCAACATAAATCATGTAAGCTATCATGGAGTCCAACGTCTTACCCACGTTGGGGAGAGCTGTTCTACCCTTGTCATCAGAATAGAACCTTAACTTAAGTGATCACTATCTTAGCCCACTATGGGCAAATCATAAACTTATGGTGTCACATAGTTCTAGGGCATTAGACCTTGGAATCATACCCAACTCGGTGCTAAATACTACTCTCATACTTATCACTCAAAACTTTTAGGAAATCCACCTTAAAATAGCTCAAGGGTTTATAATGAAAACCAATTATTCCTTTTTTTCTTTAAACTTTGAACTATATGAGTAATGTGAATTCCTTATCTTAGCTTAGGATCAAAAGATTAAAGTGTTACAAAAAATCTGTGAATAAATTGATCATAGGATGCTTAAAGCATCATCTTTCTTGGAACATCAACATATAAAGTTTGGCTTAACCCATACATTAAACTCATGTCAAAGCATCATAATATTCATGCTTAATAATGAAAACAATGATAATTCATCTCAAAATTTGTAAATTTCTGCAATAGGCATAAAAGTATGAAAATAGACATGCAATTCAACTTCTAAAATATTGAAAATCGCATAATCTTGCAATTAGCAATAATGGGTATGAACCCTAATTTAAAATTCATGTATAAACATTCTAAATAATATGAAATTGTAATTAAAACTTGATTTTGGGTACAAGGATGAAAGAGGATCCTTGTTCATAAACCCCACGTACCATGATTGATGATTGGATGAAGAAACATGAATTATTGATTCCTATTTGAGTTCTTGAAAATGAGTTCTTGATTGTCTTGTCTTGGAAATCCTCAATTTAGATCTTACTTGGAGAAGCAATGGAGGATTATGATTTCTTGGAGAGAAAGCTTAGAGCTCTAAGGTTTTTCTTTAAGAGAGAATTGATGAATTATAGGTACAATAGCCTTAGAATGGGTTTAATCTCATGTTTTGGATGGATTGGGTCTTGGGAATTGACCAAAAAACCCCTTTTAAACTTCTAAAAGGACCTGGAAAAGGGAACAAAAATCCCGATTTGGCTGGCCACCACGATTCTCCACTATCGCACTGGCTTATTGAAAAATGGACAAGTGGGAACTGGACCTTCTACGCAATGCAGAGCAATTATGGCATGTATTTGGAATGCCATTTTGGCCACTGGCTCAATGCACCACTATCACGTTGGACTACTGGATTTGGACAACTAGAAAATTTGACCTCTCAGCGATGCAGTACAATCACGGAGGTCCACTGGAATTGACAATTATGAAATTGTCCTTCACCGTGACGTAGTGACTGCCCAATTGGCACACTATTTTACTAAAAATGCCGTAACTTCTCATCCGAGTATCGGATTTAGGCAAATTTGGTATCGATGGAAAGCTTATTCAATTATCTACAAAATAGAGGGTCCAAATCAGGAAAATTCTACATGCATAAAATGGTATCCATTTCAGAAGCTAATTCTTAACCTTCTAGGGATGAAATAAGCTAGGAAAGTATGGGGTATTACAATTCCAAGAGAAAAGTACAATAGGGGGACCATTGGAGGGTATTTTTGCCATATAAAAGGGCATTTTTGGCCTTGTAAAGCTGAATTTTGGACCGTCTTGGAGGTTCTCGGGAAGTGCGCCCAACCTGATAAAGTAGGTCAAGGGAACATCAAACAAATAGAACCTACATCTAGGCTACCTTGAACCTGCGTTCCATATGCTAAAGCAGGTTGTCCAACGCAGACAACACCTCCCTAATGCAGATTGAGTTTCAAGCCTCAAATTCAAGCTTACAAACACATTTCAACACTTAAATTACTCCATTGCTCAAGTGTTGATTCTTTAGTTTCATTTTCTTGATTCCTAAAATCATCTTTGATTCATAAACAACTTATCAACTAGTAGTTCATCTACTAATTTGATTGATTAGTTCTTAAGTTCCATTTCTCTCATTGTCCAATTTCTTTGAAGCTTTTCTCTCTTAAAATTCATTGTAATTTATTGATTCAAGTCCTTGATTAATTTTTATTTTGGGTCTTTCAAACAAGAATCCATTCTAACCTCGAGCCACAATCGGTAGCAAGCAAACTCATTGGAGTATAAATGATTTATTAATGCTTGTGACGCCAGTTGAGAGAGAAACAAAGGTGTGAACTTCAAGAGCTTGTAGGTTGATTTATTAACTTTAAATTGTTTGTTATTTTTTGTTTTTTTGTTTAGTATTTCTTTTACTAGGTACCATGGATGACAACACCTTAAATTCTATCTTAGCGGCCCTTAAAGCACTCAACCATAAGATAGAAAACATGTGTGGGAGGATGGATAACATGATCAATTGCACTCAACCAACACCAACGAATATCCACAGTAATCCAAACAAAGACTTTTAAACCAACAACTAAAACCAATCTTGGTTGAGATATGTCTCCGACTCTGACAGATGACACTGAGAATGAAAATAATAATGTTAATGATAATGAAACTCTCAACTCTAGTCTATGATAAGAACTAATGAAATGTCTAAGTATTTCAAAGTATGAAATCTTACCAC